>VDFB02075321.1:387162237-387240734 GCA_007258455.2 Sequoia sempervirens
CAAGATGAATCTCACTGCCAAGTAAAATTCATCGCTCACAATTCATAAAGTTTGTGTAATATATATTAAAAAGCATTGGTGAATTGTTGGCGGTAAATTTTACTTGATGGTAACTTTGTTGTTGATGAATTTTCCATGGTGATGAATTGTTGGTGGTGAATTTTCTTTTGGTGAATTGTTAGCAATGAATTTTCCTAGACCAAGATAAATTTACCTATAATTATTAGAGGATGTATATTTCAACTATATGAGTCATAGGTGTGAAACTTATTTGTAGGTCAAATCTAACACTATATATAATCTATGGACTAATAAAATAAAACAAAATAAAAAAATATTAGTACAACTTTCTTATTAACTTGCTGAATTAATCCAATTAAAAATATTGATTTCATCCAAATTAGAAACAAAAAAAATATACAAGATTTATTTAACAATCTTTTATTATATATATAATAGAATAAAAATAAATAAATGGAACTTTATTATTATTATTATTATTATTATTAATATATTCAATAGATTATGTATTTCTAATTTATTAATAGAATTTGATATCTTTGAGAATGCAATCCGATTAATTTTAGAGCCATGTTGTCTAGTTTAGTCAATTAGATTATTATGCTTTAGAAGCTAGATTAACACAGGGACATCCAATATAAAGACAAATAGTATGATGTAATATGGGATTATCATGAGGGCCTCAATAATGACAGCTTTATATTTTTTTTGACAGTTTCTAATTATAATGTCAACACTTTTTAATATTAAAAAATATATTTTCTTTTTAATAATAATTTTTTTTTGAAATTTTTAAAATAATTTGAAATTTTTTTATTAAGTTTTATGAAGTGAAGTTATGTATTTCTAATTTATTAATAGAATTTGATATCTTTGAGAACGCAATCCGATTAATTTTAGAGCCATGTTGTATAGTTTAGTCAATTAGGTTATTATGCTTTAGAAGCTAGATTAACACAGGGACATCCAATATAAAGACAAATAGTATGATGTAATATGACGTTATCAAGAGGGCCTCAATAATGACAGCTTTATATTTGTTTTGACAGCTGCTAATTATAATTTCAGCACTTTTTAATATTATAAAAATATATTTGTTTTTAAATAATTTATTTTTTAAATTTTTTTAAATAAGTTGAAATTTTTATATTAAGTTTTATGAATTGAAGTTACTTAAAAATAAAGACTATATATATATTATTAATATTAAAGATAAATTTTTTAAATAAATAAATAAATAAATAATTTTAGATTTTTTGTTTTATCTTCTTTATTAAATTTATTATTATGTTGTTTGTAATAAAAAAATGTTAAGTTTGTTGTATAAAAGTGAAATTTCATATTATTTCATTTATATTTGTGTGAAGAATGTGTGAAGTATAAGTTATAAATGAATGTAATTCTGAAGATTTAAATAATGACAATCTCAATACTTGTCTCCAAATTATAAACAATTTATTGTACCTTCTAATAATGTGCTTCTCCATATCAAGTTTTTTAATTACATTTTGTCAAAATATAGATTAGGTGTTATATCTAAAAGAAAATACATTCCTTATAATGTTCACATCATTTGCATTAGAATTGTGTCACCCCTGAATAAAAATTATCTTTGTTGTATTCTTTTGGAATCAATTTTGTTAAAATTTTAGAGTTTTGATACTCTTTAATGGATTTATCATGAAAGAAAACATTTTTTAATGTAAATTTTATGTTAGGATTATTACACAAAAGTAACATTTTGTATCATATATATTTGTCAAAATTACACCAAAGCATATAATGATACAAATGTATATAATTGTGACATAAAAATTTACATTAATTTTATTTTAATAATATATAATAATACAAAATTTAAAATATATCAATGGAAGTTATCTAAGAAGCTCTACCTTATTAATAGGAAAACTATAACTATAACATTGCAATTGAAAAGATATGATAACAAAAAAAATCAAAGCTAAAAGATGAGCATAATCCAAAGCCCAATTTAACTTTAACACTAAAACATAATAACATGTATGAGAAATACAAAAACCTTATGTATAAGATAACGTACAACCTCAAACCACCCTGTATTAGCCACTGGGAAATGATGCTCAATATCTACCACCTCCTCAACCTAGGGCTCTTCTACATTAAAATACCTACTACTCCTGTTGGTAGCCAATGACAAAATTCTCACGTTATGTCAACTCTCCCTCTCTTATCTGGACCTCTGCAGCAAGAGGCCATAAAAGCGTAGGATAGAATATCACTTCCCACTTCTAGCCATCCCTAAAAATGATGATCATGATGACCTATTAAGACTCAATGAAAGTCACCACAAAAAGCATTTAGGATTCTAACCTCATTGTTCAACTCCACTCAAGCAACCTCAAAACATGAACAAGCAGTGATGTTGTATAGCTTCTAAAGTATACAACATTCTATTTTCAGTACTATAGAAGTGACAGGTTGCCAACAGAATCAGGAAGGCTATTTACGCCTCCACAGTCTTCTATTTTTGAGTGTTGCTATTGAGACAGGTTGCAAATGGTCTCAAGGAGATTATTTGCAGTTGCAGCTTGGTAACCCCAAAACACATAATTATTCATGGCTCCTTGCTGACACTGTGGTTGCTAAGGATAAAGGGCCTGAAAATGCAACTGGGGTTAGCTCCAAAGTATACTCTGATGCTGCATACTTATTTAACGATGATTATGAAGTGGTGAAACAAAAGCCCAAGGCCAATGAAAATGGAGGAGAATCAGGCAGCTCCAAGGAAACCTTACGATCTAAAAAATCAGGTGATGACCACAAAAGAGCAGCGCCAACAATACTAAGCATAGCTTGCATGGAAAAAGAATGAGGAGATTGCTAGAAGATTGGCTGTAGAGGGTGTTGGTATAGGAGATAGATCTATTGAAAAGGCTTTAGAAAATTTCAAGCAAATGCAATTGGCAGATGACACCAAAGGAATCAGGGAGGTTATTTATAGTTTTCTTAAAAAAAATTCCTATCATGCTTGAACACTGTGGTTGAGATAGGTTGACAATAGAATCAGAGATTATTTAAGCCTCTACTACATTCTAATTCCAAGCACTACAGGTTGTGACAAGTTGCCATACCTCAGAATGCAAAGCTAGTAATTGTAGAGAAGTTGATTCCACGTTCACCTTCCCAACCGCTTGTTTGCTGCACAAAAACACTAAACATGAAAGCCATCTTAAAGCTGGTTGCATTTATTAACTCAGAAAGATTTGGTGACTTTGTAAATGCCAGGCAATGCACACAGACCAGGGGAGTGGTGTAGAACAGTGCGAATGGCTCCCAACCATACCTAGTGACGCAAAAATAGGAGGAATGGCCATGCCTGCTAATGCGGAAATAGTCAATACGGGAATCACAGTATACAACATACTTGAGGAACCTTTAAAACCCCTAACTGCACCCACTGCTGCTGGTGTCCTTCTGCCTAGGATTTGGTGAGAGCGAGCACTGAAACCAAATCCAACTAGAATAGTCCAAGCCGGCATCAGATAGTGAGACTTTTCCAGTTGAATTCTCACCTATAATAGCCTATCGACTAAATATGTTTGTTCTCAATGTCGTATAATATTTGGTTGTTGATATAGTTCTACTTTGTGCTTGGTTATTCTCGTCCATGATAAGGAACACTCCCACCATGAAAAATAATTTATAATTTGTATTCATGATAATTAAGGATTAATGCATTCAATCATATTCAAGTTGAATCGACTATTGATTGATTTATTTGTTCTATTAAAAGTATAATTTTATGGATTTTTTTTCTTTTTATTAAGATTTTTTAATATTATATTATTATTTGTAATATATATATACACATATGTTCACTGAAATTTCAAACAAACAATTTTAGCATTTATTTTATCAATGTGACATATTTTAAGGATCATATGTATACAATAGGCACCCCCGTGACTATTTAGGTTAAGAATTGACACTCATTTACCTTTTCAATAATAGAATATTTGTGAAATTTTTATCTACCGTTTTATTTTTTCAATTATATTCTTTACTGTCAAACATATATACCATAGACACTGATACATGCATGCATGTATGGATTGACCTCCATAATATGACATATAATATTGAACAATAGTTATTATTATCTAATTCAAAATAACTATCCGATTACCTATGTATAATTAGAGTCAAGGTCAAATTTATTTTTATTGTAATTTAATTACTAATAAATTTAGAGGTTTAACTTTTCTACTAATAGTTATGACATCTTGTATTATTTAAAGAAATATATATGTTTTTATTTCCTTGTGAGTTTCACTAAATATTAGTTTTGGATTAGATTCCACTCATTTATGCTAGTTTAAATATGATTTATAGGATTGTTTATTTATCTAAAGTAGCATAAATTTAGAAGAGTAATTTTTACTTCTTTTCCTCATTTTTGGAGAATTCAATATTCCTTACACCTATAGGGTTGATCCTTAGGTTTTAGAGATTATTCTCTATTTTTACTTATATTAGATTTTCTATTTACAATTTTACTCATTTTACTTTTATATCTAAGGTCATCAAATGTCCTTTTTTTTCTTCCTATTATTAGCATTTAATTCATAGTTATTATTTTATATTTTATACCTAATATTCCTTGCTTGATTTATGGTTTGGACTTTAGACCTATTTTTTATTGTTTCTATTCTACATAAGATATGAAGCTTCTTCGTCTATATATAGGTGTGCACAAAGATGAGATACCAAAACCACTTTTTGGTTAAAATAGCATATAATGCAAGGAAAATATAATATGATAACATTATATCTTGTTAGAAGTTAACTTAGGCTTAATCATCATCGAGCCATAATACAAGTGTGCTATAACACTCTCGTATTATAACTTTCTTTAGAAAATGCCACCCCTTAGGGTTGGATTTCACTTAAGCATTTGACCTAAAGGGTCGGGCTTGTATATCAATACCCAAAGATGTGTTTTCTACAAAATAAAAAAACAACTAATTTCAAGTGTGCTCTCCCTCAATTTTACACATATTTTGATGTTGATTTGAATAATACCATAATAATATCAAGCTCTCAAAAGTACCTTTCTAAGTGTGTAATTTTTTTTCCATTTCAAATACATTAAAGTTTTCATCTTCATTTTTTTTTTTGCAAGTATCTTCTTTTTTGTTGAAAATATATGAATAGTATTTCTGGTTTTATTTTTCTATCAATTTATTCAAATTGGAAACAAGTTACATTTTTACATTTTAAACTCTATTTTATAAACATTAAAAAAATGACTTTCAATTGGTTTTCAAAGAAATAAGGGGAAGCATTCTTAACTTCTCATTTTTAGGATGTGTCCACTTCAAAAAAAAGTAAATAATCAACATATTCATTAAAATTTTATAAAAAAAGGGCACAAACTATGTGATGTTAGCTAATTTTTAATTAATAGAATTTGTAAAATATTTTTAAAAAATTCAACATTTTAGGGACAACACATGAAATGCTATGTTATATTCTTTTGAAAAAAATAAAGGTACTTTGTGTGCTTCCTCTATTTGAACCTCTTAATCTCTACCATATTTAAAAAAAAATAGTTTAGAAACTAGATTCTATGTACTACAAAACTTATTCTTTTCACATCTTCAAATTTTGAGCATGTCTACTCTCAATTTCTCATCCAAGATTAATTTGTACTAATTTTAGAAAAAGGTAAACAATTTTGACCCCCTTTTGGTCTCTCACTTCCATGCACATACCCCCATTTCAATTTCCATGATGGTAATGCTTCATTGTTTGATCTTTTCACCATGAAATCTCACCAACTAATTTTAAAAGGGTGGGGCCCTTCACAACCACTTTATCAAGAAAAAAATATCATAAAGTATATTTATAATTTAGAAAAAATGCCTAAAAATGATTATATATCAATATTAACTACTTTAATACTTACGTGCATTAAAGTTACCATAACTAATATAATATGAATTACAAAAATATGAATAAAGAGTAAAAGGGAAAAAATAATATCTTTAGAGATTTTTCATTAGAATAACTCCAACTTATATATATATATATATATATATCTATATATATATATATATATAAGTTTAGTGCTTATTTAAATTAGTGTGCTTAGAATAGAAATTCTCACCCTACAAATAGTTCAATAGTCTTGGCCCTCATATCTATGGCACACTCTAGGAGTAGTAGTTCTTATTCAAAATATAGCTTTTAAAACATGAACAATAGAGTAAATGCTCAAGAATCCCCAACTAAGATAATATTGAGCATACTCAATGCCTTCAATTGGAAGCACTCTATTTGCCACTTCTCCAATGCCCATCTTCCACCTAGAAACCACTTTCTTCCGTGAGTGATATCCATGCCCTTTCCAATTCTCTCATAAGTCTTTTATATAACCTTTAAGGGTTAGTTTCAAAACCATAAAACCCTTTGTCAAAGGTTACCTTTGTAAGAACTTATGAAAAGTAACAACAAGATCAAGAGACTAAACATAGCACAAAAGAGAGAGAAAAGATGAGAGAATATGAAGATTGTATTCTCAATATGCATGAAGATAGACAATTACAAGCATGTAGAAGGCTTGCTTATAAAGACAAGCTAGGACACAATGAAGGGACATGAATGAGACTAGTGTCCCAATCATATGAGTGGTAGGTAGAGAGAAATATTAGATAATTCCATGAAAGGTAGATCACCCACCAAAGGTGGAATTATCATGCCATGAAAAGTGGAGATAAAAAGGTGATAACTAGATCACACCACAAAGAGTGGAATTTATCCTACACACACTTCCCTCAAAGACGTCCACAAAAGAAAAAGCAGGCTTTTCAAGTGACGTACAAAGTGTATCAAGCAGTTGGTCCTAATTCCACACACACTTTCGTAGCCACCCATCATTGCTCATCTTCCCAAGTTTGGCAAGTCAAAGATTCCAAGCTGTCAACCAATCCATCTTATATGATCCCTAAGCACACTCCATCCACACCTGCACACATGATATCCAATTCTCACATTAACCAGGTATTGGCAGCGACCCTTCATCATAAGGATTCAAAATGTGCTCTATCGTGATGTGCGCACAGAGACAAAGTTAACTCTGGTATCGACAAAGAAGATCAAGAATCCCAAAAGTTGCATTCAAGTGCACGTATCTTAGCAAAGGAACTTCTTCAAGCAGAATATCGATGGCACATTATGATAGGGGCATCTACATCAATACCACTAGGTGGGTCAGCATGAATCTTTCAGAAAAAAAAATCAAAAAAATCAAAAATTATGAAAATCCAAAAGAAAAAATAGAAAAAGGGATAAAAAATAGTAAAGAGAAAAAATCATCCTATAGTGAAAACCGCAGGTGCGGTGCTTTGGGCAGGTACCATGATGAAAACCTAGAAAATAGGCATCATGTGTAGAATCGAGCATCTATGTGCACCAGTTTAGTTGAAAACATCTCATCCCATCTGTAATAAATCTAGCATTCCATCCATCTCAGGCATACTAAGTCCATTCATCCATAAACCATTTATCCAATCCATGTGCATATGTATGCATCCATAGTCCAAGTCATCTTGATCTTGAAAATTTTTGGGGCACACTTTACACTTGCTTATAGTAAACATCTTGACATGGGCCGTTTTCATCGATCCTATCCTATGCAGGATTATCTGAGCCATGAAACATTATCCAAATGAGCATTCTTTATCTAAACGCCTTATCTTATCGCAAGATAATCCTTGGCATCCTTTGCATGCTTACCATATCCATCCATCCATACACTTATCCGAGCATCCACCCATTACATTCCATACATTGCTAGACACTGGGGGAAGATATTTTCATCTTGCTTCAGAATAAATCTTGATCTATAGCCTCCAACTTATGTGGTGATCCGAACATTGGAGAACGCAGAATCAAATTGGTCAAACCACTTGTGAGAAAGAATCCAAATCACTAGCCCATGGCATATTTTGACAAGAAGATTTTCTTTATCAAAACTTTATCTTTCAATCGAACATCAATCCAAGTAATCACTATCAGTCACATCTAATTTGCACATCAAACATCACATCAAATTATCCAAACATCTTTTGTTCCAAATCAAGCTTCATCAATCATGATCAATCAAATCCAATCAAAAGGTCATCATCTTGGGATATCCTTGTGTTTCTTAACACTATCCTTGCCTTGTTGTGTATCCTCAACAACGTTATCATCAACAATCCATCATCATCTTGGGATATTCATCCCAATCCTTGTGTTGCTTAAACAATGTCTTTGCATTGTTGTGTATCCACAACAATGTTATCATCATCAATCTATCGATTTGATCAGTCAACCTTAGCTTGGTCTTCAACAAAATCCTAAACAGAGCACTGATATCATCACACATATCCATATCCAAATCGTCAAAATCATGCAAAAATCCAAAAACATTAGAAAATTAGAAAATTCAAAAACATTCAAAACATATCAAAATCAAAAAACATCCACATAAAACAAAAGACATCAAAAACATTGGAATCTGAACTATGTTGTCTTTGAGATTAAACATAGGCAAGGCTCATCTCTGATCAGCCCCCGAGATATCAAAAATCCAAAAACATTCAAAAAAACACAAAAAATCCAAAAACATTCAAAAAATGCAAAATCCAAAAACATCCATAAAATCTCAGAGAAAACCCCAAAACATTCAAAATTTCAAAAATCAAAACATTTGTAAAACATCTTGAAAAAACCCAAAAACAGCCTCAAAACATTTCAAAAACATCAAAAACATCCAAATATTTGAAAAAAATCCATTCATCCCCATTTTTCTTTCACTCGAAATAATCAATCATCCATAATAAACTGATTGTCACCTTCATCCTTTGGCAACACAAACAGAAATAATCATAGCAGTCAACAAAAGCAAGCTTCAATCTTAAAATCAAAATTGAAACAACAAACCTTTAAAACAAAATCAAACTCTTGATCATTTTCAGACATGTTAATCAAACTTATATCAACAGCCTATCAATCAACTTATCAACCCATCATGATCCTATACAATGCATGTCCTAGGATATATCATTCTGACAATAGGCATCATTTTGGATATCACTTTGGATTCTTATCCTATCAAAACAAATCCCTTTGGCTAGAGATATGAAGAACATTGACTTGTTTGCGTACTTGATCTTTTCTTTTTGATTTATCTTATTGCACTTATTCCAAGGACCTCTCGATGATATCCGAATGAAGGATTTATAGAGATAGGAATGGGGCAACAATCATTATCCTTTTGTATGTTGTGCTTGTTGGACACTCTTGTAATATAACTTAGTGAATACTTGCTTTGTTAGGTACATCCTGTGGACATGCAAAATTAACACTCTGCATTTGATTAGGTTCATTCATTAAGTAAACTAGATTTTGCATTAGGTCCATTCATCGATTGATCAGGTTCACCCTCATTCATTCATCGGGTAATTCCATTAAATTCCATCTTCTAAGTTCATTCATTCAAAATTAAATAAACATTATCATCAACCTTTTAATCAATATAAATCAAACATCATCCCTTTAATTAAATAAATCAAACATTTATTTAATTAAATCCAATCCATATTTCATGCTTTTCTGATTTAAATAAATCAAGTATTTAAGTCTTACAAGTCAAACTAACCTAATCATCATTAAATTAACATAATCATCATTTATTTAATCTAATCATGATTAAATACTAATCTCACCCACTTGCATTCTCTAGATATCTCCACTTGCACAAATAAATCAATTTTATTGATTTATTAAAAACCCTCATTTTCCCTCAACATGACAAGTCCAACATTGCATTTATTGCTATTTTTCTTGTCCCCTTCTCAAAATTTATTGCTAAATTTGAATTCAAATTCTCCCTCTCATGGGCACTCTTCCCAAATCTTGCACAACCATTGGCCTATCATCATTTGACAAATGTCCTCTTCTCATTGGAGGATCTTTAGTCCCACATTCACCATCTTGGCCAATCTATCATCAAGAAAATCTATAAAAGAAGGCCTTCACTCTCATTCATGGATCCACAACTTTTATGCAAGGTTACTCTCTTAATTTGAGAACTCATCTTGCTCATCATTTCCATTTGCATTTACATCATCTTGAGCTTTGATCAATGATTGTGAAAGGGTCACTAGCACATGTGACACCAATCCATTATGGAATAGGTAACTTGTGGTTGCTTTCATAATGCTTTTAGTCTTCTCTTATCATTTGTTGCATTTTGAAATATTTACAAGGTATTTCATAGGAGCATTTTGAAGGATTTGTGAAATACTAACCCTTGCATGAAGTTTAGTTATTTGCAAATTTCTAATGGATGCTCACATTTGGTGCTAGAGGGAGGGCAGAATTAATGCATTTCATTTCTATGTTCTTGTATGATTTACAAATTTACTTTTCATATGGAGTTTAGAGAATTTGTGCTCTTGGGATTCTTAGTTCTTCAAGGTTTCTGATATATTTGTTCATCTGTATTGCCTTTGATACAAGGATAAAAGGGTAGATGTGCATTGCTCTGATTTCTTTTAAATGTTGGTTTGTCATTTCTTTCAAGCAAGATGAAGCATGTGTGGTTTCCTGGTTTTCTAGATGTTCATGATCAATATCTTTCATAATATCTTGAAATCCTTCAAGTTCTTTCATCGTATGAAGCTGACTCTATTCATTTGATTTTTTTAGAGGGAATCTAAAATGCATTGTTCAGCATTTAATATCGTTGTTCACATCATCATCCACTATTTCCTTTAACTTCTTTTGAACTATGTATATTGACGTTGGTATAGTTTTTTCTGTTGTTTTTGTTTGCTCACATCGACCTGTCTTTTCTTAGAGCCTTGGGCAAAAAGAAGCTTTTATTTTGTTCAGTGGCATGTAGATGGCAATTTGTGAAAATCAAAGATAGGTTGGAAAGCTTTAAATGCCCAATGTATTTAGTCCTTTTTTGAAAGCCCATGGTAATGCCTTTGAAGCTCGCTTAGCAAGGATAGAGGGTCTTTCATAAGCAATCAATTCTTGGTTAGCAAAGAAACTCGACCTGAATCTTGAATGATATTATGCTTTGAAAGTTTGAAACTTGGGTAGAAACTGCGATGCACGATACTCATTTATTTTGTGTGAAAACTTTTAACATCCCTATATCGCGCTTGATTGTATTTATTTTCTCTGTTGTGCCATTGATACATATCAGTGTCCATTTATTGATGTCGCCACCAAGTCAATTATTTTAGGAAGTAAGTCTACCTAGAATCGGGTGCACCTTTCGATGGCTAAGGGTACTAAAATCCAATAGCCAGGTTGGTCTAAATTGATGATATTCTAACTGCATTGAAAGATAATAATTTGTTGTTGGACTTTTAAGTGCCTTTGCGAGTTGATTTGGTAGAGGTAGTAAAAGGTATACAATCCACTCAATGCGAAGAATTCAAACATTCGTTGTGGGCTATTCCAGTGAAAGAAAAATGTATGTTTCCCGCACCTAGACCCACGCCTTTCTCTCATAGTTGTATGTTGCTTGTAGAATTCTATTTTACACCTGCCAATTGAATTAGCCTAAAAAGTGTGTCTTGAATTTTGTAACTTCAAGTGCATTTGCTTGAAAGTTTCTAATGCCTTTTATCTGGCTTTACACCTGCTGAAATGCATTTGCATGAAAGTTTTTAATGGACACCTGCCAACATATCCTATGATCATGGTGGTCCAAGATATAATATCTCTTTGACTCATTATGTCCACCAGTTTGTGTGCCTTGTCTATGCTATCATGCATTGAAGACATTTAATAGCATTTGGCTAAGGGTTGTTAAATGAGTGTCCAAGGTCACCATAAAGTTTATGCAGGGTTTTAAATACGCAGGATCTAAGTCAAAGAAGAAAGTGGATCCTCAAGTATGCCCTTGAGAAGTAAATACAGTAGAAGCAATTGGTTCACATTTAATCATCAATGTGACAACAAAATAGAGGGAGACACGCTTCATTTATATCTGAATAATTATCATTCAAGTTGGAAATGTTCAGTCAACGAGAATTGAGATATCATCATGGCAAAAGAATTAATCTTTCTTGCATTTAATCAAAGGTCATTGCATTAACTCACTACAAAATCTTTTCTTATACATACATTGCTTGATTTTAGATTGCATTGATCTTTTCCATATGACCAAGTATTTTAAACAAAAGGCTTTAATATGGTGAAAAGGCTATGGAAACAAGATTCCTATTGATGATTCATGTATTAGTGTAAAATAATTAAGTCTTTTTTCCATTTGAAATTAGCCTATTATTTGAAATCAATGATTTTAACTTGACCCTAATATAATTGTTTCATTTTCATTTCTTTTTATAGGAAAATGAAAGGAGGAGGATTTTTTTTGAAAACTCAAAGTGTTTTTAAACGCTTTAAGTGTTTGTTCAACACTTCTTTACGAAATTGTTACCTTTTCGCTCCTAGGACACTAATTTTCCTTTGGGTCTAAAAAGAACAATTTGATTTTCTCCATTCACAAAAGGCTAAAATTCAAGCTTAGACAATTACTAGATTTCGTTTTGGGCTAAAAAAATTGGACAAGCAATCTTCATATTTCATTTGGTGCTTAAAACGAATCACACAATTGCTTTGAAGGCTATAAAATGAACAAGTGCTTAAATTGTGTGATTTTGTCTTTGGTGCATTTTGTGCGTATTCTCTCCCCTTGCGCTTCGTGCATCTAGGGTGCAAGAGAAACACTCAAATGAATTTTATTGCTTTGAAACACTTCAATTTGGGCTTAAAATTGAACAATATCTTGTGCGAGTGTGAGTAGGGGCATTTTCACGTATATTCTCTTTCTTTGTGCCATCAAAGATCGATCAAGTTACGGATTGTGTCTTTGCTTGCTTTTGTTTATCTTAGAGGGCCTGCCTTGGGGAAAAAGTACTCACCCAAGGGAATGACTCAACCGGTAACACTCTAAAACCAAGAGTATTTCTAGCCGAATATAAATGTGGGTATTGGTTAAACACCATTATCATGTGGTTGGCTCCGACAAGATGGATCCAAAAGGGGACTCTTGCCGAATGGGTCAATCTCCACGAATGGAAAGTCCTTACTAGAACCCATGTACTAGAATTTTCCAAAATCCTTGATCTATTTGTTGGTGCAAGAACGGTTGTTCTAAAGCCGCCCCACACTTTTACGGTCTTCTAGTAGAGATGGAAAGCATGCCATGGGAGTTTCATGGGTGTTGATGCTTGGCTGCCTCGATTGACGTTAATGAGCCATGGAGGGGAGCCAGTGGGGTCAAGCATCTAACCATCTGCTAGAGATAAGCATAGCTAGACTTGTCCAAGTGGGAATCCAACAAATATTGTCTTACACATCCATAGGATTGTAATTGTTTATGGGTTACAAAATGCATTTCTTGATTGAAAACATCATGAAAACAAACACTTAACATCATCCAAATTTCAAACCCTTTTGAAGGAAAATACCATTGACTCAATCCATATGCTATTGCTTTCCCTTGGGATTCACATCCTTAGAGGTTCCTAAGCGTTGGATTATACCTCAATTTGTCTTCTTAAGTAAACAATAGGAAACCCTTGCCTTAAGTTCATTAAACTTCCACATAACATTATCTTGTGGGGTTTAAGGAAATTAAGACATTGGACATCTTAGTTTGAAACTTTAATCAAAGAGAGTGTTTTTGGTAAAATAGAGCCATTAAGCAAAGCTAAGCAAAAATGAACTTTCATGTGTGTTGAAGACTCCAAATCCTAAAAGCACAAATCATTGATTGAAAATCAAAAATGTTCAAATCATTTATTGGTTACAAAGGTCATTAGGAAGTATTTGCATGCTCTTAGATACCTAGGTCTAGGAAAACAAAGTGTCTTTTTAGGTTCACCTAAGGATCAAAACAAATCAAACCTCTTTCATCCATCTTTCAAAACATCAAATCCATCTCACAAATCATCTTTTGGAAAATCTTGAAATTATCCTTGATACTAGGCTTTGTGGCAAAAAAATCAAAATCATCCAAAAACATTGTGACCAAGTCCTTGAAAACATTTATCAAAACACCTTTGGCTAGGAACGTGTAAATACATCCTTTTGCATATCCTTAGTCAAAGTTATCCAAATCATCTTTCCTAGCTTAGTATATGTAGATGAATCCTTCTCCATATGCTTAGCAAAAGCTATCATCTTATTTGAATAGGTGTGGATAGATGCATCCTTCTCTTCACACATATTCAAATAGTCATCCTTTGAATGAATCCATCCCTTAGATCATTATCAAACATCTTAGGGCTCCTTTTGTTCAAAATCCAAAAACAAAATCAAAATCAAAGTCAAGGACAAAATCCCAAATCCAAAATCCAATCAAATTCAAGTCCTAAAGCCTAGTGTCTCATTCAAGATTTATCAAAAGCCAAAACATTCATATCATTCATTATCATAATACCACCTTTGATCCTCAAAAGCATCCTAAAACTTTTCACTTTGGAACATAAGATAAATATCGATCCAAAGAATCAATAGATTCATCTCCCATATTCTCGAAGATTGATCCTTGTTTTATGGTTCAAACGAGATCTCAATACATGAAGAGTATGGAATCCCACAAAGAAACTCCCGCTTCAAGTGACCTTAGCCAAAAAAATGCAGAAATGAATCTCACAGAATCAAGCAATCCATTAATCCCCTCATCATCACAAAACCCACAAGAAGAAAATCAAGGGGAGGACCTCACCTTTGGAATGTCTCGCGAGGAAATGATGGAAATGCTCCAAAATATAGACAACCATAGAATCATCAACATCATGATGAGACTTAACCCTTCATTATACATGCTTGAAGTAGCAAAACAAGGGGCCAAGTTGTCTTCAAACTTTGGTGTGAGTACTATAGTGGATACATCATTTCCTCCGATCTCATCCACCATCCCTATTTCATCTACACTTCCATCCCAAAACATCACCCAAAACATCCCGCAAATCACAACATCATTTGCTCCAACACAACCCAATGTCAACAAAGGAAATGCATTTCTTTATGCTCTTCAATCACATCCCCTTGTCAACAATCAAAACTTGGACACAAACACCACAGTGGAACAAAACATCCTCCATAATCCATTACACCAAAATGTTCCTCTCACTTTACATTATGACCCATCATCAACATCTTTTCACGGAGTACCACAAACACCTCTTCTCACAAATTCACAAGAAGAGGGAGACATGTTCAAACCAGGGGGCATTTTCAACACCACAACACTCTCACAAGGATTCACCCCCCTTACATTTCCACCTATCCCACCATCACCATTGTCATCAACACCACTCCTTGGTTTAGGGCTTCCCCCTCTACCAAGTATCAATCAAAACAACATCCCAACCATTAATCAAAACATTTTTCCAAATGCTCAAAACTTATTGACATCACAACAACAAACGATAAATACGCAAGCAATGGCAACATCATCAAACACCCTCACAACATTGCAAAGCATGGTCTCTCAAGGGCCAATCACATCAAAGATTCCACTTACCACACCATCCACCAACCAAATAATCAACACAACATCATCATCTACCACCATTCCAAACCCACCACCACCCCCACCACCACCAACATTCACCACATCAAACCAATTCTACGCAGCATTACAAGCCACTTTTCAAAGAGGATACCAACAAGTGTAGAAACAAAAAGTCGTGCAACAAGCCGCTCAAGTTGCACAAGCTGCCAAAGCTGCACAAGCCGCATTACAAGCACAACAAGCTCAACAAGCCCAAGCTTTATTGCAACAACAACAACAACAAGCCGCCCAAGCCACACAAGTATTACAAGCACAAAGGGTCGCTCAAGCACAACTTTTATTACAACAACAAGCAGCGCAAGCACAAGCTCAAGCTCAACCACAAGAAGCACAAGCTCAAGCACAACTTCTTGCACAAGCAGCGCAAATGCAAGCATATCAGCAAGCACTAAAGCAATACCAAGAGCAACAAGAAACAAGCAGAATTGGCAGCCCAACAACAAGCGTTGTTGGAACAACAACAAGTAGAACAACAAGTATTGTTGGAACAACAACAAGCACAACAACAATCACAAATCCTAGTGCAACAACAACAAGAGGAACAACAAGCATTGTTCATCCAAAAGCAAGGAGAAGCCTACTTCGCCCGCCACAACATACCGATACCATTGAACAATGCACCAACCAACCATCCATCCAAACCACGATTGCAACACCTCAAAACACATTCATCCCACCCTCTGATCCCCAGAATGATGTGACGACACAACTTAGGTTGCTCTCGCAATAAGTGTTGGACCTTCAATTGGGGCAGACAACCAAAACACAGAGCAACTTGTGTCCCTATCCATTTGATAGGAGCCTAGACATGAAACCATTCCCTAAGGGATTTGAGATCCCTAAATTTGACAAATATTGAGGGATAGGAAACCCTGAAGATCACATCAGGGAATTCCAGGTTCATTGTATGGAGGTTGCATATGATGATACTTATCTGATGCGGCTATTCCCTAGGAGCTTGGTAGGCAATGCTATAGAATGGTTCTCTCGCTTACCCTCAGGCATCAGAACATTCTAGGAAATCAGAGATGAATTCATTAGAAACTACGCATGTAAAATTACAATGGATGTTAGTCTCGAAGAACTATATGCTCTGAAACAAGGAAAGAATGAATCTTTCACTTCATTCCTTCAACGATGGTGATCCAAGGCCAATCAGAGCAAATGGACCATGCCAAAAGAACAACAAGTCTGCACAATCATAGCCAACCTTGAAAGTCGCCTATCATTCCATCTCAAAGTTCAGGGTATCACCACATATGATCAATTGATCTCCAAGGCGCTTAGCATCAAAAGAGCCCTTGCAACCCAACCCATTGAATCAATGCCATATCATGAACCGCAAAACAACCGCCCATCATCAAACTACAATGATAAACCTCATACATGGGCGAGAAACAAAAACGTCACTAATGATGGTGTCGTAGACACCAAGGTGGCCATTAGTGGTCTGCGCCAAAACACATCCACACAAAAAATCCAAACACCAAATCAAAAAATTCATCACACAACACATCAATCCAAAAATAATCCCACCATCAATAACCTCAAGGACCAAAGAGGACCACCTCAATGCAAGACTTATCCCAAACGAAAATACACTACTTTGGGAGAACCACTTGAGGACATCATGAAAAAGCTAATTGATGAAAAACTCATCCAAGCTCCTACATTTGAGAATTATCAAGAACCTAATGTCAAACCTCCTTGGTACAATGAAAATCAACTATGTGAGTTCCACAAAATCAAAGGCCACACCACAAACAATTGTATGATACTCAAGAACATCATCCAAGATTTCAATGACAAAAGAATCATAAATGTGGAAACACCTACAGGGAATCAAGATCTAAAAATCTACACGAATCTGATGCCGAATCATGGCAACAAAGGGAATAATAAGGATAAAGGAAAGGGAAGTGTAAATCATGTATACGAAACAATTGTTGCCAACCTCAATGAAAACTGCATGGTCATCACCATCAAGGGTGCCCATGTCAAAGATTGTGGAGTCACCACAAGAGGTGACAAAGTCACCATTGCATGGTCATCTCAACCAAATAGGGTCCCTTCATCTAGATCCAATGGCTATATGGTCGTAGACCAACTCAAAAGAACACTAGCACACATCTCCGTCATGGAGTTGTTAAAAATATCATCAGCCCATAAAAAGATCCTTCAAGAAGCACTAGCCTCATCCACCATCCCTGCAGATCTCGATGCGGAGCAATTCCAAGCTATGGTCAGAAATATCATAATGCCTAATCTCCTTACATTCTCCAACCAGGATTTCCCTGCCCAACCATCTCATAATCGTGCACTTCACTTGGAAGCCATCGTAAATAAAAGTAAAATCAAAAGGGTTCTGGTGGATGGGGGTGCAGGTTTGAACATCTGCTCTCTCAGCCTAATCAAACAATTGAAAATATCAGAGGATACCATTGACAAAGGTAAAGGAATCACAATCAGAGCATATGATGACCAAGAAAGATTGTCTCAGGGAACAATTAAACTCCCTATTCAAGTAGGGCCAATGCTCATGGAAACCACCTGTCAGGTCCTGAACCTCAACTTACCATACAACATTCTCTTGGGACACCCATGGATCCATGGAATGAAAGCCATAGCATCAACCTTCCACCAATGTGTAAAATTTACACATAATGGACAAGAGGTTACCATTCATGGAGATCCTGAGCCAGTTTCATACTACAAGAACCTTGAAGCCAAATATTACAAAATCCCCCAAGTGCCAAAAAATGATGAGGGCCCATCCACATCATACATCGACCCTGCCACCCTCACATCCACTTCTATGACAGAGACACCTCCCACTCCCGCCATTCCCACCATCTCTGACATCAAGCTCATCATCCAGGAGGACGGTTGTGGAAGCTATAGGCTCCATAATAATGCTTTTGTGATAGGAGAATTATCGCAATCTCCTAGATCACAGGGATGCCCACAAGAAAATCAAGCTTCTACATCGCAAACAAATCTTGAGGATTATCCTGAATTCACAAGCTGGGGAGACCTTGGTTAAGAGGTTATTGAGATAGATCCATCCCACATGCTATATCGAGATGAAAGACCGACACCTGAATTACCAATGGATGAAAGAAGCAAAGGCCTACACATGATGCTTGCGATAGGCTATGACCGCAATTAGAGACTACGACAAAATGACAATGGGATCATAACACCTATCATGCCAGAGATGCAACCCATAACAAATCTTGGTCTTGGATGTGCCACTCCGATAATAACCATACGTGGCCAAAGTCCTCTAGTTAGAGCTGCTAACATCTCTCCTCAGCCAGTAATAGTACAAGTACACTCACCAATAGTCACAAGTAGGGACACACATAATTTCATAACCGAGCCCTATATTAGTAGCGATGACGAAGATACCTTATCCAATCTACCTAGGCTATTCAAAGATACCACCCTGTGTATGATTAGTACCTTATCTTTAGAATCCGATCATCAAAATCATGAGATCCGCTTAGTATATCCCCAATTGATCGACTATGACTAACGAGGACCACCAGTTCTCGATATATTCAAAAATGATGAAGCGCTCTCAGAATTCATGGGGTTGAGGGATAACATTCCAGATGGAGATCATAAGGTAGGATTCATAATGGAGTTAGACACACATGCCTATTACAGGGAAACAATTGAATCCTTTAGTCACAAAAGTGAAAAACTAAGAATCATATCCAAGTCCTTGAGTGAAAACCACATTGTGGCACTCTCTGACAAGAAATTAGTAAAAAGAAAGGACGTATCCAACAGTGAAAACCTCTCTGAGGCACTTGAGGATGAAGGATTCAATCTTCCCCTAAGAGCTATTCATCAAGAGAAGTCAGCAGTCTTGGCCAAAAAATGCAACCCAGTCAACCTAGGAACATAGGAGACCCCGCATATCACATTCTATGTGGAATCACTATTATTAGAAGAGCAAGAACTCCTAGCAGCATTCCTAACGGAAAAGACAAATAAAATTTGCATGGAGTTATGCTAATATGCCAGGACTTGATCCAAATACTGTGGTCCACCACCTAGCAGTGTATCCAGATGCAAAACCTGTTAGACAAAAGCTTCAAAAAATGCATCCTCAAATTGCTTTGTTAGTCAAAATGGAGCTCAAAAAGCTATTAGATGCTAGATTCATCCGACCAATTGATTATCCAGAATGGGTATCGAACTTGGTACCCATGTCAAAACCTGACAGAGCCATCAGAATCTATACAGACTTTAGAGATTTGAACAAGGCATGTCCCAAGGATGATTTCTCGCTTCCCAACATTGACATGATAGTGGACAGATAGCAGGGCACGAGATGCTATCGTTAATGGACGAATTTTTAGGATATAACATGATCACGATAGCAAAAGAAGACCAACACAAGATGGCTTTCACTTGTCCATGGGGGACCTACTACTAGAACATGATGCCATTTGGTCTAAAGAATGCATGAGCAACCTATCAAAGGGCCATGACACTAATATTCCATGATATGATTCATGAAATAGTCAAAGACTATGTCGACGACATCCTAGCAAAGTCAGGAAAAGACAAGATCATATAGCAACCTGGTATATCTTTGTGATTAAGAGAATGCAGGTCGGACTAAATCCCAAGAAGTCGTCTTGACGTGCAATCGAGAAAATTACTAGGATACATAGTCTCCGTGAGGGGTATCGAGGTCGACCCTGCAAAAGTCAAAGCAATCCTCGAGATGGAAGCACCAAGGAACTTAAAGCAACTGAGAGGCCTCCAAGGCCAACTTCAATCCATCCGATGATTCATAGTACAACTGGCAGATAAGAAAAACCCATACTCTCACCTACTCCACAAGGGAGTAGCGTACAAATGGGATACCAAGTGCGAAGAGGCATTTAATAATATAAAGGAATATCTACTGACACCACCAGTCTTAATTCCACCTACCCATAAGAAGCCATTAATCTTATAATTGTCAGCAGCAGCGGCAGCCCTTGGAGCTCTCCTAGCTCAGCATGATGAAAATGGAACAGAGAGGGCCATCTACTATATCAGCAGGACAATGGTCGGTCACGAGCTAAATTACTCCTTCATCAAAAAAGCTTCCCTTGCAGTAGTGTTTGCATCCCAAAAATTTAGACACTACATGTTGGCACACAAGATCAAGCTCATTGCGAAAATTGATCCCCTCAAGTATCTCTTATCCAAGGCAATGCTCACAGGTAGAATGGTAAAATGGGTGATGATACTGTCAGAGTATGACATCGAGTATGTGGAAAGAAAAGCCATTAAAGGTCAAGTTATTGTAGATCAACTAACAGAAGCACCTATGTATTCTGAGAATCCTCTTGTCCCAAAATTCCCAGATGAGTCCATTTTTAACCTCAACATAACTGACCATTGGAAGTTATACTTCGATGGTTCATACACACAACATGGATTAGGAGCTGGTATCTTCTTCATCACCCCCAAAGGGGACTGCATACCATGATCATACAAACTAGCATTCCCTTGCACAAACAACATAACATAATACGAGGCTTTGACTATAGGTCTCAGGATAGCAGTGTAATGGAATATCATAGCCCTCAAAGTCTACAGAGACTCTCAGTTGATCATAAATCAAGTCAATGATGAATATCAGACAAAGGATGACAAGCTAACTCCATACAAGAAATTGGTAGAGACTCTCAAGGAATCCTTCATTGACATAAAATTTGAGTAGATTCCAAGAACCAACAACAAAGCCACATACACCATGGCTACAATTGGGTCTCTAGTAGACATCCCTCACAACGTCCCAAAATATGAATTTCTGATCGAGCAGCTTCTCGTTCCCACATTCGAGGTACCAGAATCAAAATATGTGTGTGAAATCATTGGTCCTGGCGATCCTTGGTATCATGACATTTACACTTATCTTCGAATAGAAGTCATACTCGCTGACCTACCATTGAGCCTAAAATGAACCTTTATTAAAAAGGCATCTATATTTTCCATCCTAGGAGATACCTTATATTGTAGAAGCATAGAAGGTACCTTACTGCACTGTCTAAATGCTGAGGAGGCATTAATTGCTATAATCGAGGTTCATAACGGTATCTGTGGCTCACACTCGAGTGGAATGACCATTGCCAAGAAACTGCTGAGACTGGGGTATTACTGGCCCACAATGGAAAGAGAAGTGCATGATCATGCTAAAAGGTGTTTACAATGCCAGTAGCATGGGGATCTCATCCATGCTCTAGCTCAAGAGCTCCATCCGATCATCACACCATGGCCCTTCTCGTAGTGGGGAGTCGATCTCATTGGGAAAATCTCTCCCACCTCATCTAATGGCCATAAATTCATTATAACTGCAACTGAGTACTTCACAAAGTAGGTGGAAGCCATACCCATGACATATATCACTGGGAAGCAAATCTCAAAATTCATCCTGAACTATCTCATATGTCGTTACGGTGTTCCACAAGCCATTATCTCAGATAATGGGACACCATTCAAGAACCAGGAGGTTCGCGACTTATGCGAGAAATTCAAAATCTAGCCGCTTCTCCACCCCGTACTATCCAAAGCAATGTGCGCAGAAGCCACGAACAAAACTCTCCTCAAATCCTCAAGAAAATAGTCAATGTCGTAGGTCGTGGCTGGCACTTGCAGCTTAATCACCCCCTCACGAGCTTATTGAACAAGCATCGCGCAACCCCTTCTCCACGGTGTACGGTCGGAGGTCATTACTCCCCATTGAGATCGAGCTCCCATCCCTTAGAATATCACTGCAAAATATCATCGATGAAGAATATCGGTTCAAGACTAAGCAGGCTGGAGTTATTGGATGGGAGAAGCGATGCTTTGAATCACTTACAAGTCTATCAAAATAGACTCAAACAAAGCTACAACAAGAAGATCGAAGCAAGGTTTCCAAGTTGGAGAATTGGTCTTAAAAGAAATTGAAGAATGTCCAAATCCCGATGCAAAGGCAAGTTTGAACCCAATTGGTTGGGGCCTTTCATCGTCACAGCAAGCTATAAATCGAGGGGCATATCGGTTATCAACACCCGAGAGAACCTCTGCGAGGCCATGAATAGTTCCCATCTCAAAAAGTTTAATGCCTAATTTCTTCAAGGTATAGAACCAAAAAATCCAAAAAAAATTAGAAAAAGTCCTAAAAAATGGTTACTTGGCGAAAACCTGGCAAACAGGTGTCTTGGTAATAACAAAAAAATCAAAAAAGCAAAAAATCCAAAAAATTCAGAAAAATGATCAAAAAATAGTAAAGAGAAAAAATCGTCCTCTAGTGAAAACCACTTTGGTGGCACTTTGGGCAAGTACCTTGGTTAAAACTTGGCAAACAGGCACCTTGTGTAAATAAGCATTTTTCATCCACCAGGACCTTTACGGCTTGTTTGTCATCATGCCTCCATTTCGCTTCCAGCATCCATCACATCCATATCTCCATTCATCACTCATCCACTTGCATCTGTACTATAGCTTGGTCCTGTGTTCGTATCATGATCCCTCCTAGTACTACTTGGCCCATCCTCAAGGTTAGTTTGTCCTACCTTTATCGAAGTAGTCTATTGCATCATGTTGGGGGCACATTCTCATCGGATCGTATTCATGTATGGTCTTAAAGTCCTCAAAATCAGAAAATCCAAAAACATCAGAAAATCAGAAAATCCAAAAAATCAGAAAATTAGAAAATCCAAAAACATCAAAACATTAGAAAAGCCAAAAACATAAAAAAAAATAAAAAATAAAAATCCAAAAACATTCAAAACATATCAAAATCCAAAAATAGGTCAAAAGTCATTCAAAAAGCCAAAAACAAGGTTGTCTTTTTGAGCTACGTCGTCTCTAAGCTTGAACATAGGCAAGGTTGATCTTTGATCATCCCCCGAGACATTTAGGTCAGTCCTATAGGAGTCCATCTTAAACTGACATCTCATCATGTATATTGTCATCTGTAAATTGGTCAAGTTGTCAGTCGAACTACGTGGTCTCTGCATGTATAACGTAGGCAAGGCTAATCTATTGATCAGCCCCGAGGCCCCTAGGATAGGTCTTTAGGTTAGTCTTTTGGTCAAAATCTCAGAAAATCCCAAAAACATTTGAAAAATCAAAAATCAAAGCATTTGTAAAACCTCGAAAAACACCAAAAACGACCTCAAAACATTTCAAAAACTCCAAAAACATCCAAATATTTGAAAAAATCCATCTACCTCATCTCGCTTGCACCCGCAATAAACACCATTCATAATAAACTGATTGTCATCCTCAACCTTTGGTGAAATAGATAGAAACAAGTCTAGCAGGATAAAAGTAAAACTCAAAAGCGTCAAGTCTCAAGTCTAAGTCAGTACATGAACAAGTTGGTCAAGTCTTTGTGTCGATAGTCCATCATCCAAATAGTCTCATATCAATCATCTGATAGCATCATGTCCTAGGATGAATCCTTCCTACAGGGGGAATTTTTGATCAAAAAGAACACTTTGGATAAATGAAATGACGTGCCGCCATCCACTAACATGTCCTAGGATGTATCCTTCCTACAATGGGCATTATCTTTTGGCAATAAGTTTCGGTCTTTATCCTTAAAAACACATCCCTTTTGGTTAGCGGTATTGAAGAACATCAGCTTGTTTGTGTGCTTTATCTTTTCTTTTGACTTATCTTATTGCGCTCAGTCCAAGGACCTCTCGATGATATCGAACGAAGGATTTAGATAGATAGGAATGGGGCAACGATCATTATTGTTTTTTCTGCTATGCTTGTTGGACGTTCTTGTAAAATAACTTGGTGAATACTTGCTTTATTAGATATGTATAGAGGATGTTTTGGATGGCTTGTTGACTATTGCATTGATTGGTTATACCTTTCTGTGTTTTGGTCTGAGGTGTTTAAAACTTCTAAAGTGCATCCTAGCAAGGTTTCCATATGTCAGGTGTGAACAAGAATACTCTTATCTATTTGTCGAGTCAAAGTCCATCACACTAAGTACAATGCCATCCTGGTCCTTTATACCTTGATGCATTGTGCTTAGGCGTGTTATCAAACATAAAGTAAGTGACCCTTTGAAAACCCCAATCCTTGATAAGCAAATCATCCATCTATCATCATCATTTCTCATCATCATTTCTCATCATCATCTCTCATAATGTTGGCTTGTTGGATCCTCTTGTCATCATCTAATTTCTTCATTTTCTGCACTCACATCACAACACGAATAGTTAATCAGCATCACCAATTCATCCATCATGCATCCATCATGCATCCGTTGTGCATTCATATCATCATCATAATATAGATCTATTAGTCGAAGCATCTTAAAATCATCACATTTGCATCATCGTCGATAACCACCCATTTTGAACCTCTTTATCGCGAGATCAACACTCAAATCAAATCTTTTCACTCGATCTCTCGAGGGGGCAATGTACCAGTGTACTTTCCACTGGGGCATCCAAAAAATCAGATTTTTTTTTTTATTTTGATCGCAGCAAGTTTATTCTTTGAACCAACGCAACAAGTACATTGCTTCAAAGAGGGTCAAAATGTGGACATGCAAAATTAACACTATGCATTTGATTAGGTTCATTCATTAAGTAAACTAGATTTCGCATTAGGTCCATTCATCGATTAATTAGGTTCACCCTCATTCATTCATCAGGTAATTCCATTAAATTCCATCTCCTAAGTTCATTCATTCAAAATTAAATAAACATTATCATCAACCTTTTAATCAATATAAATCAAACATCATCCCTTTAATTAAATAAATCAAACATTTATTTAATTAAATCCAATCCATATTTCATCCTTTTCTGATTTAAATAAATCAAGTATTTAAGTCCTACAAGTCAAACTAACCTAATCATCATTAAATTAACATAATCATCATTTATTTAATCTAATCATGATTAAATACTAATCTCACCCACTTGCATTCTCTAGATATCTCCACTTGCACAAATAAATCAATTTTATTGATTTATTAAAAACCCTCATTTTCCCTCAACATGACAAGTCCAACATTGCATTTATTGCTATTTTTCTTGTCCCCCTCTCAAAATTTATTGCCAAATTTGAATTCAAATTCTCTCTCTCATGGGCACTCTTCCCAAATCTTGCACAACCATTGGCCTATCATCATTTGACAAATGTCCTCTTCTCATTGGAGGATCTTTAGTCCCACATTCACCATCTTGGCCAATCTATCATCAAGAAAATCTATAAAAGAAGGCCTTCATTCTCATTCATGGATCCACAACTTTTATGCAAGGTTACTCTCTAAATTTGAGAACTCATCTTGCTCATCATTTCCATTTGAATTTACATCATCTTAAGATTTGATCAAGGATTGGGAAAGGGTCACTAGCACATGTGACACCAATCCACTATGGAATAGGTAACTTGTGGTTGCTTTCATAATACTTTTAGTCTTCTCTTATCATTTGTTGTATTTTGAAATATTTACAAGGTATTTCATAGGAGCATTTTGAAGGATTTGTGAAATACTAACCCTTGCATGAAGTTTAGTTATTTGCATATTTCCAATGGATGCTCACACATCCTAGCAAGGTTTTTATATGTCAAGTTTGAACAAGAATACTCCTATTTGTTTGTCGAGTGAAATTCCATCACACTAGGTACAATGCCATCCTGGTTCTTTATACTTTGATGCATAGTACCTACGTGTGTTATCAAATATAAGGTAATTAGCCCTTTTAAAATCCCAATCCTTGATAAGAAAATCATTATCATCTATTTCTCATCATCATCTCTAATAAAGTCTCATCAAATCATGGACTTGTTGGATCCTCTTGTCATCATCTCATTTCTTCTTTCTCCGTGCTAACATAACATCACCAATGCATCCATCATGCATCCATCCTGCATCCACAAAATTGTCAGCATACCACATATCATTCATATCATACATAATAGGAAACATCAATCATTTCACATGCATTGCATTTGCATCTATCATCATAATATAGATCTGTTAGTCTAAGCATCTGCATAAATCATATATTTGCATAATCATAGCATATCACATCATCCATCTCATCCATCATCACATCATATCATCATTTAAGTTGTTTAAGATAATATAGATTTTTTATTCTAAGCATCTTAAGATCATCTCATTTGCATGATCATCCATAACCATCCATTTTGAACCTCTTTATCATGAGATCGACCCTCAAATAGAATCTTTTCGCTCGATCTCTCGAGGGGGCAATGTACTAGTCTACTTCTTTTTGCTGGGGCATCCGACAAAATCATAATTTTTTTGAATTTTGATCGCAGCAAGTTTATTCTTTGAACCAACACAACAAGTATATTTCTTCAAAGAGGGGTAAAATTTAGACACACAAAATTGGCATAATGCATTCAACTAGGTCATATTCATCCACTCAGCAGATAAATCAAGTTTATTTATCAATCTCCTAAAGTCATCAAATTAAATTAAATAAATCAACTTGATCCCAACATCACCCTCCTTGATTAAATAAATCAATCCTTTATTTAATTAAGTCTAAAATCACCTTTCATCCCTTTTTGATTTAAATAAATCAAAATATTCAAGTCAAAGGGGTCCAAGAATCTAATCATCATTAAGTTAATCTAATCCTAATTAACCTAACCTAACCACCCATCACATCCTCTAGATTTTCCCACTTGCACCAATAAAGCATTTTAATTCATTTATAAATCCTCATTTTCCATCAACTTGGCATAAAAATGGAATATTCTCCAAGTTTGAAAATGAAGACAAGTTGACATGTACATCCAACATTGCAATAAATTCTCTCTTTCATGTCCCCCTCTCAACATTTAATTCAAAATTTCAAATTTGAATCTCCCTTTCTTTGGCACATTGACCAAAATGTGCTCATCCTCCAACCTATCACAAGTTGAAAATTGGCCTCTTTTCATTGGCTTGTTTTTAGTCCCACATCCTCCATGTCTGGCATTCTTCTATCCTTCTTGGCTACAAATAGAGATCATCCTCTATTGTTTTACTCCTCCACAATCTCAAGCACAAATGCACCATTTTCATTTGAATACATATCATCTTAGCATAATTCCATATCATTCTTCATAGAATTTTCATCATGGAGCTTAATCAAGGGTTGAGAATGGGATATTTTCCGCAATAGAACCAATCCAATATGAGATAAAGTGTGCATTATGTATCTTTCATGCTTTCAATTTAGTTCGTTTTGTTATAATATTTAGGAAACATTTTGCATTATTTCATAGGAGTATTTGTGCATTTATATGAACTAACCTCATTGTTAACAAAATGTTGGAGGAATAGCTTTGTGTAAATTTACAGGTGCTCACACATTACATATTACAAACTCAATGAACAAACTTTAAAGGATATATACAATGCTAAAGAGAATGAATCAAAAGAATTTCCACATCATGAACATAAGGGAAACCCAACAGAGAACATTACACATTCCTCCCAACAGCATGAATCCAGAGATTCACTCCCCCATTGTAGGAGGTTACAAGGGGTCCCACCATCAAAAGTACAACAAGGTGAAAATAACTGACGCTAGAAGACTATAAGGGGTTCCAACATACAAGAACAACTTAACACGATTCAACAGTGACACAACTTCTAGAGGCACATCAAACATTAAATGGAAATGCTAGTCAATTAAATGCAAGGTTGTAGCAGGGAGTGTCATCGCATAGTCTATGTATGGGTTGTCCTGATAGTCTTCCTCTAGATGTCGGCCCCCATCTGTGGTTGTCCTGACAATCACACATTTGACGCCTGCCCCACAGGGTAACACATGCAGCATCGACTATCTTTTTGTGGAGACAAGGATACTAGTCTTGCTGACCAGGCCTTCTCAACCCAACCTTAGCCTGAACAAGCGCTACGGGCATGGGTGAGGCATCTGAACATTTTAAATAAATTTTATTTCTACCCAACCCCCTACTTAATTAAATTACGTTATCACTTGATTAAACAACTCCCACATGGGTTGTCCTAGACGCCACTTTGTGCACTGGCCCCCATTGAGAGCCACTCCCCACGTTCTACACATACTCAAAGCTTAAACAAATCACAAGCGAGGCATTATCCTTCCTGCTCACAAGTTTTCAAACTTAATCACAAGGTGAACATAAAGTGCAAGGGGAAATTCCATCAAGAACATACTCAGAATAAGACTCCCCAATACCAAATTAAAAAAATAAATCCATTTTCCAACAAGAGGGAAAACCATCCTAGCCTCTGGTATTCTGTAAGACTCACTTCCCAAGATTGAATACAACGAACAAATTTCAAGGTAATGACAATACACTCAATCACACACTGACACATGCACATCATCAACAATAGTAGAAAGGCTCAAGAATCCATTTCATGACGTAATTTCCTTTCAACATACAACAACTAAATTGATCTAAGATGAGAATTGATAATAATTAACTTAACTAAATATAAATAAGACTAGGTTAAAACAAGAACTAACTCAATCCATTCAACTCATTATAGACTCCTAACCAATTAAGGTCTTCAAATTCTAAATTCTTAATTAACCAATCTCTTTTTTTTCTATCAATCAAAATAAGTCTATTAAACTTATCTTCTATACATAATTTATTTTCTTTATATATATAAAGGTCTTGCAATACTTAATTCTAGAATATTATATTATATATATATATATATGTATATATAAAATTGGATCGGCCACCAGAAACTCGCAATGAAAGTGTAACGCCCCGTCGTGCGAACCCCAAAGGACAAATAAACAATAATCACAGCACAATTTTTTTTTTAAAAATAACATAACATATATGTAATACACATTAAATCATAACATGAATTTCATTTAAGTATATTCATTTGCACATACATCCCTTAGGGTACATGAAGATTCATTATGAGACTGAGATCCATACAACGACAATAAAGAATAAAATCCAAAGATATAATCCATAATAAAATAAACATTAACAAATATAACACATACATGATAATCATTGATAAGAAACCATTTGAGTACATAAATACAACATATACATGATTAACTTAACACATTGAATATCAACTACAAATAGCCACATAAGGTTTAAGGTTACATTACAATACAATATTCAAGAAGTACAATGATACAAAAGTGTTTCCAAACATAAATGGAAACCATACATAAGATAACATGATACAAATAAACAGATGAAAACTGGCTCCAAGACAAGTACAACTCTGGAGTCACTGCGACCGCACCAATCCGCACCTCTTGATCCTCTACTGGGGACCCAATGGGGGGCTTAGCACGTTTCACCTGACCATGTGAGTCTGAAGACCCACCCCCCATGCTGAGGAGCTAAAAAAGAAAGAGACTGCAACCAAGAACATCCAAATAGGGAACCACAAGACTCAACGCCATACAAAAGTATCATAAAATTCAAGAATTACAAAGACATAACCAACAACATCCAAGAGTCATTAAAATAACTTAAAATCATAAATCTCATCACATAAATCAAAGCAATGACCAGTAACAAGTAACCAAAGGATGATCATGAAACACTTCCAAATCAACTGAATTAATAAACATAATACAATTCCAAATTTCAATCAAATAATACAATAAGATCTTATCACAGTATCATAAGATACAAGATTGTAAACCAAATATAAATGAGATCATACAAGACCACAAAACATACTAAAGATGTATTAAAACAATAATCATAAATCAATTTAAATCAATTCAAACAACAATCAAAACCAACTCCCATAACCTACTTCCAGAGGAACACAATAAAGTAAAACAAATGGGCAACTAGGGAAGAGTGTCATCGCATAGCCTACATGGGTTCTCTTGGCCCTTCCTCCAAACTGAGGCACCGGCCCCCATCTATGGATCTCCTGGCCCTTCCTCCTACTTGAGGCGCCGACACCATAGGGTAGCTCATGCGGAGCTGATAACCTCTCATGAGGATGGGGTTACAACCTTGCCAACCACGGCCTTCTCAGCCTTCCATTAGTCTGCGGAAGCACTAATGAAGACGAGGCATCCATTTTTAAAAAAAAACTTGTAATGATATTACTACCCAACCCTCCTAAGTTAATTATTAGGTTTTCACTTGATTACCAACTCACTCATGGGTTCTCCTAAGCCCTTCCCCTTACAGGGGGCACCAGCCCCCACGAGGAGCCACTCTCCCTAGAAACCCAACAACATAAAAACCAAGGGTTGTACCATCATAATTTGAATAAAGAATCACAACATAAAAGCATGCAAGGCATTATCCATCTCGCTAACAAGTACAAAAACATAGTCTCAACAATTCCATACAACCCTTTCAAAATCATGAAACCAAAACACTTGCCACATCAAGGGCACATAAAGAGAGAACATCAATTGTCAACCATCTCAAGCCTCTGGAAGCCAAAAGAATGAAAACCCACAAACAAGGGTAAAGTGAAGCAACATGAGTATTTCTCCAATAATTCCAACACAAGGATAAAATTTACTCAAATATGAGAGTAACTCAGAAAAAGCCATAAAAAGGGAAGGTTCATCAAGACCCATCCACAATCAACAATGGTGTCACCTCAAAAGGAAAATGCACAAGAAAATCAACCATTAAACAAAAACACTTAATAAAACCAAAAGCCACCAACTAGGTATTCCACGGAAGACCTCCATTTTCTCCTCACAAGAACCCCCTTATAGTGGTACGCAAATCACCTTCATAAAATCAACATCATAGGAATGACAACAATAATTGCAAAGCCACAAGAACTATTTTCAATTCAAAAATAATGAGAGCATACATTAAAATAAGATCAATAACCCCATCTAGACTACATAAACAACTTGGATACAAAATAAATTAGAAATCCAAGAAGATCAACTCATCAACAAAATACAAGTTCCCAATTACATTGCAACACAAATTAAATGACAAAGGATTCCTTGAATCAAAAATAACCTCAAAAAGCATTCACACCAACATGGAACCATCCAAAAACAATCCTTCAAAAAGCATTCAACCAGGCATCCAAGGCACCAAATTTAAGAACACCTTAAATACTCAACCACTCACAACTCCACAAAAACACTTAAATAAACAACCAAAAATTCAATCGTGAACAATATTTATTAACCAATCAAATAACGACCAGAACTAAATAACTTTACAACTTACCCATCTGAATTACTCAATTAACTAAAACAATTCATGATAACCATAACAAGTATTCTAAAATATTTATCCAAAAAGAGAACTTACAAATCAACCATTAAATGAATATAAAGAAAGTCAAGTTTCAAAAGATTAAAATCATATTTCACCAATAAACTAACCAATTCGAGAATATCCTAATTAATCTCTAATCATGCCCATACATTTAAATTTTCCCTTTCATCATACTAACTTAACATTCACCTCCAATACTTAAATTAATTGCGAAAACCATTTAAGACCAATTGTCCATACTTTAAAATGACAATAATAACAATATTCTAAATACTTAAACTACATATTAGAACTTACCACCTTAAAATCTTAAATCTATCTAAAAAAATTTATACACATAAATACCTTTTAAAACCACTACTTATTTATATATTTTAATTCTTTTTGAGGAGGGAAAGTAGAAAGAGAATAGATCTTTTCTAGGAATCAAACAAGTCTACCAGATTATAACTTCACAAAATAAGAATAAAAAGATAACTTATATTAAATTCTATTTCCACCATATACATATTTAAAAATAAGAATTAAACAATCAATGCTGATATATATATATATATATATATTCACAAATTGTCCTTCTACTATATTAATCTATCAAATTTCACAATTTATCAAATTAATAGGAATTCCTTTCTATTTCCATATCTTCACTATAATAAAATTTTATTTTGATCATACCAGAAAAATAACCAATCTGATTACATATAGAAATAATTGATACAATTAATAGTTGAATTAATGAAATCTAATTAAATGAATTAATAAAAAAATAAATATAAATATAAATATATATATACATATATATATATATTCACAATACTTTACACGCGCATTAAAAAGAATTATAATTTTTTTTTTGTTGAAAACAACATTTAACATATAAATTTTAAATGGGAATTAAATCCCGCACGGACGGAATGTCGGCCGCAGACAGTCTATGGACTGTCGCAGCAGTCCGTAGGACTGCCGTGGACAGTCTACGGACTGTCACAGCAGTCCAACGGACTGCCGTGGTAGCCCGTAGGCTGCCGCTTCAATACTGTGGCTGGCCGGGTGGTGGGTACGGCCGCGGCTGAACCATCACCCATCAGCAATTTTTAAATAAATTCAAATAATATAAAACAATGAAATTTGAACTTTAAATTTTATATTTTTAATTTTTATTTTTATTTTTCTTTTTAAAACAATTTCAATATAATTTTATTTTAGTGAACTTTGAATCTTAGTTAAAATTTATTTTTCTTTTATACTGTCTTCACATTATATATATATATATATATTGTATAGAATATTTCGAAGACATAAATAAAATTCAATTACTGTTCAATATAAATATTTATACACAGAATAAATTTGTAAAATTTATCTACAAATGAGGATTCTCACAACCTCTAAATTCCCAAACAAGGCGTTATTCTTTTACTGGTTTATTATTATTCTTAACTTAAAACTATAGCAACCCTTTCAATTCCAGAATCTCAACAAAATTTACTTGAAATGAATAACGATCCCGAACCCCAGTAAAGCTTTCCTGATTGAAAAACAGTCCAAAGCATTTCTTAAGATTCGAGAATTTTCTACAAGCATTAAATTTCAATCTAGAAGAAAATTTCATTCACAGCAAGGAATTCTTATTTCATTTGATGCTATAAAGAAAATAATTTAAAAGAAGAAGGAGAACCTGGCGTCCTGTGCCTGTAGATAACTGTTGAAGCTTTATCCTTCTTGATGATCCAATCCTTCCAGCAGCAGCTCCAAGATCCTCCCTCAAACTTAATTCTTAATCCTCACATGAATTCTCACAACAATAAAATAAAAGAATGCCATACTACCACAGAAAAATGACTGCCAAAATTTCTCCAAAATCTGTTGGAAAGCCCATGCCACCCCCTTCCCAATCCAAAATAAATAAAATCTCACACAAGAAGCCTCTTCTGTTTCCTCTTCCAGAGAATACCAACAGTCACATTTCAAGAAATAAATCAAATAATATTTAATCCTTAATTCTTTTTGTTGCCTTTTCATGTATTTATATTTCATTTTCTTTTATCATGCATTTTGATTAAACTAAATAAATTTAAATCCACAAAAATGAACTTTTTATTTGAATGTATATTCATTATCTCCACAATACACTATTAATTAATTACTTCCACATTAGAATAATTAAAATCAATCATTTACAATATTCCAAATAAGTATCCATTAAATTTCTTATTATAATAATTATCTTTTCAAGATTATTTGTTCATAACAATTTAAATCAATTTATCTAATAATATCACTTTTACTTTTAATGAATTAATTTAATTTGATCATTTGTTCTAAATCATCTGATTTAATTTACTTGATTATTATTTTAATTTCTAATCATATTTTAAATAACTTTACAAATTTTAATTAATTATTTAAACATGATTACTAACATATTATATTTTCCACACAATCAAATAATACAGTAATTAATGAAGCACTCATAGAAACTCACACACAAGACCAAAAAAACTGACACGGAGGGGTATTACAGAAAGGATTATGCAATACACTTAGTTCCACCGACTAATTTCAATACTATTCCTCCAATTTATAATGATATAATATTAACTGGTTGTGTAACAAGTTTGAACCACAGCGATGGCTATAGCCATTGATCCTTATACAGGAGAATTTAATCCAAGGCGTTAAGAGCAACAGGAAACTAGAGATAGTTCAAGGTATACGGGCTTGACTAAAGATCAAATAAATACTAACTGAAGCCTTCATTTCAAAGAGCGGTAGCAATGGTTAAGAGAGTAAAGATACTACAGTGTATTCATTAAGAACACAAATAAATTGTGTTCGCTGTGCATGAAGGCTAAGATATAGTAGAACAAATTACATTCAACCAGCTTGGTGGCGAGTTTATAGAGGCACATATATAATTTTTCATTTGCTGTAACTACCATAGATTGACAAAAGAATAAGAGGGTTATTGAAACCCTTAAAAATTTCCTATTGTGTTCAAGCACTACAACTATAACAGGTTGACTATTGAATTAGAAAGTTTATTTAAATCTATATAACATTCTATTTTCAAGTGCCGCTGATATGACAAGTTGCCTAAAAATTAGGGTGGTTAATGAAATCAAGGAGGTTATCTAAACGGTGATGTTAATTTTATTTTAAAGTGCTGCAGTAGTGATAGATTGTTGGTAGAAGAAAAAAGACATGTAAACCTTAAACTTTCTGCTATGTTCAAGTGTCGCGACTGGGACATGCTTAAGGCCTTCATCAAACAAGATTATTCATTACTCCTTGTTGACACTGTGGTCGTTAAGGATAAAGGGGCCTGAAAATGCAACTGGGAATTACTCCAAAGTATACACTGATGCTACAACTCATTTTAGGCTGATGATGAAAATGAGGGAGTAAAGTATATCACAAGATCGGCGGTGGCATAGGTACAAGAGATGGAGATGGCTCTTCTGTGCCATCCACAAAAATGGTAAGATACAAATGTGTGGTTGATATCCCCATTTGTAAAGAACTCTAGATTGAGGTGATATGAAAAGAGATGTTATTGATAGAAGGTAAGACAAAAGAAAAGAACAAACGCCTAGATTGAAACATAAACAAATAGTTTTCAACAGCATAAATATACGTTAATTTAGCCGCATAGGGAGCGAACTATTCAAGGCATGTAGGACATGAATTAAGCACAAACATTCATGTTTAACCGCAGGCACTTAATTCTTTTGGTCAACAAGAACTTAACATCCAGTGTACTAAGGAATAATAGCTTGTGCATGAACATCTAGTTAATGAGCATGCACACATCATGAGATAAGGATTCAACAGAACCAAAGGGGTACTCTTTCTGTAGAGAAGATAAACCATAATTAATAATTCCGTAATTTCCCCAGCTATGATCCAAATGAATGATTAGAGAGACAACGGATTACAAGTCTAGTTTACGAATTGTCTAAGAGAAAGCAACCATCATTAAGGAGAAATATATATATCTAATGTTTTTACAACTTGAATGATTAAGAGATTTTGAATCAAGCTTTGGCAGACTATAAGGTAAGGAGTGATGCATGCAAGAAAGGCCGATACCATAGCATAGATAGAACACGATAAATATCTAATTGGCTGTCAAAATAGGGGTGACGACTTTATAGATAAAATTCAAATGAAATATTTAAAAGAAGAATTTTATTTACTCTACATTTTACCTTGAGCATCCACTCATATATAGGTTAACATCAACTAGTCCATGGTGCAGAATAGAAGTAAGAGATTTGGAAATAAAACAAAACATGGCAACTTTCAAAAGCAACCAGAATATGACTGAGGAAACATGGAAACATGTTCTCAGCTTCAAACAACCAAACATTTAAGAAAATTCCCCAATAATTTTCAAAAACCTTGTATTAAGTTATTCTGCTCAACTAAAATCAGAGGTGAAAAGCAAAAATAGAGGAACTTGGTTTAACCAATAGTTGATCTGAAGAAGTTGTCGGTTCAAGTTTTCAGCTATTCTGAGTTCCACACCACTGTCTGTAAGGTTAGACTCCCAAAACTTCCCAATCAACGAGTGTAGAGCTTAATACCCTTACGGCTATTTTAATTTTCCTGAAAACCCCTTTCAGCCCCAAGAACCCCCAGAGCACATTCACGAAAAAAACCAAAGAATAGAAAATTAGTTTTTTTTCTTTCACCTTCCTTGGAATTCTTGACTCCCCAAATCCTCTGAGAGCCCATCCCCCACAAAATAAGCACCAGGCCCAATTTCAGTGTACCCCTCTACCCAAATTAGTTTCTCCATACCCGAATGCAATAATTTTTCCAAGAATAAATCAATTACCCCTCTATTAATTAACTTCCACTATCATCCTCCTTAATTCCATCTGTAACTATTTTCCTTCTTCATAAATTCATTTAATTTCCATTACTTTTCTTTATTTACCATTTGACAATTTATTATATTTATAGTTTATAACCATGCCATTTTAAAATTTACCTATAATGAATATAATACTTGATTTAATAATTGTAATCTTATTTATAATGTATTTATATTATCTTAATATTTTAATATTTTATTTTAAATATTCTATTCTAAACAATAAGTTTAATTTAATCAAGGAAAAATCAATTAATTAATCCCAACGAACACATAACCAAGCTATATCTGACCACAGAGACAAACAACAACACATAACGATGGTGCAGACAGATGGGCATTACATTCTCCCCCCCTAAGATCCGACTTACTCTTGGAATTCATAGGGTAGGAACGAGACATACAACAACACTTCAAAACATCAATGTATCTGATATCAACAAATACCAGTAACCACAATACGAAACGAAAGGCAAACAACAACAACATCAATCAAATAAATTTGAACTAACCTACAGATGGAGTTGTGACAACCAGGATTCGTCCTCGACGAGGATGATGGCTGAAAGTGGGGGACCCAATATAACCTCCAAACAAAAACTCCATTGGGCTCTCACACGCTCAAACCTGATAAACAAGTGGAGTCGATGCCCCGTACCTGCAACCTATAGCAAAATGATGGGTCAAAACTTGTGCATGAAGAAATAAACAGTCACACTGTGATGGGGAAATCATGGAGTTATAGGGTACTTGCAAGCGAGTGATGTGACATTGTCCCCCATCACTAACACAACAACTAATATCAACACATGAATGCATACACCTAAAATAAAATCATGTCCATCATATATTCAAATAAACAATTAACTAATCTACAAACCATAACATAAATAAAGAACATCAGAAATTACAATGCCATCAATACCATTAAACTAAACATCATAATGGTATCAAACTATTACCATATCTAATCATCAAAATATCACAATGTCTCAATAAAAACCAACAAAGTCATAATGTTTATCAAATAGTAAAATAGGGTCTAACAAATACATCACATAGTCTAAATGCAAATATAAAAAGTTGCCCTTGAGCATAAACAAACTTAAAGCACTACATCAAGTACCAAGCTTACTCCTGGGAGCCTGTAACAAAAAATGGGTAACATACACATCAGAGATACACCCTCATAAGAGACAAAAGAATCGACACTAGGATCCCACTAGACCCACACCTGGACCAAGTCTCACCCCTCAAGGGTCAACTCTTGACGCTGTAGGACATGCATAGCTTCTAAAGAATGTTGCCCATCCTCTTCCAAAAGTCTCTCCAACTGCACCCCAGTGCTTGGCCTGGTGGTTATCCACTACAGCAATGACCCTGTGTGATCTGCTAGCATCACCTATTGTTGGCTAGGAAGCCACCGGTCTCTGACTGAATCCAAAAGTTCCCTCCTGAGAACACTGTCTTGCAATGTGACCCTACTGACCACATGCGAAACATCCAGTACCTCTGTTGAATCCTCTGCCACCTAAATTTTCACTAAACCACGAGAAATTGCCTCCACTAAATGTAGACTAAGAACTCTGAGTAGGACAGTTGAGATGATATTGCTTAGCTCGATGCTAGCTCCAATCTTTCCTTCGCTAGGACCTAATACTAGACTGAGATTGAGAGTTCCTAGGTTTCGACTGGGAATGTTGCTGCTGATGCTCATCCTTAGCGAGTGCTTGATGTCCCTTGGAGGAACCCACAAACTGAGAAGGACTACCTTGAGATCTGACACCAACAAGAGGTGCACTACCAATTTGAACCCCTGTCTACCCACCTAAGGCCATAGCTAGATTCTCCTCAACAATTGAGCCTTTTTCATGACAACCTCCATTGTTTTCGGCTTGAACACCCAAACTCCACCACTCATGCAGGAATTTAGGCCCCTGAAGAAATGTTGTACTAGAATTCCCTCATCATCAGCAATACCAGTGTATTGCTTAATTATCTTCCTAAGTCCCCTAGGGTGCACGACTGCATTACTTATCTTACCAAGGTTCAAGCTACAATTCACATAACTCATTAACCATTAAATGCAAACATCACTAAGCATGTTATAGTTCACATTAAAATTGAACATAAGTATCAAGTGAATCATTCATTTCTTAACATAAAATATTAGCTATCTTCTCTCATTCAATTAGCAAGAACAAAGTCATTGCTTATAGATGGAGTTGTGACAATTGGGATTTGTCCTTGATGAGGATGATGGCTCAAAGTGGGGGACCCAGTATAACCTTCAAACAACAGCTCCATTGGGCTCTGGCATGCTCAAACCTGATAAACAGGTGGATTCGATGCCATGTACCTATAGCCTATAGTAAAACGATGGGTCAAAACTTATGCATGAAGAAATAAATAGTCACATCGTGATGGGGAAATCACAGAGTTATAGGGAACTCGCAAGCGAGTGATGTGACACTATCCCCATCACCAACACATAACAACTAATATCAACACATGAACACATACACCTAAAATAAAATCATATCCATCATATTCAAATAAACAATTAACTAATCTACAAACCATAACATAAATAAAGAACATCAGAAATTACAATGCCATCAATACCATTAAACTAAACATCATAATGTTATCAAACTATTACCATACCTAATCATCAAAATATCACAATGTCTCAATAAAAACCAACATAGTCATAATGTTTATCAAATAGTAACATAGGATCTAACAAATACATCACATAGTTTGAATGCAAATCTAAAAAGTTGTCCAAGCATAAACAAACTAAAAGCACTACATCAAGTATCAAGCTTACTCCTAGGAGCCTATAACCAAAAATGGGTAACACAAACATTAGAGATACACCCTCATAAGACACAAAAGAATCGACACTAGTATCCCACTGGACCCACACCTAGACCAAGTCTCACCCCTCGAGAGTCAACTCCTGATTCTGCAAGACGTGCATATTTTCTAAAGAACGTTTCTTGTCCTCTTCCAGAAGTCTCTACAACTGCACCTTGGTGCTCAGCCTGGCGGTTATCCATTGTGGCAAATAGCCTATGCGATCTACCAGCATCACCTATTGTCGGCTCAGAATCCACTGGTCTCTAACTGAATCCAGAAGTTCCCTTCTGAGAACAATGTCTCGCAATGTGACCCTGTTGACCACATGTGAAACATTGAGTACCTCTATTGAATCCTCTATCACCTAAAGTTGCACTACACCATGGGAAATTACCTCTACTAAGTGTAGACTGAAAACTCTGAGTAGGATGGTCGGGATGATATTTCTTAGCTCGATGCCAGCTCTGATCTTTCCTTCTTTGGGACCTAATACTAGACTAAGATTGAGAGTTCCCAGGTTTCGACTGGGAATGTTGCTTCTGATGCTCATCCTTAGCGGGTGCTTGATGTCCTTTGGAGGAACCCGTAGCCTAAGAAGGACCACCTTGAGATCTGACACCAACAGGAGGTGCACTACCAATTTGAACCCCCGTTTGTCCATCTAAGGCCATAGCTAGATTCTCCTCAACAATTCGAGCCTTTTTCATGACAACCTCCATGGTTTTCAGCTTGAATACCCAAACTCCACCACTGATGTGGGAATTTAGGCCCCTGATGAAATTTTGTACTAGCATGCCCTCATCATCACCAATACTAGCATATTGCAGTTATCTTCCTAAGTCCCCTAGGGTGCACGACTGCATTACTTATATTACCAAAGTTCAAGCTACAATTCACATAACTCATTAACCATTAAATGCAAACATCACTAAGCATGTTATAGTTCACATTACAATTGAACATAAGTATCAAGTGAATCATTCATTGCTTAACATAAAATATTAACTATCTTCTCTCATTTAATTAACAAGAACAAAGTCATTGCTTACAAAATTCTTGCAAATGAGTGATACAATCTTGCTATATCATGAAGTAATAACTGATTACAAAATATCTTACACACAAGTGATACATCATTTCATTTTACTTATACATTTTTACAATGATACTTCCTCGAATCTAGTGAGGAGTGCACTAAAGAAGGATACATGATACATGATTGAATACATTACATATTACAAACTCAATGAACAAAATTCCAAGGATAGATACAATGCTGAAGATAATGAATCAAAAGAATCACCACATCATGAATGTAAGGGAAACCCAATGGAGAACATTACACGTTCCTCCCAACCGCATGAATCTAGAGATTCACTCCCCTGTGCTAGGAGGTTACAAGGGGTCCCACCATCACAAGGACAATAAGGTGAAAACAACTGACACTACAAGACTGTAAGGGGTTCCAACATACAAGAACAACTTAACACGACTCAACAGTGACACAACTTCTAGAGGCACATCATACATTAAATGGAAATGCCAGTCAAATAAATGCAAGGTTGTAGCGGGGAGAGTGCCATCACATGGTCTATGTATGGGTTGTCCTGATAGTCTTCCTCTAGATGTCGGCACCCATCTGTGGTTGTCCTAACTGGTCACATCCACAAAAGGATATAAAAATCACAACAAATCCTATCTTGGGAATTGGACATTCCAGCAGGTGACTAATATCTTCTTATGGTCGTTCATTTACATTGTCAAACCAGGGAACGTATACTTGAAATGGAGCGGCACTGTATGTGCACTAAGAACCAGTTTCAGTCACAATTTACTAGAAATAAATTCATGGAAGGAATTCTACTTATGTTGCAGGAATGTAATGCAGAGTCTTATTAACTTAACCATAACTTAATCAAAGCAGAAATCATGACAACTATTACTAAGAGACAAACTATGAACTGGCCTTATGCTGCAGGAACAAACACAAGGATGGATTCTCGATGTTGCAGGAACAATATAAGACTGAGTTTGAGCTAAAACCTTCAAGAATAAAATATAACTTATAATCAATAGAATATAAACAACTAACTAACTACAAATACTCACCAAGTGGTCCCCCTTAGCAAGCATCAACTAGTTTATGCAAGAATTGAACTCATAACTTCATCAACTTTTATTCATGAACTTGGAATCATATACATTGATTGTTCTGCTTGTTAGAAAACTAACACAAAACTCTGATTCTTATTATAATACTAACTCTCACATACTTCGCTTGCTCACTCGCGTAGGAGGAACACTTATTTATATTATAAAAGAAACTAACTACCTAACTCTAATAGAGAAAGACGTCGACATAAATGTATCCTAAAACTGAGGAACATACTTCTCATAAATGAAAGCATATCCATTCAACATAATTCGGAGAGAATTTAGCATTCCACTCTTCCCAGATTAATAATCATTTAGATTTCTTTCGAATGACCCAGTCAGAGAGTCTTCGCTAGAACAACTTCCTCGATGCCATGTTGGAAATGGACTTTACTACAGGGCCGAGATCTGCTGCGCTTGACTCGTTCATGCTTCCTTTAACAACCTACAATGCACATGGCAACAAAAGTGAAAGAAAGCACGTGTGGCAAATAGCATGATACACATTCATTAATCACATATTAAATCTATTTCATTATTCAAAAACCACATGCATTATATCAGTCATTCAGGATGTCAAACAGGGTAATTAATACAGACACATGGAGATGTTAAGCTGCAGGAATATAGGAATGTATTGCTATAGGATACTACCTGATTTTAGATAAAAATATTTTAATCAAGAGTTAAACCAACCATTAGCAATAAAAGTAAGGGTATTAAAAATACATCATAATATTCAAATTATGAGCATATTTCAAGCTCATCATTTTCCCCCTACTTATGCTAATGATCGGCCTCCAGCATTTAGCTTTCTAGTTGTTTCTCTGAAATCAGTAGGAGTAGTATGGCCCTGCAATGAAGTTCTGAATTTGTAGTAGAAACCTCTGAAACTCTGCCATCTCTCATACTTGCGGGTTTTTGTATCCTCATTAACATCTGTAGCCCGATAAAGTTAAAGTGGCCACATTAAAACTGGAGGTCAAAATGTTAATGGCAACCATAACTCAAACCTCTTCTAGAGACCAAGCTACATGTACTTCTCTGTCCTTCTGATGGCTACTTTAAAGTTCATGGGGCTATGAGGCTCATATTTTCTCAGACCAATAGTTAGTTTTTCCCATCTTTTTTCAATTCTAGAAGATGAAAGCTTCCAAAACAGATATGGTTGGTCTTGGAATTCATCATACACCTGCTTCCTGATATCAAATATTTTCATTCTTTCTATTTGATCATTAATCCATATGCAATAGTAAGCCAAGTTCTCAGAATTGTATGGGGATCTAAGCTTTCAGGTCGCAGTGGAATAGGTTCATTCCTTTCAGCCTCTTCATAAGCCTCTAATTGACATCCATAGTTAGTTGCATTAGCCTCCCAAGACATGAGTGACCTCAGATGAATGTCACCAATGTAGAGAAGTGGATTCCACTCTGTTTCAGAAGGAATTATCAAACCATGCAAATAAAACTCACATAAAGAATTTTTTATCCAATTAGGTGCTACTTGATACGCATCATAAAATTCCTTGGCTATGTGAATAACAGGGTCTAACTTCATTAAAATTCTCATCAATTGAAACCAAAGGAATTGCACTTTAAGGCACATAGCATATACCCTAGGTGGTGGTCTACATTCCATGATTTTACCAGTTACTTTCAGCATTTCATCCATTTTCTCTTTCATTTCTTTCATTTCCTATTTTTGCCTTTCAATTTTTCTTTTCAATTGCTTCTTTTCTTCCTCCCAAAGACTTTGTTGAATTTCAGCTTTAGCTAAATGGTGGAAACTCAAAGTTTGAAATGTAATAGGTCGCCATGTAGTCCTAAGATATTCCAAAAATTCAATCAACAATGTTCTTTTATAAACAACCAATGCCTGACAAGTTGCAGGGGGGTAATGGGGTGTCATTGGACACTTCTAATTGTTCAGGTTGTTCTTCCTCTTGTTGCAGGGTGGACTCCTGTTGCTGCTTAGGAGGAGATTGTGTTTCTTCAGAAACTTGCCTAGCTGCTTCAGCCAAGTCATCAAGACTTGGCATCCCCCTTTTATTACCACTACCCTATTGTGCTTCCTCAGGAATAATAGATGGAATTTGTGGAACATTCTCAAATACATTCTGAGAAACATCTAGACTAAATTCCTCAGATTCCTCAGAAATTACTATAACTTCAGGTTGAACGGAGGTCGAGGTAACTTTATGTTGTTTCCTTGATGAAACTCTTCTTGGAAATGTTTCAGTTGCAGGAGACACTTTCGTGGCTTTCCTTTTTCTATCCTAGCTAGAGGATTCAGACTCAGCAGGAGAAGATGATAGTGAAATTGTAGTGGCAACAGGCATTGCTACAGAAGAAACTGCTACAGGGGAAGATGCTGCAGGAGTAGAATGTTTTCGCTTTTGAACATGAGGGTCAGATTCTCAGGTTTGTTCTGCCCTAGATGACTCTCCTACCTTTGTTTTCCCTTTTTTTTTCTCCTGGCAGACCTGGTTTGTACATGGGTAGAGGGATTTGGTGTGGAGGCTACAGGACTATGTGCTACAGGAGAAAATGATTCTTGTTTTGCTTCCCTACTTATAGATTCTAGTCTCTTTTTCTTTTTCTTGGGCTGTGCAGGGAGTGCTCTAGGAGGCTTTGGAAGTTGTAGACTCTTTTGGGAAACAAATTCTTGCCAAGAAAGGGGTGATACATCCCTCAGGGAACGCTCGAACAAGAGTTTAATGAGGGCATGATGGGCGACAGAGTTGTCCCTACCCCTCTGGGTTTCATGGGTACATTGTTTCAAAAGGTTTAATAAAAAATTTGGGACATTGACAACAAAACCGTGCCTCACATGACTCAATAGTTTAAAATGATAGGAATGAAAATAGGAAAAACATCCCTCACAAGTCAACTACCTGATTATGAAGGAAGCATATTATGGGTATGGAGGAGGCAGTGACACTCATTTGCATCCTTGTTTGGAAACCTCTAAGGGTCCATCTGTTGGTATTGTGAATTCTGCCCTAGCAGAGACAACATCTGAAGAAAATTTTTCTCCTACCGCTGGAAGCCCAGTTACTTCTGCAATCCACTCTTCTGTAACGACTACTTTCAAACCCCACACTGTAGCTTTTCCGTCTGAAATAGTTCTCAAAAACTCACTTGCAACTTCCTCATTAAAGGAATCTAACCTTAGAAAATAATTTAGCCAACCGCAATTACTGAATGCCTGAACCATTTGAGGATTTTGCGTCAAAATCTCATAAGCTAGAGGCTCATGTCTTACTAACTGGCCACCCATATTCACAAATTATCCCTGCTGAGATTCCTGAAACTAAAAATTCTTCTGAATATTCGAAAAGCTTCTACTTTTTTCCCTGCTTCTTTCTACCCTGCCATCACTTTTCTTTAATTTTCCAAGAATGACTCGAAGGATAACTACATGAAATGATTGTTAAGAACTACCCAAATCAAGCAGTTAATTGTTGTTTAGGATAAAGACACACAGTCATATTTGGAAAGTACAAGAAAATAAAAATATCTTAATAGTTGTGACAGTGGCAGTGGAATTTTTTTGAAATGGATTATCCCACCCCCTACTAAAAATTTGACATGTGTCCACACATGTGCAAAAGGATAGGTGAAGATCAGGCAACAATGACTGATATGTACATAGAAATTAATGAATAAATGAAATAAATAAACGATGTGACAATAAAAGATATCATGTACCTTGTAATAAGTGCTCGTACATGCTGGGAAAGAACATAGCTTTAGCATGAAATGATGGCTGGAAGTGATCATAAATGAGGGCAGTACGATAGAATGGATGATGTGGAAGAAGAGAGAATGAATGGTGGTGATGGATGAAAAATGGAGAAAGTGGCTTCCTTAAAATGGAAACCTTTATTATGGGCATGCAACATAGAATTTTAAAGAGATACTATAGGAGAGGGGCCAAAGCCTTTTGCTACAGGAATATCAGTGGCCACATTTGAAACAAACTATTTCATAAATTCTTCTTTAGACGCTGGCTTATGATACAACCTAAGATGGTGTTCATTAACCAGTAGCTTGAATCAGACATGATCTATTATAGCTAACTAAACTGAACCATTATCAAACATATTTTCTATTTCATAAGGACCAAGTCATCTTGTGGTGAGTTTACCTTGATTTTCCTTGTACCTAGAGTCATAGAGCAGCACCCAATCACCGGCAGAGAATTGCTTAGTTCTAATATGGCGGTCATGCCATTTTTTTCTTTGTTGTTGGATAGCTTTAGTATGCTGCAGGGAAGCTTTCCTTATCTCTTCCAATGCATTCAGTTGCAGGAGGCGTTCCTTCTAGGCTTCTGAAATATCAATGTTAAGCTGGAGAGTAGACCTTAAGGTCTTATGCTCAAACTCTATTGGCAACATGGCAGTTTTTCCATAGAGTAACTCAAAAGGAGTAAACCCTGTAGTTGTCTTCCATGTTGTCTTATAGGCCCAAACTACTTCAGGAAGGTGACTGCTCCAATCCTTCTTGTGTAATTGTACTGTCTTAGTAAGGATGGCCTCAATTTCTTTGTTGGTAACCTCTGCCTGACCATTGACTTGAGGGTGATAGGGGCTAGAATTTCTGTGCCTGATCTTGTAATCATTTATCAATGCAGTGATTAAGTTTGATGTAAACTGAGCTCCCTAATCAGTAACAAGTTCCCTTGGGACTCTAAACCGAGTAAAAATCTATTCATATAGGAACTCATCAACCTTATTGTCATGGGCATGTGTCATTGCTTTCACTTCTACCCACTTCGTTACATAATCAGTGCAAACCAAAATGTATGATTTCCCATTGGATGGAGGATAAATAGGCCCAACAAAATCCATGCCCCACTTGTCAAAGGGACTGACTACCACTTGAGGATATAGGGGCATTTCATCAGACCTTGTTGGTCTCCCCATGCATTGACATCTGTCACATTTTCTGGTGTAGGCTGCAGTATCCTTGTCGAGTGTGGCCCAATAGTATCTAGTAGCAAACACTTTCATAGATGTTCTCTTAGCTATAAAGTGCCCACCACATGGCTCATCATGATAGGCATGCAAAATGTCATAGGTCTCATCTTCCCTAACACATCTTCTCATGACTTGGTCAGGTCCTGTGTAGAATAAACAGTCTGCAATCCATGAAAAGTTCAAACTTTTTTCTACCAACAATTGTCTTTCCTTTGGTGAGAAGTGGGCTGGGATTTTGTTGGCTACTAAGTAATTTGCAATATCTGCATACCATGGGGTTCCAGCAGCAATTGAAAACAAATGTTCATCCGGAAATCTATCATCAATTACCTCAGGGGTGGCAAGTGTAGTTGTTTGAAGTCTTGATAAGAAATTAGCCACCACATTAGCCCGGCCTAACTTATCAATAACTATGATATCAAATTATTGCAACAATAGGAGCCATCTTGCTAATCTGCTAGATATGACAGGCTTATTCATGAGGTACCTTATTGTTGCATGATCTGTATGGAAAAATATTTGGTAACCAGTGACATAATGTTGAAACTTGTTCAAGGCATACACAATTGCTAGCAATTCTTTCTATGTGACAGTATAGTTTAATTCAGGGCCTTGAAGGTTTTTGCTAATGAAATATATGGCATGCTCTATGGAATTATCTTTCTGTCCTAAAATTGCCCCTATGGCATAATCATAAGCATCTATGTGTATATGAAAGGGTAGACTCCACTTCGGTCCTTGAAGAACAAGTGCCTGAGTAAGTAAGTTCTTAAGCTATAGGAAAGATTTGTCATAGGCCTCAGTCCAGTTAAATTTAGAATCCTTAGTCAATAAAGCATTTAATGGACTGGCTATTTTGCTGAAATCTTTGATAAATCTTCGATAATATCCAACATGTCCTAGGAAGCTTCTAACATCCTTTTGTTTCATAGGTGTTTGCAAAGTTAGAATGACTTCTATTTTTGCAGGATCAACTTGAATTCCTACTTGAGAGATATGATGGCCTAAAACAATTCCCTCTTGCATCATCATAAAATATTTCTCACTATTCAAATACAAATTTTTCTCCTTACATTTTTTCAACACTTTCTCTAGATTTGCTAATGCTTATTCATAAGTAACTCCATAAGTGGTGAAGTCATCCATGCAGATCTCCATAGAATCATGAGAAATGTCAGCAAAAATACTAATCACATCCCTTTGAAATGTTGCACGTTCATTACACAGGCCAAAAGGTAAGACAAAGTAGGAAAAAGTGCCCCATGGACTAGTAAAAGTTGTTTTGTCTTGATCCTTAGGAGCAATTCTAATTTGATTATACCCACTGTATCCATCAAAAAAGGAGAAATACTTTTTACCAGACAATGAGTCTAGCACTTGGTCAACAAATGGCAGTGGAAAGTGATCCTTTTTAGTTGTTGTGTTCAGCTCCCTGTAGTCTAAACAAACTCTCCATTTTCCACCATTTTTAGGAACAATCACCAATGGAGATACCCATTGACTGTCTAAAATGGGGTATATAAAACCAGCATCAAGCAATTTTTGGAGCTCTTTTCTAACTATTTCCCTGAGTGTTGGGTTTATCCTTTTTTGAGACTGCCTAATAGGTGAACAATCTTCCTTAATATAGATCCTATGAGTACAGAGTTGAGGATCTATTCCCTTCATATCCCCATAGTCCCATGAAAAAGCTTTGTGTTGTTCTTGCAACATTGTGACTAGGGCAACTTGTTGAGATTGAGGTAGCTTATTGTTGATGTTCAGACAACAGCCTAGAGACACTTCTACTTTTTTGGTAAGATCATTCATGGAGGGTGCTGATAAATGTGGTGTATGTATTTCATATGGAAGCAAATTGTGATAAACTGCAGGAGACTCAAGTAGTAGGCTCTCAGAATTTAGTTGTTGCAGGAAACACTGCTGAGGAAAACTATCTAGAACAAATGGGCTACTCAGATCAGAGTTCAACTACAAAATGTGTAAAAGCAGGCCATCCTCACTCTGAAGTTGGGAAAATGGATTAGTTTGCAGCATCATTAGCTAAGCCAATGAATTGACTTCTTCAGTTTCCTCTCCTAAATCTGGCCAAATTGGTTGAGACAAGTCTGGTTGAGGCTGGGTAGGTGGGTATAAAGCCAATTTCTTTCTTGACTGACCATCAAAAATTGTCATATCTCCTGAACAACATCCTATAAGAGCATCAGCTGTGGCTAACCATGGTCTACCTAGGATGATAGGATATCCTCCCAAATTTTCCTTAGTGGAGAATATGGTAAAATATGCTGGGTATTCCCAAGACTCAAGGATGACAATAACATCTTCTACCACTCCATTAGGTGTTACTGTGGAACTATCAACAAGCTGCAGGACGGTAGGTGTAGACCTAATGTTTAAGATATTCAAATACTCCATAGTATGTTTGGTCATTACATTGATGGCTGCACCAAGCTCAATCAAACATTTTTTACTATCTTACCATTAATATTTTTTTTTACCATAGGACTCCCAAGGTCAGTATATTTTAGAATGACTATTTTCCCTGACATAATATTTGCCAACTGTCATAGAACATGGATAGTTTGATGATCCTTTTTCTTTCTTCCTGGTTTCTTTAAACATGCCTCATTAATGGCTTTTCTATAAATTGGGACATCTTTATTGGCTTGAAAAAGGGGAATTTGAATGTGTACATTTTTTAGCTGATCCAAAATATCAAAGGTAGGCTCTTCCATCGACTTGGATGTACTAATTTGTAATCTCCAAGGAAAAGATAGTTTGGCTTGATAGCACTACATGATAGGCTCCTTAGAGACAATATTTGATACAGGTATATTTTCTGCAGGATTAGTAGGTTGTTCAGAGGTAGAATCTGGAATCTTTGTAATTACAGGTGGCTGTGGAGTAGGTAGAGTGGTTCCAAACCTAAGATGGATATCATGAATATTCAGGGCATAAGTTGGATACTGATTGGCTTTTGCAAAATACATAGGTTGTTGTTGTTGTTGCTGCTTCTTATTATTAGGATTTGGCAATGGTTGAGCAGGCATAGGTGTTTGTTTTGGAGGGTCAGTATTTACTACAGGTGCTGCAGGAGGTGGCATGAGGGCCGAAGGTTGTGGCTGCTGAAGCTGCAGGGATCCAAGGGATTACTTCAACCATTGCTAAGGACCTCTCCATTGAGGATTCTGCTGCCAATTACCTTGGGGTTGAGTCCATTGTCCTTGTGGTTGCTACCAACCTCCTTGAGGAGATTTCCATTGAGGACTCTTATAGTTAGGCCAGTGTGGTTGAGAATTATTCCAAGGTGGTGATGGGCCATATGTAGGTTGCCATTGGTTATTGTAATTAGAATAAGGATTACCAAAAGTCAAAGGGTCTTGAGGCATACCTTGTCTTTGAGCCCATAGTCACCTTTGTGCAATGAAGAATACATGGTCATCATCACCCTCTACTATCTTGAAATCAGTAGGTAATTGCTTAGCCTCTAGGTTAGCCACCATCTTACATCTGCAGTCACATTTCTTTTGTCTGCAATGTGGACAAAACTCAGCCAAGATTACTTCAGTTTCCTCATGTTTCTTCCAAGCTTGCATATTATCCAACTGTGTAGCCATATTGTTTATGATATCCTGCTTGAAATCAAACAACAAATTTGCGATCTCCATCCGTGAAACTCCATTAGTCGAAGACTTTCCCACTGTGGCTTGATGACCTCTACCCTTCTTAATAATTGCTCGAGAGAAGTTGAGACATATTTTCTTGATATCATCCCAAGGAATTTGGGTTATATCTCCTCCCATAAGGTCTAGGGCATCTATACAGGTGTCACTAATTCTCCTTAGGAAAAGTAGTTTCTAAGATTCTTCATTGAGAGTATGGTCTGAATTTTTTTTTTAGGGAAAACAAGAATCTTGAGATATAGTCTTCCAGGATTTCATCCTCCTTTTGTTCAATTCTGAATATATCATCACCCTTACTACCACTCTTACAATATTCCTTGTATTTCTCAAGAAATTTTGTTTGCATGGTGGCCCAACTATCAACAACACCCCTTCCTAAACTCATAAACCATCTAAGAGCTCCCTCTTTCAAAGTAGCAAGAAACAACTTTAGCCTGTGAGCATCTAACGTGTAATCATAGCTGCGATAGAGGATGCCAAACTCGAATAAGAAAGTTTTTGGGTCCTCTGTAACTAGTCCATAGAACTTGGGAAGTAATGAAGAAGGAATATTTTTAAGGTTGTCATTATCTTGTTGAGAAATGATGGGGAATTCAAAAGCAGGAGGTTGATTAGGTGGATTACGCACCATATTTGCTTGATTGAGTATCAAAGAAAATGGATTTTCTTCAGGTTCTTCGTCAGCTAGATCAAATGGCAATTCAACAAACAGGTTTTCAGAAAATGGATTGATATCTTGGTCTCCTCCTTCCTCAAATAGATTATAAGCTGGTTCAAAATTGTTATCAATGAATGGAAGGTTAGGGAGGAATCTTCCTAGAGCGTCTCTTCTTCTATGCATGCAATAGAATGAATGGTAAATTGAAGAAATTCTAAAAATGCTTGAATAAAAAACTAACTACTGCTAACAATGACTATGACAGGTTCTTAGCTTGACACCATCCCCGACAATGATGCCAAAAATGGTCGTGTCCACAAAAGGATATAAAAATCACAACAAATCCTAACCTAGGAATTGGACATTCTAGTAGGTGACTAATATCTTCTTATGGTCATTCATTTACATTGTCAAACCAGCGAACATATACTTGAAATGGAGCGGCACTGTATGTGCACTAATAACAAGTTTTATTCACAATTTACCAGAAATAAATGCATGGAAGGAATTCTACTTATGCTGTAGGAATGTAATGCAAAGTCTTCTTAACTTAAGCATAACTTAATCAAAGCAGAAATCATGACAACTATTACTAAGAGACAAACTATGAACTAGCATTATGCTGCAGGAACAAACACAGAGATGGATTCTCGATACTGCAGGAACAATATAAGACTGAGTTTGCGCTGAAACCTTCGAGAATAAAATATAACTTATAATCAACAAAAGATAAACAACTAACTAACTACAGATACTCACTAAGTGGTCCCCCTTAGCAAGCATCAACTAGTTTATGAAAGAATTGAACTCAAAACTTTATCAACTTTTATTCATGAACTTGGAATCATATACATTGATTGTTCTGCTTGTCAGAAAACTAACACAAAACTCTGATTCTTATTATAATACTAACTCTTACCTACTCTGCTTGCTCACTCACGCAGGAGGAACACTTATTTATATTAGAAAAACAACTAACTACCTAACTCTAACGGAGAAAGACATGGACATAAATATATCCTGAAACTGAGAAACAAACTTCTCATAAATGAAAGCATATCTGTTCAACATGATTCGGAGAGAATTTAGCATTCCACTCTTCCCAGATTAATGATCATTTCGATTTCTTCCCAATGACCCAGTTAGAGAGTCTTCGTTGGAATAACCTCCTTAACGCCATGCCAGAAATGAACTTTACTACAAGGAGGAGATCTGTTGCGCTTGACTCATTCATGTGCTCTTCAACAACTGGCGATCCACATGGAAATAGAAGCAAAAAAAGCACGCATGGAAAATAGCACGATACACATTCATTAATCACATACTAAATCTATTTCATTATTCAAAAACCACATGCATTATATCAGTCATTCGGGAGGTCAAACAGGGTAATTAATACAGACACATGGAGATGTTAAGCTACAGGAATATAGGAATGTATTGCTATAGGATACTACCTGATTTTAGATAAAAAGCTTTTAATCAAGAGTTAAAACAACCATTAGCAATCAAAGTAAGGGTATTAAAAATACATCATAATATTCAAATTATGAGCTCATCACTAACAGTCACACATTTGACGCTAGCCCCACAGGGTAACACATGTGGCACCAACTATCCTTTCGTGGAGACAAGGGTACTAGTCTTTCTGACTAGGCCTTCTCAACCCAACCTTAGCCTGAACGAGTGCTACGGGCTTGGGAGAGGCATCTGAACATCTTAAATAAAGTTTATTTCTACCCAACCCCCTACTTAATTAAATTAGGTTATCACTTGATTAAACAACTCCCACATGGGTTGTCCTAGATGCCACTTTGTGCCCCAACCCCCATTGAGAGCCACTCCCCCCCCTTCTACACATACTCAAAGCTCAAGCAAATCACAAGCGAGGCATTATCCTTCCTGCTCACAATTTTTCAAACTTAATCACAAGGTGAACATAAAGTGCAAGGGGAAAATCCATCAAGAACATACTCTGAATAAGACTCCCCAATACCAAATTAAACAAATAAATCCATTTTCCAACAAGAGGGAAAACCATTCCGGCCTCTGGTATTCTCTAAGACTCGCTTCCCAAGATTGAATACAACGACCAAATTTCAAGGTAATGATAATACACTCAATCACACATCGACACATGAACATCATCAACAATAGTAGACATGCTCAAGAATCCATTTCATGACGTAATTTCCTTTCAACATACGATAGCTAGATTGATCTAAGATGAGAATTGATAATAATTAACTTAACTAAATATAAATAAGACTAAGTTAAAACAAGAACTAACTCAAGCCATTCAGCTCATTATAGACTCCTAACTGATTAAGATCTTCAAATTCTAAATTCTTAATTAACCAATCTCTTTTTTTTTCAATCAATCAAAATCAATCTATTAAACTTACCTTCTATCCATAATTTATTTTCTTTATATATATAAAGGTCTTGCAATACTTAATTTTGGAATAGTATATTATATATATATATAATTGGATCGGCCACCAGAGACTCACAGTGAAAGGATTATGCAATACACTTAGTTCCACTGACTAATTTCAATACTATACATCCAATTTATAATGATATAATATTAACTAGCTATGTAACAAGTTTGAACCACAATGATGGCTATGACCATTGAGCCTTATACAGGAGAATTTAATCCAAGGCGTTAAGAGCAATAGGAAACTAGAGATAGTTCAAGGTATACAGGCTTGACTGAAGATCAAATAAATACTAACTGATGCCTTCGTTTCCAAGAATGGTAGTGACGATTAAGAGAGTAAAGAAACTAGAGTGTATTGATTAAGAACAAGAATAAATTGCGCTCGTTGTGCATAAGGATAAAATACAGTAGAACAAATTACATTCAACTAGCTTGGTGGTGAGTTTACAGAGGCACATATATAATTTTCCATTTGCTACAACTGCCATATATTGACAAAAGAATAAGAGGGTTATCTAAACCCTTAAAAATTTCCTATTGTGTTCAAGTGCTACAGCTATAACAGGTTAACTATGGAATTGAAGAAAGGTTATTTAAATCTCTACAACATTCTATTTTCAAGTGTTGTGGATGTGACAAGTTTCCTAAAAATTAGGGTGGTTAATGAAATCAAGGAGGTTATCTAAATGGTGATATTAATTTTATTTTTAAGTGTTGCAATAGTGATAGATTGTGAACAGAATAAAAAAAACATCTAAACCTTAAAATTTCTGCTATGTTCAAGCGGTGTGACTGGGACATGCTTAAGGCCTTCATAAAACAATATTGTTCATTACTCCTTTTTTACACTGTGGTCGTTAAAGATAAAGGGGCCCGAAAATGCAACTCAGAATTACTCCAAAGTATACACTGATGTTACAACTCATTTCAGGCCGATGATGAAAATCAAGGAGTAAAGTATATCACAAGATTGGCGGTGGCATAGGTACAAGAGATGGAGATGGCTCTTCCATACCATCCACAAAGATGGTAAGCTACAAATGTGTGGTTGATATCCCCATTTGTAAAGAGCTCTAGATTGAGGTGATATGAAAAGAGATGTTGTCGATAGAAGGTAAGACCAAAGAAAAGAACAAATGCCTAGATTGAAGCACAAACAAATAGTTTTCAAGAACATAAATATATCTTAATTTAGCCACACAAGGAGTGAACTATTCAAGACATGCAGGACACGGCTTAAGCACAAAAATTCATTTTTAACCACAGACACTTAATTCTTTTGGTCAACAAGAACTTAATTTGCAGTGTACTAAGGAATAATAGCTTGTGCATGAACATCTAGTTAATGAGCATGCGCACAGCATGAGCTAAGGATTCAACAGAACCAAATGGGTACTCTTTCTGTAGAGAAGATAAACCATAATTTATAATTCCCTAATTTCCCTAGCTGTGAACCAAATGAATGATTAGAGAGACAATAGATTACAAGTCCGGTTTACGCATTGTCCAAGAGAAAGAGGCCATCATTAAGGAGAAATATATATATCTAATGTTTTTACAACTTGAAGGATGAAGAGATTTTGTGTCAAGATTTGGCAGACTATAAGGTAATGAGCGATGCATGGAAGAAAGGTCAGTACCACAACATAGACAAAAAGAAATAAATATCTAATTGGCTATCAAAACAGCGGTGACGGCTTTATAGATAAAATTCAAATGAAATATTTAAAAGCATAAGTTTATTTACTCTGCATTTTACCTTAAGCATCCACTCGTATATAGGTTAACATCAACTAGTCCACGGTGCAGAATAGAAGTAAGATATTTGGCAATAAAACAAAACATGGCAACTTTGAAAAACAACCAGAATATGACTGAGGAAACATGGAAACATGTTCTCAGCTTCAAACAACCAAACATTTAAGAAAATTCCCCAATAATTTTCAAAAAACTTGTATTAAGTTATTCCGCTCGAGTAAAGTGAGAGGTGAAAAGCAAAAATAGAGGAACCCTGATTTAACCAACAGTTGATCTGAAGAAGTTGTCGGTTCAAGTTTTTAGCTATTCTAAGTTCCACACCATTTTCCATAAGGTTAGACTCCCAAAACTTCCCAATCAACGAATTCAGAGCTCAATACCCTTATGAATATTGTAATTTTCCCGAAAACCCCTTTCAGCCCCAAGAACCCCCAGAGCACGTTCACAGCAAAAACCAAAAAACAATTTTTATTTTTTTTCACCTTCCCTGTAATTCCTGACTCCCCAAATACTTTGAGAGCCCATCCCCCATAGAATAAGCACCAGGCCCAATTTCAGTGTACCCCTCTACCAGAATTAGTTTCTCTGTACCCAAATGCAATAAGTTTCCTGAGAATAAATCAATTACCCCTTTGTTAGTTAACTTCCACTATAATCTTCCTTAATTCCATCCGTAACTATTTTCCTTCTTCATAAATTCATTTAATTTCCATTACTTTTCTTTATTTACTGTTTGACAATTTATTATATTTATATTTTAATAACCATTCCCTTTTAAATTTTACCTATAACGAATATAATATTTGATTGAATAATTGTAATCTTATTTATAATGTATTTGTATTATCTCAATATTTTAATATTTTACTTTAAATATTCTATTCTAAACAATAAGTTTAATTTAATCAAGGAAAAATCAATTAATTAATCCCAACGAAGACATAACCAAGCTATATCTGACCACAAAGACAAACAACACATAACGGCGGTGCAGACAAATGGGCATTACATCCCCTCACTTGTTCTTTCGATTCCCTTTTTCTCAGGGGCTTTGGAACCTCTAGTTGGAGGCTTGGAAACATGCTTGCATTCATGCCACTTATTTCGTTGAGCTCTAGGATAATATGGCATATTGTCCTCTTGCTTAGACATATTTTCTTAAGATTGCTTAGATTATCGGCCCTACTTTTATTATTTGGAATCTATGGCTAGAAAGGAATTGAAGCATTTTTTAGGGTGTGCAATTGGTGGCAAGTTAGCTATGACAAAATATTCTCAGTAGGATTCAAGATACCATTTTTGAAAAATGTGATTTTTTTGAGACTATGTCTCCTAGTGATATGGATATCATAAGAAACTTTAAGTTGGAGGTTGGAAGGCTGGGAAACCCTATGCATACTAGGATTGGTGGCATTGGCGGAGATAGTGGAGGTGGTATGGTGTTTCTTTTTTTGTGTGTGTGTATAGAGGGCAACCGACCAATAATCTTATGAAGGACCTTACTATTTTATATATGGTGGAAAGAGGGTGCTCCCTCAGTTGGAGACAAATTATCTATGAATCTGATTCACAAATTCTTATGGATATGAACATTAAATGAGAAAAGTGTGGAAGGAGCTAGCTGACAATTGGCTGTGGTGGTTAGGAAGGTTTTGAGCTTATGTAGCTCTCTAGAGTTTATCTCTTTATGTCATTTTCCTATGGAGTAGAATAGAGTGATGGATTGTCTAGCCAAATAAGCTTTAGAGCATGAGGAGGTATGGGATGTAATGGAATGTAGCCTTTTTCCTCCAAATCATGACAAGACTTTGGAAAAGGTGATTATGGAAGACATGAATATGTAATGGTATTTTTTTGAGGTTCCCTTAGGGAACACCAACTTTTTATTTTGGATTTTTCTATACTTTTTGATTTTCTAATAAATTTTTAGCCTTCTTTTTCTAAAAGAAAATTATCTCTTCAAATAAAAATAAAGTAAACATTATATATAGAGTAAAATAATTATGAAAAGTAAAAAATAAAATTTATATGTCCATATTTGTGTGTGTGCGTATGTAAATAAAATAATTATACAATAAATTAAAATAAATTAAGAGTAAATAAAATAGTTTAAAATTGATAAGACAAAGAATCTTGGCCATTGGAAGCTGCAACATGTACCCCCTACTTGAAACAATATCTTTTCCTATTAGGCGTTCCAAGATACATTATCCCCCATTCAAACACAAAATCCTAACATTAATAGCACATTCCATATAATAAGTGAAATAAATTATTTTAGTATGCACAATTCAAAAAGTTTAAGATATATTTTTGGGCTTAATAATCCCATGATTTTTTCCTTCTTTATTTAAGTGATCTTTAAAGTACTATCTTTTTATAATTACCAAACTTTAGAATTAAATCTTTTAAAGTAAAATAAAAATGATGGAAGAAACAATATATAAAAATTGAAAGAATTGAAGTTCAATTGATTGAGTACAATTAATAGGGTGATGATGTATTCCTTTTGTCTCCCTACTTAAATTTTATCACTTATCCGCCTCCTTAAAATACCCCTTCACAATTCAAATATGCACCACCCCTACTCAAATTATTTAAAACAAAAAAACCTATGAATCCTACCTAATGAAAACTGCCAAATGCCAATGCAATAGAATTTTAAAGTTTTTCATAGTTCTCTTAAAATAATCAGCCATCGATGTTCTTATCCAAGATTAGAAAAGTATCAAATACATTGGGACCATTATATTTTGAGGTTCCCTTGGGGAACCCTAGTTGTATTTTTTTTTTTTTTACTTCTTCATTTTATAATAAATTCTTAAATTTATGTGTCCACATATATATATGTAGTGAATTAAATAATTGTACGATAAAATAAAATAAATCAAGAGTAAATAAAATAGTTTAAAATTAATAAGACAAAGAATCTTAACCATTGGAAGCTAAAACATGTACCTCCTACTTGAAACAAGATCTTTCCTATTAGGAGTTCCAAGATACATTATCCCCCTTTCAAACACAAAATCTTAACATTAATAGCACTTTCCATATAATAAGTGAAATAATTTATTTTAGCATGTACAATTCAAAAAGTTTAAGATATATTTTTAGGCTGAACAATCCCATGATTTTTTCCTTCTTTATTTGAGTGATATTTAAAGTATTATCTTTTTTATAATTACCAAATTTTAGAATTAATTTTTTTAAAGGAAAAAAAAAATGGAAGACAAAATATATAAAAATTGAAAGAATTGAAGTTCAATTGATTAAGTACAATTAATGGGGTGATGTATTCTTTAAATGCTAGCCAAACAAATTTGGTGAAATAGATACCCCCATTTTTTAACCCTCAACCTCTCTTTCCCTTCCACAACCCCATTTTCACTCTCTATTTCCACATCTTAAATTATAACTATGTGTGTGTGTGTGTGTGTGTGTGTGCAGGATCATCATGGAAAAAATAGGCCCTTAAGTGGCAAACAATTCAGAAAAATCAGAGTTAGGCATCTTGATGTAAAAAATTGAATAAGTTAGCTATATTATTTCAAAAATATGTAAGAATAGAATCTATAAATAATTGAATGTAGTTTCTAAACTATTAGGTTTATTTTTAAAAAAAATCTATTTGGTGAAAATTTGAAACTTCAATGCAGTAGTACTTACATTTCAGAGAAAAAATATGAGGGTATGTGCAGGATCATGATGGGCCAAAAAGTGGCAATATTATGGGTATTTGTAGGGTATGTGGCTGACGACCTTTTTTTACTCAAAATTGATGAAATGAAAAGGGTTTTTAGAGGATATTCTCAGCTTTCCACCAATATAAATTATGCTTTAATTTGAATTTAATAAATAATAATTATTTATTTTCTATTAGAATTATGACTAAAGTCCTAATCGATAGGGTGATTGAAAACATCTATAACTTTCAAACGGTATCACATTTTTGAATCCAAAACATGCATCACATTCTATGCTTCACATACTATAGGATTAAAAAAAGAAAAATTAAATTTCATGAATTTTTGACCAAGTTAAGTTGGTTAGACATACAAGTTTTTTATATTTTTAAAAGTTGTAATAAAAAATTCATAATTAATTATATACTTAGAAAAAAATTACAAAAAAATATGCATCACATCCAGACATGAGTCCTCTACTTATATATAAAATATTATTAAAATATTATCATTTTACTATGGTTAGGGTGGTCAGATAGACACTTACTTCTTATTTTTTTCCCTGAAATTTAAGTACTATTACATTGAAATTTCAAATTTTCACCAAATAGATTTTATTTATTTTTAAATAAACCTAGTATTTTAGAAACTACATTCAATTTTCTATAGATTCTATTCTTACATATTTTTGAAATAATATAGATAACTTATTAAAAAATTTATGTCAAGTTGCCTAACACTAATTTTTCTGAATTTTTTGCCACTTAAGGGCTGTTTTTTCCATGATGATCCTGCACATACCCATGAAGTAGGTGTCTGTTTGACCACCCTAACCAAAATAAAATGATAATATTTTTTTATAAGATTTTAGATATAAGTAGAGGACTTATGTCCAAATGTGATGCATATTTTTTTGTAATTTTTTTCTAAATAAATCATTAATTATGATTTTTTTTATTATAAATTTTAAAACATATAAAAACTCATATGTTCGACCACCTTAAGTTGGTCAAAACTCCATGAATTTTTTATTTATTTTTTAATCCTATAGTATACAAAGCATAGAATGTGACACATGTTTCAGATTCAAAAAATGTGATACCGGTTGAAAGCTATAGATGGGTTTCAATCAACCTATCAATCAGGACTTTAGTCATAATTCAAATAGAAAATGAATAATAATTATTTATTAAATTCAAAAGTAATTTATATTGCTAGAAATATGAGATTCTCTTTTAAAAACCCTTTTCATTTCATCAATTTTGGGTAAAAAAAGTCGTCGGCCATATACCCTACACATACCTATTATATCGCCACTTTTAGGCCCATCATATATATATAACTTATCTCCCTACTAAACTTTTAGCACCTACCTTCCTCCTTAAAATACCCCTTCAATATTCAAATATGCACCTCCCCTGCTCAAATTATTTAAAAAAACAAAAAACCTATGAATCCTGCCTAATGAAAACTACCAAATTCCAATGCAATAGAATTTTGAAGTTTTTCATAGTTATCTTAAAAAAATCAACCATAGATGTTCTTATGCAAAATTAGAAAAACATCAAATACATTGGGACCATCTTCGGTCTCTCATATTTACAAAGAAGAAATATTTAAATAAATTTTTTTATTGAAAATAGAATAGAATGTGACAATTTGAACTGCAAAAGATTCTTCAAATTTCTTTTAATAATTTTTTTTTTTAAACTTGTTGAGCATGCTTTATTTGTTTATCGCCAAATAGTTCAGAATTTGAAATATTTTGGGGAACCTATTTTAATGGGTAAACTTCATTTTTTGGTTTATTAAGTACTGAAAATAGTTTATATACCTATTATAATTCATATTTATTAATATATATTAAATATATGTTACAAATAGATTATTGCTCTGAGAGGCTTAATCTACAAAATTAGGAAATAATTATATTTTGTTTTTCAAAATATATATTTTTGATAAAGGAAAAAATGGGTTTTACAGGGACCCAAAACCATAAAGTTTTTGAAAATATATGTTAATTGTATTTTAAGTTTTATGTATTTTCTTTTTATTTAAAATGTTTTTTAGTTATATAGTAAATCATAATTTAATGATGAAGTATTAATCGATATTTATGTTTGTATTATTATATTAAAAATATATTCGATTTATTAGATATAAAAAGTTAATAAGTTATCATATTAGAGACAATTTCTTGTGGAAATAAAAGTAGAGTGTAATAATTAGAATTTGTATTTATTTTCTAATTGTAAATACATTAAAATTTTAGAATATATATTACCATTTAGAAAAAAATTATGCAAAGTTATGGGTAAGTATATAATATTTAAGAAAAAATAAAATAAAATAATTAAAAAATAATGTATGGCGATTTAAAAGTTAATATCTCTTATTCATGGTATCTCTTATTCAATGTATCTTTGGATGTTTGAATATTAGTAGATGACCTAACCAAGAAACATAAAATCACTCTCATCAATTAGAGACATTAAGTTTCCACAATCCTTATTGATGTAAATAAATACACATAGTTAAATCTAGAAACAAAGCACTCATTATCACCCTGATCAATTATACTCAAACAAGTGAGTTTCAATCTATTAATATTAACCCACATTGAATACCTATTTTTTTTAATGCATGTATGGGATTTTAAGAGTGTACATTTATTTTCATGTACATTTTGAATAATACTTTTATTGCATTATCAACTTCTTTCCTATTTTCCCAATTTGTTTTTATAATAAATGGATTTTCAAATCTTTGAATATCAAAATTTATAATAAACAAACATGTCATCATTGGTTTTGAAAGTGTTCAACATTCATTGCCTTGAGTTTCCCAAATTTCTATGGGATTGTATACATGCACTTTAAGCTCTATAGAAGGCACTCCAAGCTCTATGGATTTATTTTGATCTTTATAGAATGAATTTCCAAGCTCTAAAGATTGAATCTATATCTTAAATTTGTGAATTTTTTTGATGAATATTTCCCTTTCAACTTTATTAATTAAAGGTCACCCATCCCAATATTACTCCAACCCAAGTGTGCTTAACTGCAAAGTTCTAATGGGATCTGATTCATTAACACTGGTATGATCACACCCAAAGAAAATTATCTAACCTCAAGGAGATTAGGAGAAAAGTCCATTCCAATACCCAGGGTCAGTAGAGTAGGCACTGACAGAAAATATAACTGACCCTTTCCTTTGCCCACAAAATTTATCTAACATCAAGGAGGTTAGGGGAAAAGTCCATTCCTATACCCAGAGTTAATAGAGTAGGAACTGACACACAATATAACTAACCCTTTCCTTTGCCCACTACAAAGCGGAGTCAAACTTGTGAGCTCAAGGAATGCAAACCCCAAGCCCTAGCCAATTTGGTGTTCCCAGAATTGAAGTGGTTTGGGTGATCCCACAATACTAGTTTACAATTTTTGGGAGATCCTGATTTTTGCTGAAATCATGTATTTTTGAAAAATATAATGATTTAAGCCTTGAAAAGGTCCATTTAAAGGATTTCAATTGAAGAGGGTTTGATCGAACCACCTTAGATCAAACCCCCTTGGATATAAGGGTATGTGCAAGATCATGATGGGCCAAAAAGTGGCAATATGATGGGTATGTGGCTGACGACTATTTTTTTACCCAAAATTGATGAAATGAAAAGTGTTTTTAAAAGATATTCTCAGCTTTCCACCAATATAAATTATGCTTTACTTTGAATTTAATAAGTAATTATTATTTATTTTCTATTCAAATTATGAATAAAATCCTAATTGATAGGCTGGTTGAAAAACATCTATAGCTTTCAAATGGTATTGCATTTTTTGAATCCAAAACATGCGTCACATTCTATGCTTCACATACTATAGGATTAAAAAAAGAAAAATTGAATTTCATGAAGTTTTGACCAAGTTAAGGTGGTCAGATATATAGATTTTTATATTTTTTAAAAGTTCTAATAAAAAATTCATAATTAATTTTTTAATTGGAAAAAAATTGCAAAAAAATATGCATCACATTCAGGGGCATGAGTCCTCTACTTATATCTAAAATCTTATAAAAAAATATTATCATTTTATTGTGGTTAGGGTGGTTAGACAGACACCTACTTCTTATTTTTCCTTGAAATTTAAGTACTATTGCATTGAAATTTTTAAATTTTAGCAAATAGATTTTTTTTTAAACAAACCTAGTAGTTTAGAAACTACATTCAATTTTCTATAAATTCTATTCTTACATATTTCTGAAATAATATAGATAAATTATTTAAATTTTTGTCAAGTTACCTAACTTTGATTTTTCTAAAAATTTTGCCACTTAAGGCCCTATTTTTTCTATGATGATCCTGCACATACCCATAACCCCGCTAGTTTTAAACCATGCCTATAATGGAGTCTCCTTTACACCTATCAAAATGTTGATAGAAAAAAGTTTTTGATTTATCTTTTGGGGGATCAAATGAATTCATTTAAAATTTATATTTTGTAAGTATGTAGTTCTTATTATAAGCTTCCCAAAAAGTATAAATTTTAATAAATTTAGTTTTATTATTATATTTATTTTTATTTCTTGTGAATGTAGGTTTTTCCTTTGAAAATCAAGCTCTTTGCTTTGAACATGTTGAAAAATAGAATATTATCAAAAAAAATTTGAAAAAATATGGTGCACTAGATATTGAAGTTATCCAACAAAAAAAATAAAATTTGATATATACAAAAAAAGTTATATTTGTATATAGTTTGCTTATGTCTGAATTGTAATTGGTTTGACTTTGAAACTTGATTAAGGAAAAAAAATCAATAAAAAACTATGAAACCAAATGAAAGCACTAGATATCGTAGTTACAAATCTAAATTTGAAAAAATTATAATTTTATCCTTTATGGAAAAAAGGTTATGTTGTATATGGTTAGCATCACTCCTTAAAAGTGGTGTTTACTCAGAAAAACTAGTTTTAGAAGGAGATGGAAAAAGAAGTGCAATCTAATTCCAAAATTTTTGAAAAAATAAAATTTAGAATCTATAGACAAAATTTCACAAATCACTAGTTTGCATCATCTTCAAATTTCTCACAGTTTAGCCGCTTTTGGTGCCTGAAAGTGAAGATTTAGTTAGAAAAAATCAATTCAGTGTCTAGTTTGCCCAAAAATTGTAAACCAGTATTGTGGGATCATCCATTTCTCCTTGCTCTCTTTGGCTCGAGGGTTGTCTTACCTTCTTTCTCTCCCAATGTAATCAAATTTCATGCCTTGGTGTTTAGAGGGGTTTTTATGTTTTCCTAATTGGCACTTTTTCCCCTAATGCCTTCTTGTTAGTTCTATTCTACCAAATGTTTGGCATGACATTTCTAATTCCCTGATGTAAAACTCTTTTATTTTGAATAAAATATTTTTAGTGGCTTTGCCACTTTAATAAAAATAAAAAATAAAAAATTATTAATTAAAGGATAGTACAATATTCACGTAAAAAAAGAGGATGATAGAGAGGCACATTCCCACAAAGTATAATTGAACCATTCCTAAAACAAAGATGAAAGAACAATAAAAGGGTTGAGATCAACAAAGATTAAGCAACTAAAGAAAAACTAGATGGGGATGATATTTATCACTTGGATTGCCCCAAAAATTTATAGGGGTAGCATCATCAATTGGTTTCCAATCAATGAGAGTTCCTTCTTATTCTTTAAGTAGGTTGTTTAGAAACTATTGTGGAACGGTTGGAGAGATGACCAACTCTAAGTGAGAAAATTGACATAAGTTAGGCCAGTTGGGAGCATCAATCCACCCATGAGAAGCTCGGTAAGGATTATTTGGAAGGGTCGATACTATCCTCTACAAACATCAATATTTTTAGAAGCCAATGACCAAGAGCCATGTTGACCATGGGAATGGTTTCCACTATCATTCCTAATAGGATTTCTCCATCCATGCCCATGCCCTCACTAAGGAGAGGGGGAATTATATGGAACTCTAGTAATAGTATAGATGGAATTACCAAAATGATCTAGTAGCTCCTAAAGATGAACAACTTCAAGCACAAATTTATAAGATTACACTTAAGGGTATGTGCAAGATCATCATGGAAAAAATAATAATCTATTTGGTGAAAATTTGAAATTTCAATGCAGTGGTATTTAAATTTCAGGGAAAAAATAAGAAGTAGGTGCCTTTCTAACCACCCTAACCACAATAAAATGATAATATTTTTTCATAAGATTTTACATATAAGTAGAGGATTCATGCCGCGATGTGATGCATATTTTTTTGTAATTTTTTTCCAAGTAAATAATTAATTATGAATTTTTTATTACAATTTTTTTAAAAATATAAAAACTCGTATGTCTGACCACCTTAACTTGGCCAAAACTTCATGAAATTCAATTTTTTATTTTTTTAATCCTATAGTATGTGAAGCATAGGATGTGACACATGTTTTGGATTCAAAAAATGTGATACCGTTTGAAAGCTATACATGTTTTTCAATCAACCTATCAATCAGGACATTAGTCATAATTTGAATAGAAAATGAATAATAATTACTTATTAAATTCAAAGTAAAGAATAATTTATATCGATGGAAAGCAGAAAATCTCCTTTAAAAACCCTTTTCATTTCATCAATTTTGGGTAAAAAAATAGTCTTCAGCCACATACCCATCATATTGCCACTTTTTGGCCCATCATGATCCTGCACATACCCTTAAATATACATAAACACATTAGAACAAATCATAGATTTAGTATATAAAAAATAATAAGTGTCTAGTGTCATAAATTGTCACTCTTGACAATTTCACACTATATTTTTCTCCCCCTTAATTTATTAGATCTAATTGAGTACTTAATTTCCTAAATTATTCATTCAATGGCCCATTTTTAACAATTACTGACAAATTGCAAGCAAAAAACAAATGCATTCATCTAATACTTTTCCCTGAAACCTTAATTTCTAAAAAATAGAGTTGGGACACATATGTCCTATGGTGAATGGGTCCCCTTATGGTGAAATTCTCCCCTTATTTTGGGTACAAATTCAAATATGTTAGTGTCGACACTTTATTATTTGCAATTCAAGTGTCCAAAGTTGGCTATGAAGATTTATTTTTTGAGAAATTAGAATAATAGCATATAAATACCTAGTTATTGCATTATTTGAAAAATAAGTGAAATGATTGAGAAAAAAATATTGTCAAGAGTGTTATCAAGCAAGTCAAGAGTATAATTTCAATGATTTATTGTGACAATTCAAGATCCAAACATGATGCAGGAGCATCCTTAGTTGTAAAGCAATCCTGTATCAACCAAAAATGGTTCTTTTCTTTCAAGTTTAGTCTATAGCTATCTCAGAAGTTTCTTCTGCATCATTTAATTGCATTGTCATTTCTTAATTCCAAGAGCATGCTATCGGTTCTACATGAGGTCATCTAAGACAAATGTAGATTTCAAGATATTTTATTTCGTATGCAAAAAGTTTTCACTCTTAGATATTCACTATCATTCTCAATCAAAGTATTTGGGGCTGACCTATTATAGGTTTTTTGTGTGGAACTTTTCCAAAGCATGTGGAGCTTAATGGAACATAATACAAGGATTTTAGGTCCCAAGGGAACTTTGTTGGAGATCTAAATTACATTTCATCTCTCGATGGATTATCTTCTCATATTATTTGGCTAACCTACATGCTTGATCATAAATTGGGGTTTGTAACCCTTAAGGCTGACACAGATCATAATTGGAGCTAGAGATTCATATTTAAGATCATTTGTAACTCATTATAAATTAGTCAAGAATAGTTCATAATTTTTTAGTAATAGTAGAACTTAGGAAATAGACTGAAAGGTCAAAATAAGGCCTTGGGCCAATTATAATATCTATAATTTCATTGTGGTAGACCTGTGAGCCCTAATTATGCCACATATGAGGCATATGATGCATGTAGGACTAGAATTTATTGAATCAATCATAATTCATCTTGAGAATTTTATTGTTATTTCTATTGTGTTGACTCTAAGTTGCATGATTAGATAGTCCTTCATGGGTCCTCCATTTATGACTGCACCAAGTGGTATCAAAGAAATTTTGTCAGTCTTGAGAAGGCATTCCTTGTGGTGAACAAATCGCCGACCTAGGGTAGACTACATGTGTTTTTAACAGATCATTGACTGTGAGGCAATGGAAACCCATTTAGCTAGATCTCTAAATTGAGGTAGTTGCATTGGATCTGAGGGAAGAAATGTCACCAAGGAAAGAACCTACCATGGTAAATTTTATTGGACGAATGGAGGAAATGCTGGAAATGATGTGAGCAATTAGAGTTTGATTGGATGATGTAGAAGAAGATAGAAGAAGAGGTCTAAACCCTAGATATGAGGACAAAAGTGATGATGAATTAGATCATGTTGTGAATCAAAATGAAGAAAACCTAGAAGAATAAGAAAATTCAGATTAGGTAAAGATGTTGAAAGCTATTTCCAAAGATTGTCAAAGACCTAGGATTTAAATTGAAAATTATGCAAGAAATTTAAACCCTGAGGAATTGATTGATTGGATCAATTATATGGAGTAATAATTTGAATATAAAGAAATTGAGGATCTAAAAAGAGTGATATTTGCAAAAACTAACTTAAAAGGACATGATGCTATATGGTGGAAATAAGTTGAATTGGATTAGAATAGAAGAGGAAAGGAGAAAATCCCAAAGTGGGATAGCAAGGTGACAAAGTTGAATCAATTTATGCCTATTGATTATGAACTTGAATTTCTAAAAATATTATAGAACTTGAGGCAAAAGGAGAGATTTGTGAAAGATTATGCTAAAGAATTCTACAAGATGATCATCAAAGTTGGACATATTGAAGTAAGAAAGGATAATATTGTGTGGTACAACAATGGACTGAGAATAAACATCCAAGAAAAGTTGAGCCTGGTGAAGATGACAACAATTAAGGAAGCATACCAATTTGCATTGAAGGTAGAAGAAAAGTTGAATAAGAAGTTTGAACAAATATAGAGAAGTGCAAGAGGAAGATTCTAGAGGAACAAATCACAATTAAGAGAGAAGACCATATGCAGAGCAAAACAAGGATGGAAAACCCTACCGTAGTAAAGAGAAGGACAACCATTCATATCACAGAGGAAGAGACGATAAAAATTTCTACCGCAATGACAAAGGAGGTCATAATTCCTATTGCAATGATGGATATAGGAGAGAAGAGGGAATATTTCCTCAAAGATACTGTTCAAAGGAACATGTTTCAAGTATGGAGGTGAAGGACATAGAGAATATAAATTTCATCGAGGAAGTATCTAAAAGAGGATTGAGAATGTCGGAAGAAGAACTTATGGGTAAAAGCACAAACGTATGTCTCACTTTATAAAGGAATTGGCCAACAACAAAAAAAATATGAACTTTGACCACATAAAGTGGTCTTTATGTTTTGAATTTCATAATGATGTAAGCTAATGAAATGCAGAACTTTCGATTAAGTTTATTCTTGTAAATTTTTAGATTTTAAAAAAATAGTTTTCATTATTTTTTTTATCAATTTAAGAACAAATTTCATAATGTTGAAAATTTAAAAAAAATTGGCATTCACGAGTCATCTAGAAATAAATTGAAAAAAATCGTTTCTCCATTAATATTTTTCTCCAAATAGGTAACCTTTTTTCTATAGAATGTAGGAATCGATCAGGTATTCATCCCCCTATAAACTACAATGCACCTGGTAAATTTTCTTCTCGTGATCAGTGGCATTGGCGCAACATGCCCTCCAGTACCATGGGTTTGGGGTGAGACTAGACCTCGTGACCTCTTTCCTACAATAGGATGCTTTAGCCAATCAAGCTAGGCCCCCCACCTCCTCCAAATAGGTAAGTTCAATATCTAGTGCATGGAAAAAAATAAATTTCTTTCTCGTAATAACATTTTAAAGTCAAACTTTACAGAATTTGATAGTTTTAATGGGACGTCAACTATTGTCTATTTTTTTAATCATTTCAAAAAACAAGTTATAGCCTTTTGAAGTGGACTCTCTCCTCTAGTGCACCATATATTATTTAAAAAAACTAATATGTTTTACAATTTTTTTTAATTTCTAATCAACCTCTTTTTTAAATTTAACCTATTTTAATTATTTTAAAAATAAATTATATTAAAACTAATATATTTTTAAAAAAAATTACATATTTGGATTCACCACTCTGAGCTCTACAAAAGGGTATTTTTCTTTTTTGCAAAAAAATCATTTTGATTGAAGAAATACTCTGTTAAATTTGAATATTTCAGAAAATTTTGAAAAAAGGTGAGTTGGCTGCCAAGTAGACAGCCAACTACATATGTACGATCGAGCCAGTTTCAGCCAAAAGATGCTTGTTCAGAACATGTTTAGCCGAAACATGACCGACCAACAATTTCTCAGTCGAAAACGGTTGATATAAATAATTTTTTTAATTTTTGAACTCAAGAAAATTCGGTAAAATACAAAGGAAGGCATATTTCGACAAAGGAAGGCTTATTTTGACAAAATAAGGTTTATACATGAAATTGATGCATATTATGATGATGTTCCTTCTACATATCATGATGATTAGATATGTCCATAGAGCCACATGTTCTCTTTATATCCTTCCTTATTTTATACATGTTATGATGTGTTTCACATGATCACCATCCTCCCATAGCTCATGTGAGACCTATCAATAAATTCATGTAGATATATACCTTTCATGATGCTTGGAATATATAAATTGATGATCTATTTTTTTAGCGTAGATCATGTATACACATTCATGCTTCATCATTTTTTCTTACATTATATGATCATATCGAGCTTACCCATGAAACAAAAACCACCTAATATGAGATGTATGAATTAAATTCATAGATTTCATTATTATTGATCACCAATTCTATGTTCTTCCATTCTTTTTCTTGGTTTTATGAACATTTTCACATTCCTAGTTAGCATGGGGATGATGCAAAGACACCTTTTGTATTGCATTTGACACAAACAAATTTAAACATGTGTTATGATTTTTTTGTCACTTCTCCTTTGTATCATTTTCACTTTTTACTTTTTTTTCTATGTCATGTATATTGTGACCCCCTTCATCCATTCTTCTATATACATTTTATTTATAATTTTAGATTTTTTAATACATCTTGTTTGTTGTGATTTTCACACTTGGGTATGTGCAAGATCATCATGGAAAAAACATGCCCTTAAGTGGCAAAAAATTCAGAAAAATAAGAGTTAGGAAACTTGACGTAAAAATTTGAATAAATTATCTATATTATTTCAAAAATATGTAAGAATATAATCTATAGAAAATTGAATGTAGTTTCTAAACTACTAGGTTTATTTTTTTTTAAATAAATCTATTTGGTGAAAATTTGAAATTTCAATGTAGTAGTACTTAAATTTCAGGGGAAAAATAAGAAGTATGTGTATGTCTGACCACCCTAACCACAATAAAATGATAATATTTTTTATAATATTGTAGGTATAAGTAGAGGACTCATGCACTGATGTGATGCATATTTTTTTGTAACTTTTTTCCAAGTAAATAATTAATTATGATTTTTTTATTACCAATTTTTAAAAATATAAAAATTTGTAAGTATGACCACCTTAACTTGGTCAAAACTTCATAAAACTCAACTTTTTTTTTTATTCCTGTAGTATGCGAAGCATGGAATGTGACACATGTTTCAAATTCAAAAAATGCTATATTGTTTGAAAGCTATAGATGTTTTTTAATCAGCCTATCAATCAAGACTTTAGTCATAATTCAAATAGAAAATGAATAATAATTATTTATTAAATTCAAAATAAAGCATAATTTATATTGGTGGAAATATGAGAATCTCCTTTAAAAACCCTTTTCATGTCATCAATTTGGGTAAAAAGAAAGGTGTCAGCCACATGGGTCATCATATCACTTACATATCGCCACTTTTTGGCCCATCATGATCCTGCACATACCCACTTATTTTATATTTTATATTTGGTTGGACATTCTTATCTTCCTTACTTGGAGTCATTTTAGTTTCCAATTTCTTTTCTTTAAATATTTCCTCCTATTATTGTGTGCATCCTCCTTATGCCTATGTTTTATTTACCTTTTCCTTTACTTTTATTTCCAACATGGACTTACCTTTTACATATATTATTTTTCTATTTTAAATGTTTTGCGTGCTTATGTTTATTAGAATTTTGTTTAGTACTTCAGATTTTATGATCTTTGCTGTATAATTTTGGTTTCTCATGTTTCCTCATTAATTCTTAAATTTTCATGCATATTGTGATACTTTTCTCATGTTTTTCCACATTATTCTTTGACTATTGACTATTTTATTTGATCCTATAAATGTTCATGTCACACTTTTAGAGTTACTACATAGAGTAGAGGGAATCATGCATTCCGTTACATCTTATAGGTCTTCATCATGTTGCATCTTCATATTATGGGAATCATGTCTCTATCCCTTTACATCTTATGCTTATATGGTTATATCCTTATATTTTAGGTCATTAATCCTTCCTCCTTAACATAGTATTATTTTATTTGTCACATCCTTGCATTTAAGGAATCATACCTTCCCCTTTGTAATTATCCTTTCATTGATATATATCTTTTCATAGGAGATATATCATGTTCTCTCTCTTTCACATCATATGTCTTTTATTACGATATAAATTTAAATTAGAGGCATCATTCCTTTCTCCCCTCATGAGTTTCATTATACTATCCTACCCATCTAGGGAAAATTAGCTTTATGCATGTGCACAATCATTTTTTCCCTTGCACCTCTTCTCTTCTCTACTTTTCATTTATTTCTCATGTGTGGGTTCCATCCCTTATTCTCATGCATTTAACTCCTTCCTTGTAACATGATCTACTCTAATATGTTCACCCTAGATCCTTTTATATAATTTTCAAAGTTATCCAACTTAATGTTCCCCTACATCAAACTCCTTGGGTGTGAAATAATGTACACATGAATCCAAGATTTGAACAAATGAGATAAAGTGGTAGTTTCATGCTAGATTCAAAGTTCCTCAAGATGGTCTCATCCTTCCCTAGACACTCATTCTTTGCATGATTAATTTATTCTTTTTCCCTTAAATGTTTTTCCTCAACCTCCCCTACATGGCATGTACACTAACTGAGCCTCTATCCAAGTCCATTTCATTTTTAATTTTTATTTAAATTTCTTACATGTTTTCCAAGTTTTCCCATGCTTTTGCATTGGGTTGGAACATGTCTTAGGTTCACTTGAATTGATTACATGTACAAATTATACTTGGTGATCTAGAAATTTAGGCATATATCGAGCTCGTGATGTTTATCTTCCTAGTTTTTATAGTACTCATTTTATTAAAATATCCACATATTGATGCACATTTAGTGGTTATCTAGTAAGTGATATCATGATCTAGCACATACATCTAGTTACATGCTAAATATTTTCAAGTGATATTGTAATGCCCTACCACACAAACCCCAAAGGACACTAAAATATCAAATATTTATAGCACAATTCTTTTTAAAAGTAAAACTAATATGAATGTAAGTAAACATGTAACACCAATACTAAAACCATACATGTATATCATATATATAAGTCCCTTGGGGTTACACAACTACATTACATTACATCCTTCACACTTATGAATTTAATTATAAATATTTCCCTATATACAACACCATTAAAGATCATATATTATGAACCAATAACCACATAACAAAACCAATAATCTATAAACATAACATAAATAATAAGCATCCATTAGTGATCAAAAGATAATTCCAAAGATTACATCCATTATATTTACAATATGAAGATACATCATTCAAGGAATAAATCAATACAAAAGTGCTTCCCAACATGAACAAGAATAGTACAACATATATAGATACAACTGGAATGAGTGGGTACATAGCATCAAAACTGGTTCCAACTCTAGAAAGCTCAGAAGTCATTGCAAATGGTACATCTCCACAGATATTGATCTTTGGTTGGGGACCCAATGGGGTGCATAACACGTTCCATTTGACCATGTGGACCCTAAAGGCCCACCCCAATGTTCTAGGAGATGAAAAGAAGGACCCTTGACATAAAACAGTGAAGTGAACAAGACTAACAAGACTCCACAATAAAAGAAACATCTTCTTTCAAAGGTACAAGAACAACAATAGGGGAACAACAAATATACAAGGTTGCTAATGGGTGGAGTGTCATCACATAAGCTCAACATGGGTTACCCAATGCAGATCTTTATAGGTTATCAGCCCACTACCTAGTTAAACCTTGGCAACCTCAACTGATCCCTGGCCCCCATTCTCACTCATGTGGGATCAACATACCTTTCAAGAGGACAAGGTAGTTGATCTTTTCCATTCCAGGCCTTCCCACTCATCTCTTGAGCCTAAGAAAGCACTTGAGCCATGAGTGAGGCTAACTTATCTAGATTAATGTGAGATACTACCCAAACCCCCAAGTTAATTATTAGGTTATCACTGATTAAAGAAACTCTTAATGAGTTACCCGTACGCCACTTTGTGTGTTTGCCCCCATTGAAATCCACTCCCCCTACTAACAACAAAAGAATCATAGTCACAACTAGGTAAGACAACTTGCACCAACTAGAAAATCCATATAAATATGCACATAAAATGAGGCATGCAACACCTCCCACAAGATCTTCATAGTAAAAAAATTTCCACAAAGCAAGGATTACCCACATAAATATAGAAGCAAGTTTTTAGAAAGAATCATCATGAAGTCCAACAATAAACTAGATATGGGTTACCTTATGCAGATCTTCCTAGGTTGTCTAACCCCATCCTGGGTTACCTAGGTAGCCTCACCGGATCTCTAACCCCCATACCAACTCATGCAAGTAAAAACCATACTCCCCTCAAACCTCTAGAAGAATCTCAAATTGCTAACACAAGGGTTCCCCCATCAAAGAAATGACACTATCATGATCACGAAAGGACTATTTGCAATCCATGATTACAAATCAACAAGTGTAGAATGGTGAGGGGTAACATCCAAAAGATCTTTTCAAACTTAGTCAAACTAGCATAATCTTTTCTATTCACTATTCCATCGAATTTACAACAAGAACATGATCTCAAAATCAAAATTCAATCTCAACATCAAAAGCTTCACATCCTCACTAAATTAATCACCTCAACTAGACAAGCAACAAATAAACATTTTAACCTACACAATAACACCCACGTTAAACTTATTATCAACTTCACCTTAAATCCAATAAGCAACACAATAATTCAATACAATAATCAATCAGAACAATCACCACTTCGTTCAATCAATAGATCATATAATCCAAATAACCATCTTTTAAGATATCTACTTTATTACAAATCTAACATCCCTACCAACTAGTTATAGGAAACCCTAGTTCTAACATTACAACTTCAAATATCAATATTTCAATTATTCAATTTACAAAGCAATTTTACTAGTCAAATATTGAAGCATAATTAACAATCGTTTGCAAATTAGCTAATAGAGAGTGACCTCAAACATTTACAGTTAACCTAAGTTTTCAATTAATCTATTCTTAATATTTTACCCTCACTAAATCTAACATTGCAATATCCCCCATATAAAATCTAATAGAGTACTAAGTAATTCAGAATAAAAGTTAGTTGATAAGTGAGAATCCAAAGTTAAGTGAAATGATTGAGAAAAAAATATTGTCAAGAGTGTTATCAAGCAAGTCAAGAGCAGAATTTCAATGATTTATTGTGACAATTCAAGATCCAAACATGATGCAAGAGCATCCTTAGTTGTAAAGCAATCTTGTATCAACCAAAAATGATTCATTTCTTTCAAGTTTAGTCTATAGCTATCTCAAAAGTTTCTTTTACATCATTTTATTGTATTGTCATTTATTAGTTCCAAGAACATGCTATTGGTTATACATGAGGTCATCTAAGACAAATGTAGATTTCAAGAGATTTTCTTTTGTATGCAGAAAGTTTACAGTCTTAGATATTCACTGTCATTCTCAATCAAAGTATTTGGGGCCGACCTACTCCAGGTTTGTTATGTGGACCTTTTCCAAAGCATGTGGAGCTTAATGGAACATCATACAAGGCTTTTAGGTCTCATGGGAACTTTCTTGGAGATCTAAATTACATTTCATCTCTTGATGGATTATCTTCTCATATTATTTGGCTGACCTACATGCTTGATCATACATTGGGGTTTGTAACCCTTAAGGTCGACACAGATCATAATTGGAGCTACAGATTCATATTTAAGATCATTTGCAATTCATTATAAATTACTTAGGAATAGTTCAGGATTTTTTAGTAACAGTAGAACTTAGGAAATAGACTGAAAGGTCAAAATAAGGCCTTGGGCCAATTATAATATCTGTAATTCCATTGCGGTAGACCTGTGAACCCTAATTATTCCACATATGAGGCATATGATACATGTAAGACTAGAAGTTATTGAATCAATGATAATTCGTGTTTGTTGATCATTTTATTGTTATTTCTATTGTGTTGACTCTAAGTTGCATGGTTGGATAGTCCTTCATGGGCCCTCCATTTATGATTGCACCAAGTGGTATTAAATAAAAATTTTCAGTCTTGAGAAGTCATTCCTTGTGGTGAACAAATCACCAGCCTAAGGTAGACTACATGTGTTTTTAACTGATCATTAACTATGAGGCAATTGAAACTCATGTAGCTAGATCTTTGAATTGAGGTACTTGCACTAGATCTGAGGGAAGACAAGTCACCGAGGAAAGCACCTACCATGGTAAAGTTTATTGGACAAATGGATGAAATGTTGGAAATGATTTGAGTAATTAGAGTTTGATTAGATGATGTAGAAGAAGATAGAAGAAGAGGTCTAAACCCTAGATATGAGGACAAAAGTGGTGATGAATTAGATCATGTTGTGAATCACAATGAAGAAAGCCTAGAAGAAGAAGAAGATTCAAATCAGGTAAAGATGTTGAAAGCTATTTCCAAATATTCGTAAAACACCTAGTATTGAAATTCAAAATTATGCGAGAAATTTAAATCCCGAGGAATTGATTGATTGGATCAATTATATGGAGGAATAATTTGAATATGAAGAAATTGAGGATCTGAAAGGAGTGAGATTTGCAAAAACTAACTTAAAAGGACATGCTGCTATATGGTGGAAATAAGTTTAATTGGATTAGAATAGAAGAGGAAGGAGAAAATCCCAAAGTGGGATAGGTTGGTGACAAAGTTGAAGAATCAATTTATACCTATTGATTATGAACTTGAATTTCTAAAAATATTATAGAACTTGAGGCAAAAGGAGAGATTTGTGAAAGAATGTGCTGAAGAATTCTACAAGATGATCATCAAAGTTGGACATAGTGAAGCAAGAAAGGAGAAGATTGTGTTGTACAACAATGGACTGAGAATAAACATCCAAGAAAAGTTGAGCCTGGTGAAGATGACAACAATTAAGGAAACACACCAATCTGCATTGAAGGTAGAGGAAAAGTTGAATAAGAAGTTTGAACAAAGATAGAGAAGTGCAAGAGGAAGATTCCAGAGAAGTAGATGAGAATTCAAAGAGAAGACCATATGTAGAGAAAGACAAGGATGGGAAACCCTACCGTAGTAAAGAGAAGGACAACCATTTATATCACAGAGGAATAGAGGATACAAATTTCTACCACAATGACAAAGGAGGTCATAATTCCTACTGCAATGATGGATATAGGAGAGAAGAGGGAATGTTTCCTTGAAGATACTATTCAAAGGAACATGTTTCAAGTATGGAGGTGAAGGACATAGAGAATTTAAATGTCATTGAGGAAGTACGTGAAAGAGGACTGAGAATGCTAGAAGAAGAACTTATGGGTAAAAGCACAAACGTATGTCACACTTTATAAAGGAATCAACCAACAACAAAAAAAATTATGAACTTCGACCGTGACATAAAGTGGTCTTTATGTTTTGAATTTCATAATGATGTAAACTAATTTGAAATGTGAAACTTTTGATTAAGTTTATTCCTATAATTTTTAAGATTTTTTTATAAAAAAATTCATTATTTTTTTATCAATTTAAGAATAGATTTCAGAATGTTGAAAATTTCAGAAAAAAGTAACATTCACAGGATGTCTAGAAACAAATTGAAAAGAACTTCATTTCTCCCTTAATTTTTTTCTCCAAATAGGTAACCATTTTTTTTATACAATGCAGGAATCGATCGGGTATTCGTCCCCCTATAAACTGCAATGCGCCTGGTAAATTTTCTTCACGTGACTAGTGTCACTAGCGCAACACACCCTTCAGTACCATGGGTTTGGGGGGAGACTAGACCTCGTGACCTCTTTCCTACAACAAGATGCTTTAGCCAATCGAGCTAGGCCCCCCATCCCCTCTAGCATATAAAACTAGTACAGGAATAAAATAGACATCTGCCAACCACCTTGGCATGCCCTGGTCTAAAATCTAGGTTAGCATTGACAATGTAAGCGTTTGAAAAAACTTCTCAAATAATCACCCATCTTAATGTTTCTCTTAATTCAAATACATTTTAATTAAACTTTAATAATGATATCCTAATTTTCAAAATTAAAATGATTAATACCATTATCCATTTTTCTATTTTTCTATTTAAATATTTAGTAATAGTACTATACTTCCTTACAACCTCTTTTATCTTCAAATGTTACACTTTTTCTTTTAGATTCAAATTATTAATAGTATTATACTATTTTTTATTAAAATATTTAATAATGGTACCATACTTATAACCTCTTTTATCTTCCAATGCTACTACATTTGGACTAGAACCTGGTATACATATCTTAAATATAATCTATATAAAATATGCCGAGATATATCTTATTATTATTATTATTATTATTATTTTATATTACTATTGTAGACATGCAAAATTAACATTGTGCATTTGATCAGATTCAGTCATCAACTAAATTAGGTTTCACATTAGGTCCATTCACCAATTAATCAGGTTCACTTCCATCCATTCATTAGGTAATCTCATCTCCTAAGGTCATTTATTTAAAATCAAATAAACATTATCATCAACCTTTTAATAAATCAAACATCCATTTAAATCAAATCCAAAATCATTTTCCATCATTTTCTAATTCAAATAAATCAAATATCAAAGTCCTAAAAGTCAAACTCACCTAATTACCATTAAGATAACCTAATCCTAATTAGCCTAACCTAACCCACCCACTTGCATCCTCTAGATATCTCCACTTGCACAAATAAATCAATTTATTGATTTATTAAAACTCTCATTTTCACTCAACATGGCCTTCAAATTTGAAAATCATGACAAGTTGATTTGTTCCTCCAACATTGCATTTATTGCTCTTTTTCTTGTCCCCTTCCAAAGGTCAAACTCAACATTTATTGCACAAATTTGAATTCAAATT
>VDFB02075321.1:387240834-387447949 GCA_007258455.2 Sequoia sempervirens
CTCTTATTCAATGTATCTTTGGATGTTTGAATATTAGTAGATGACCTAACCAAGAAACATAAAATCACTCTCATCAATTAGAGACATTAAGTTTCCACAATCCTTATTGATGTAAATAAATACACATAGTTAAATCTAGAAACAAAGCACTCATTATCACCCTGATCAATTATACTCAAACAAGTGAGTTTCAATCTATTAATATTAACCCACATTGAATACCTATTTTTTTTAATGCATGTATGGGATTTTAAGAGTGTACATTTATTTTCATGTACATTTTGAATAATACTTTTATTGCATTATCAACTTCTTTCCTATTTTCCCAATTTGTTTTTATAATAAATGGATTTTCAAATCTTTGAATATCAAAATTTATAATAAACAAACATGTCATCATTGGTTTTGAAAGTGTTCAACATTCATTGCCTTGAGTTTCCCAAATTTCTATGGGATTGTATACATGCACTTTAAGCTCTATAGAAGGCACTCCAAGCTCTATGGATTTATTTTGATCTTTATAGAATGAATTTCCAAGCTCTAAAGATTGAATCTATATCTTAAATTTGTGAATTTTTTTGATGAATATTTCCCTTTCAACTTTATTAATTAAAGGTCACCCATCCCAATATTACTCCAACCCAAGTGTGCTTAACTGCAAAGTTCTAATGGGATCTGATTCATTAACACTGGTATGATCACACCCAAAGAAAATTATCTAACCTCAAGGAGATTAGGAGAAAAGTCCATTCCAATACCCAGGGTCAGTAGAGTAGGCACTGACAGAAAATATAACTGACCCTTTCCTTTGCCCACAAAATTTATCTAACATCAAGGAGGTTAGGGGAAAAGTCCATTCCTATACCCAGAGTTAATAGAGTAGGAACTGACACACAATATAACTAACCCTTTCCTTTGCCCACTACAAAGCGGAGTCAAACTTGTGAGCTCAAGGAATGCAAACCCCAAGCCCTAGCCAATTTGGTGTTCCCAGAATTGAAGTGGTTTGGGTGATCCCACAATACTAGTTTACAATTTTTGGGAGATCCTGATTTTTGCTGAAATCATGTATTTTTGAAAAATATAATGATTTAAGCCTTGAAAAGGTCCATTTAAAGGATTTCAATTGAAGAGGGTTTGATCGAACCACCTTAGATCAAACCCCCTTGGATATAAGGGTATGTGCAAGATCATGATGGGCCAAAAAGTGGCAATATGATGGGTATGTGGCTGACGACTATTTTTTTACCCAAAATTGATGAAATGAAAAGTGTTTTTAAAAGATATTCTCAGCTTTCCACCAATATAAATTATGCTTTACTTTGAATTTAATAAGTAATTATTATTTATTTTCTATTCAAATTATGAATAAAATCCTAATTGATAGGCTGGTTGAAAAACATCTATAGCTTTCAAATGGTATTGCATTTTTTGAATCCAAAACATGCGTCACATTCTATGCTTCACATACTATAGGATTAAAAAAAGAAAAATTGAATTTCATGAAGTTTTGACCAAGTTAAGGTGGTCAGATATATAGATTTTTATATTTTTTAAAAGTTCTAATAAAAAATTCATAATTAATTTTTTAATTGGAAAAAAATTGCAAAAAAATATGCATCACATTTCAGGGGCATGGAGTCCTCTACTTATATATCCTAAAATCTTATAAAAATGTTATCATTTTATTGTGGTTAGGGTGGTTAGGCAGGACACCTACTTCTTATTTTTTTCCTTGAGAATTTAAGTACTATTGCATTGAAATTTCAATTTTTCACCAAATAGGTTTAAAAAATAAAAAATAAACCTATTACTTTAGAAACTACATTCAATTTTCTATAGATTATATTCTTACATATTTCTGAAATAATATAGATAACTTATTCAATTTTTTATGTCAAGTTTCCTAACTCTGATTTTTCTAAATTTTATTGCCACTTAAGAGCTTGTTTTTTCCATGATGATCATGCACATACCCACATAGCCAATGGTTTCTAAACCATGCCTATGGCGGAGTCTCCTTTACACCTATCAAAATGTTGATAGAAAAAAGTTTTTGATTTATCTTTTGGGGGATCAAATGAATTCATTTAAAATTTATATTTTGTAAGTATGTAGTTCTTATTATAAGCTTCCCAAAAAGTATAAATTTTAATAAATTTAGTTTTATTATTATATTTATTTTTTATTTCTTGTGAATGTAGGTTTTTCACTGAAAATCAAGCTCTTTGCTTTGAACATGTTGAAAAATAGAATATTATCAAAAAAAATTTGAAAAATATGAGTGCACTAGATATTGAAGTGATTATCCAACAAAAAAAATAAAATTTGATATATACAAAAAAAGTTATGTTGTATATAGTTTGCTTATGTCTGAATTGTAATTGGTTTGACTTTGAAACTTGATTAAGGAAAAAAAATCAATAAAAAACTATGAAACCAAATGAAAGAACTAGATATCGTAGTTACAAATCTAAATTTGAAAAAATTATAATTTTATCCTTTATGGAAAAAAGGTTATGTTGTATATGGTTAGCATCACTCCTTAAAAGTGGTGTTTACTCAGAAAAACTAGTTTTAGAAGGAGATGGAAAAAGAAGTGCAATCTAATTCCAAAATTTTTGAAAAAATAAAATTTAGAATCTATAGACAAAATTTCACAAATCACTAGTTTGCATCATCTTCAAATTTCTCACAGTTTAGCCGCTTTTGGTGCCTGAAAGTGAAGATTTAGTTAGAAAAAATCAATTCAGTGTCTAGTTTGCCCAAAAATTGTAAACCAGTATTGTGGGATCATCCATTTCTCCTTGCTCTCTTTGGCTCGAGGGTTGTCTTACCTTCTTTCTCTCCCAATGTAATCAAATTTCATGCCTTGGTGTTTAGAGGGGTTTTTATGTTTTCCTAATTGGCACTTTTTCCCCTAATGCCTTCTTGTTAGTTCTATTCTACCAAATGTTTGGCATGACATTTCTAATTCCCTGATGTAAAACTCTTTTATTTTGAATAAAATATTTTTAGTGGCTTTGCCACTTTAATAAAAATAAAAAATAAAAAATTATTAATTAAAGGATAGTACAATATTCACGTAAAAAAAGAGGATGATAGAGAGGCACATTCCCACAAAGTATAATTGAACCATTCCTAAAACAAAGATGAAAGAACAATAAAAGGGTTGAGATCAACAAAGATTAAGCAACTAAAGAAAAACTAGATGGGGATGATATTTATCACTTGGATTGCCCCAAAAATTTATAGGGGTAGCATCATCAATTGGTTTCCAATCAATGAGAGTTCCTTCTTATTCTTTAAGTAGGTTGTTTAGAAACTATTGTGGAACGGTTGGAGAGATGACCAACTCTAAGTGAGAAAATTGACATAAGTTAGGCCAGTTGGGAGCATCAATCCACCCATGAGAAGCTCGGTAAGGATTATTTGGAAGGGTCGATACTATCCTCTACAAACATCAATATTTTTAGAAGCCAATGACCAAGAGCCATGTTGACCATGGGAATGGTTTCCACTATCATTCCTAATAGGATTTCTCCATCCATGCCCATGCCCTCACTAAGGAGAGGGGGAATTATATGGAACTCTAGTAATAGTATAGATGGAATTACCAAAATGATCTAGTAGCTCCTAAAGATGAACAACTTCAAGCACAAATTTATAAGATTACACTTAAGGGTATGTGCAAGATCATCATGGAAAAAATAATAATCTATTTGGTGAAAATTTGAAATTTCAATGCAGTGGTATTTAAATTTCAGGGAAAAAATAAGAAGTAGGTGCCTTTCTAACCACCCTAACCACAATAAAATGATAATATTTTTTCATAAGATTTTACATATAAGTAGAGGATTCATGCCGCGATGTGATGCATATTTTTTTGTAATTTTTTTCCAAGTAAATAATTAATTATGAATTTTTTATTACAATTTTTTTAAAAATATAAAAACTCGTATGTCTGACCACCTTAACTTGGCCAAAACTTCATGAAATTCAATTTTTTATTTTTTTAATCCTATAGTATGTGAAGCATAGGATGTGACACATGTTTTGGATTCAAAAAATGTGATACCGTTTGAAAGCTATACATGTTTTTCAATCAACCTATCAATCAGGACATTAGTCATAATTTGAATAGAAAATGAATAATAATTACTTATTAAATTCAAAGTAAAGAATAATTTATATCGATGGAAAGCAGAAAATCTCCTTTAAAAACCCTTTTCATTTCATCAATTTTGGGTAAAAAAATAGTCTTCAGCCACATACCCATCATATTGCCACTTTTTGGCCCATCATGATCCTGCACATACCCTTAAATATACATAAACACATTAGAACAAATCATAGATTTAGTATATAAAAAATAATAAGTGTCTAGTGTCATAAATTGTCACTCTTGACAATTTCACACTATATTTTTCTCCCCCTTAATTTATTAGATCTAATTGAGTACTTAATTTCCTAAATTATTCATTCAATGGCCCATTTTTAACAATTACTGACAAATTGCAAGCAAAAAACAAATGCATTCATCTAATACTTTTCCCTGAAACCTTAATTTCTAAAAAATAGAGTTGGGACACATATGTCCTATGGTGAATGGGTCCCCTTATGGTGAAATTCTCCCCTTATTTTGGGTACAAATTCAAATATGTTAGTGTCGACACTTTATTATTTGCAATTCAAGTGTCCAAAGTTGGCTATGAAGATTTATTTTTTGAGAAATTAGAATAATAGCATATAAATACCTAGTTATTGCATTATTTGAAAAATAAGTGAAATGATTGAGAAAAAAATATTGTCAAGAGTGTTATCAAGCAAGTCAAGAGTATAATTTCAATGATTTATTGTGACAATTCAAGATCCAAACATGATGCAGGAGCATCCTTAGTTGTAAAGCAATCCTGTATCAACCAAAAATGGTTCTTTTCTTTCAAGTTTAGTCTATAGCTATCTCAGAAGTTTCTTCTGCATCATTTAATTGCATTGTCATTTCTTAATTCCAAGAGCATGCTATCGGTTCTACATGAGGTCATCTAAGACAAATGTAGATTTCAAGATATTTTATTTCGTATGCAAAAAGTTTTCACTCTTAGATATTCACTATCATTCTCAATCAAAGTATTTGGGGCTGACCTATTATAGGTTTTTTGTGTGGAACTTTTCCAAAGCATGTGGAGCTTAATGGAACATAATACAAGGATTTTAGGTCCCAAGGGAACTTTGTTGGAGATCTAAATTACATTTCATCTCTCGATGGATTATCTTCTCATATTATTTGGCTAACCTACATGCTTGATCATAAATTGGGGTTTGTAACCCTTAAGGCTGACACAGATCATAATTGGAGCTAGAGATTCATATTTAAGATCATTTGTAACTCATTATAAATTAGTCAAGAATAGTTCATAATTTTTTAGTAATAGTAGAACTTAGGAAATAGACTGAAAGGTCAAAATAAGGCCTTGGGCCAATTATAATATCTATAATTTCATTGTGGTAGACCTGTGAGCCCTAATTATGCCACATATGAGGCATATGATGCATGTAGGACTAGAATTTATTGAATCAATCATAATTCATCTTGAGAATTTTATTGTTATTTCTATTGTGTTGACTCTAAGTTGCATGATTAGATAGTCCTTCATGGGTCCTCCATTTATGACTGCACCAAGTGGTATCAAAGAAATTTTGTCAGTCTTGAGAAGGCATTCCTTGTGGTGAACAAATCGCCGACCTAGGGTAGACTACATGTGTTTTTAACAGATCATTGACTGTGAGGCAATGGAAACCCATTTAGCTAGATCTCTAAATTGAGGTAGTTGCATTGGATCTGAGGGAAGAAATGTCACCAAGGAAAGAACCTACCATGGTAAATTTTATTGGACGAATGGAGGAAATGCTGGAAATGATGTGAGCAATTAGAGTTTGATTGGATGATGTAGAAGAAGATAGAAGAAGAGGTCTAAACCCTAGATATGAGGACAAAAGTGATGATGAATTAGATCATGTTGTGAATCAAAATGAAGAAAACCTAGAAGAATAAGAAAATTCAGATTAGGTAAAGATGTTGAAAGCTATTTCCAAAGATTGTCAAAGACCTAGGATTTAAATTGAAAATTATGCAAGAAATTTAAACCCTGAGGAATTGATTGATTGGATCAATTATATGGAGTAATAATTTGAATATAAAGAAATTGAGGATCTAAAAAGAGTGATATTTGCAAAAACTAACTTAAAAGGACATGATGCTATATGGTGGAAATAAGTTGAATTGGATTAGAATAGAAGAGGAAAGGAGAAAATCCCAAAGTGGGATAGCAAGGTGACAAAGTTGAATCAATTTATGCCTATTGATTATGAACTTGAATTTCTAAAAATATTATAGAACTTGAGGCAAAAGGAGAGATTTGTGAAAGATTATGCTAAAGAATTCTACAAGATGATCATCAAAGTTGGACATATTGAAGTAAGAAAGGATAATATTGTGTGGTACAACAATGGACTGAGAATAAACATCCAAGAAAAGTTGAGCCTGGTGAAGATGACAACAATTAAGGAAGCATACCAATTTGCATTGAAGGTAGAAGAAAAGTTGAATAAGAAGTTTGAACAAATATAGAGAAGTGCAAGAGGAAGATTCTAGAGGAACAAATCACAATTAAGAGAGAAGACCATATGCAGAGCAAAACAAGGATGGAAAACCCTACCGTAGTAAAGAGAAGGACAACCATTCATATCACAGAGGAAGAGACGATAAAAATTTCTACCGCAATGACAAAGGAGGTCATAATTCCTATTGCAATGATGGATATAGGAGAGAAGAGGGAATATTTCCTCAAAGATACTGTTCAAAGGAACATGTTTCAAGTATGGAGGTGAAGGACATAGAGAATATAAATTTCATCGAGGAAGTATCTAAAAGAGGATTGAGAATGTCGGAAGAAGAACTTATGGGTAAAAGCACAAACGTATGTCTCACTTTATAAAGGAATTGGCCAACAACAAAAAAAATATGAACTTTGACCACATAAAGTGGTCTTTATGTTTTGAATTTCATAATGATGTAAGCTAATGAAATGCAGAACTTTCGATTAAGTTTATTCTTGTAAATTTTTAGATTTTAAAAAAATAGTTTTCATTATTTTTTTTATCAATTTAAGAACAAATTTCATAATGTTGAAAATTTAAAAAAAATTGGCATTCACGAGTCATCTAGAAATAAATTGAAAAAAATCGTTTCTCCATTAATATTTTTCTCCAAATAGGTAACCTTTTTTCTATAGAATGTAGGAATCGATCAGGTATTCATCCCCCTATAAACTACAATGCACCTGGTAAATTTTCTTCTCGTGATCAGTGGCATTGGCGCAACATGCCCTCCAGTACCATGGGTTTGGGGTGAGACTAGACCTCGTGACCTCTTTCCTACAATAGGATGCTTTAGCCAATCAAGCTAGGCCCCCCACCTCCTCCAAATAGGTAAGTTCAATATCTAGTGCATGGAAAAAAATAAATTTCTTTCTCGTAATAACATTTTAAAGTCAAACTTTACAGAATTTGATAGTTTTAATGGGACGTCAACTATTGTCTATTTTTTTAATCATTTCAAAAAACAAGTTATAGCCTTTTGAAGTGGACTCTCTCCTCTAGTGCACCATATATTATTTAAAAAAACTAATATGTTTTACAATTTTTTTTAATTTCTAATCAACCTCTTTTTTAAATTTAACCTATTTTAATTATTTTAAAAATAAATTATATTAAAACTAATATATTTTTAAAAAAAATTACATATTTGGATTCACCACTCTGAGCTCTACAAAAGGGTATTTTTCTTTTTTGCAAAAAAATCATTTTGATTGAAGAAATACTCTGTTAAATTTGAATATTTCAGAAAATTTTGAAAAAAGGTGAGTTGGCTGCCAAGTAGACAGCCAACTACATATGTACGATCGAGCCAGTTTCAGCCAAAAGATGCTTGTTCAGAACATGTTTAGCCGAAACATGACCGACCAACAATTTCTCAGTCGAAAACGGTTGATATAAATAATTTTTTTAATTTTTGAACTCAAGAAAATTCGGTAAAATACAAAGGAAGGCATATTTCGACAAAGGAAGGCTTATTTTGACAAAATAAGGTTTATACATGAAATTGATGCATATTATGATGATGTTCCTTCTACATATCATGATGATTAGATATGTCCATAGAGCCACATGTTCTCTTTATATCCTTCCTTATTTTATACATGTTATGATGTGTTTCACATGATCACCATCCTCCCATAGCTCATGTGAGACCTATCAATAAATTCATGTAGATATATACCTTTCATGATGCTTGGAATATATAAATTGATGATCTATTTTTTTAGCGTAGATCATGTATACACATTCATGCTTCATCATTTTTTCTTACATTATATGATCATATCGAGCTTACCCATGAAACAAAAACCACCTAATATGAGATGTATGAATTAAATTCATAGATTTCATTATTATTGATCACCAATTCTATGTTCTTCCATTCTTTTTCTTGGTTTTATGAACATTTTCACATTCCTAGTTAGCATGGGGATGATGCAAAGACACCTTTTGTATTGCATTTGACACAAACAAATTTAAACATGTGTTATGATTTTTTTGTCACTTCTCCTTTGTATCATTTTCACTTTTTACTTTTTTTTCTATGTCATGTATATTGTGACCCCCTTCATCCATTCTTCTATATACATTTTATTTATAATTTTAGATTTTTTAATACATCTTGTTTGTTGTGATTTTCACACTTGGGTATGTGCAAGATCATCATGGAAAAAACATGCCCTTAAGTGGCAAAAAATTCAGAAAAATAAGAGTTAGGAAACTTGACGTAAAAATTTGAATAAATTATCTATATTATTTCAAAAATATGTAAGAATATAATCTATAGAAAATTGAATGTAGTTTCTAAACTACTAGGTTTATTTTTTTTTAAATAAATCTATTTGGTGAAAATTTGAAATTTCAATGTAGTAGTACTTAAATTTCAGGGGAAAAATAAGAAGTATGTGTATGTCTGACCACCCTAACCACAATAAAATGATAATATTTTTTATAATATTGTAGGTATAAGTAGAGGACTCATGCACTGATGTGATGCATATTTTTTTGTAACTTTTTTCCAAGTAAATAATTAATTATGATTTTTTTATTACCAATTTTTAAAAATATAAAAATTTGTAAGTATGACCACCTTAACTTGGTCAAAACTTCATAAAACTCAACTTTTTTTTTTATTCCTGTAGTATGCGAAGCATGGAATGTGACACATGTTTCAAATTCAAAAAATGCTATATTGTTTGAAAGCTATAGATGTTTTTTAATCAGCCTATCAATCAAGACTTTAGTCATAATTCAAATGAAAATGAATAATAATTATTTATTAAATTCAAAATAAAGCATAATTTATATTGGTGGAAATATGAGAATCTCCTTTAAAAACCCTTTTCATGTCATCAATTTGGGTAAAAAGAAAGGTGTCAGCCACATGGGTCATCATATCACTTACATATCGCCACTTTTTGGCCCATCATGATCCTGCACATACCCACTTATTTTATATTTTATATTTGGTTGGACATTCTTATCTTCCTTACTTGGAGTCATTTTAGTTTCCAATTTCTTTTCTTTAAATATTTCCTCCTATTATTGTGTGCATCCTCCTTATGCCTATGTTTTATTTACCTTTTCCTTTACTTTTATTTCCAACATGGACTTACCTTTTACATATATTATTTTTCTATTTTAAATGTTTTGCGTGCTTATGTTTATTAGAATTTTGTTTAGTACTTCAGATTTTATGATCTTTGCTGTATAATTTTGGTTTCTCATGTTTCCTCATTAATTCTTAAATTTTCATGCATATTGTGATACTTTTCTCATGTTTTTCCACATTATTCTTTGACTATTGACTATTTTATTTGATCCTATAAATGTTCATGTCACACTTTTAGAGTTACTACATAGAGTAGAGGGAATCATGCATTCCGTTACATCTTATAGGTCTTCATCATGTTGCATCTTCATATTATGGGAATCATGTCTCTATCCCTTTACATCTTATGCTTATATGGTTATATCCTTATATTTTAGGTCATTAATCCTTCCTCCTTAACATAGTATTATTTTATTTGTCACATCCTTGCATTTAAGGAATCATACCTTCCCCTTTGTAATTATCCTTTCATTGATATATATCTTTTCATAGGAGATATATCATGTTCTCTCTCTTTCACATCATATGTCTTTTATTACGATATAAATTTAAATTAGAGGCATCATTCCTTTCTCCCCTCATGAGTTTCATTATACTATCCTACCCATCTAGGGAAAATTAGCTTTATGCATGTGCACAATCATTTTTTCCCTTGCACCTCTTCTCTTCTCTACTTTTCATTTATTTCTCATGTGTGGGTTCCATCCCTTATTCTCATGCATTTAACTCCTTCCTTGTAACATGATCTACTCTAATATGTTCACCCTAGATCCTTTTATATAATTTTCAAAGTTATCCAACTTAATGTTCCCCTACATCAAACTCCTTGGGTGTGAAATAATGTACACATGAATCCAAGATTTGAACAAATGAGATAAAGTGGTAGTTTCATGCTAGATTCAAAGTTCCTCAAGATGGTCTCATCCTTCCCTAGACACTCATTCTTTGCATGATTAATTTATTCTTTTTCCCTTAAATGTTTTTCCTCAACCTCCCCTACATGGCATGTACACTAACTGAGCCTCTATCCAAGTCCATTTCATTTTTAATTTTTATTTAAATTTCTTACATGTTTTCCAAGTTTTCCCATGCTTTTGCATTGGGTTGGAACATGTCTTAGGTTCACTTGAATTGATTACATGTACAAATTATACTTGGTGATCTAGAAATTTAGGCATATATCGAGCTCGTGATGTTTATCTTCCTAGTTTTTATAGTACTCATTTTATTAAAATATCCACATATTGATGCACATTTAGTGGTTATCTAGTAAGTGATATCATGATCTAGCACATACATCTAGTTACATGCTAAATATTTTCAAGTGATATTGTAATGCCCTACCACACAAACCCCAAAGGACACTAAAATATCAAATATTTATAGCACAATTCTTTTTAAAAGTAAAACTAATATGAATGTAAGTAAACATGTAACACCAATACTAAAACCATACATGTATATCATATATATAAGTCCCTTGGGGTTACACAACTACATTACATTACATCCTTCACACTTATGAATTTAATTATAAATATTTCCCTATATACAACACCATTAAAGATCATATATTATGAACCAATAACCACATAACAAAACCAATAATCTATAAACATAACATAAATAATAAGCATCCATTAGTGATCAAAAGATAATTCCAAAGATTACATCCATTATATTTACAATATGAAGATACATCATTCAAGGAATAAATCAATACAAAAGTGCTTCCCAACATGAACAAGAATAGTACAACATATATAGATACAACTGGAATGAGTGGGTACATAGCATCAAAACTGGTTCCAACTCTAGAAAGCTCAGAAGTCATTGCAAATGGTACATCTCCACAGATATTGATCTTTGGTTGGGGACCCAATGGGGTGCATAACACGTTCCATTTGACCATGTGGACCCTAAAGGCCCACCCCAATGTTCTAGGAGATGAAAAGAAGGACCCTTGACATAAAACAGTGAAGTGAACAAGACTAACAAGACTCCACAATAAAAGAAACATCTTCTTTCAAAGGTACAAGAACAACAATAGGGGAACAACAAATATACAAGGTTGCTAATGGGTGGAGTGTCATCACATAAGCTCAACATGGGTTACCCAATGCAGATCTTTATAGGTTATCAGCCCACTACCTAGTTAAACCTTGGCAACCTCAACTGATCCCTGGCCCCCATTCTCACTCATGTGGGATCAACATACCTTTCAAGAGGACAAGGTAGTTGATCTTTTCCATTCCAGGCCTTCCCACTCATCTCTTGAGCCTAAGAAAGCACTTGAGCCATGAGTGAGGCTAACTTATCTAGATTAATGTGAGATACTACCCAAACCCCCAAGTTAATTATTAGGTTATCACTGATTAAAGAAACTCTTAATGAGTTACCCGTACGCCACTTTGTGTGTTTGCCCCCATTGAAATCCACTCCCCCTACTAACAACAAAAGAATCATAGTCACAACTAGGTAAGACAACTTGCACCAACTAGAAAATCCATATAAATATGCACATAAAATGAGGCATGCAACACCTCCCACAAGATCTTCATAGTAAAAAAATTTCCACAAAGCAAGGATTACCCACATAAATATAGAAGCAAGTTTTTAGAAAGAATCATCATGAAGTCCAACAATAAACTAGATATGGGTTACCTTATGCAGATCTTCCTAGGTTGTCTAACCCCATCCTGGGTTACCTAGGTAGCCTCACCGGATCTCTAACCCCCATACCAACTCATGCAAGTAAAAACCATACTCCCCTCAAACCTCTAGAAGAATCTCAAATTGCTAACACAAGGGTTCCCCCATCAAAGAAATGACACTATCATGATCACGAAAGGACTATTTGCAATCCATGATTACAAATCAACAAGTGTAGAATGGTGAGGGGTAACATCCAAAAGATCTTTTCAAACTTAGTCAAACTAGCATAATCTTTTCTATTCACTATTCCATCGAATTTACAACAAGAACATGATCTCAAAATCAAAATTCAATCTCAACATCAAAAGCTTCACATCCTCACTAAATTAATCACCTCAACTAGACAAGCAACAAATAAACATTTTAACCTACACAATAACACCCACGTTAAACTTATTATCAACTTCACCTTAAATCCAATAAGCAACACAATAATTCAATACAATAATCAATCAGAACAATCACCACTTCGTTCAATCAATAGATCATATAATCCAAATAACCATCTTTTAAGATATCTACTTTATTACAAATCTAACATCCCTACCAACTAGTTATAGGAAACCCTAGTTCTAACATTACAACTTCAAATATCAATATTTCAATTATTCAATTTACAAAGCAATTTTACTAGTCAAATATTGAAGCATAATTAACAATCGTTTGCAAATTAGCTAATAGAGAGTGACCTCAAACATTTACAGTTAACCTAAGTTTTCAATTAATCTATTCTTAATATTTTACCCTCACTAAATCTAACATTGCAATATCCCCCATATAAAATCTAATAGAGTACTAAGTAATTCAGAATAAAAGTTAGTTGATAAGTGAGAATCCAAAGTTAAGTGAAATGATTGAGAAAAAAATATTGTCAAGAGTGTTATCAAGCAAGTCAAGAGCAGAATTTCAATGATTTATTGTGACAATTCAAGATCCAAACATGATGCAAGAGCATCCTTAGTTGTAAAGCAATCTTGTATCAACCAAAAATGATTCATTTCTTTCAAGTTTAGTCTATAGCTATCTCAAAAGTTTCTTTTACATCATTTTATTGTATTGTCATTTATTAGTTCCAAGAACATGCTATTGGTTATACATGAGGTCATCTAAGACAAATGTAGATTTCAAGAGATTTTCTTTTGTATGCAGAAAGTTTACAGTCTTAGATATTCACTGTCATTCTCAATCAAAGTATTTGGGGCCGACCTACTCCAGGTTTGTTATGTGGACCTTTTCCAAAGCATGTGGAGCTTAATGGAACATCATACAAGGCTTTTAGGTCTCATGGGAACTTTCTTGGAGATCTAAATTACATTTCATCTCTTGATGGATTATCTTCTCATATTATTTGGCTGACCTACATGCTTGATCATACATTGGGGTTTGTAACCCTTAAGGTCGACACAGATCATAATTGGAGCTACAGATTCATATTTAAGATCATTTGCAATTCATTATAAATTACTTAGGAATAGTTCAGGATTTTTTAGTAACAGTAGAACTTAGGAAATAGACTGAAAGGTCAAAATAAGGCCTTGGGCCAATTATAATATCTGTAATTCCATTGCGGTAGACCTGTGAACCCTAATTATTCCACATATGAGGCATATGATACATGTAAGACTAGAAGTTATTGAATCAATGATAATTCGTGTTTGTTGATCATTTTATTGTTATTTCTATTGTGTTGACTCTAAGTTGCATGGTTGGATAGTCCTTCATGGGCCCTCCATTTATGATTGCACCAAGTGGTATTAAATAAAAATTTTCAGTCTTGAGAAGTCATTCCTTGTGGTGAACAAATCACCAGCCTAAGGTAGACTACATGTGTTTTTAACTGATCATTAACTATGAGGCAATTGAAACTCATGTAGCTAGATCTTTGAATTGAGGTACTTGCACTAGATCTGAGGGAAGACAAGTCACCGAGGAAAGCACCTACCATGGTAAAGTTTATTGGACAAATGGATGAAATGTTGGAAATGATTTGAGTAATTAGAGTTTGATTAGATGATGTAGAAGAAGATAGAAGAAGAGGTCTAAACCCTAGATATGAGGACAAAAGTGGTGATGAATTAGATCATGTTGTGAATCACAATGAAGAAAGCCTAGAAGAAGAAGAAGATTCAAATCAGGTAAAGATGTTGAAAGCTATTTCCAAATATTCGTAAAACACCTAGTATTGAAATTCAAAATTATGCGAGAAATTTAAATCCCGAGGAATTGATTGATTGGATCAATTATATGGAGGAATAATTTGAATATGAAGAAATTGAGGATCTGAAAGGAGTGAGATTTGCAAAAACTAACTTAAAAGGACATGCTGCTATATGGTGGAAATAAGTTTAATTGGATTAGAATAGAAGAGGAAGGAGAAAATCCCAAAGTGGGATAGGTTGGTGACAAAGTTGAAGAATCAATTTATACCTATTGATTATGAACTTGAATTTCTAAAAATATTATAGAACTTGAGGCAAAAGGAGAGATTTGTGAAAGAATGTGCTGAAGAATTCTACAAGATGATCATCAAAGTTGGACATAGTGAAGCAAGAAAGGAGAAGATTGTGTTGTACAACAATGGACTGAGAATAAACATCCAAGAAAAGTTGAGCCTGGTGAAGATGACAACAATTAAGGAAACACACCAATCTGCATTGAAGGTAGAGGAAAAGTTGAATAAGAAGTTTGAACAAAGATAGAGAAGTGCAAGAGGAAGATTCCAGAGAAGTAGATGAGAATTCAAAGAGAAGACCATATGTAGAGAAAGACAAGGATGGGAAACCCTACCGTAGTAAAGAGAAGGACAACCATTTATATCACAGAGGAATAGAGGATACAAATTTCTACCACAATGACAAAGGAGGTCATAATTCCTACTGCAATGATGGATATAGGAGAGAAGAGGGAATGTTTCCTTGAAGATACTATTCAAAGGAACATGTTTCAAGTATGGAGGTGAAGGACATAGAGAATTTAAATGTCATTGAGGAAGTACGTGAAAGAGGACTGAGAATGCTAGAAGAAGAACTTATGGGTAAAAGCACAAACGTATGTCACACTTTATAAAGGAATCAACCAACAACAAAAAAAATTATGAACTTCGACCGTGACATAAAGTGGTCTTTATGTTTTGAATTTCATAATGATGTAAACTAATTTGAAATGTGAAACTTTTGATTAAGTTTATTCCTATAATTTTTAAGATTTTTTTATAAAAAAATTCATTATTTTTTTATCAATTTAAGAATAGATTTCAGAATGTTGAAAATTTCAGAAAAAAGTAACATTCACAGGATGTCTAGAAACAAATTGAAAAGAACTTCATTTCTCCCTTAATTTTTTTCTCCAAATAGGTAACCATTTTTTTTATACAATGCAGGAATCGATCGGGTATTCGTCCCCCTATAAACTGCAATGCGCCTGGTAAATTTTCTTCACGTGACTAGTGTCACTAGCGCAACACACCCTTCAGTACCATGGGTTTGGGGGGAGACTAGACCTCGTGACCTCTTTCCTACAACAAGATGCTTTAGCCAATCGAGCTAGGCCCCCCATCCCCTCTAGCATATAAAACTAGTACAGGAATAAAATAGACATCTGCCAACCACCTTGGCATGCCCTGGTCTAAAATCTAGGTTAGCATTGACAATGTAAGCGTTTGAAAAAACTTCTCAAATAATCACCCATCTTAATGTTTCTCTTAATTCAAATACATTTTAATTAAACTTTAATAATGATATCCTAATTTTCAAAATTAAAATGATTAATACCATTATCCATTTTTCTATTTTTCTATTTAAATATTTAGTAATAGTACTATACTTCCTTACAACCTCTTTTATCTTCAAATGTTACACTTTTTCTTTTAGATTCAAATTATTAATAGTATTATACTATTTTTTATTAAAATATTTAATAATGGTACCATACTTATAACCTCTTTTATCTTCCAATGCTACTACATTTGGACTAGAACCTGGTATACATATCTTAAATATAATCTATATAAAATATGCCGAGATATATCTTATTATTATTATTATTATTATTATTTTATATTACTATTGTAGACATGCAAAATTAACATTGTGCATTTGATCAGATTCAGTCATCAACTAAATTAGGTTTCACATTAGGTCCATTCACCAATTAATCAGGTTCACTTCCATCCATTCATTAGGTAATCTCATCTCCTAAGGTCATTTATTTAAAATCAAATAAACATTATCATCAACCTTTTAATAAATCAAACATCCATTTAAATCAAATCCAAAATCATTTTCCATCATTTTCTAATTCAAATAAATCAAATATCAAAGTCCTAAAAGTCAAACTCACCTAATTACCATTAAGATAACCTAATCCTAATTAGCCTAACCTAACCCACCCACTTGCATCCTCTAGATATCTCCACTTGCACAAATAAATCAATTTATTGATTTATTAAAACTCTCATTTTCACTCAACATGGCCTTCAAATTTGAAAATCATGACAAGTTGATTTGTTCCTCCAACATTGCATTTATTGCTCTTTTTCTTGTCCCCTTCCAAAGGTCAAACTCAACATTTATTGCACAAATTTGAATTCAAATTTCCCCCTCTTGGGCACATTTCCCAAATCTTGCACATCCCTTGGCCTATCACCACTTAACAAGTGGCCTCTTTTCATTGGCCCGTTTCTTAGTCCCACATTGGTCCCCCTTCAACACTCAGCATTTGAAAATATTTAAATAGAGGCTTCATCCTCAAGCAAATCCTCCACAATCTTTATGCAAAGTCATTCTCTTAAACTGAGAACTGATTTTGTCCACTACATCAACTCCACAATTTCATCCAAAAATCTTATGCAAAGTCACTCTTCATTGAAGAACTGATTTTGCCCATCCATCATCTTGATCATCAACATATCATATCATGGAGCTTAATCAAGAATTGGGAAAGGGCTTCTTTCCATAGAAGCACCAATCCACTATAAGATGCTAGTTTGATTATTAGAATGATGCCTTTCTATGTTTTACTTGTTTCTTTGGCTTTATTCTTGTGATTAGATGAATCTTATAGGGGATCTTTTATTTGCTTTGGTTTACTAACAATACTAAGGGTTTTTGTTTTTGAACCAATGCAAATTTAGGGTCCTACAATGAAGTACCCTAAATCTGCATGTAAGACCAACCTCAAATACTCATTAGAAGGGTTAGTCTAAACATACAAATCTGCAAATACCTCTATGAAATAAAATATCTATGCTAAAGAAATGCCACAAGTAACAAAAACAACATCAAGAAGACACTTCAAAAGCAAGATAATCACCTATTCCATATTGGATTGGTGTCATATGTCCTAGTGACCCTTTCCTAACCCTTGCTAAGAAGCCAAAATGATGAAATGCAAATACAATGGAGATGATGAGCAAGATGAGTTCTCAAATCAAGAGAGTAACCTTGCATAAAAGTTGTGGATCCATGAATGAGGATTAAAGCCTTCTTTTATAGATTTTATTGATGAAAGATTGGCCAAGAGGGTGAATGTGGGACTAAAGATCCACCAATGAGAATAGGCCACTTGTCAAGTGGTGATAGGCCAATGGATGTGCAAGATTTGGGAAGAGTTCCCATGAGAGAGAGAATTTGAATTCAAATTTTGCAATAAATTTAGAGAGGGGGACAAGAAAAAGAGCAATAAATGCTATGTTGGAGGGACCAATCAACTTGTCATGTTGAGTGAAAATGAGGGTTTTTTAATAAATCAATAAATTGATTTATTTCTGCAAGTGGAGATATCTAGAGAATGCAAGTGGGTAAGATTTAGCTTTTAATCATGGTTAATTAAATTAATGATGATTAGGTTAGTTTGACTTTTAGGACTTGGATATTTGATTTGTTTAATTAGAAAATGATGGAATATGGTTTGGGATTTGATTTAATTAAATGGATGTTTGATTTATTAAAAGGTTGATGATAATGTTCATTTGATTTTAAATAAATGGCCTTAGGAAATGAGGTTATTTAATGAATGGATGAAGGTGAGCCTAATTAATTGGTGAATGGGCCTAATGTGAAACCTAATTTAGTTGATGATTGAATCTGATCGAATGCACAATGTTAATTTTGCATGTCTACATTTTGCCCCTCTTTGAAGCAATGTGCTTGTTGCATTGGTTCAAAGAATAAACTTGCCGCGATCAAAATTCAAAAAATTTCTGATTTTTCGGATGCCCCAGCAGAAAGAAGTACACTGGTACATTGCCCCCTCGAGAGATTGAGCGAAAAGATTCGATTTGAGGGTCGATCTCGTGATACAGAGGTTCAAAATGGATGGTTATGGATGATGATGCAAATGAGATGATTTCAAGATGCTTAGAATAACAAATCTATATTATCCTAAACAACTTAAATGATGATATGATATGAGATGGCTGAGATTGATAATGTGATATGCTGTGATTATGCAATGGATGATTTATGAGATGCTTAAACTAACAGATCTATATTATGATGATGAACATGCATGTGAGATGATATGCAAAATACTGATGATTTATGGATGCAAGATGAATGCATAATGGATGCATGATGGATGTACTGGTGATGATGATTAACTATTCATGCTTGTGATGTTAGTGCGGAAAACATTAGATGATGACAAGAGGGTCCAACAAGCGAACATTATGAGAGATGATGATGAGAAATGATGATGAGAAATGATGATGAGAAATGGATGATTTGCTTATCAAGGATTGGGGTTTTCAAAGGGTCACTTACTTTATAAAGGACTAGGATGGCATTGTACTTAGTGTGATGGACTTTGACTTGACAAATAGATAGGAGTATTCTTGTTCACACCTGACATACGGAAACCTTGCTAGGATGCACTTTAGAAGTTTTAAACATCTCGGACCAAAACACAGAGAGGTATAACAAATCAATACAATAGTCAACAAGCCATCCAAAACATCCTCTATACATATCTAACAAAGAAAGTATTCGCCAAGTTATTTTACAAGAACGTCCAATAAGCACAGCAGAAAAAAGAATAATGATCATTGCCCCATTCCTATCTCTCTAAATCCTTCATTCGGATATCATCGAGAGGTCCTTGGACTGAGTGCAATAAGATAAGTCAAAAGAAAAAGATAAAGCACACAAACAAGTTGATGATCTTCAATATCGCTAACCAAAAGGGAATGTGGTTTTAAGGATATGAACCGAAACTTATTGCCAAAAGATAATGCCCATTGTAGGAATGATACATCCTAGGACATGTTAGTGGATGGCGACACATCATTTCATTTATCCAAAGTGTTCTTTCTGATAAATAATGCCCCTTGTAGGAAGGATTCATCCTAGGACATGATGTTATCAGATGATTTATATGGGATTGTTTGGATGATGGACTATCGACACAAAAGACTTGACCAACTTGTTTACGTACTGACTGAGACTTGAGGCTTAACGTTTGGAGTTTTCACTTTTAATCTACTAGACTTGTTTCTAACTGTTTCACCAAAGGTTGAGGATGACGATTAGTTTATTATGAATGATGTTTATTGCGGGTGCAAGTGAGATGAGGTGGATGGATTTTTTCAAATATTTGGATGTTTTTGATGCTTTGCAATGTTTTGAGGCTATTTTTGGTATTTTTTGAAGTTTTACAAATGTTTTGATTTTTGATTTTCCAATGTTTTTAGGATTTTTTGAGATTTTGACCAAGATACTAACCTAAAGACCTATCCTAGGGGCCTCGGGGGATGATCAACAGATTAGCCTTGCCTACGTTATACACGCAGAGACCATGTAGTTCGACTGACGACTTGACTGATTTACAAATGATGATATACATGATGAATTGTCAGTTTATTATGACAGACTCCTATAGGACTGACCTAAATGTCTCGGGGGATGATCAAAGATCAACCTTGCCTACGTTCAAGCTTAGAGACGACGTAGTTCGACAAGATGACCTTGTTTTTGACTTTTTGAATGACTTTTTGACCTGTTTTTGGATTTTCTGATGTTTTGATGTTTTTGGATTTTCTGATTTTCTAATGTTTATGGATTTTCTGATTTTTGAGGACATTAAGACCATACACGAATCCGATCTGATGAGAACGTGCCCCCAACGTGATGTAATAGACTACTCCAATAAAGGTAGGACAAGCTGACCTTGAGGATGGGCCAAGTAGTACTAGGAGGTATCATGATACGAACATAGGACCAAGCTATGGTGCGGATGCGAGTGGATGTGTGATGGGTGGAGACCCGAATGCAATGGATGATGAAAGTGAAATGGAGGGATGATGCAGAACAAGCCATAAAGATCCTGGTGGATGGAAAGTGCTTATTTACGCAAGGTGCCTATTTGCCAGGTTTTCACCGAGGTACTTGCCCAAAGTGCCATCGAAGTGGTTTTCACTAGAGGATGATTTTTTTTATCCTTTTTTTTATTTTTTTGGATTTTTTGCTTTTCTGATTTTTTTGTTGTTACCAAGACACCTGTTTACCTAGTTTTCACTGAAGTAACCTTTTTTAGGACTTTTTCTGATTTTTTGGTTCTATACCTTGAAAGAATTAGGCATAAAACTTTTTGAGATGGGAGCTATTTATTGGCTCCTGCAGAGGTTCCCCTTCGGATTTTGATAGCTGATATGCCCCTGATTTATAACTTGTTGTTATGATGAAAGGTCCTAACCAATTAGGTTTGAACTTTCCTTTGCTACTGGGGTTTGGGACATTCTTCTGATTTTCTCTTAAGACCAATTCTCTGACTTGGAAACTCCTGCTTCTGATCCTCTTGTTGTAGCTCCATTTGAGTCTATTATAATAGACTTGTAAGTGATTCAAAGCATCGATCCTTCTCTCATCTAGTAGCTCCAGCTCGTTTAATCTTGACACCTGGTAGTCTTCATCAGTGATGAGGTTTTGCAATGATATTCTGAGGGATGGGAGCTTGATCTCAATGGGGAGCATAGCTTCTGATCCGTAGACCAAGGAGAATGGGGTGGCGCTAGTGGGTGTGTAGATGCTGGTTTGATAAGCCTAGAGGGTGGGATTAAGTTGCAAGTGCCAGTCACGACCAGCGTCATTGACTATTTTCTTAAGGATTTTAAGGATGGTTTTGTTCTTGGCATCTGCTTGGCCATTGCCTTGGGGATAGTACGGGGTGGAGAAGCGATGTTGGATTTTGAATTTCTCACACAAGTTGCGAACCTCATGGTTCTTGAATGGTGTCCCATTATTTGATATAATGGCTTGTGGGACACCGTAATGATAGATGAGATAGTTTAGGATAAATTTTGAGATTTGCTTCCTAGTGATATATGTCATGGGTATGGCTTCCACCCACTTTGTGAAGTACTCGGTTGTAGTTATAATGAATTTATGGCCATTGGATGAGGTGGGTGAGATTTTCCCAATGAGATCGAGGCCCCATTGCGAAAAAGGCCATGGTGTGATGATCGGGTGAAGCTCTTGAGCCGGAGCATGGATGAGATCCCCATGCTACTAACATTGTAAACACCTTTTAGCATGATCATGCGCTTCTCTTTCCATTGTGGGCCAATAATACCCCATCCTCAGCAGTTTCTTAGCAATGGTCATTCCACTTGAGTGTGAACCACATGTACCATTATGAACCTCAATTAGAGCAGTTAATGCCTCCTCAGCATTTAGACAACGTAACAAGGTACCTTCTGTGCTTCTACGGTATAAGGTATCACCTAGGATGACGAATCTAGATGCTTTTTTTATGAAGGTTCATTTTAGGCTCAATGGTAGGTTAGCGGGTATGACTCCTATGCGAAGATATGTGTAGATGTCATGATACCAAGGATCTCCAGGACCAACTATTTCACACACATACTCCGATTTCAGTACCTCGAATGTGGGAATGAGAAGTTGCTCGATCAAAAATTTATATTTTGGCACGTTGTGAGGGATGTCTACTAGAGACCCAATTGTAGCCATGGCATCAGCGGCTCTGTTGTTGGTTCTTGGAATCTGCTCAAATGTTATGTCAATGAAGGATTCCTTGAGAGTCTCCACCAATTTCTTGTATGGAGTTAGCTTGTCATCCTTAGTCTGATATTCATCATTGACTTGATTTATGATCAACTGAGAGTCTCCGTAGACGTTGACGGCTATGATATTCCATTGCACTATTATCCTGAGACCTATAGTCAAAGCCTCATATTCTGCTATGTTGTTCGTGCAAGGGAATGCTAGTTTGTATGACCTTGGTATGCAGTCCCCTTGTGGGGTGATGAAGAGGATACTAGCTATAGACATGTAAAATTTACATCATGCATAATCATATTCCATTCATCAAATAAATCAGGACTTTATTTAAATCAAACCCAAATCATATTCCACCATTTTCTGATATAAATAAATCAAATATTTAAGTCCTAAAAGTCAAAATCATCTAAGCACCATTAAATCAGCATAATCATCATCTATTTAATCTAACCCTGATTAAATACTAATCTCAACCACTTGCATTCTTTAGATATCTCCACTTGCACATATAAATCAATTTATTGATTTATTAAATCCAAGATTTTCCATCAACATGGCATTTATGGGGAATATTCCCTCAACTTTGAATTCAAAGGCAAGTTGATTTGTCCCTCCAACATTGCATTTATTGCTCATTTTCTTGTCCCCCACTTAGCATTTACTCTCAAATTTGAATTCAAATTCTCCCTCTCATGGGCACATTTCCCTAATCTTGCACATCCATTGGCCTATCACATGATGACAAGTGTCCTTTCATTGGTCCAATCTTAGTCCCACATTGGTCTCTCTTCAACACTTAGCATTTTGAAAATCTTCAAATAGAGGCTTCATCCTCAAGCAAATCCTCCACAATCACTCTTGCAAAGTCACTCTCCTTGAGAACTGATTTTTCCCACACCATTTTAGCATCTTATCACATTCATATCATCTTTGTCATGAGTTTAGCAAGGATTGGGAAAGGGCTTCTTTCCACAAGAAGCACCAATCCAATATGAGATAGTTTGCATTATGTTTTCTTATGCTTTTGCTTTAGTTCTTTTGTCATTTGTTTACATTTTGAACATGATGTATTATTTCATAAGGATGTTAAATATTTTGATTTGTTGTTGAAATACTAACGATTCTATAGATTTTATTGTTAGATTTCTAACCACATTTTGCAGATTTTAGCATCCACACTAGCTCCTGATCCGTGTTGCGTGTATGAGCCATCAAAGTATAATTTCCAGTGATTGGCTACATTGAGGTTAAAGATGGATTCGTCTAGAAATTCAGATACAAGAGGATTCTTAGAATATATGGGTGCTTCTGCTAGTTGATCTGCAATAAATTGACCTTTAATGGCTTTCCTCTCTACATACTCTGACAGTATCATCACCCATTTTTCCATTCTACCTGTGGGCATTGCCTTGGATAAGAGATACTTGAGGGGATCAATTTTCGCAATGAGCTTTATCTTGTGTGCCAACATGTAGTGTCTGAATTTTTGGGATGCAAACACTACTGCGAAGCAAGCTTTTTCGATGAAGGAGTAATTTAGCTCGTGACCAATCATTGTCCTGCTGATATAGTAGATGGCCCTCTCTGTTCCATTTTTATCATGCTGAGCTAGGAGAGCTCCAAGGGCTACCGCTATTGTTGACACATATAAGATCAATGGCTTTCTCGGGATAGGTAGCATTAACCCTGGTGGTGTTAGTAGGTATTCCTTGATTTTTTTAAATGCCTCTTCACATTTTTTATCCCATTTATACACTACCCCCTTGTGGAGTATGTGAGAATATGGATTCTGCTTGTCTACCAGTTGTGCTATGAATCGTCGGATGGATTGAAGTCATCCTTGGAGGCCTCTTAGTTGTTTTAATGTCTTTGGTGCTTCCATCTCAAGGATTGCTTTTACTTTCGCGGGATCCACCTCGATACCCCTCATGGAGACTATGTATCCTAGCAATTTACCTGATTATACGCCGAAGACGCACTTCTTGGGATTTAGTCTAACTTTGTATTCCTCCAGCCTGTCAAAGATAGCACCCAGGGTTGCTATGTGATCTTGTCTTTTTCTTGACTTTGCTAGAATATCATCGACATAGTCTTCAACTTTTTTGTGAATCATGTCATGGAATATTAGTGTCATGGCCCTTTGATAGGTTGCTCTTGCACTCTTTAGAACAAATGGCATCATGTTCCAGCAGTAGGTCCCCCATGGACAAGTGAAAGCCATCTTATGTTGATCTTCTTTTGCTATCATGATTTGATTATATCCTGAAAATCCATCCATCAGTGATAGCATCTCGTTCCTTGCTGTCATGTCAACTATCATGTCAATATTGGGAAGTGGGAAATCATCTTTGGGACATGCTTTGTTCAAATATTTGAAATCCATGTAGATTCTAATGGCTCTGTCAGGCTTTGATACAGGTACCAAGTTTGATACCCATTTTGGATAATCGATTGGTCGTATGAATCCTGCGTCTAACAAATTTTTGAGCTCCATTTTGACTAACAAAGTGATTTGAGGATGCATTTTTCAGAGCTTTTGTCTTATAGGTTTTGCATCTAGATACACTGCTAAGTGATGAACCACATTCTTTGGATCAAGTCCTGGCATGTCAGCGTAACTCCATGTGAAGTTTATTTTCCTTTTCTTTAGAAATGCTGCTAGGAGTTCTTGTTCTTCTGATAATAATGATTCCACATAGAATGTGATATGCGGGGTCTCCTCTGTTCCTTTGTTGATCAGATTGCATTTTTCGGCCAAGACTACTGACTTTTCCTGATGAATATCTCTCAAGGGAAGATTGAATCCTTCATCCTCGGGTGCCTTAGAGAGGTTTTCACCATTGGATAGGTCCTCTTGTTTTACTATTTTCTTGTCAGAGAGTGCCATAGTGTGGTTTTCACTCAAGGACTTTGATATGATTCTTAGTTTCTCACTTTTGCGACTAAAGGATTCAATCATTTCCCCATAATAGGCATGTGTGTTGAACTCTATAATAAAGCTTTCTTTATGATCTCCATCCAAAATATTATCCCTCAATCCCATGAATTCTGAGAGCACCTCATCATTTTCGAATGTATCAAGAACCAGTGGTCCTTGTTGGTCGTAGTCAATCAGTTGGGGGTAAACTTGGTGGATCTCATGGTTTTGATGATCGGATTCAAAGGAGAGGGTGCTAATCATACACAGGGTGGTGTCCTCGAATAACCTAGGTAGATTGATCTAGGTATCTTTGTCATCGCTACTAATATAGGGCTCAGTTATGAAGTTATGTGTGTCCTTGTTTGTGGCCATTGGTGAGTGTAGTTGTACTAGCATTGGCTAAGGAGAAACATTAACTGTTCTAACTAGAGGACTTGGCCACGTATGGTTATTCTCAAAATGGTACATCCAAGGCCAAGATTTGTTATGGGTTGCATCTCTAGCATGATAGGTATTATGAGCCCATTGTCATTTTTTCCCAATCATTGATTTCTATCGTAGCCGATGGCAAGCATCATTTGTAGGCCTTTGCTTGTCTTGTCCATTGGTAATTCAGGTATCGGTCTTTCATCTTGATACAACATGTGAGATGGATCTGCTTCAATAACCTCATGGCCAAGGTCTCCCCAGCTTGTGAATTCGGGATAATCTTGAGGAGATGCTTGTGATGTGGAAGCTTCATTTTCTTGTGGGCGTCCCCGTGATCTAGGAGATTGTGGTAACTCTCCTATCACGAAAGCATTGTTAGGGAGTTTGGAGATTCCACAACCGTCCTCCTTGATGATGAGCTTGATATCAGAGATGGTGGGTATGGCAAGAGTGGTGGGTGTCTTTGTCACATAAGTGGATGCGAGGGTGGCAACATCGATGTATGGTGTGGTTGGGCCCTCATCATTCTTTGGCACTTGGGGGATTTTGTAATACTTGGCCTCAAGATTTTTGTAATATGAAAATAGTTCAGGATCTCCATGGACAGTGACCTCTTGTCCATTATGTGTAAATTTCACACATGTGTGGAAGGTTGATGCTACAGCTTTCATCGCATGGATCCATGGGCATCCTAGGAGGATATTATATGGCAAGTTGAGGTCCAAGACCTGACAGGTGGTTTCCATGAGCGTTGGCCCTACTTGAATGGGGAGTTTGATTATGCCCTGAGACACTCTTTCTTGGTCATCATATGCTCTTATCGTGATGCCTTTACCTTTGTCGATAGAGTCTTCTACTATTTCCAACTGCTTGATGAGGCTAAGAGAATAGATGTTCAAACTTGCACCTCCATCCACCAAGACCCTTTTGATTTTTCTCTTGTTTACAATGGCTTCCAAATGAAGTGCATGGTTGTGAGATGGTTGGGTGGGGAAATCTTGGTCAGAGAATGTAAGGAGATTGGGTGTTATGATATTTCTGACCATAGCTTGGAATTGTTCTACATCGAGATCTACGAGGACGGTGGATGAGGCTAGTGCTTCTTCAAGGATCTTTTTATGGGCTGATGATATTTTTAACAACTCCATGATGGAGATGCGTGTTGGTGTTCTTTTGAGTTGGTCTACAACACTATAGCCATTAGGAGTGGATCTAGATGAAGGAACTCTATTTGGTTGGGATGATCCTGCAATGGTGACTTTGCCGCCTCTTGTGGTGACTCCACAATCTTCGGCATGGGCGCCCTTGATGGTGATGACCATGCAATCTTCATTTAGGGAGGCAACGATTGATTCATAAATATGATTTACACTGCCCTTCCCTTTATCATTTTTATTCCCTTTGTTATCATGATTCAACATCAGATTCGTGTAGATATTTAGATCCTGATTTCCCGTCGGCTGTTCCAAGTTTATGATTCTTTTGTCAATGAGATCTTGGATGATGTTTTTAAGTCTCATGCAATTGTTTGTGGTGTGACCTTTTATTTTTTGAAATTCACAAAGTTGATTCTCGTTGTGCCAAGGGGGTTTGACATCAGGTTCTTGGTAATTTTCGAATGTAGGAGGCTGGATGATTTTTTTCGTCAATCAACTTTTTCATTATGTCCTCTAATGGTTCCCCCAAAATGGTGTATTTACATTTTGGATAAGTTTTGCATTGGGGTGGTCCTCTTTGGTCAGTGAGGTTATTGATGGTGGGATTATTGGGTTGGTATGTTGTGTGATGAGTGTTTTGGTGTTGTGGTTGGATTTGTGGTGCGGGTGTATTTTGGCGTGGACCACTAATGACCACCTTATCATTGACGACGCCATCATTAGTGATGTTCTTGTTTCTCGCCCATGTACAAGGTTTATCATTGTAATTAGATGATGGGCAGTTGTTTTGCGGTTCGTGATATGACATTGATTCGGCGGGTTGGGTCACAAGGGCTCTTTTGATGCTAAGCACCTTGGAGATTAATTGCTCATATGTGGTGATTCCCTGAACCTTGAGATGAAATGACAGGTAGCTTTCAAGGTTGGCTATGATCGTACAGACTTGTTCTTCTGGCATGGTCCACTTGCTCCGATTGGCCTTGGATTGCCATCGTTGAAGGAATGAGGTGAAGGACTCGTTCTTTCCTTGTTTTAGAGCGGAGAGTTCTTCGAAACTAACATCCATTGTAATGTTACATGCGTAATTCCTAATGAATTCATCTCTGATTTCTTGGAATGTTCTAATGCCTGAAGGTAAGCAAGAGAACCATTCAATAGTAGGACCTGCCAAGCTCCTAGGGAATAACTGCATCAGATAAGTATCGTCGTATGTGACTTTCATACAATAAACTTGGAATTACCTGATGTGATCTTCAGGGTTTCCCATCCCTTGATACTTTTCAAAATTAGGGATTTCAAATCCCTTAGGGAATGGTTTCATGTCTAGGCTCCTATAAAATGGATAGGGACACAAGTTGCTTTGCGTTTTGGATGTTTGTCCTGATTGAAGGTCGAGCACTTGTTGTGAGAGCAACCTGAGTTGTGTCGTCACATCACTTTGTGGATCAGGGGGTGGGATGAAAGTATTTTGAGGTGTTTCAAGCATTGGTTGGGTGGACGGGTTGGTCGGTGCATTGTTTGATGGTATCGGTATGTTGTGGCTGGTGAAGTAGGCTTCTACTTGCTTTTGGATGAAAAATGCTTGTTGTTGATCTTATTGTTGTTGCACTCGGATTTTTGCTTGTTGTTGTGCTTGTTGTTGCTCTAGCAACTCTTGTTGTTGTGCTTGCTATTGTTCCCACAACGCTTGTTGTTGGGCTGCCAATTCTGCCGCTTCTTATTGTTCTTGGTATTGCTTTAGTGCTTGTTGGTATGCTTGCACTTGCGCTGCTTGTGTAAAAAGTTATGCTTGAGCTTGCACTTGTTGTGCTTGATATTGAGCTTGCGCTTGAGCTTGTGCTGCTTGCTCTTGTGCGGCTTGTTGTTGCAATAATAGTTGTGCTTGAGTGACCCTTTGTGCTTGCAATGCTTGGGTGGCTTGTTGTTGTTGTTGTTGCAATAATGCCTAGGCTTGTTGTGCTTGTTGCGCTTGTATTCTGGCTTATGTAGCTTTGGCAGCTTGTGCAACTTGAGCGACTTGTTGCACGGATTTTTGTTTTTGTACTTGTTGGTATCCTCTTTGGAAAGCAGCTTGTAATGCTGCATCATATTGATTTAATGTGGTGAACGTTGGTGGTGGTGGAGGTGGTGGTGGATTTGGAATGGTGGTAGATGATGATGTTATGTTGATGTTTTTCGTGTTGGATAATGGTATTAATGTGATGGGTCCTTGAGAGACCATGCTTTGTTATGTGAGAGGTGTGTTTAATGATGCTGCCATTGCTTGTGTGTTTGTCATTTGTTGTTACGATATCAACAACAAATTTTGAGTGTTTGGTGCAATGCTTTGATTGATGGTTGGGATGTATGTTTGATTGATACTTGGTAGGGGAGGAAGCCCTAGACCAAAGAGTGGTGCAGATGATAATGGCAATGCGGAAGAGGTGGAAATGTGAGTTTTTGTGAAAACATCATGGTGTTGAATATTCCCCCTGGTCCGAACATATTTCCCTCTTCTTGTGAGTTTGTGAGAAGAGGTGTTTGTGTTGCATGAAAGAATGTTGATGATGGATCGTGATGGAATGTGAGAGGAACATTTTTGTGTAATGGGTTTTCAGGTATATTTTGTTCCAATATGGTGCTTGCGTCCAGACTTTGATTATTAACAAGGGGATGTGATTGAAGAGCATTGAGAAATTTGTTTCCCTTGTTGACATTTGGTTGTGTTGGAGCAATCGATGTCCTGATTTGTGGAATGTTTTGCATGATATTTTGGGATGGAGGTGTAGATGAGATGGGGATGGTGGATGAAATAGGTGGAAAGGATGTCTCCACTATAGTACTTACATCAAAATCCAAAGTCAACTTGGCCCCTTGTTTTGCTAATTCAAGCATATATAACGAAAGGTTGAGTCTCATCATGACGATGATTTGATGGTTATCTAGATTTTGGAGCATTTCTATCATTTCCTTGCAAGACATTCCAAAAGTAGGGTCCTCTCCTTGGTTTTCTTCTTGTGGGTTTTGCGATTATGTTGGAAGGTTAACTGTGAGAGTTCTAGGATTCATTTCGGGAGTGGTTTGGCTAAGATCACTTGAAGCGGGTGTTTCTTTGTTGGCTTCCATACTCTTCTTGTATTGAGATCTAGTTAGAACCATAAAACGTGGATCAATCTTCAAGAATATGGGAGATGAATCTCTTGATTATTTCGATAAATCTCTATTCTATGTCCCAAACTAAAAGTTTTAGGATGCTTTTTGGGGATCAAAGGTGATGATATGATGATGAATGATATGAATGTTTTGACTTTTGATAAATCTTGAATGAGACACTAGGCTTTAGGACTTGGATTTGATTGGATTTTGGTTTTGGGATTTTGTCCTTAACTGTGATTTTGACTTTGTTTTGATTTTGAAAAAATGAACCCTAAGATGTTTGATAATGATCTAAGGGATAGTTTTTTTCAAAGAATGATGATTTTGGATATGTGTGAGGAGAAGGATGCATCTACCCACACCTATCCAAATAAAATGATAGTTTCACTAAGTATATGAAGAATGATTCATCCACATACACTAAGTTAGAAAAGATGATTTTGATAACTTTGACTAAGTATATGCAAAAGGATGCATCTACACATGCCTAGCCAAAGGTGTTTTGATAAATGTTTTCAAGGATTTGGTCACAATGTTTTTGGGTGATTTTGATTTTTTGCCACAAAACCTAGTATCAAGGATGATTTCAAGATTTTTCAAAAGATGATTTGTGAGATGGATTTGATGTTTTGAAAGATGGATGAAAAAGGTTTGATTTGTTTTGATCCTTAGGTGAACCTAAAAAGACACTTTGTTTTCCTAGACCTGGGTATTGAAGAGCATGCAAATGCTTCCTAAAGACCTTTGTAACCGAGAAATGATTTCATTTGAACATTCATTTTTGGATTTCCAATGATTTTTTGCTTTGGGATTTGTGAGTCTCCAATCACACATGAATATTCATTTTGCTTAGCTTTGCTTAATGTCTTTATTTTACCAAAAACACTCTCTTTGATTAAAGTTTCAAAATAAGATGTTCAATGTCTCAACTTCGTCTCATTTCACAACTATTATTACATGTTTATTAATATTGTTACTAAAATAAAAAATTATATATTACTAAAATTATGACTATGAGTGTGTTAACATGTCACAATAATGAGGGGAACTATTTTTTTAAAGAAGATTATTAGCAGACTGATGAGCTTAAAATATGCTCATAATTTGGATGTTATGATAAACTTTGAAATGCCTTTACTTTTGTTATTTCATGGCTGTTTAAACGTTGTTGAAACCTTTTATTGGGATATCCTGTAGCAAGATACTTTCATATTCCTGCAGCTCATTATGTTGACTTGATTGCATTTATTGCCCCCGTTGACTCCCTAAAATGACTAGTATATCGTATATAGCTTTTGAATGATGAAGTAGATTTAAAATGTATGATTAATGAATAGATATCGTGTATGTTCCATATGCCTTTTCTTTTGCATCTGTACCTTTTGTTTCGTAGGTTGTTGAAGAATGATCGAGTCAAGCGCAGCCGATCTCGGCCTTGCAGTAAAGTCCATTTCCTGCACGACTTCGAGGAAGCTCCGGTGAAGAGTCTTTGACCAAAACCATGGGAAAGAATTTTAATGATAGTCAATCTGGAAAGAGTGGAGCACTAGATTCTCTCCAAATTGGGATGAACGCATAAATTCATTATGAAGTTTGATCCTTGATTCGGGGATATACTTTACTTCCACATCCTTCTTTGATGGGGTTAGTTAGTTAGTTGCTCTCCTATTTTTAAATAAAGTTCTCCTCCTGTGCAAGTGAGAAGAGAGAGACAGAGAGATGATAGTTAGAAAATGATAGAAGTATAGTGACAATAGATATCATGTAAGAATCAGTATGATAATGAGAAACATAATCTAGATGATCAGAGACAGAGTTTGTTGTTAGTTTCCACATCAACAAAGCAATGTATACCATTCTATTTTCATGAATAAAGTTTGATGAAGTTCTAAGTTTAGCATCTATGTAATCGTTAGATGCTTGCTAAGGGGGCCCACTTAGTAAGTATCTGTAGCTAGCTAGTTAGTTGTTCTTTTATGTTGATCTTTAGTTAGCTTTCATCTTTGAAGTTTTTATACAAACTCAATCTTGTACTGCTCCTGCAGCATAGAGAATCCATCCATGTGCCTGTTCCTACAGCATAAGGCCAATTCATGGTTTGTGCTTCAGTCGTAGTTGTTATGGTTTCTATTTTAATCAAAGCATAGTTGAGTTAAAGAACTTTGCATTACCTTCTTGTAGTGTGGATAGAATTCCTTTCCAGTATTTATTTCTGCTAAGATTTGACTGAAACTAGTTCCTAGTGCATATATTTTTCTGCGCCATTTAAAGTATACGTCCCCTGGTTTGACAAGTAAATGAACGTCCACAGAGAGGTATTAGTCACCTGTCAGAATGTTCAGTTCCCAGGAAAGGTTTTACTATGATCTTCATATCCTTTTGTGGGCGTGGCCATTTTTGGCGCCATTGTCTGGGATGGCGTCCAGCTAGGAATTTGTCAGAGGTCATCTTTCGCATTAGTTTAGTTTGTTAGTCAAAATTTTTCAAAATCTTTCAAGCCACCACTCACTGTATTGCATGCATAGAAGAAGAAGAGATGCACTGGGAAGGTTTCTCCCTGAAAATCTATTTATTGAACTACCATTTAACGCAGTTGACAACGAACTTGAGGAAAATCCATTCGCTCTATTATTCCAGCAACCAAACATGGCAAATAATCCACCTAATAATCCACCTCCTACATTTGAGTTTCCCATTGTTCCCCAACAAGATACCGACAATCTTAAAAACATTCCCTCTTCCTTGCTTCCAAAGTTTTATGGATTGGTTATGGAGGACCTAGAAAATTTTCTGTTTGAATTTGATGTCCTCTACCGCAGTTATGACTACAACATAGACGCTCATAAACTGAAGTTATTTCCTTCCACCTTGAAGGAAGGAGCTCTCAGGTGGTTCATGAGTCTAGGAAGAGGTGTCGTCGATAGTTGGGCGGCCATGCAGACAAAATTCCTTGAAAAGTATAAGGAATATTGTAAGAGTGCCAACAAGGGTGATGACATATTCCGAATTCAGCAGAAGGAGGATGAAATTCTGGAAGATTACATTTCCAGGTTTTTGTTTTCACTAAAAAGGAACTCAAACCATAATCTCAACGAGGACTCACGGAAACTATTCTTTCTAAGGGGAATCAGTGATGCCTGTATAGACGCCCTGGACCTAATGGGAGGAGGTGATATAACCCAACTACCTTGGGATGATATAAAGAAAATATGTCTTAACTATTCTCGAGCAATAGTTAAGAAAGGTTGAGGTCATCATGCTACAGTGGGTAAGTCTTCTTCTGGTGGAGTTTCTCAGATGGAGATAACAAATTTACTGTCTAATTTCAAGCAAGACATCATTAATAATATGGCTACACAACTGGACACTATGCAGGCTCGGAAGAAACATGCAGAAGCTGAGGTAATTTTGGCCGAGTTCTGTCCATACTGCAGACAGAAGAAGCGTGACTGCAGATGCAATATGGTGGCTAATTTGGAAGCTAGGAAACTACCTACTGACTTCAAGCCAGTAGAAGGTGATGATGATTAAGTGTTCTTTGTTGCACAAAGGAGACCATGGGCCCAAAGACAAGGTATGCCTCAAGACCCTATAACTTTTGGTAATCCTTATTCTAGCTATAATAACCAATGGAAACATGCATATGGATCACCACCACCCTGGAATCCACCTCAATCAAGTTGGGCTAATTATCAGAACCAACAATGGCAATCTCCTCAAGGAGGTTGGCAGCAGCCACAAGGGCAATGGACCCCACCTTCAGGAAATTGGCAGCAAAATCCTCAATGGAGAGGTCCTCAGTAATGACAAAACTAGTCCTCTGGATTCCTGCAGCTTCCACAGCCACTACCTCAGGCCCTCATGCCACCTCCTGCAGCAACTACCACAAATCCTAGCCCTCCAAAGTAAACACCTATGCTTGCCCAGCCCTTGCCAAATCCTAATAATAAGCAATAACAGCAGCCACAGTAGCCTACGTATCTTGCCGAAGCAAACCAATATCAAGCTTATGCCTTAAATGTTAATGAAATCCATTTGAGGTATGAAACTACTTTACCTGCTCCTAAACCACCTCTGATTACTGAAATACCAGATTCTCCCCTTGAAGAATCTACTGCACCTGCTAATCCTACTGAGCATATGCCTATAACCGATACAGTTTCTATGGAACTTGTTTTGTAGAGTCAAGACAAACCACCTTTTCCTCAGAGGTTGCAAAGAACTAAATCTAAATCTATGGAAGAGCCCACTTTTGACATTTTGGATCAGCTCAAGAATGTACAAATTCAAATCCCCTTATTTCAGGCTATTAAAGATGTTCCCATTTTTAAAAAAAGCTATTAAAGAAGCCTATTTAAAGAAGCCTGGATGGAAGAAAAAGGATCCCCAAACAATTCATGTTTTAGGGAAATTGGCTGATATAATGTTGAGAAATATAGTCATTCCAAAGTATATTGACCTTGGAAGTCTTGTAGTGCAGATACATATAAATGGCCAAGTTGTAAAAAATGTATTGATTGATTTAGGTTCTGCCATTAATGTCATGACAAAGCATACTATGGACTCCTTGAATATTCCAAATATTAGGTCTACACCAACAGTTCTGCAGCTTGCAGACAGCTCCATAGTTAAACCTGATGGGATGGTGGAAGATGTAATTGTCACTCTTAAATCTTGGGAGTATCTTGCTGATTTTACAATATTATCAGTTAAGGCAACTTTAGGAGGGTATCCAGTTATCCTTGGTAGACCATGGTTAGCAACTGCTGATGCTTTTATAGGATGTCGTTCTAGAGATATGACCATTTCTGATGGGCAGTCCACAAAGAAATTGGCCTTGTATCCACCTGCTAGACCTCAACCAGATTTGTCCCAACCTGTTTGGCCAGATGTGGGGGAAGAAATTGAAGAAGCCAATTCTTTGGCTCAATTAATGATGCTTCAAAATGATCCATTCTCACAACTTCAGAGTGAAGATGCTTTTCTTTTTCAAATTCTACAATTTAACCCTGATACGGGTAGTTCATCTGATCCAAGTGGCAGCCATCTTCAATGTTTCCTGCAACAACCAGATTCTGAGAGTGCACTACCTAAACTTCCAATGATTTTTCATAATTTGTTTCCACAAGAGGTACAAACATCACCTGTAGATTCTATGAGTAATCTCATGAAGCAGATAGAATTGTCTCCAAGTCATTACTTGAATGTGAATAGCAAGCTGTCACAATCTCAACAGGACGACTTATTAAAAACACTACAAGAACAACATAAAGCTTTTGCATGGGAATATGGGGACATGCAAGGAATAGATCCTCGAGTTTGTACTCATAGGATATATATCAAAGAAGATTGCTCACTAGTTAGACAACCTCAAAGAAGAGTAAATCCAGCACTTAGAGAAATAGTTAAAAGTGAGCTTTAAAAGTTGCTTGATGCTGGTTTTATTTACCCAATCTTTAACAGTCAATGGGTTTCTTCACTAGTCATTGTCCCCAAGAAAGGAGGAAAATGGAGAGTGTGTGTAGATTACAGATAATTGAACAATGTCACTAAAAAAGATCACTTTCCACTACCTTTTGTAAGCCAAGTACTAGACTCACTGTCTGGAAAAATATATTTTTCCTTTTTGGATGGTTACAGTGGATACAATCAGATAAAAATTTCCCCTGAGGATCAAGATAAGACCACTTTTACTTGTCCATGGGGAACATTTGCTTATTCAGTCTTACCTTTTGGTCTATGCAATGCGCCAGCAACATTTCAGAGAGCAGTAATTAGTATCTTTGCTGATATATCTCATGAATGTATGGAGATTTATATGGATGATTTCACTACCCATGGAGTCACATTTGAAGAAGCACTGGTGAATTTAGAAAAGGTATTGACAAGGTGCAGAGAGAAAAATTTGTCTCTAAACAGTGAAAAGCGTTTTCTAATGATGGAAGAAGGTATTGTTCTAGGTCATCATATTTCAAAAAATGGAATTCAGGTTGACCCTGCTAAAATTGAAGTAATTCAAAATTTACAAACTCTTGCAAAACAAAAAGATGTCAAAAGTTTCCTTAGCCATGCAGGATATTATAGGAGATTTATAAAAGACTTCAATAAAATTGCCAGCCCACTTTATGCCCTGTTAACAAAGGATTCCCAATTCGAGTGGACAGAAGCCTATGAAAATTCCTTCCTACAACTAAAGGACTTGCTTACTAAAGCCCCTGTTCTTCAAGGTCCAAAATGGAATTTTCCTTTTCACATACATGCTGATGCATCTGATTTTGGCATAGGATTAGTTCTAAGTCAAAAAGAAAATTCAATTGAGCATGCTATCTACTTTATCAGCAAGAACCTTCAAGGTCCTGAGCTCAACTATACTGTTATAGAAAAGGAATTGCTTGCAGTAGTGTATGCTTTAAATAAATTTAGGCATTATGTCACAAGTTATCAGATATTTTTCCATACTAACCATGCAGTAATCAAGTATCTAATCAAAAAACCTGCCATTTCTGGTAGATTGGCATGATGGCTCCTATTGTTACAGGAATTTGACATTACAATTATTGACAAACTAGGAAGAGCTAATGTTGTAGCCGACTTTTTATCAAGACTCCAATCAGCTGCACCTATTGCACATGAGGTCATTGATAGGTTTCCTGATGAACACTTGTTTTCAATTGCTGCACATACTCCATGGTATGTAGACATTGCTAATTATCTAGCAGCAAATAGAATACCAGCTCACTTTTCCCCAAAAGAAAAGAAGTTGTTAATAGAGAAAAGTTTTAATTTTTCATGGATTGCAAATTGTCTGTTCTATACCGGACCTGATCAAGTAATGCAAAGATGTGTAAGAGAAGATGAGACTTATGATATCTTGCATGCTTGCCATGATGAACCATGTGGGGGATATTTTGCAGTAAAAAGAACAGCAATGAAGGTTCTTACAACAAGGTACTATTGGCTAACACTACACAAGGACACTGTGGCCTATACAAGGAAGTGTGACAGATGCCAGCGTATGGGAAGACCAACTAAGTCAGATGAAATGCCACTATATCCACAGATCATAGTCACCCCTTTTGATAAATGGGGAATGGATTTTGTGGGGCCAATTGATCCACCATCAAATGGTAAGTCATAAATTCTAGTTTGCATAGACTATGTCACAAAATGGGTCGAGGTAAAAGCTATGACTCATGCTCGGGATAACAAAATTGCTGACTTTCTGTATGAATAAATTTTCACTAGATTTGGAGTCCCCAGAGAGCTTGTAACTGATCAGGGAGCTCAATTCACATCGAATCTGATCACTGCACTAATGAATGACTATAAAATCAAACATAGGAAGTCCAACCCCTATCATCCTCAAGCCAATGGTCAGGCGAAGGTAATAATTAGGGAAATTGAGGTGATCCTCACAAAGATAGTGTAGATCCATAGAAAAGATTGGAGCAATAGACTTACTGAAGCAGTTTGGGCCTACAGAACTACATGGAAGACAACAACTGGGCTTACACTTTTTGAGCTGCTTTATGGGAAAACAGCCATGCTGCCCATTGAATTTGAGCACAAAACTTTAAGGACAGCTCTTGAACTCAATATGGAAATATTTGTAGCACAGAAGAACCGTCTCCTGCAGCTAAACGCTTTGGAAAAAATGAGAAAAGCCACCCTGCAGCACACAGAAGTAATCCAACAACAAAGGAAGAAATGGCATGATCAACACATCAAAACCAAAAAAAATTCTGCTGGAGATTGGGCTATGTTGTATGATTTTAGATATCAAGAAAACCAGGGTAAGCTCACAACACGCTAGCTTGGCCCCTATGAAGTTGAAAATGTGTTTGACAATGGAGTTGTACAACTGGTGACAATTGATCCAGTCCATTTCAAATTGCTAGTTAACGGACACCAACTCCGGTTGTACCATAAACCAGTCTCAAAGGAAGAATTCATGTAGCAATTTGTTCAGGGTCCTCCCGCTACTCTTTCTGTAGCTGAAGGCTTTAGCCTTTCTCCTGCAGTGTTACCATAATTTCAAAAAAAAAGCATGCCCATAATAAAGGTTTTCTTTTTTTAAAACGAAAACCCCTTTTCTCCATTTTCATTTATTGCCCCCATCTCACTTCTTTATCTTCCATCCATCCATCCCATCCATCCATTCCATCCATTCAACTCATTCGCCCATGTCACCCATCCACTTCATCCATCCGCATCAACCTTAATTAAGATATCTTTCCCACTTGTCAATTTATGCAGACGTTGTCATCTTTCTTCACATGTATGTGCAATTATCAAGGTACGCCATATCTTTTCTTATCGCATATTTAATTTATTTCATTCCATTCATTTACTGCTATGCATGTACTAGTCATTATTACCTGAATATCTACATGTTTTTTAGTACATGTGAGGACACATGTCATACTTTAAGTAGGGGGTGGGGTAATCCATCTTTTAAAACCTATCTTTTCGTCGTTGCCATAACTGCATAAATGACCTTTCTTTAATACTTTTTTGGTACTTTCCAAATATGATCGCATGTCCTTCTTTATTGTATGTTTTTCTTGTAAACTACGATTAAGACTGCTTGTTTAAAAAGTTTATTTCTGGAAAAAAGAAAGAAATGTGATGGCACGACAGAAGAAAAACCAGAGCAGAAAGGGAAACAAAAAATTTGAATCTTCAGCAAGGAATTGAGTTCAGCTAAGAAAAAACTGTAAATATGGGAGGTCAGTTGGTGCGACATGAGCCTGTAGCTCATGAATTGTTATTGCAAAATCCACAAATAGTCCAAGCATTCAGCCTCTGTGGATGGTTAAATTATTTTTTGAGTTTAAATGATTTTGATGAGGAGGCTGCTGGAGAATTTTTGAGAACACTCTCTAAAGGGGAAGCTATTGTATGGGGTCTAACGGTTGTTGCAACTGAAGATAGAATTGCTGAAGTAACCGAGCTTCCAGCCATTGGAGAAAACTTTTCTTCAGACACTGCAGCTACAAGGGCTGAGTTTTCAATGCCTGCTAATGGACCTCTGGAAGTCTCCAAGCAGGGATGCAAGCGCGTATCATTGCCTCCTCCTTATTCAGAGTATGCCGCTTATATAATTAGGTATTTAACCTGTGAAAGCCGTTTCTCCTACCTGCATTCTTATCATTTTAAATTATTAAGCCATATGAGGCATGGGTTAGTTGTAAATGTTCTGAATTTCTTGTCAAAATTTTTAGAACAAAGTGCCCACAAAACTCAACAGGGGAAGGACAATTCTGTCACTCATCATGGCCTTATTAAATTACTGATTGAGTGCTCTTTGAGGGATGTCTCACCTCTCTCCTGGCAACATTTTGTTGCCCAAAAGAGTTTGCAAATTCTACAACCCCCTAGGGTACTTACCCCACAGCCTCAAAGAAAGAAAAAAGAAATTGCATCTACCAGTAGAATAGGGCAAGGGTCATCTACTCTTGTAGCACCTGGTCCTGCAGCTTTCACACCTGAATCCTCTACTAGGGTACAAACTAGGTCTGCCACTAGGAGAGAGAAGGGTAAAACAAAGGTAGAAGGGTCCCCTGAATCTGACCCTCATTCTTAGAAAAGGAAATACTCCTCTCCTGCAGCACCTTCCCCTGCAGTCGTTTCTCCTACAGCAACACCTGTTGCTATTACTAGTTCATCATCATCCTCTAGTAGGGCAGAGCCCTCTGAACAAATAAGAAAGAGGAAAGCTACCGGAACACCTCTTGCAGCCGCACCAGTGCCAAGAAGGGTTTCCACAAGGAAACAATCTAAGACCTCCCCTGCTTCACCTCAACCGGAGATTATTGTGATTTTAGAAGGCTCTGTTGAGTCTGAATTTAATGTTTCATAGAATGTGTCTGAGGATGTTGCTCAGAGTTCATTCGTTCCTGAAGGGGAACAAATTGAAGCAAAAGAAATAGGGCATAATGAGCAAGGGTTACCAAATCTTGATGATTTGGCTGCTACTAATATGCAATTTTTGGAGGAAGCATAGACTTCTCCACCACAGCAACAAGAAGAATTTATCTTGCAGCAAGAGCAAGCATAGATTGAACAATTGAATGTGCCTAGTGAAGTTGTATTTCACCCTGCAATTTGTAAAGCCATTGTTGTGTATAGGAGGACGTTTTTAATTGAGTTTCTGGAATATGTTAAAGCTAATTGGGAAGTAGTTACATTGCAAACCCTAACTTTCTGACACATAGCCCAGACTAATATGAAACAAAGTCTATGGGAAGTAGAAAAGAAGAAATTGAAAAAGGAAATTGAAAGTCAGAAACAAGAAATTGCTGAGTTGAAAGCAAAAATAGACGAAATATTAAAAGTAACTGGTCAGATTATGGAATGTAGACCACCACCCAGAGTTTATGCTCTATGCCTTAAAAAATAGTTTTTTATGGTTTCAATTGATGAGAATTTCCAGAAACCAAGATCCTATAATTCATTCTGCCAAAGAATTTTATGAAGCATACTAGGCAGCGCCTAACTGGTTAAGGAATTCTTTGTGTGAATTCTATTTGCATGGCTTTTTAATACCATTTGAAACAGAATGAAATCCTCTTCTATATATTGGTGATATTCATTTGAGAGCATTTATGTCATGGGCAACAAATGAGGTGAATTATGGCAGGCAGTGGGAAACATATGAGGAAGCTGAGAAAACTGAGCCTATTTTGTTACGCTCTCAAAGTTCAAACCCCCATGCAATGTTGAAAGATTGGTTTGCTCTGACATATGGCATTAATAATGTTACAGCCAGAGAGAAGATATTTGATATCAGGAAGTAGGTATATGATGAATTCCAGGCACAACAATATTTGTTTTGGAGACTAGCATATACCAGAAGTGAGAAAAGATGGGAGAGATTAACTGTTGGGTTAAGAAAGTCAGAACCACATGGTCCCCTAAATTTCACAGTAGCTCTCAAATGAACCAGCAGATATATTCAATTGGGACTTCAAACAAGATTTGAACTGTGGCTGCCATTGACATTCAGACCCCCTGTGCTAATGTGGCCACTCTATCCTCACCAGGCTACAAATCTTAACAATGAATTAGAAGACCGAAGGTATGAAAGGTGCCAGGATTTCAGAGGATTTTATTACAGATTTGGAAATCCATCTCCGAGTCATGCAGCAACCACTAACTTCAGAGAAACCACCAGAAAAGTTAATGCTGGAGGACCAGCATTGGGCTAAGTAGGGGGCAGTGATGAGTTTAAAATATGCTCATAATTTGGATGTTATGATAAACTTTTAAATGCCTTTACTTTTGTTATTTCATGGCTTTTTAAACTTTGTTGAAACCTTTTATTGGGATATCCTGTAGCAAGATACTTTCATATACCTGCAGCTCATTGTGTTGACTTGATTGCATTTATTGCCCCCGTTGACTCCCTAAAATGACTGGTATATTGTATACAGCTTTTGAATGACGAAGTAGATTTAAATTGTGTGATTAATAAATAGATATCGTGTATGTGCCATACGCCTTTTCTTTCACATCTGTACCTTTTGTTTCATAGGTTGTTGAAGAATGATCGAGTCAAGCGCAGCCGATCTCGGCCTTGCAGTAAAGTCCATTTCCTGCACGACTTCGAGGAAGCTCCGCTGAAGACTCTTTGATCGAAACCATGGGAAAGAATTTTAATGACAGTCAATCTGGAAAGAGTGGAGCACTAGATTCTCTCTGAATTGGGATGAATGCATAAATTCATTATGAAGTTTGATCCTTGATTCGGGAATATACTTTACTTACACGTCTTTCTTTGATGGGGTTAGTTAGTTAGTTGCTCTCATGTTTTTAAATAAAGTTCTCCTCCTACGCGAGTGAGAAGAGAGAGATAGAGAGATGATAGTTAGAAAAAGATACAAGTATAGTGACAACAGATATCATGTAAGAATCAGTATGATAATGAGAAACATAATCTGGATGATCAGAGACAGAGTTTGTTGTTAGTTTCCACATCAACAAAGCAATGTATACCATTCTATTTTCATGAATAAAGTTTGATGAAGTTCTGAGTTTAGCATCTGTGTAATCATTAGATGCTTGCTAAGGGGGCCCACTTAGTAAGTATCTATAGCTAGCTAGTTAGTTGTTCTTTTCTATTGATCTTCAATTAGCTTTCATCTTTGAATTTTTTATACAAACTCAGTCTTGTACTGCTCCTACAGCATAGAGAATCCATCCCTGTGCCTGTTCCTGCAGCATAAGGCCAGTTCATGGTTTGTGCTTCAGTCGTAGTTGTTATGGTTTCTGTTTTAATCAAAGCATAGTTGAGTTAAAGAACTTTGCATTAACTTCTTGTAGTGTGGATAGAATTCCTTTACAGTATTTATTTCTGCTAATATTTGACCAAAACTAGTTCCTAGTGCATATATTTTGCCACGCCATTTAAAGTATACGTCCCCTAGTTTGACAAGTAAATGAATGTTCACAGAGAGGTATTAGTCACCTGTTGGAATGTCCAATTCCCAGGAAAGGTTTTACTGTGATCTTCATATCCTTTTGTGGGTGCGGCCATGGACTATGTTTTAGCTTAGTCTGTGTTTTATTTCAATTCATCACAATCACTTGAAAGGGTGATGCTAAACAGGACAATCTAGAAATATAGACTTGCACTGTAACATTTAGGATGGTAGAAGAGCATGCGAATAGTGTTAGCACAATCGAGCTATGTGGAATATTTGACCAAATACCTCAAGGATTCCATCTCATGATATGCAATTATTGAGATTATAAAATCCATATTATAGTTGGCACATACAAGTAATAATATTTATAATTTATTCAATCTCGAGCCTTAGAAAAAAATGAGATAAGTAGCATAACATGCCTGCCCCATCTATGCAAGTAGAATTTTTACCTTCTCACTAAGTCACTCTTCTTTAGAACAAGATGCTACACTAATGTGCTTAAGAGAGATCGGGTAGTTGTAATGCGCATATGATAGGAAAAGTAGTGCAAGGCACATATACATTATGCAAGGGGAATAAACATGCAACATCAATATAGAGGAAAGAATAAAATCCTATGATGAACAATATGTCTGCTAAGTCACAAGAAGGGAAAACACCATGATTACATAGAGATTAGGACATAAATATAATCATTATAGCATCTTATATAGACATATAATCGATACATTCACCATATTAAATTGATATGAACAAGAAATAAGAGTATCATGAAGATGAAGTCTGCCACACATCAAACAAGGAATATTTATTAAATAAGTCTAAGAAAGGAATTGTTTGGTCATACTCGATGGGAAAAGGCATCCCTCAACAAAACTGATAGATGTTTCGATAAAGCTCAAAAGACCTTGTTTCGCTAATATGGTTCAGGTATTTTTGGTAGCGATTGCTTTATGGCTTAAGCACAAGAATACATATTCGGTTATGATTGTAAGCACTACATTCTAAAGAGTAAACAAGAAAATGCTTAGGGTAGATCACTCATCCAAAGAGTATTCTCAGAATTTACATTTATAACTAGAAATTAGCTCAATACTCAAAGGACCTCGAGACCTAACAAATGAAGACATCGCCTACCAAATTTTAGGATTAAAATACATGGGGTATTGAATGTAAGGAAATAATATGGATGCAAAATTTTTTTTCTTAATGTCAAAACTCAAAGAAGAATGTAGATATGACTTTAAATTTTATAGTTATAGCTCATTAATAAACACATGAAGGAAATAACATAATAGAGAAACAAAATCAAACACAATTGACACCAAATTTATTTGGGAAAACCCTTATGGGAGAAAAACCCACCACACCAAAGAAAATAACTTGTATTTTAGTAAACTAAATTACATACAAGTTATAGAATCTCCTTTCAAATGTCAATATTACAACAATATTTCCCTAATCAATATTGTATAGAATATCATAGTTACAATGCTTTCTTATAGCATACAATGAAACTCACTCAGACATCATTTGAATATCCAACCATTGAATTCTCGAACCTCTTCATAGTTCCAAACATTGCAATATATTGCAACAACCATGATCAATCCATTCTTTGTACAATCGATTTAGTTCAACTTCCTCCATAGAACAATTGTCAAACTTCCCAGGAATGCAAACGACCTCCTTCCAAGTCAGAAACATCGTCCAATTAATGACTTACATCTCAACGGTCAACCAAGAAACCATGCTTTTCACCTTACATCGTGCCACTACTATGTAGTCTACAGGTTCCTATGGGGTGGCAGTTTACCCCTATAGACATGCAAAATTTACATCAGGCATAATCATTTTCCATTCATCAAATAAATTAGGTTCATTCAATTCAATCTCCTAAGGTCATTCACTTAAATTGAATAAATTAACTTTATTTAATTTAAGCCTATCATTATCCCCCTTAGCTAAATAAATCAAATATTTATTTAACTAAATCTTTATCACATTTCATCTCCCTTTGATTTGATTTAAATCCTTATATCTACTTAGTCAAATGGGTCAAAGCCCCTAATCATCATCCTAGCTAATTAACCCTTATTAAATCTAATCTAATGCATGTCACATCCTCTAGATAATCCCATTTGCACAAATAAATCAATTTATTCATTTATAAAATCAACATTTTCACTCAACATGGCATCTTTGAGGAATATTCCCTCAAGTTTGAATTCAAAATCAAGTGGACATGTACATCCAACAAAGCAATTAATAAGCTCTTACATGTCCCGCACTCAGCATTTACTCTCAAATTTGAATTTGAAAACTCCCTCTCTTGGGCACATTTGCCAAAACTTGCTCATTCCTCATCCTATCACAAGATGACAAGTGGCCTCATCTCATTGGCTGAATCTTTATCCCACATTCATCCATTTGGCCAATCTCTCATCAAGAAAATCTATAAATAAAGTCCTCATCCTCCACAAATCATACACAAATCCTATGCAAAGTCATTCTCTTCATTGGAGAACTGATTTTTCCCATTGCATCATAGTAACTTCATATCAATTTCATCAGTGAGATTAAGCAAGGATTGGGAAAGGGCTATTTTCTACAATAGCACCAATCCAATATGGGATATATTGATTTCATGTTTTTCTTTGTATGCTTTCATTTATCTTGTTATTTGATAGCATTTTAAAACACGTTAGATATCTCATATGGATGTTGAAGGTTTTTTTTGCTTAAATATACTAATCATGCTTGTGTATGTTAGTTATTTAACCATTTGCATATTTTGATGTCCACATAATGACGCTAGAAGGAGGGCTAAAAAGGTAGAAAGCTTTTTTGCAAGATTTTCTTTAAAACCTTTTCAATATATTGTTTTGTTACTCAAGTTTCTGCTTCATGTTGACTTGCCACATTTATTGCTTCAACTAAATCTTTCATTTGAGTGCCTTATTAGAATTTTGATGCATTTTTTTTTGTGACAAAGATTTCTATTACTAGGGGCATTGATGAATTTAAGAATATGTTGAAGAATGTCAAATCCCAAAGCTCTGAGCACGTATTCATTTATCACCTACAATCAATGCATTTTAAAGCTCATTTACATTTTAAAGTTCACTGGTCAATTAAGGAAGGTGTGAGAAAGAAACTAGCTCATTTTTAACACGTTTTTGTTTTATCTTTTTGCTCATAATATCCATCCTTTTTATAATGATGCATTTAGTGCTGGATTTTAATTGAAATAAAGAGCGAGTTGTTCTTTTCAAAGTATTGGAATATTTCATTAAACTATCCATTAGAAGAAGTTTCTTCTTCTAAGAGATACCATGCATTCTTCTTAAATTTTTCATTGTGCTCACCAAAAAAATACTCTTCCCAATAGGCCGTAGAGCCATCTATTGATTTTGAGGTCCTGAAGCATTCATGGTTTCCTTTGTCAAAAATAGACCCCCATTATTTATATGCTCTATTTCTTTGACTAAAATGTTCACAGCCCTTCTAGGAACTATGCGACATTCATAGTGAAACCTCTCACATTCTAGCACTTCCTGCAACACCTATATTGCTGCCATACAAATTAATTCTTCAACTATCTTTATAAGCAATATTCAATAGTAATTTATATGCTACATATACATATTAAGCTCTATACATGTACGCGTCTCCTTTTGGATAGGCCAACAGACGTTGGAAAGAGTAGTGGCGCCTTAACTTTACACCTGCCAAATGCATTTGTTTGAAAATTTCCAAAAGAATTTATTCGTTGTTATCATTCACTTGCCAAACGCATTTGCTTTAAAGTCTTTAGAGATCATCATTGGCTGTCATCTAGCACGCATGGGCTTGAGAACTCTTGCACCTTTTTCAACTGATCTGAAACTTACGCCTTAGTCTATTGCGCAGATCATGAAATCATTACTTGTTGGAAAAGAACAGTAGAAAATTTTCTTTACGTTTGCCAGTAAGATTGCAGAATCTGGCTATACTCTTGATAAATGCATTTTCTTGAAAGTTTTTGGACATTCACTACCTGTCTTTTCATGCACCTGCCGAATGCATTAGCTTGAAAGTTTTGTCACTGATTGGCTGTACACTTACCAAATGCATTTGTTTGAAAGATTTTTCAAAAGATTCAGATGTATGTGTTCTTTCTAGGTTATTCCATCCTACACCCATCATTAATACATCTTGATCAATGCCAACTAGACCTTACAATGGACCATGATGGAGTCTTTCCACATAATATCAGGCCGTAGAGTCAAAATTGATTGCATATTTCAGGGATAAATACTTAGTCCGTGTGATTTTGTCAGAGATTTCTAAAGCCATTTTCAACTTTTATATCAAATCCATTTTTATTTGAACGATTTTTTTTTTCTTTTCCTAGTTGAGTCTCTTTTATACAACAACATTAAAGAGGGAGTAGCTATGTGATTTAACAACAGCTTGGAGAATAAGATACATTTACCTAAGTATGTGTTTGATTATTACAATGGGGTGGTACACATTTATAGCGTATACATAGACAAACTTAAATTGATAGCTGCCATATTCCATATGATTTGTTTTAAATGTTTGAGTCTGAATTTGATAATAAGTTTTTACAGGGATACAATTTTGATTGACTTACATTGAATCAGATGTTGTCATGTCTCAATGGTTTAGCAAATTTTCTTTTAAAAAGGAAATAAAGGCATTGAACACACGTAGGGTTGGGGAGCTCAAAGTTATAAAGTCCTTGGCCTAATTTGTTCATTCCACATGAAGTTTATATGCTACATCAAACTTATATCCCAAGTTGCTTTACTTGGCAACTTTGATAACTGAACTTGATCTCTAGTTTTATTGAATGGAGATAGGGATATACGGAGGGGATATCATTGATTTAGCTTGCAAGGTTTATCAAATCACTTTTTGATTTTTATAATAGTTAGTGTATGAAATTGGGAAGGTACTCTTGAAAGATTTATGATGGATTTATGTGCTTAATATCTTCAGTAAGGAGGAAGGAAGAGGTCTAGCAAGTATGATATCTCTTTAATAAAGCCAATATCAAAGGATGATCCCCTTATAAACCATCTTTTTGTCCTTTCATTTAAGATCATGCCATTATGTGAAATTAATGATCCCAATGAGCTCAATACTTTGATCATCACATAAGTGTCTTTTGATTAATAGGTACAATAGCAAACAAAGGCTAACGAAGGACAACGAAGGTAAAGCGAAGAAAGAAAAAAACAAAAGTGAAAGGACAACGAAGGAAATAGGTGAAGGTTAAAATCAAGTATTGGAGTTGGACGAAAACGAAAGAAAAATTGAAGTTAAAGATTCAAGCATCAAACTTGAAACCCAAAAGAATTTTTAAATGCTTTGAGCTTCCATCACATGCCTTAATTTTCTATTTCATGCTAACTCATCTTTAGTCTTGGGCTTTAAAAAGAACATTTCAAGATGCTAGGAGAATTTGTCGTATGCTTTAATTTTTTGTTTTAGGCTAACTCATATTTCGTTTGGTGCTTTAAAACGAATTCATCATTTTCTTGAGGCTTAAAATGAACATGTTTTTTTCATATTTCGCAATCTCTTATTCAAATTAATCTCATCTAAAAAGGCGTATGCACTTCTCTCGTGCTTCACGGTGATCTTGAGAACCAAAAGTCTTTTTGATGACATTAAGTTGCATAAAATATTGCCTCCACACTTCGATTTGGGTTTAAAATTGAACAAAACACTTTGTAAGTGTGAGTTAGGTATATCGCGTGTGTTCTCCCTTTGTTTATAAAGGAAGGTCAATTGAACTAAGGATGTGCTTGCTCGCTATTGTTTACCTTTAGAGGGGCCTGCCTAAGAGACACATCCAAAAGGAGAACTTGAAGGTGACTCCAACTGGGTTTTTATTCGGGCCGGTATATAAATGGATAAGACTAAACTATCAAGTCCTCATGGTATGTAGGCCTTAGTTGTACAGTGTATTTTAGAATGGGGTACTACCATAAAACATATAAGATCCCCTAGTAGGATTGATTAAAGCCTTTAGTGGCTTGTTGGACACTCGCAAGGTGCAATGTCCCCGATGTTGTGTCATTAAGAACCTTGTTTGTAGTTGCCAACTAGTCCATCCAATGAGTTTATCAAAGTGGTGCATTGGAACTTAGATTCCAAGAAGTTACTTGCCATGTCCGATCTTGGTTGAAATATAGAGGTTAAGACTTCATTCTTAACATACCTTTATATTTTGTCCTTCGTTGCATGTAAAATCATCTCTTCTACTACGAAGGGTATGAGGCAAGCCCACAAAGAAAAACGTACCAATTGAGCTAGGATGTTATATTGCATGTGAGTCAGTTTGAAAACATAGTGCTTTGATCGAAAACATTGGAAAACCAACATTCAACAAATCATCAAAATTACAAACCCTTTAGGAGAGGAAAATATCCTTTAACAAATTCACATGTTATTGCTTTCCCTTGGGATTCGAATCCTTAGAGGCATCTAAACATTTGGATTTTATCTCAATTTGCTCCTACTAAGGTCAATAATAGGTAACTCTTGCCTCGAATTTCCTCAGTTTCTACATAATATACACTTTGCGGGATAAGGGGAAAGTTGAGACATTAGACATCTGGATTCAAAATCTAATCAAGAGCATTTTTGTGGTAAAAAGAATCCATTAAGCAAAGATTAAATCAATTGGACCCCACATATGTGCTTGGCATCTTTTGGCCGTATGGCTTTCATGCAAACATTGATCTTTTGATTTTGAGTTACTCTTAGAGAAAGGCATGTTCTTCACTATCTTGGTCTCATAAACAAGTCCTTCCTAGGTTCATTTAGGATCAAATCAAACATTTCACCCATCCCAAAAAATTATCATCTTCATCCCACAAACAACCTTGGATCTTTGGAAACATCATTCTAGGACTTGGGTAGATCATCAAAATCAAAATCACCTTGTTTAGTTAGGTGTAGGGGAATGCATCCTTTCTCATACATTTAATTGAATTAGCACACCTTTGAACAAGTTCATCCTAAGATAACATCCAACATCTTAGGGTTTACAAGTTCATCATCCAAATCAAACAATCAAAATCAAACCCTAAGTCTAGCATTGATCCAAAGTTCCTAAACATTCAACACTCATATCATTTACACCTTTCATCCTTCATCTTGTCATTAGTCCGAAGAACCTTAGAGGTCACTTTTTCAACAAGGTCAAAACACAAGGATAACACGGAATAAAAACTTGATCCATACATCATGAGTAATCCAAATCAATTGAACTTTCAAAGCCTTACAATACCGATTGATTATCAAAACTAACACTTATACAATCCATACATGGGAACATTACCTTCTACAAATGTCAATGGCACAACAAGTGTGAGTATGTCCAAATCAAATATTGGAACACATTTCCCAATGGTAGATCTGAATCCAAACCTACAAGTTTGTCAACCGAACAATCAAAGCATGAGCCTTCAAACGAACAACGCCATCCCACCAAATCCCTACAAGCCAAATGAGAATGTACCAAGTACATGTTTTCCAAACATGAATCTAGAAAAATTTGGGATAAATATGTTTGCAAATCATATGAATATTGTTCAAAATCCAAACAAGATGTTAATAACTCCATGTGTTAATCCAAATCAAGGTAACACCATGCAAAATTAGAGTTACCTAAATCAAGACAATGTTCAATTTCAACCTATCATGAAAAATCTGAACATCATCCCAAATCAGAACATTGTTCAAAATCAATTTGTCCATGATCCCGTTCAAAAAACACAAGTATGCATCCCAAATTTGCTTGAACAAAAACAAAATCAACTATATCAAGGGAGTCAAGATCGAAATCAAGATCAAATTTGGCTAGATCAAATTGCTACACTTACCAAAATAGTTGAGTCATTGCATGAAGAGACATCTCCATCACCATTAGCCATATCAACATCATTCCTTGGTTTAGGGCTTCCCCCTTTACCTAGCACCAATCACTCTGTCCAAATCAATCCACCTAACACCAACCAAGCCATCACATCAAATCATTTGAATATACCATCGACATCACACCAATAGATGGTATCTAATCAAATGAAAACATCAATCCTAACAAATCAAAATATGGTTTCCCAAAGACCTATCACTTCGGTCATTCCAACCATCACTATCCCTTCAATCATTCCAACCACCACTCTCACACCCATCACATCTCAACCCCTCACTACCATGATCACTCCAAACATATCTCAATGACTTTCCACTACATCCAACACGATTCCAAATTTTCCACCACTACCACCAGAACCAAATGCAACAAGACAATATGACATTGCACTAAAAGTTCACCAGGCCTACCAAAAGGCCATCTAACAATATCTAGCCATGCAACAAGCAAGACAAGCTCAACAAGTGCAACAATCCTCTCAAGCTTCCCAATCCTCTCAAGCTACCCAACAAACACAAGCACAAACACAAAAAATGACAATTGTTGAAAGCAATGATCAAGATCTATCCATCAAAGAGCACATTGAAGATGTTTCTATGTCGTCTGAAGACCAAATCAACATAGGTCAAGAGTCACTTTTCAATCATGATCAAAATCCATCGACAATACTTGACAATGATCCAATTCAAGAAATGTCAACATCACTTGACCCAATGGTTGAAGACATTCACAATCTCTCCACCGCAATTGTTGAAAAAAATGTTCAAAACCTATCCATCAATGAGCATAGTGAAGATGTTTCCACCTCATTTGATGACCAAGTCACCATACATCAAGAGCCACTTTTTAGCAATCTATTTCAAGAAGTGTTAGGATTATTTGATCCTATTGACATAATGCACAATCCATCGACCAATGATCATATTAAAAATGTCTCTACATTGCCTTATGAGTTAGAGGACATATCTCAAGAATGTATTCCAAAGCATGATCAAAATCCTTCACCAAATTCTAGCAATGGTCCTTTCCAAGACATATTGACATCCTTTGACCTCATGGTTATAGATACTAAAGGAATCTTCAACTCAACACTTGATCCAAGCCCATTCAAAGATCAAGAGGATATTGAGCCATTTCCCATCCAGGAACCCTTGGTAAGTAATCCATCCTTTAAAGCTAACCCATGTCAAGAACTAGATACAAAGCATGTCAAAAGCAACTCTAGAATCATTCAAGATCAAGAATTTTTATCTTCAAGATACTACAATAATCTAATGGACACTCTCCTATCTATACAAGATGTCACAAATGGTGATCATATCAGCATAATACATATTCATCCATCTACCCATGAGATGCTTTATGTGGATGGACATGTAGATGATCTTCATTCATAACAAGATTCTTTTACTCCAGACATTATTACACAAAAAGAGCAAGTTATCGACAGTCCAATTGAGTTGTCAACATCAGGATCAGATATGTCCCAAACTCAAACTGAGGACATCATGAATAAAGATATCCAACATATCTGCTCAAGGAAACAAGTCAGATAGAATAAGATACTTCAGAGTTAGCAGAGCATTCAATTGAAATAACATCATCTACAATGGCTAACTATTAGAGAATGCTTATTGAACAAGACATCTCATAATAGGAAGAATCAAAGCATGAAGGTACTATTTCCATAATACTGGGGGCAACTTTGTCTTAAGAAAACATCAACATAGGGAGCACAAAGAGTCCTTATGATGAAACTAGTGTCAATACTACAACTAGCCATGTCATGAATCTTCATCCACCCATCACCCCATCCATGAATTGGGACCAACGTAAAAAGAAAGAATTGAATCAAAGTACAAAGAACCTTATAAAAAAAGAAGAAGCTGAGAAGCATAATGGACAAATCATATACAAATGGATACCAAAAAATAAAAAGAAAGATCATCCCTATCAAACTCCATCAGTCAAAGAAACTATGGGGAAAAATAAAAAAGGGAAAAGTATCCATCAAAGATGTCCACAAAAGAAAAAGCAAGCTTTTCAAGCGATGTAAAAAGTGTATCAAGCAGTTGGTCCTAATTCCATGCACACCTTCGTATCCACCCATCATTGCTCATCTTCCCAAGTTTGGAGAGTCAAAGGTTCCAAACTGTCAACCAATCCATCTTTTATCCCTAAACACACTCCATCCACGCCTCCACGCATAATATCCAATTCTCACATTGACCATGTATTGGCAACGACCCTTCATCATAAGGATTTTGAAGACACTCTATCATGATGTACTCACAGAGACAGAGTTAACCCCGGTGTCAATAAAGTAGATTAAGAATCCCAAAAGGTGCATTCAAGTGCACATATCTTAGCAAAGAAACTTCTTCAAGCAGGATACCGATGGCACATTATGACAGAAGCGTCTACATCAGAAACACCTTGTGATTCAACATGAGCTTAAAATCTTTCAAAAAAAATCAAAAAATAATGAAAATCTAAAAAAATTAGAAAAAGGATTGAAAACAGTAAAGAAAAAAATTGTCCTATAGTGAAAAATGCATGGGCGGCACTTTGGACAGGTACCATGATGAAAACCTAGCAAACAGATATCATCTATAGAATCGAGCATCTACGTACACCACTTCAAGTGAAAGCATCTCATCCCATCCGTAATAAATTGACCATTCCATCCATCTTATCCATAATAAATCCATTCATCCATAAACCATTTATTCAATCCATTTTCATCCATGTGCACATATCTACATCCATCATCCAAGTTAGCTTGATCCTAATAAAAGTTTTGGGCACACTTTATGCTTTCTTACGATAAACATCTTGACATGGGTCATTTTCATTGATCCTATCCTATGCAGCATTATCTGAGCCATGAAGTGTTATCCAAATGTTTTTTCTTGATCTAAACACCTTATCTTATCACAAGATAATCCTTGGAATCCTTGGCGTACTTACCATATCCATCCATCCATACAACTATCTGAGCATCCACCCATGGCATTCCATACATTGCTAGACATTGGGGGCAGATATCTCGCATCTTTCTTTGAGAATAAATATTGGCCTATATCCTCTAACTTATGTGGCGATCTGAACATTGGCAAATGTGAAATCAAATTAGTCAAAGCATTTATGATCTAGAGTCTACATGACTAGCCCATGGCATATTTTGGCATGAAGATGTTCCTTATCAAGCTTCATCTTTCATCGAACATCAATCCAAATAATCACTATCATTTGCATCTAATTTGCACGTCAACGTCACATCAAATCATCCAAAACAACTTTTGTTCCAAAGCAAGCTTCAACAATCCTGATCAATCAAATCCAATAAGAAAATCATCATCTCGGGATATCCTTGTGTTGCTTAACACTATCCTTGCATTGTCATGTATCCTCGACAATGTTATCATTATCAATCCTGATCAATCAATCCTTGCATTGTTGTGCATCCTCAACAATGTTATCATCATCATCAATCCATCGATTTGATCAATCAACCTTAGCTTGGTTTTCAAAAAAATCCCAAAATAGAGCACTGATAGCATCAGACATATCCATATCCAAATCGTTAAAATCATGCGAAAAATACAAAAACATCCAAAAAACACACAAAAATCCAAAAACAAGTCAAAAACAAAAAACATCAAAAACATGGCATTTGAACTACATCATCTCTGAGCTTAAACATAGGCAAGACTAATCTATGATCAGCCCTCGAAACATGAAAATCCAAAAAATCCAAAAAACTTTAAAATCCAAAAACATTAAAAAAAACACAAAATCCAAAACATTCGAAAAACACAAAATCCAAAAACAATCATAAAATCTCAGAAAACTCCAAAACATCGCAAAATTCATAAATCAAAACATTTGTAAAAATCTCAAAAACACCAAAAATAGCCTCAAAACATTTCAAAACGTCAAAAACATCCAAATATTTGAAAAAATCCATCTATCTCATCTCGCTTTCACTCGTAATAACATCATCCATAATAAATTGATCGTCACCTTCATCCTTTGGCAAAACAAACATAAACAATCACAACAATCAGCAAAATCAATCTTCAATTGTAAAATCAAAATCAAAACAACAAAAAATTAAAACAAAATCAAACTCTTGATCATTTTCAAACATGTCAGTCAACCTTATATCAATAGCCTATCAATCAACTTATCAAACCATCATCATCCTATACAATGCATGTCCTAGGATATATCGTTCCGACAATGGGAATCATTTTGGATATCACTTTGGATTCTTATCCTATCAAAGCACATCCCTTTGGCTGAAGGTATGAAGAACATTGGCTTGTTTGCGTACTTGATCTTTTCTTTTGATTTATCTTATTGCACTCATTCCAAGGACCTCTCGATGATATCCAAACAAAGGATTTAGAGAGATATGAATGGGGCAACGATCATTGTCCTTTTGTTTGTTGTACTTGTTGGATGTTTTTGTAAAATAACTTGGCAAATACTTGCTTTGTTAGGTACGTCCTAGCAAGGTTTCTGTATGTCAAGTGTGAACAAGAATACTCCTATCTGTTTGTTGAGTCAAAGTCCATCACACTAGGTACAACGCCATCCTGGTTCTTTATTCCTTGATGCATCATACCTACGTGTGTAATCAAACATAAGGTAAGTGACCCTTTTAAAATCCCAATCCTTGATAAGCAAATCATCCATTTCTCATCATCATTTCATCATCATCATCATCATCTCTCATAAAGTTGGCTTGTTGGATCCTCTTGTCATCATCTAATGTCTTCTTTTCCGCACTAACATCACAACATGAATAATTAATCATCATCACTAGTGCATTCATCCTGCATCCATAAACCATTAGTATTCTTCATATCATCCCACATGCATAATCATCATCATAATATAGATTGGTTAGTCTAAGCATCTCATAAATCATCCATTGCATAATCACAGCATATCACATCATATCATCATTTAAGTTGTTTAAGATAATATAAATTTTTTATTCTAAGCATCTTAAAACCATCTCACCATCATCCATAACCATCCATTTTGAACCTCTTTATCGTGAGATCGACCCTCAAATTGAATCTTTTCCCTCGATCTCTTGAGGGGCCAATGTACAAGTGTACTTCTTTTCGCTGGGGCATCCGAAAAATTAGAAATTTTTTGAATTTTGATCGTGGAAAGTTTATTCTTTGAACCAACACAACAAGTACATTACTTCAAAGAGGGGAAAAATGTAGACACGCAAAATTTACATCAGGCATAATCATATTCCATTCATCAAATAAATTAGGTTCATTCAATTCAATCTCCTAAGGTCATTCACTTAAATTGAATAAATTAACTTTATTTAATTTAAGCCTATCATTATCCCCCTTAGCTAAATAAATCAAATATTTATTTAACTAAATCTTTATCACATTTCATCTCCCTTTGATTTGATTTAAATCCCTATATCTAAGTCAAATGGGTCAAAGTCCCTAATCATCATCCTAACTAATTAATCCTGATTAAATCTAATCTAATGCATGTCACATCCTCTAGATAATCCCACTTGCACAAATAAATCAATTTATTCATTTATAAAATCAACATTTTCACTCAACATGGCATCTTTGAGGAATGTTCCCTCAAGTTTGAATTCAAAATCAAGTGGACATGTACATCCAACAAAGCAATTAATAAGCTCTTACATGTCCCCCACTCAGCATTTACTCTCAAATTTGAATTTGAAAACTCCCTCTCTTGGGCACATTTGCCAAAACTTGCTCATTCCTCATCCTATCACAAGATGACAAGTGGCCTCATCTCATTGGTTAAATCTTTATCCGACATTCATCCATTTGGCCAATTTCTCATCAAGAAAATCTTTAAATAAAGTTCTCATCCTCCACAAATCATACACAAATCCTATGCAAAGTCATTCTCTTCATTGTAGAACTGATTTTTCCCATTGCATCATGGTAATTTCATATCAATTTCATCATTGAGCTTAAGCAAGGATTGGGAAAGGGCTATTTTCTACAATAGCACCAATCCAATATGGGATAGATTGATTTCATGTTTTTCTTTGTATGCTTTTATTTATCTTGTTATTATATAGCATTTTATAACATGTTAGATATCTCATATGCATGTTGAAAGTTTGTTTTGCTTAAATATACTAATCATGCTTGTGTATGTTAGTTATTTAACCATTTTTAGATTTTGATGTCCACAATCGCACTACCTCCAAACAAGTCAAGAGCTTCTGAGTTATGGCAGTAACCGCTCTACCGTTGAACTGGTCGACAACTCCTACAATATAGTGGTTTATACCACACTATTGCTGCACATCTTGCGAACCCCTGTGGTATGGCGGTAACTGTCACTCTACCGCCTGATAGATGAGAGACTTCTGCAGTATGGTGGTAACCATGCTACCGCTACACATCCATCAAGCTCCTACAGTATGGTGGTATCCACCACACTACAGCTACACAGCTGAGAGGTGCCTATGGTATGGTGGTAACTGTTGCAACACAACCCAGTGTAAAGACGAGTGTGGTATAGAGGTAAAGGCATAAAAAAACCACTTATGGATTCTTTGTTGCTTGGTGACAATATTATGGTTTCAACTAGTGAGTTTGAGACACACATTCTCAACAATCTCCCACTTGATGAAGAACTCACTAAACCCTTTTCAATACCTAAAGTCATTGAATATTTTGGACCCTAAGGCTCATTGAATTTGCACACCATCTAAACTTGTTCATGCTCACTAGCTTTGTCAAAGCATCAATAGCATTCTTCAGAGTATCCACCTTTTTTAGATAGACCTTTCCATCCTCCACCATATCTCTTACAAAATGATACTGTACATCAATATGTTTCGTCTTGGCATGGAAAGTAGGATTTTTTGCCAGAAAAATGGAACTTTGATTGTCACAGCAAATAATAATCTTCCTTGTATCAAAACCAATATCAAAACACAATATTTTAAGCCAAATGGATTCCTTACAGGTGTGAGTTGCTACCATGTACTCAACCTCTATAGTAGATAAAGTGACTACAGCCTGTCGCTTACTCATCCAACTAACTGTACCACCATTCATTATGAAACAATATCCACTGGTAGATCTTCTACTATCAATGTCCCCTTCCCAATTAGAATCCACATACCCATGAATGTTGAGAGTCCTCTGTCATTCAACCAAATTACCATGGTAACACAAAGCATATTTTGAAGTTCCCTTTAGATATCTAAACACTCTTTTCATAGTATCCCAATGTGTTCTTCCAGGATTAGCCATAAGCTAAGTACTCCCACTGCTTGGGCAATGTCTAACCTTGTATAGACCATTGCTTACATTAAACTATCAATTACACTAGAATAAGGCACTTTGATCATGTCCTCTATCTTAGTAGGAGATTTTGGACAATCTTCAATAGATATCTTTGTTCCCTATAAAACTAGAACAACTAGCTACTTGTAGTCAGTAATAAAAAATATCTCCAGAACAATGTTAATATACTTACTCTGGCTGATCCAAAGTTTTCTATTCTTCCTATCCCTAGTTATTTCCATTCCTAGAATATACCTAGCTACACCAAGATCTTTCATTTCGAACTTTACAGACAACTAAGATTTTAGATCAGAAATCATAAACTTACTATTGCCTATGAACAACATATCATCAACATAGAGTGCAATAACAAGAACCCGATCATTTTCAGTCTTGAAATACACACAATGATTTAATTTTGATCTTACAAAACCCAGTTACAAAACAAACATGTCAAATTTCCGGTACCACATTCTAAGCAACTGTTTTAAACCATATAGAGATTTCTTTAACTTGCAAGTTCTAGATTTTCTTTCCCTTTTATCACAAAGTGCCCAGGCTGGGACATATAAATTTCTTGTTCAAGATCACCATGAAAAAATGTTGTCTTCACATCCATTTGCTCAATCTCCATGTCATAAGTTGTTTCAAGTGACAAAAGAAATCTGATAGATGTAAGCTTTGCTACTAGAGAAAATAATTCCCCATAATCAATTCCCTCTACCTAGGAATAACCCTTTGCAACCAACCTCGCTTTGTACTTTTCAATACTGCCATATAGACCAATTTTCCTTTTAAAAACCCATTTACAACCCACAGGCTTTCTACCTTCAGACAATGGTACCAGATCCCAAGTGTCATTCTTCTTTAATGATTCCATTTCTACATTCATGGCTTCCAACCAGGAATCTGAATCAATCATTTCAACTGTCTCTTTTATAGTCCTAGGCTCATCAGTATTAGTAATCAAAACATAGGCACAACTAGAATCCAACATAGAGAATCCATTCCTACAAGGTTGCTTCTTTTCACGTGTAGACCTCCTCACAAGATGAGTCTAAGGTTGTGATTCTTCTTCAGAACTCTTAGAGTTGCTTGAACTCTCCTCAATTTTAGGTACACTATCAATGTCTTGTTCCTCTTTTTCAGGAGTTAGAGGTATTTCAACAACATCATTTTCCTCTTTATTTTCTTTCATCTCTAATTGCAGTTCCACTGAAGAAGGTTTCAACTCTTGAAAGATTACTCTCTTGTTGTTTACAACCTTTTCAATCACTAGATTCTAGAGCTTGTATCCTTTCACACCAATGTCATAGCCAATGAAGATACACTTAACAACTTTTTTCTCCAATTTAAATCTCTTCACATCTAGCACATAAACATATACTTCACAACCAAAGACACAAACATGTCTCAAAGAGGGCTTCTTACCAGACCAAGCTTCCATAGGCGTTTTATCAACAAGTGTCAAAGAAGGAGATCAATTTACCAAGTAACATGTTGTAGCCACAACCTCAGCCCATAACTTCTACTCCAGACCAATATTGCTCAACATACTTCTTGCCTTCTCAATCAAGGGTACGTGTAGGATCATGATGGGCCAAAAAGTGGCAATATGATGGGTATGTGTAGGGTATGTGGCTGACGACTTTTTTTTAACCAAAAATTGTTGAAATGAAAAGGTTTTTTAAAGGAGATTCTCAGCTTTACACCAATATAAACTATGCTTTACTCTGAGTTTAATAAATTATTATTATTCATTTTCTATTTGAATTACGACTAAAGTCCTGATTAATAGGCTGATTGAAAAACATCTATAGATTTCAAATGGTATCACATTTTTTGAATCCAAAATATGCATCACATTCTATGCTTCACATACTATAGGATTAAAAAAAAATGAATTTCATGAAGTTTTGACAAAGTTAAGGTGGTTAGACATACGATTTTTTTTTTTTTTTTTTTTTAAAATTTGTAATAAAAATTCATAATTAATTATTTACTTTGAAAAAAATACAAAAAAATATGCATCACATACAAGCATGAGTCCTCTAATTATATCTAAAATCTTATAAAAAATATTATCATTTTATTGTGGTTAGGGTGGTCAGACAGACACCTACTTCTTATTTTTTCCTTAAAATTTAAGTACTATTGCATTGAAATTTCAAATTTTCACCAAATAGATTTAAAAAATAAATAAACAAACCTAGTAGTTTAGAAACTAAATTCAATTTTCTATAGATTTTATTCTTACATATTTTTGAAATAATACAGATAACTTATTCAAATTTTTACGTCAAGTTTCCTAACTCTGATTTTTCTCAATTTTTGGCCACTTAAGGGCCTATCTTTTCCATGATGATCCTATATATACCCTCAATGTTCTATTCAACCTTTCAACAAATCCATTTTGCTGTGGAGCGTAAGGTGTTGTTTTATGCCTCTTAATTCTATGGTCTTTGCAATACCTTTCAAACTCTGCAGGACAAAATTCACCACCATTATCTATCCTCAAGCATTTGATTTTCTTACCAGTCTTATTTTCAACCAAGTTATTGAACTCTTTAAACCGATTGAACACTTCTGATTTACTTTTTAGAAAATATACAAATTCGCTTCTTGAATAATCATCAATAAATAATACATAATATTTTGAATTTGACAATGAAGGAACATTCACTAGACCAAAAACATCAGAGTGAATATAATCCAGAATACCAAAAGATTTATGAGGACTGGAATAAAAAGAAACACGATGATGTTTTCCATATATACAATGTTCACAAAATTCAAATTTGAGATTACAATCATCAAGCCCCTCAACTGGGTTTTTATTTTTCAAGGCTTTTAAACTTTTTTCACCAATATGACCTAGCTTTTGATGTCAGAGAATAGTCTTCTCTGCAGGAAGTTTAACTTCCAAAGAATTAGTCCCTTTAGGGACTTCAGTCTCCTTTGCACAAACAACCTTCTGTGACTTTACAGAGACACTGTTACATTGAACAAAAAGTGCGTCCAACTTATACAGAGTACCTATACGGGCACCCCTAACCAACACCATCCAGCCTATAGTCATTTAACAACCATTGCTAGAGAACGAGACTTGCACTCCAACATTATTTAGCTTACTTACAGAAAGTAAATTTTGAGCTAGACTTAGTATGTGGATTACACCATCAATTCCCTTAATTCTACCATCAAGAAACTGAATTCTAACTCTTCCACAGTCAACAATATCCAAAGATGAATTGCTTTCCAAGTATACCTTTCCACCATCGTATTTTTCATATTTTGTGAACCAGTCTCTATGAGATGTCATGTGGAAAGATGCTCCAAAATCAATTAGCCAGACATCATCTGATGCCTGTGTTGCCAAAGCTGCAATGAAGACATCTACATCACTCTAAGAAGAATCATTGTTGGAAGAGTTCTTCTTCTTCTTCTCCTCTTCGCAATCCTTTCAGACATGACCAGGTTGCCCACAATTCTAGCACTTCACCTTGGACTTCTTACCAAGAGACTTTGATCTCCCTTCTAATTTTGATTTGGACTTCTTGTCCTTCTTCTTTCCTTGTTCTTTCGATCTGCCTCGAACAATAAGAGCCTCCTTCACCATCTTAGATGATTTTCTTCTCATTTATTTAGACAGAAAAGAAGCAACCACATCTTCCATCTTGAAAGTGGTTGTCATGCTCCCAACTGCCATTACCAAGCGATCCCAAGAATTTTGCAAAGAACATAACAATAGCATACAACGATCTTCATCATCCATTTTCACACTCACAGATGTTAACTGAGCAATCAACGTGTTAAATGTATTCAGATGATTAGCTACAAATTCCCCTTCCTTCATTTTCAAAGAATATAACTTCCTCCTTAAGAACAATTTATTCACCAAGGATTTACCTTGATAAATATCTCTAATCTTCTTCCACAAAGAAGATGCAGTCTTCTCTTCATGAATGTTCAGGAGAATAGAGTCTGCCAACACAGAGTCTTATCAACCCTTTTTCTTTTTTGTCTACAAGGTCCCAATCTTCTTGCTTCATGCTAGAAGGTTTTGTTACACACACAACAAGCCAAAGATCTTGATCCACGAATAGGTCTTCCATTTTGAGTTTCCACAACTCAAAATTGCTACCATTGAATTTCTCAATTTCAATCCTTCCTGTTGTGCTTGTCATCTTAATTTGTAATTTAAATTACCAAACTTCTACAAGAATCTCACTGAACAGAATTGACACAAAAAATCCAACCTACCCACAAGGATAACACAACTAGCCAGGCTCTGATACCACTTGTAAGGAAATAATATGAATTGGGAACAAACTTTCCTAATGTCAAAACTCAGAGAAGAATGTAGATATGACTTTAAATTTTACAATTATAGTTCATTAATATGCACATGAAGGAAATAACATAATAGAGAAATAAACTCAAACATAATTGACACTAGATTTACATGGGAAAACCCTTACGGGAGAAAAACCCACCACACCAAAGAAAATCACTTGTATTATAGTAAACTAAATTACATGCAAGTTACAAAATCTCCTTTCAGATGTCAATATTACAATAACAATATTTCCTTGATCAATCTCGTACATAATATCATAGTTACAATGCTTTCTTATAGCATACAATGAAACTCACTCATAGATCATTCGATTATCGAACCATCGAATTCTCAAACCTCTTCACAATTCCAAACATTGCAATATATTGTAATAGCCATGATCGATCCATTCTCTATCCAATCAATTCAATTCAACTTCCTCCATAGAAAAAATGTCAAACTTCCCAAGAATGCAAACGACCTCCTTCCAAGTCAACAACATCATCTAATTAATAGTTTACATCTCAATAGTCAACCAAGAAATCATGCTTTTCACCTTACACCATGCTACCACTGTGTAGTCTATAGGTTCCTGCAGGGTGGCGGTTTATTGTGCTACCTCTAGACAAGTCAAGAGCTTCTGAGGTATGGCAGTAACTTCTCTACCATTGGATAGGTCGATAGCTCCTACAGTAGAGTGGTTTATACCGCACTACCACTACACATCTAGAAAACTCTTGTAGTATGGCGGTAACCACTGCAATACGTCCTGATAGATGAGAGACTATTGTGGTATGGCAGTAATCACACTACTGTTGCACATCCAGCAAGCTCTTGCAGTTTGGCGGTATCCACCACACTACCACTACATGGCTGAGAGGTGCCCGTGGTATGGTGGTAGTTGCGCCATCGCGGCCCAGTGTAAAGACACTTGCAGTATACAGGTAAAGGTATAAACAAACCACTTATGAATTCTTTGCTACTTGGTGACAGTATTAGGGTTTCTACTAGTGAGTTTGAGACACACATTCTCAACATTGAATTGTTCCATCCATGTTTGGTTTCCTACTGATAAATGTAGCAAGTATTGAAACAAAATCATATCAAGATAAAGACCAAACACATAAGGATTTGTGTTTTATTGGGTGCACTAACATTGTAAGTGAGAGAAAGAATGCTTGGGAGAATACCTGGTATTTCTTCTCCTCTGCATGGTTTACCCTTATCCTTCCATGCTAGTTGGTGGTGCGATAGATTCATTTCCTTTTCATAATGCCTCGGCCCCCTTCCAAGCTGTTATCAAATGGGATTTACGATGATCTCCTTCACATAATACATCAATATGACTTTGAGAAACCCTTGGCCATTCGGTAGAGAGTCATCATGTCCATCTCCTCCAGCCATGATGTCATTGCATAGGCTCATTCTGGTATGAGCAAGACTTCCATGCTCACCCTCACCATCTAAAAAATGATTGATACCTCCATATCACCTTTCATTGAAGGTAGCAAACCATGAAATTTCTCACCCTAAATTCTTAACTATCAATCAATTATATAATTTCTTGTATATTAAAGCATAAAGCTACATATCAGATGAAACTAGACAGTGGTAATGGAAAGGGCATAGAGAAAGGTTGGTTCTTCTAGTTTGATGACTATTGAAATTGACTCTAAGCCAATCAAGAAGAACTAATTTCTTCTGTATATTTCCAATGAGGGTAGGTAGTGATCGATATCTTTTTGTGGGTGAAGGAAATGATTATCTAAAAGCTTAAATATTGTGAATGCAACCATACATGCCTACATAATCTGTAAGCTTATTGCACAAGGAAAGTACAAAAATGAACAAGTGCCTTCCCCAATCCAGTTAACTCAAAGACCAGTAATTAACCAAAAACCATCCATCCTCCAAAATAGAAAATTATTTTATTCTAGGAAACAAAAATCTAATTAAAACTCAAAACTCCAACAAAATAGTCAGTCTCCTTTTCGACAATTAGTTCAAGGTTCTGCATGCTCTACATGCAAAATATTTCTATCCTTTTAATTGCTTTAACTCATTGTCCATTATCTTCATTAATATTTTATTTCCTTATAATATATTTTCCCAATTTAATTTATTTTATTCCATTTGATATTATTTACTCTTTTAAATTTATTATTAACTATTAATAAACTTTTACATCATAATTTAACTCAATGACTCAATTAGCCAAACACAATGTTGATCAAACAAAATAACTTAAATAACCCAAAATCAACATTTACCACACATCATAAAAAGGTGAATCGTGAAGGGGCACTATAGATATATACCAAATATGCTTATGATATATGTTTGTAATTTATGTATTTAAAGAAATTTTAATTGATGAACCTTTTTTCAAGTGATATATACCAAATATGCTCCTGATACCAAATTTTCTCAGGATATGTTTGTAATTTGAATTCTTTTTTTTACTTTATCTTTAACAAATGAATAATTTATAATTTAGTGTTCTATTTATGCAATGGGTATGCGTAGGATCATGATGGGCTAGAAAGTGGCGATATGATGGGTATGTGTAGGGGTATATGGTTGGTGGTTTTTTTTTAACCAAAAATTGATGAAACTGTAGACATGCAAAATTAACATTATGCATTCAATCGGATTCAGTCAAATTAGATGTTGCATTAGGACCATTCATCAATTAATCAATTGCATTTTCATCCATTCAAATAAGCATTATCATTCAACCTTCATCTTGCATCATCCACTTAATTAAATAAATCAGGACTTCATTTAAATCAAATCCTAAATCATATTCCATCATTTTCTAATTTAAATAAATCAATTATCAAAGTCTTGAAAGTCAAATAATCTAATCAGCATTAAATCAGCATAATCATCATCTAACCCTAATTAAATGTTAATCCCATCCCACTTGCATTATCTAGATCTAGCCACTTGCACAATAAATCAATTTTATTGATTTATTAAAACACTCATTTTCCCTCAACATGACAAGTCAAACATTGCATTTATTGTTGTTTTTCTTGTCCCCCTCTCAAAATTTATTGCAAATTTGAATTCAAATTCTCCTCTCATGGGCACTCTTCCCAAATCTTGCACAACCATTGACCATTCACCACTTGACAAGTGTCATCTTCTCATTGGAGGATCTTTAGTCCCACATTCACCATCTTGGCCAATCTCTCATCAAGAAAATCTATAAAATGAGGTCTTCATTCTCATTCATGGATCCACAATTTTATGCAAGGTTACTCTCTTCATTTGAGATTTGATCTTGTTCATCATCTTGAGCTTTGATCAAGGATTGGGAAAGGGTCACTAGCACATGTGACACCAATCCAACTATGGAATAGGTAGCTTTCTTTTGGTTTTCATAATTATTTTATTTTTTTATCATCATTTGTGGCATTTTGAAAGTATTTGCAATGTATTTCATAGAGGTATTTTGATAGAGTTTGCAAGGCACTAACCCATTGTTTGAAGTTTAGTTGTTTGCAGATTTTAAAAAGATGCCTACATAAAAGGCACTAGAAGGAGGGCGATAAGAGAAATCTACTTATCCATGTTGCTTAATCTTGTAGTTATATTTTGTTCTTCACTAGAAACTTTCTATCTGTTTCTCGTTGGCAGTTTTGGCATTTTAAAATGTTGATATAGAAGATGCTTTTGAGCCTGCATTGTTTCAGTCTTGAAACTAACCCCATACGTCTCAGTCAAAAATGATGATTTTGCAATCACTTAGTGTTTCTTTCTCATTAGGAATTTGCATTTCATTTGTAATTGCAAAGCATTTCCAAAGCTCTCATTTGCGCACAGGAAAGGAAAATGCTGATTACCTTAGCTTGATTGTTCATTGTTATTATATTTGGCTTTTGAGTTGCATGATGGCCTTCTAATTTCTTTGGGTTGAATGTATAACTACCTCACCTGCGCTTCTCAGTAGTGCTAGTTTTTGAACTTGTGTAACAATACTAACAACAATATCAACTGTAGCCATACTCAGCACTACGGCAATGTATTAGAAGTGGACAAGCTCATTTTGTCGGAGATGCTCTCTGTGGGCTCTCAGACAGTGGAGGATTTTTTCTGTGGATGTGCAAATTTGATGAGAAGAATCATCCATGGAATCATCGACGCTCGATTTGGTTAGCTTTGGGAAGGCTCCTCTCTCTTTCGTTTCTCAAACGACAACGTTATATGAGAAAAAAATGTTCTCTTATTGCCTTCCCTCTCTCAGCTCATCTGCTTTCACGGGGTCTCTCCTGCTAGAAGAAAGAGGCTCTTTCTGCGTCAGGCTTGAAGTTCACGCCCATCTTGTCCAACGCTAGGTACCTTGGGTTCTATTACGTGGGGCTAAGTGAAATCTCTGTGGGAGATGATCTTGTTTCCATTCCAGCGGGGACATTGAGCTTGGATCAGTCGACAGGGAGAGGAACTATCATAGACATTGAGCGTTGATAGTACAGTATTTTTGTGGAAGCTTCGAGAGTGCATCAGATATATTTAATCATATTCTTGCTGGACAATTTATAACACTTGATTCTTTCAAACTCATGGATCACCCTATGTCTAGCGTCCCAATGCTTGGCTGGCATTTTTAATATCCCATGGTGCTTTTAATACATTTTACATTAATTCACTTGATGTCTTAATGTTGTAGTACGAGAAAAGAGATGAAGAGATGTTTCATCTGAGACAAAGTCTTTACCTATTGCTACAAGTTTGTGAACTATTTCCTAGAAACTTCAAAGGGATGTGGCAGAGATAATTGATGCATAGATCTTGCCACAGCTTCTTGTTGATTCCTGCGCAGAGACTAAAGGAAAAGATACCTTTAAATTCCAATGTGCTATTCAAAAAGGCATTGGATATAGGATCGATTCTACTCTGAAAGCAATCGTACCATGCAGTCCATTAAAATTCCATGGACTTTAAGGATCACACATTTATGAATTACATTGTTTTTCCAGAAGTTGTATTTACACACATTTATGATATCCAGCTGGTTGCATTTATGAAATAACTCTATGTTTGTCTAATCACTCTTTGCAGGTTACGTATTGCATCTAGAGGTAGTAAATCTTTCTTGAGATCCTCTTTGAGTTATCTTTTTCTTGGAAAACACAAAGCATTTAATCACTTTTTGCAGGCTGATTTCCCCAAATATCATCTTGGAGTAGGGGTGATATTTTCTCTTTAATATTGCAAAGGTTTGACAGCTACTCACCACACTAGAAAAGCCAAATTTAAAAAAAACTAGAAGTGTGCACAATCTCTTAGTGTTCACTTTAATCAACATACGGTGCTAAGTATCACTTGCTGCTTTTAGCAATTAATTTGATGACTAGGGTAGATTTGTTCGCAAATTTCAACTAAATATTCCCTAGTATTATATTTGATATAATTTATTAGCCTTGAGTTATAAGCCATTTTCATCATTAGAGTCATAGTCAAAAATTTGAACTTATGGTGACATCCTTTTGAAAGATGTATTTTATGTGATAAAATTTATGGGCTTAGGTTTGTCATGTCATTTTTATTATTTTTGAAATAGTTAACATTTTGAGATTTATGACCATGATATTATTTGAACTAAATAATCAAAATGAGTTTAATGTTTTAATCCTCATGTAGTTATCTTTTATTTTATAGGAAAGCGAGGAAAACAAAGGCACAAGGTACAAAAGCAAAAATAACGAAGGTACAAGTGAACAATGAAGGAAAAAAGGTACAAGGAAAGCAAAAAATCAACAAGGAGGAGGCTAGCAAACGAAGACGAAAGGGGGATGATTTTTTTGAAAACACAATGTGTTTTTTAACACTTTAAGTGTTGACCAACACTACTTCACGAAGTTGTTTATCCTTTCATTTTAGAACACTAATTTTCATTTGGGTCTAAAATGAACAATTTGATCTTCATTGCAAAGGGCTTAAAATGAATCTGAGAACAAACGCACTAGATTTTGTTTGAGGTTAAGAATTGAACAATCAAAACTCACACTTCTTTTTGGTGCTTAAAACAAATTCACAATTGCTTTGAAGGGTATAAAACGAACAAGTGTTTAAATTGTGTGACTTTGTCTTTTGAGTGCGTATCCTCTCCCCTTGCGCTTCGTGCGATCTAGGGTGCAAGAGAAACACTCAAAATACATTTTATTGCTTTGAAACACTTCAATTTGGGCTTAAAAATTGAACATCTTGTGCGAGTGTGAGTAGGGGCATTTTCGCGTACATTCTCTTTCTTTGTGCCATCAAAGATCGATCGAGTTACGATTGTGTCTTTGCTCACTTTTGTTTATCTTAGAGGGCCTGCCTTGGGGAAAAAGTACTCACCCAAGGGATGACTCAACCGGTAACACTCTAAAGCCAAGAGTATTTCCAACCCGGGATATAAATGATGGTTTTGGTTAAACGCCATAATCACGTGGTTGGCTCTGACAGGATGGATCCGAAAGGGGACTCTTGCCATATGGGTCAATCTCCACGAACAGAAAGTCCTTACTAGAACCCATGTGCTAGAATTTTCCAAAATCCTTAATCTATTTGTTGGTGCAAGAATGGTCATTCTGAAGCCACCACACTTACAATCTTCTAGTAGAGATGGAAAGCACGCCATGGGAGTTTCATGGGTGTTGATGCTTGCTGCCCGTTAATGAGCCGTGGAGGGAGCCAATGGGGTCAAGCATCTAACCATCCGCTAGAGATAAGCGCTAGACTTGTCCAAGTGGGAATCCAACAAATATTGTCTTACACATCCATAGGGCTTGTAATTATTCTTTGTTTGAAAACACAGTGTTGTATTCGAAAACATTTTGCAAACAAACATTCAACATGATTCTCAAAATTTCAAACCCTCTTAAAGACAAATATCATTGACTCAATCCATATGTTACTGCTTTCCCTGGGGATTCACATCCTTAGAGGTTCCTAAGCATTGGATTATACCTCAATTTGTCTTGTTGAGTAAACAATAGGAAAACCCTTGCCTTAAGTTCATTGAATTTCCACATAAAATATCTTGTGGGGTTTAAAGAAATTAAGACATTAGACATCTAAGTTTTAAACTTTAATCAAAGAGTGTGTTTTTGGTAAAAAGTACTCATTAAGCAAAGATAACAAATTGGACCCCACACATGCGCTTGATATCTTTTAGTCATATTGGTCTTTTGATTGCTCTTAGAGAAAAGTGTGTTCTTCAATACCTTGGCCTAGTAAACAAAGTCTCTCTAAGTCTCTTAGGATCATCAAAACTTTCATCTATCTTCCAAACATTCATCAATCCATCCCACCAAAACAACTTTAGATCTTTGCAAACATCATTCTAGACTTAGGCACATCATCAAAATCAAAATCACCTTGTTTAGTTAGGGGGCATGGGAATGTATCCTTTCTCATACCTCTAGTTAAATTAGCAATCCTTTGAACAAGTTCAACCTAAAAAATCATCTTAGGATTTACAAGTTCATCATCCAAATCAAAACAATCCAATCAAGCCCTAAGTCTAGCATTGATCCAAAGTCCCTAAATGTTCAACACTCATATCATTTACACATTTCATCCTCCATATCGTCATTGGTCCTAGGAACCTTAGAGGTCACTTTTGCTACAAGGTCAAAACACAAGAGGAACATGGAATATACACTTGATCCATACATCTTGAGTAATCTAAATCAATTGAATCCTCAAAGCCTTGCATTTCCTATCAATTATCAAAGTCCATGCATAGGATCATTGCCTTTTACAAATGTCAATGTTACAACAAGTGTGAGTATACCCAAGTCAAAGTTTGGAACACATTTCCCAATGATAGATCTAAGTCCAAACCTACAAATCCACCAATCGAATAATCAATGCATGAGCCTTAAATGAACAACGTCATTCCACCAAATCCCTACAAACCAAATGTGGATGTACCAAGTGTAAGTTTTTGAAACATGAATCCTAACTCGAAAAACTTGGAAAAATGATTCCCAATACCAACAATGTTCATCCTATCATGCCAAATCTGAACATCGTCCCAAATCAGAACATTATCCAAAGTCAATTTTCCCATAATCCCATTCAAAAACCACAAGTAGGCATCCCAAATCTGCTTAAACAAAAGCCAAATCAACTATCTCAAGTGAGTCAAGATCAAAATCAAGAACAAATTTGGCGAGATCAAATTGCGGAACTTTCCAAAATAGTTGAGGCATTGCACCAAGGGAAATCTCCACCACCATTACCTACATCATCCCTTGGTTTAGGGCTTCCCCCTTTACCTAACACCAATCACGCCATCCAAATCAATCCACCTAACATCAATCAAACCATCATGACAAATCCTTTGAATATACCATCGACATCGCACTAACAGATGGTATCCAATCAAGCAATAATGATGATCCCAACCAATCAAAATATGGTCTCCCAAGGGCCTATCACTTCGTTCATCCCAATCATCCCTAACACTTCAATCATTCCAAACGCCACTATCACACCCATCACATCTCAACCTCTCACTACCATGATCACTTCGAGCATATCTCAAACACTTGTCACTACATCCAACATGATTTTGAATCCACCACCACCCCCACCACTACCAATTTCCACCACATCAAGCAAATACGACGCGACATTACAAGCTACTTTTCAAAAGGGATTCCAACAATATCTAGCCATGCAACAAGCAACACAAGTGAAACAAGTGAAACAATCCTCTCAAGTTGTCCAAGCCTCTCAAGCTACCCAACCAACATGAGCACAAACACAAAAGATGACAACTATTGAAAACAAGGATCAAGATCAATCCATCACTGAACACACATTTACTTCATCCAATGATCGAATCGACATATGTCAAGAGTCACTTTTGAATCACGATCAAAATCCACCAACAAAACTCGACAATGAGCCAATTCAAGAAATATCAACATCACTTGATGCTATGGTCGAAGACATTCATAATCTCTCCATCACAATTGTCGAAAACAATGATCAAAATATCCCCATCGAGGAACACATTGAGGATGTATCTACATAATCCGATGATCAACTCACCATACATCAAGAGCCACTTTTTAGTTATCTCTTTCAAGGAGTGTTAGGATTATTTGATCCAATTGACATAATGCACAATCAGTTCACCTATGATCATGTTGAAAATGTCTCTACATCGCCTTACGAGTTAGAGGACATATCTCAAGAATTTATTCCAAAGCATAATCAAAATCTTTCACCAAAGTCTAGCAATGGTCCCTTTCAAAACATGTTGATCCCCTTTGACCGCATGGTTACAGATACTGAAAGAACCCTGAACTCAACACTTGCAGATATTGAACCACTTACCATGTACAATGATGACATCCAAGAACCATTTATAAGCAATCCATCCTTTGGAACTGACCCATGTCGAGAACTTGATCCAAAGCATGTCAAAAGCAACTCCGAAATTAATCAAGATCAAGAATTTGTATCTTCAAGATACTACAATAATCTAATGAACACTCTCTTATCCATGCAAGATGATCATATCCATGTAGCACATATTCCTCCATCTACCCATGAGATGCTTTCTACAGATGGGCACGTAGATGATCTTAATCAAGAACAAGATTGTGTTACACAAAAGGAGCAGATTCTTAACTCCTACAATCAAACAGACTTATCAACATCAGGATCAAATATGTCCCAAACTCAAATTGAGGAAATCATGAATAAAGATATACTCAACAAAACAAGTCAGATAGAACATCCAGAGTTAGCGGAGCAGCAAATTGAAAGAACGTCAACTACGGTGGTCATCTATCAGAGAACACTTATTGAACTAGAGCTCTTGGAACAGGAGAAATCAAAGCATGAAGGTACCACTTCCACCATACTGGGGGCAACTTCGTCTCAAGAAAACGTCAACATAGGGAGCATGAAGAGTCCTTATGATGAAGCTAGTGTCAATACTACAACAAACCACGTCATGAATCTTCATCCACCCATCACCCCATCCATGAATTGGGACCAACTTCGAAGAAAAAATTTGAATCAAAGTACAGAGAACGTTATCAAAGCAAAAGAGGCTGAGAAGCATAATGGACAAATCAAATACAAATGGATACCAAAGAATACAAAGAAAAATCATCCCTATCAAACTCCATCAGTCAAAGAAACTGTGAGGCAAACTAAAAGATGGAAAGGTATCCATCAAAGAAATCCACAAAAGAAAAAGCAGGCTTTTCAAGCAACGTACAAGTTATATCAAGCAATTGGTCCTAATTCCATGCACACTTCCATATCCACCCATCATTGCTCATCTTCCCAAGTTTGGAGAGTCAAAGGTTCCAAACAATCAACTGATCCATCTTTTATCCCTAAACACACTCCATCCACGCCTCCACGCATGATACTGAATTCTCACATTGATCGTGTATTGGCAACAACCCTTCATCATAAGGATTCAGAAGGCAATCTATCACGATGTGCGCATAGAGACAGAGTTAACCTTGGTATCAATGAAGCAGATCACGAATCCAAAAAGTTGCATTCAAGTGCACGTATCTTAGCAAAGCAGCTTCTTCAAGTAGAATATCGATGGCACATTATGATAGGGGCATCTGCATCAACACCACCAGGTGGTTCAACATGAATCTTTCAGAAAAAATACAAAAAAATCAAGAAAAGCAAAAAATCCAAAAAAATCAGAAAAAGGATTGAAAATAGTAAAGATAAAAATTGTCCTCTAGTGAAAACCGCATGGGCGGCGCTTTCGGCAAGACCATGACGAAAACCTAGCAAACAGGCATCATGTGTAGAATCGAGCATCTACTTCAGGTGAAAGAATCTCATCCCATCCATAATAAATCAATCATTCCATCCATCTTATCCGTAATAAATCCATCCATCCATGAACCATTTATCCAATCCATTCGCATCTATCTGCATCCGTCATCTTAGTTATCTTGATCTTGATGAAATTTTGGGGCACACCTTACACTTGCTTATGGTAAAACATCTTGAAATGGGTCATTTTCATTGATCCTATCCTATCCTATGTTATTTGAGCCATGTAGCATTATCCAATGAGCATTCCTTATCCGAACACCTTATCTTATCACAAGATAAATCCTTGGCATACTTTGCGTGCTTACCATATCCATCCATCCATACACTTATCCGAGCATCCATCCATTGCATTCCATATGTTGCTAGACATTGGGGACAAATATGTACATCTTGCTTCGAGAATAAATATTGATCTATATCCTCCAACTCATGTGGCGATCCGAACATTGGCAAACATGAAACAAAATTGGTCAAAGCATTTGTGAGAAAAAATCCAAATCAATAGCCCATGGCATATTTTGATGAGAAGAAATTCCTTATTAGTCTTCAACTTTCATCAAACATCTATCCAAAAAATCACTATCAGTCGCATCTAAACGCATCCTTCAACGTCACATCAAATCATCAAAACATATTTTGTTTGAAAACAAGCTTCAAACAATCATGATCAATCAAATCCAATCAAAAAATCATCATCTTAGGATATCCTTGTGTTGCATAACACTATACTTTCATTGTTGTGCATCCTCAACAATGATTATCATCATCAGTCTTGATCAAATCATCATCAATCCATCATCATCTTGGGGATATCATTCCCAATCATTGTGTTGCTTAACACTATCCTTGCATTGTTGTGCATCCTCAACAATGTTATCATCGTCAATCTCGATCAATCAAATCCTTGCATTGTTGTGTATCCTTAACAATGTTATCATCATCATTAATCCATTGACCCGATCAATCAACCTTAGAAAATCAAAAAACATTCAAAAAATATCAAAATCCAAAAACATTAGAAAATCAGAAAATCCAAAAACATCAGAAAATTAGAAAATTCAAAAACATTCAAAACATTTCAAAATCCAAAAACAGGTCAAAAAGTCATTCAAAAAGTCAAAAACAAGGTTGTCTTGTCAAACTACGTCGTCTCTGAGCTTGACCATAGGCAAGGTTGATCTTTAATCATCCCCCGAGACATTTAGGTTAGTCCTATAGGAGTCTGTCATAATAAACTAACATCTCATCATGTATATCATCATCTGTAAATCGGTGAAGTCGTCAGTCGAACTACATGGTCTCTGCGTGTATAACGTAGGCAAGGCTAATCTATCGATAAGCCCCCAAGGCCCCTAGGATAGGTCTTTAGGTTAGTATCTTGGTCAAAATCTTGGAAAATCCCAAAAACATTAGAAAATTGAAAAATCAAAACATTTGAAAATCTTGAAAAAATACCAAAACAGCCTCAAAACATTACAAAAATGTCAAAACATCCAAATATTTGAAAAAATCCATCCACCTCATCTCGCTTGCACAATAAACACCATTCATAATAAACTGATTGTCACCTCAATCTTTGGTGAAACAGTTAGAAGCAAGTCTAGCAGTTAAAACTAAAACTCAAAAACATCAAGTCTCAAGTCTTAGTCAGTACGTAAACAAGTTGCTCAGGTCTTTGTGTCGATAGTCCATCATCCAAACAGTCCCATATCAATCATCTGATAACATCATGTCGTAGGATGAATCCTTCCTACAAGGGGCATTATTTATCAAAAAGAACATTTTGGATAAATGAAATGACGTGCCACCATCCACTAACATGTCCTAGGATGTATCCTTCCTACAATGGGCATTATCTTTTGGCAATAAGTTTTTGTTCTTATCCTTAAAAACATTCCCTTTTGGTTAGCGGTATTGAAGAACATCAACTTGTTTGTGTACTTGGTCTTTTTCTTTTTGACTTATCTTATTGCGCTCAATCCAAGGACCTCTCGATGATATCCGAATGAAGGATTTAGAGAGATAGGAATGGGGCAACAATCATTATCTTTTGTCTACTGTGCTTGTTGGAATTTCTTGTAAAATAACTTGGCGAATACTTGCTTTGTTAGATATGTATGGAGGATGTTGCAGATAGCTTGTTGACTATTGCATTGATTGGTTATACCTTTTCGTGTTTTGGTCCGAGATGTTTGAGACTTCTAAAGTGCATCCTAGCAAGGTTTCTGTATGTCAGGTGTGAACAAGAATACTCCTATCTATTTGTCGAGTCAAAGTCAATCACACTAAGTACAACACCATCCTGGTCCTTCATACCTTGATGCATCGTACTTAGGTGTGTTATCAAACATAAAGTAAGTGACCCTTTGAAAATCCCAATCCTTGATAAGCATCATCATCATCATCTATCATAAAGTCTCGACCAATCATGGACTTGTTGGATCCTCTTGTCATCATCTCATTTCCACGCTAACATTGCATCATGAATAGTCCATCATGCTTCCATCCTGCATCCACAAACCGTTAGCATCATCATCACCAATGCATCCATCATGCATCCATTCTGCATCTAGAAAACTGTCAGCATACCACATATCATTCATATCATACATCATAGGAAACATCGATCATTTCACATGCATTGCATAATCATCATCATAATATGGATCTGTTAGTCTAAGCATCTGCATAAAACATCCATCACATAATCATAACATATCACATCATATCATCATTTAAGTTGTTTAGGATAATATAGATTTGTTATTCTAAGCATCTTGAAATCATCTCATTTGCATCATCACCATAACCATCCATTTTGAACCTCTTTATCGTGAGATCGACCCTCAAATCGAATCTTTTCGCTCGATCTCTCGAGGGGGCAACGTACCAGTGTACTTCTTTCCGCTAGGGCATCCGAAAAATTAGAAAATTTTTAAATTTTGATTGTGGCAAGTTTATTCTTTGAACCAACGCAACAAGTACATTGCTTCAAAGAGGGGCAAAATGTAGACATGCAAAATTAACATTATGCATTCGATCGGATTCAGTCAAATTAGATGTTGCATTAGGACCATTCATCAATTAATCAAGTGCATTTTCATCCATTCAAATAAGCATTATCATTCAACCTTCATCTTGCATCATCCACTTAATTAAATAAATCAGGACTTCATTTAAATCAAATCCTAAATCATATTCCATCATTTTCTAATTTAAATAAATCAATTATCAAAGTCTTGAAAGTCAAATAATCTAATCAGCATTAAATCAGCATAATCATCATCTAACCCTAATTAAATGTTAATCCCATCCCACTTGCATTATCTAGATCTAGCCACTTGCACAATAAATCAATTTTATTGATTTATTAAAACACTCATTTTCCCTCAACATGACAAGTCAAACATTGCATTTATTGTTGTTTTTCTTGTCCCCCTCTCAAAATTTATTGCAAATTTGAATTCAAATTCTCCCTCTCATGGGCACTCTTCCCAAATCTTGCACAACCATTGACCATTCACCACTTGACAAGTGTCATCTTCTCATTGGAGGATCTTTAGTCCCACATTCACCATCTTGGCCAATCTCTCATCAAGAAAACCTATAAAATGAGGTCTTCATTCTCATTCATGGATCCACAATTTTATGCAAGGTTACTCTCTTCATTTGAGATTTGATCTTGTTCATCATCTTGAGCTTTGATCAAGGATTGGGAAAGGGTCACTAGCACATGTGACACCAATCCAACTATGGAATAGGTAGCTTGCTTTTGGTTTTCATAATGCTTTAGTCTTTTTATCATCATTTGTGGCATTTTGAAAGTATTTGCAATGTATTTCATAGAGGTATTTTGATAGAGTTTGCAAGGCACTAACCCATTGTTTGAAGTTTAGTTGTTTACAGATTTTAAAAAGATGCCTACAGAAACGAAAAGGGTTTTTAAAGGAGATTCTTAGCTTTCCACCAATATAAATTATGCTTTACTTTGAAATTAATAAATAATTATTATTCATTTTCTATTTAAATTATGACTAAATTCATAATTGATAGGTTGATTAAAAAACATTTATAGCTTTTAAATGGTATCACATTTTATTCTTCTCATACTATAGGATTAAAAAAATAAAATAATAAATCATGAAGTTTTGACCAAGTTAAGGTGGTTAGACATACGAGCTTTTATATAATTTAAAAGTTGTAATAAAAAATTCATAATTAATTATTTACTTTGAAAAAAATTACAAAAAATATGCATCACATCAGGAGATGATTCATCTAATTATATCTAAAATCTTATAAAAAAATATTATCATTTTATTGTGGTTAGGGTGGTCAGACAAACACCAACTTCTTCTTTTTCCCTTGAAATTTAAGTACTATTGCATTGAAATTTTAAATTTTCACCAAATAGAATTTTAAAAAATAAATAAACCTAGTAGTTTAGAAACTACATTCAATTTGCTACAAATTATATTCTTACAATTTTTGAAATAATATAGATTACTTATTCAAATTTTTATGTCAAGTTGTATAACTCTGATTTTTCTGAATTTTTTGCCACTTAAGGGTCTATTTTTCTATGATGATCCTGCACATACCCCAATATTAACTATACATTCATTCAAAGCACGTGTGTACATTTGTATGTAGGTGAATTCAAATTTGAGTACAATTTGTGATGGTGAATACAAGGAATAGATCGAGAAAGTATGATCAAACAAGAGAGAGGAAGAGAAAAGTGGGTGAGGAACATCTATTGAAGAACAACCCATGGAAAATATTGATGACCAAGGTGATGTACATGTACAAGAACAAACTAAAACTAGTAATAGAATTTTTTTCTATGGTATGGAGCATCTAATGGAGATGGATAAGGATTCTCTTTTCAGTAATATTTCATCTGAATATATGTTATCTGAAAGCACAGTAAAATTACACTAAAAGAATATGGGATGAATTTTTTGAAGAAAAATATCTAATTGGAAGAGCATAATTAGTTGCAAAGTTATTTAGATGAAAAGAAATTACCCCTATTTCAAAGTTGTTAAGGATTGATAATAGGAAAAGTTCATCAAGTTGATTAAAATAAAAAATTGTTGAAAACTTGCAAGCATTGAAAACAAGAGTCGATCTAGTGATCTAAGTGTTGCATGTAGAGCATTGATTACTACAATTTCGAGTAAGAAATTATCACATAGAAGACAAGTTCAAGCAATTTTTGAATTACTAAATATTTCTAGGAGAGTTGTTCAAAGGTATATTAAAAATAGAAATGAAATAGATGAAAAAATTAAGAAAATCTGGGTAAATATTTGTAGGGTTCCTCAAAAAGATAGAATTTTAGATGTAAAGAAATAGGTGGTTGAATATTCAACCAACCACTCTCATTTTTCTTCCAATAGAAGGGATACTATACAAATAATAGGTGAAGATGGTACAAAAATTTCTCATCCAAAACATTTTATTTATTTAAATGTCATTAATTTCCTATGTTTTTCTATAATTAAATAAATTTCTATAATTTATTTAATTATTATCCACTTTATCTTTTTTTAATTTTAAATAAAATCATTTATTTAAAATTGTCCACTTTCTATTTCTTCCTGATAATTTAAATAAATAAACTTTATTTATTTATTTAAATACATCATTAATCTCTCATGTATTTCTATAATTAAATAAATCTCTTTGATTTGTTTAATTACTAGACATATCTTAAATATAATCTATATAAAATACACCGAGATATATCTTATTATTATTATCTTATATTATTATTATTATTACATGTTTATTAATACTATTACTAAAATAAATAAATAAATATTACTAAAATTATGATTATTTTTAATAATATACTTTTTAAAGCCATTATGTATTTGAAATTAGCAATATACTTTTTAAAGTTAATATATAATTTCAAAAGAATATAATAATATATTAAAAAGTATGTTGCTAATTTCAAATACATAGTAGAAGTTAAAAAGTATATTATTAAAAATATTTTTTTGTTTCTTTAAATTGTTTATGGTTTTTTATTTTTTTCTAAAATACGTTTGATTTTGTGTTTTTTTTGTGATGGATTGTGTTGACCTCCTATAGGTATCGTGTTTACATTGTAATTGAAAAAAAAAAAAAGACTTTCTATTTCATGCTGAAATTTTAGGAAAATTTTTAAAAAGACTATTTCTTAAAAAAATATTACTAATATAATATTATATAGTATTATTATTAAATCATAATATTATATTAGAATATTAATAAAAAATAGAAAAACCCAAATTTTAGGAAATTTTAAAAACTAACTATTTCTTAAAAAATTAATACTAGAATATAATATTACATAGTATTATTATTAAATCATGAATATTATATTAGAACATTAATGAAAAACAAATAAACCCAAATTTTAGGGAAATTTAAAAAAAACACTATTTCTTAAAAAATTAGTACTATTTAATATTGATATAGTATTAATATAATATTATCATACTATTAGTTTTAAAAAAAAATAGAAATATTAATTAAATAATATTATTAATTAAGTAGATTTAATACTATTATTAATTAAATACATTTTATTTAATGTTAATTAACTACTAAATTATAATAGTATTGATAGAAAATAAAAAATAATTAAGTTTAATTAAATAATAATAGATTAAATAAATGTTTAATTAATTTTTTTAATGTAGTGTTATTAATTAATTAACTAATTAATAATATATTAAATAGATGTTTAAATAATTTTTTATATTAATATTTAAATTATAATATTTTAAATAGATTTGATTTAAAAAAAATCATAGACATGTTTCTAAAATACTAAAATCAAAAATAAAATAAAAACATAAAGCTCACAACAAAAATAATAGTGAAAAAAATATTACTAATAAATTAGAATGATTTTAAAAAATTGTAGACATGTTTCTAAAATACTAATATTTTAAAAAAAAAAATCTGACAACAAAAAAATAGTATCTTAATAATATTAAAAAAAACTAACCCCTAAACCCTAAACTATAATTAATAATAGATTAAATAAATGTTTAATTAAATTTTCATATTAATATTTAAATTATATGATTTTAAATGTAGCATTATATAATTTAATATTAATATAATATAATAAGATTAAAAATATATTCTTTTATTTTAAAAAATAAATCCATAAATATATTTCTAAAAATATAATTGATTATATATTTAGAAAAATCCATATCTTTTTATTTGAAAAAAAAGATCCATCAATACATGACAACAAACATATGAGCAACAACCTCATTCTGAATATGAGCAAAGAGAAGAAAGCATTCCACAACTAGAGGAGAGTCGAGGAAATGTAAATTAGAAAAATATTCAAATTAATATTGATGAGGAAGCTTCTAGATTAGTAGATTATGTTGCAGAAACCCCTCCAACTTCAAATCAACAACACTTGCATTTTGCATCAGATGAAGATGAAGATTATTGTGATAACCTGAATGGATTACTTGCCAGTGACTTTCAAAGAATTCAAATGGTATTTCGTCAATGAATAGATAAGTTGGTTTTGCTAACAATGTGCTATATCTGCCAATAATGCTACACTGGAATAAAAGTATTTTACATGCCACAAGGTCCAGTTTGCAATAGGTGTAGATAGGAAAAAGGGAATATTAGATTTTTAGATGCCAACAATATGGATCACAGTCCCCAACTGATTGAACTAGAAAACCTCACACAGGTGGAAGAAATGTTGATAGCACAAGTCAACCCTATCTTACAAGTGACACATGCAACCAGGGGAATATTTAAATATAAATGCAACAAGATAAGATTTCCCTAGAATATTGAAAAAGTGTCAAAAAAACTACTGCATCCTATTAAAGATCCCCCCATATTATTGTTCATAGAAAGGATCAATGTGGAACCAATTATAATGTCACAGTTAATAGAGAAAGAGTATATAAAGCACTCAAGTATGAAATTTGACATGATAAGTTCTACTCTAATGTTACTGTGATAGGGCGAATTTAAGTGTTAGAATACAAACAACAAACAAAAGAGTGCAAAACAACACTAAAAACACTCTACACCTCAAGATTAGCCTAGTTGGATTCAATACAAAATAAAGATGACCAAATAGAACATTTTACCTTATTTCGAATCGATCCTTTGGTTGGACCTTCAATCTTTGGTGTTGTATGCTCCTTGGATGGAAAGAGATGCAAGCTATAGGATGGATGAAAAATGGATGGAAGTGGAGGCAAACATGAAAAATGGCTAAGTATGGATTGAGAAAAAAAATTGCAAGAGTTTGGCTACTATGAATGATCTCTCCCAAAATGAGAGAAAAAAGGGGTATTTATAGAGATTTTAGAATTCTCCAAGGAAATGGATGGTCAAGCTTGAGCCACCAAGATTGAGATGTAGGGCTAAGGTGAGTTGAGAACTCACAAGCTCTCACATCTTGACATGTGGCATATGATATGGCTTAAAAAAGGTGATGTGTACATGAGGTGGAATGATAGTACATGACATGGAGGTGGTACATAGTACCTTGGGATTGAGATAAGATCTCCTCATAAAGGAGGTATTTGTCCCCATGTGGGTGAGAGGACATGTGGGAAATTAAAAATTCCTCAAATATTCTCATGGGATGAGAGAAAGAATTTAAAATTCTTTTAAATGCATTGGGAAATTAAATGTGAATTAAAAATTCATATGGGGAATGGAGTTCCTTATTCAAAAAAAGAAAGTTTTTAATGAAGCTGACTAAGGACACATTCCATAAATGATATGGGGATTAGGGATGACCTAATTAAGTGATTAAGGTTGTGCAAGTACTTGATTAGACTAGTTAATGAAACTTTAGAGGCAAGTGGGAAATTATGGAGGATGGGACCCTAATGATGATTAGGGGTGTGCACATCTTAATCATAAATTAATTATAACTAAGAAAGAGGGTTAGATTGTTAAGAGGGATTAGAGACCAACTTGCAAAAGTTGGAGGATGTGACAATGAGAGAGAAAATAAGGAATTAAAAAAGTAGATTTAAAATTTCAAAAAGATAATATGACTAAATTAAACAAATTGATACATTTATTTAATTTAGAGAGGAAAAAGGGGGAAAGTATTTATTAAATTAAATACTTTGAAAAACCTTATGGAAGGCATGAAATATTAATTAAATGAGTGATTTAATTAATACCGACAAAGAGGACGATGAATTAAATGAACAAATGGATGATTAAGGAGACGAATTTGAACATATGGAAGTGGTCAAATTTAGATGTCTACATTTTCCGCCTCTTCGAAACACTATTAGGATAATAGGGCTTCGAAGAAAAATAAAACACAGACAACTCTATGGAAGAAGTGACTAGAAAATGAGATACTCCAGCATGGGAAAGATTGTGTGAACTACCTGAATGAAGGAGAAATAGAGGGGATGCCCTAGTCTCGCAAGGGAAGGCTTATGACGGAAGGTTGGGGAAGAATGGTAGGGTATGCCCCCTCGAGAAGGTAGATCAGGAAGGAAAAGGGGGCCCCGGGAAACTTCTCAAAAGTATGAAGTGGTATATGTCGATGGAAAGAGCACGAAAAATCAAGAAGATTGGCACTTGAACAGAGGAAAATGGGTTTATAGTGTGGAAATGGCAGCTCTAGGAAGATAAGCGGGGAGGGAATTAGTTGAGGCTAAAAAAAGGTTAAATAAAAGGAAAAATTCTTTTTATTTGAAAAAGTGGAAAAAAGGGGGGGGAAAGGCTATAAAAGGTAAGTGAGGGGGTTACCTCTCCTCATTTGCACAACTATCAAGTGAGGAGAAGAGGAAGAAGAGGAGAGAGCCAAAGGGAGGAGACATGATGCTGGAGTACGATTCAGACATCATTCATCATTCATCAGGGGGATGAGAGACGACGATTCTTCAACGAGTGTGTCATGCCATGCTAGGTGAGTCTGAAACCCCATTTTGTGATTTTAGTCAATTTTTTCCAATTTTTTGCAAAAACAAAATTATGGGTTTTGTGGGGTGGCTCGGGAGGAAAAATGGGTTAGCGGGAAATTTTTTTTTTTTTTAAGTCTAGGGGGGGCTAGATAATTTGGGCGGGGGAGGCTAGACGGGCCCAGGTGGGTCCACCCAACTAGCGCGGGCGGCTCCGCCCGAGCTGGGCAGAGGCCCACCCAGTGAACTCAAACGGGTTCGCCCAGCCAGCCTGGGTAGGTCCACCTAGGCTCAGGCAGGCTCACCCGTGAGCTCGGGCGAGTCCACTAGGGCTAGGGTAGGCACGCCCGCGAGCTCAGGTGGGTGTTCCCGCGAGCTCAGGCAAGTCCGCCTGGGTGCGAGGCGGGTCCGCCCAAGGGCTAGGGCGAATCCAAGACGGCCAAAATAAGCTACAACCAGGGGTAAGGGATTGTTAAGGGCCCAAGGGTGGGATGGTTAAGGGAAATCTCGGTGTAGGAAAAGGGGGCAAGACAATGTTAGAAAAGACTGACAAGGTGTCATTGTGATGGATGCAGAAGGTGGAGAGTTTGCGGGCGCGAGATAGACAGTCTGAGGTGTTAGCGAGATGCATGGCATAGATGATGGGCACGGAGCACCAAAGACTAGCAGAGGCAGGATTACTTCATATGCTAACATATGCGACGATTAAGGCCCACAGGGCCATGCTGACAGCCCTGATAGAGCGATGGGACTTGGCGAGATCGACATTCCATCTACCGACTGAGAAGATGACCGTGACCTTAGAGGATGTTTGGCAGATTTTGAGGCTCCCCATAGTAGGACTTAAGGTTAGCGAGTGTTGGTCAAAGGACAAGGCGTTGGATGAGTCTGTGCGTGTTGTTTTTGGCAGTGATGATCTACCAGTTCAGCCAGGGTAGCTAAATGTGGATAGGTGTCTGTCGTGCAAGGTACCGACATTGTCTTTGTACTTAGTTAAACTGATTAGTGGGATCATGGTGCCAGACCGGAGTGGTTGATTCCTACATCTAAGGTTTGTTGAGGTGATTCAACATATCATCGAGGGCCGAGAGGGGCAGTTCACGTGGGGGACATGCATGTTGGCACAATTGTATCAGGACATGCACCGGGTCTACTATCGAAAGGTGGTGAGTGTGGCCCATGTCACACTACTACAGGTTTGGGCATGGGAGCACATCAGGGTGACCAGACCGATTGTGCACAGATTAGGAGAGTAGGATGACAGAGAGGTCATGGCCTGGGGTTGGGGGGAAGAGGTAGGAGTGATACTACGATATCGAGAGGTGAGAGATGTAGATATATGGAGGAGACGGTTAGATGATGTGTAGGTGGAGATGATAGTGTGACATCCTTATATGCTGCAGCACTTTAGATGCTAGAGGGGTGATGAGGAGGCACACAGGGGGTACTTCTTCACCCATTGTTATCTTATTGGGAGAGTTCCACTTGTAGTGGAGCTACATAGACCCGATCGAGTGACACGACAGTTTTGAGTGAGGCAGGATATTCCAGTGGCACGGGTGAGATTTTAGCGACTATCATGGGAGCGGCCATGGGGGGCTCCACTGAGCCCGGATGTAGTGTGGGCGGAGCTAGAGACACTACAGTTTATGCCATACCCAGACAAGCAGGAGGGACAGAGGGATGCATGGGTGACCGATCAATACCGACAGTGGTTCAGGTGACATTCACCGCCATAGATTACCCCAATAGTGCCAATTAAGGGAGCACTAGGGTTCAGGTTATAGGATGAGAAATGGTTGAGGGCGGCGAGACCAACACCCTGAGGGTGACAGAGAGGAGGCTAGGTGTGAGGAGGATAGCAGGGGGAGGGATAGGAGGCGGTTGGAGGAGCGGAGGAGCTAGCGAGGGCAGCCAAGAGGAGGAGACAGGAGGTGGACATGGCCACAGGAGGGTAGCAGCAATAGAGACAGGAGGAGGGTGAGGCCAGTAGAGGGCAGGAGAGATAGGAAGTAGACATTTCCATAGAAGGGTAGCAACGACAGAGACAGGAGGAGGGCAAGGCCAACATAGCGTAGGAGAGGATGATAGGGAGAGAGGGAGCCCCTTCGATGATAGATGTGGATGCGATGGAGGTGTCGATAGAGAGCGAGGGGTATGAGCCATGAGAGATGGACATTGACATAGATGTGTATGACCTTCAACCACTGTCGACAACACCTCCCCAAGGAGAGGATCCCTCAGTGGTGTTGAGAGAGACTGTAAAGAGAATGTGCCTCAGTGAGCAATGGTTACGACAGAAAGAGGCAGAGCGGGTAAGATTAGAGGCAGCGCTGAGGGAGCTACAGGCGCGCTTCACCCAGGGTGAGAGAGATTACGCAGTCCTGGCCACGCTGGTGTCCGACATGGAGAGGAGATTGATGAGAGGGAGAAATGAGGCATGGGATGAGGTAGTTGACCTGCGATCAAATATAGAGAGATTGCGAGCAGAGGTGGCTAGGGAGCATGAGGAGGGAGATGCAGCGAGATGGGAGCAAGATCATTTGGTGGCAGAGGTGGTGATACATTAGGCTATTGGAGGGGTGATAGGGCAAGAGCCATTAGAGATTGCGGTAGGGGCAGCCAGAGATATAAAGGATCTATAGAGACAACTACATCGGTTATGGAGAGAGAGAGCATATTGGCACTGGGAGTGAGCTGAGCTCAGAGACAGGGTGGACTGTTTAGAGCAGACAGTGGGGGATATGGGGTTGATGCAGCAGAGAGAGGGGGAGACAAGGAGAGAGATGTGGATGTTGCGGTAAAAGAGAGATGTGGCACATGCATAGGTGTAGGCCTTAGAGGGAGACATGGATTTGGCACAAGCATGCGCTCAGGTGGTTGAGAGTTATAGGCTGGTGGCAGAGTCAAAGGTTCAGTCTCTCCAGAGAGAGAGGGATGCAATGGTATCACAGGTGTCAGGTCTACAACGGGAGTGAGATTCTGCTGAGTTGAGACTATAGGCACTTCAGAGGGACAGGGATGCAACAGAGGCTTAGGCACAGGCTGCACAGAGAGAGAGAGAGATGCTATAGAGGTACAGAGGCAGATGTTGCAGGGAGAGTGGGACACAGTAGTGGCTCAGTGGCAGTCAATGTAGATCAGTGATGTAATAGTGACAGATACATAAAGGTTATAGGGGGAGAGGGATACAATAGTGGCTAGGGTAGTGGTTGCCGAGGAGATGAGAGATCAGGTTCAGGCAGAGATGACATAGTTATGACTATCCTAGGAGGCCTAGGAGTAGGAGAGGAGATTGATCATGAGAGATCGGGATAGATATCATCAGGAGTGGAATTTCGCTCGAGTTCAAGTTGCTGAGCGAGAGGAGAATGTGAGGGAGGCAGGATTTTAGATGGCTTCATATTACCATGTAGTTCCCGACTTGGCACAACAACTATTCTAGTATGTTCTATAGACACCACAGATGCCAGCACCATCTTAGTATTTGGGGACACGGACCTGAGGTTATAGTGATTCACCAGGTGTCACCCCAGGCAGAAGATCACTACCTGATTCACCATAGAGATCAGATGTGGGTAGCTCATTCGGGAGATGACAGGATACTAGTTTTTGACAGATGCAGGGTGGAGCATGTAGTAATTATCGACAGAGATTAGAGATGCTCTACATCTCTGGATTTTGTACCTTATTTGATGATGTATGAGGGATATGTGATGGATATATGATAGATTTTGATGTATGATGGATATATGATGTACATTGTATTATTTTGATTATGATATGGGATAGGCCTAATTGACATTATGTAGTATGTTTTTTGTGATGGATGATTCAGTTTATGTATGCACATGTATATGATATTTCCTACTCATGTAGATGGATACTTTGGTTTATTTATGCACATGTTTATGATACTACATGCTTATGTGGATGTATGAGTATATGATACTTCATGCCTATGTGGATATATGAGTTGATTTAGTTATGCACATGTTTATGATATGACAATGGATGATTGGGTTTATGTACTTGTGTGATATGGATGATTTTATTAATGCAAATATTCACATGGTGATATGATGTATGCACATGTTGTATCTATGATGACCTATGTGTATGGATGCCTAGTTGATTTATTGACATGTATGCATATGTGTATGATGGATTATGTATGAATATTTTATATATGCAGGATGTGATGTATTATGAGTCTATGACTTTGTGATGCAGGTGGCGATGTATGTGCGGTTCTAACACGTTGTGATGCAGGTGGCGATGTATGTGTGGTTAATAGAATGAACCTAATATGTGATAATGTTCTTGTAATTTATAGTGAATTAATAATGAAAGGAAATAAGACATGGTCATAAGCATCAGTAAGAACTGCCATGATAATGGAAGATGGGTATGTAGTGAATGTGAAAATGGGTGGAATTTGTCACTTGTCAAAAACTTTTAGTATCCTGAGAAGAATCAGAGAGAAAGGGATAAAGTATTTGCACAACCAAAATCATAGGGTGAATGCAATGAAACATATGATGAAATGCAATCCTAATATTAGTTTCCATCTTCAGAGCACTGATTTTTGCTATAGCAGAAGATACCGGATACCCTGATATGTAAAACCAAGGCGAGTTGGCATCCAATGCATGAAACAAACACATCAAATAGAAAGGATACCCCAACACCCCAAGGTCATGATGACCTTGGTCGGGCCAGGTATTGGGATAACCACAAACACACAAGGATGCCCCAGCATAACACAAGACCTCAGGGATCTTGGTGGGTACTACACGGGACAACCAAGAAGACAACAACAAAGAAAAGACAAAGATAAGCCCCTATGTAGATGATTCAAAGCACACCATGATATGATGGATCAAAGCGACCATGACAAGTGTTTATAGTGAGCTCAAATGATAAATAAATCAAAAAAATCAAAAGATCACAATCAATTTCAAATGTCATTTGCCATAGGATCAAGGGGATGGATGGGATTGGTGAGGTCTACTAGGAAGGATGCATCCTATTGAGACCGATGATGGATACTAAGCAAGAATGACCCAGTTTGATGCCAGATGTTTTTCACTAACCAAATATTCTAATAATAGGGGATTTTATTTGAGAATAACGAGCTAGAACACAGACTGACATACCCTACAGACCTAGGGACTCGGGGGTTGATTAGAGATTAGCCATGCCTACGTGAAATCGTAGAGCCCTCGTAGTTCATGAGAAGGCCATGGATAAAACAGAAAGAGGACAGTGAAGACAGATGATAGACGACCAACGTGTGATGGTCAGAATACCCCAGGGGTAGATCAAATGATCAGCCTTGCCTACATGACAGCGCAGGGGCAACGTAATTTGACTAGTGATGCGATAGGACGAGATCTAGATGAAGACCGACATGATGGATGATCCTATGTGATGACACAGAATGACCGATGAGGAGATGAATGACATAAGCTCAAAGTGAAATACTAAAAAGATCAGGATGGGGGATAGGATAGATGGGTTGTCCAATGCTCAATCAAAATATAACAAGCAGCCAAGGATGGGTGGGTGAGGACGATAGTGGATATGAAAGCATAAAATAACTAGGATGATAGGTAGATAATGATTAAGCCCTCTAGGAATGACTCCTGTTACTAGGTTTTCACCATCCATAGTTATCCAAGGTGCCACCAAAAAGTGGTTTTCACCATAGGATGAACTTATTTCTCTTTACTATTTTTGGATTTTTGGATTTTTTTCTAATTTTTTTGATTTTTCTGATAGGTGGGGTTACCAAGTGGACTTAGGCATAGAACTTCTTTAGATGCAAGAATTTGATGGGTTTTTCAAGGGGCTCTCCTTCAAGAGTAGTCAACCTATATACCCCATATCCATATTTGGTGACTATGATATAAGGCCCTAACCAGTTTGTCTCAAATTTTCCTTTCTTGTCTCGGTCTTGTTGAGTATGTTGATTCTCTTTGAGGACAAGATCACCCACCTAAAACTATCGAGGGAAAACTTTCTTGTTGTAGTGATGCTTGAGGCGGTTCTGGTATGCTTGTAGGTGATCGTAGGCTTTGATTCCTCTTTCATCAAGTAACTCCAGTTGTGCAAGTCGTGCAACACAAGCATCCTCCTCACTAATAAGATTTGTTAAGGAAATTCTCAGTGATGGGATCTCAACTTCAATTAGCAAGATGGCTTCAACACCATAGACTAAATAATAGGGAGTGGCCCCTGTAGGGGTGCGGATGGAGGTGTGATATGCCCAGAAGGCAGGATGAATATGGAGGTGCCAATCTCGGCTAGTGTTATTGACAACCTTTTTGAGGATGTAGATGAGGGTCTTGTTGGTTGCTTCTGCCTAACCATTACCCTAGGGGTAATAAGGCATTGACCAATGATGCTAGATGTGAAAGGTGTCGCAGAGGTGTTTCATGGCTTGGTTTTTGAAGGGTTTTCCATTATCAGAAAGGATGGTGGATGGGATACCATATCTACAAAGAATATGGTAAAGGATGAACTTTGAGATCTGAATACTGGTGATCTGTGAGAGTGGCATTGCTTCCACCCACTTAGTGAAGTATTAAGTGGTAGTGATTATGAATGTATGGTCATCAGATGATGGTGGGTAAATCTTGCCAATCAAGTCGAAACCCCATTGAGAGAAGGTCCACGATGCTAGGAGGGGCTAAAGATCCTGTGCTGGAGCATGAATCAAATCAGCATGTTGTTGGCATGGAAGGAACTTCTTCACAAATTCACAAGCATCATGCTCTAGTGTAGGCCAATAATATCCAACTCAGAGAATCCTTTTTGCCAGGGCCATACCATTTGAGTGAGCTCCACAAACACCACCATGTACCTCCATTAGTGTCATGCGGGCTTCGGTCTCATTCAGACACCTAAGGAGGATCCCATCATACCTGCGATGATAAAGTGTATCACTGATGATAATGTAACGAGATGAACATTAAATAAAGGATTTTTGTTGGTTCCGTATGAGGTCTGGGGGTAGGATATTATCATCGAGATAGGTATATATTTCCTGATACTAGGGGGAGGCGGGACCTACGATATTGCACACCATATCAGTCTCAGGAAAATCATACGTCGGGATTAAAAGTTGTTCGACAAGGAACTCACATTCCATCCAGTCCTTAGGCATGTCAATCAAGGAACTGATAGTGGCCATTGCATCTGCTACTTTATTCTATACCTGAGGAATTTGGTCAAATTGTATGAAGGTGAAATATTTCTTGAAATCATCCACCATGCGTTTATAGTGTAACAACTTATCATCCTTTGTTAGGAATTTATCATTAACTTGCTTGATGACTAATAATGAATCACCAAAGACTTTTAAGTGAGTTATATGCCACTGTTTTGCAATTCGGAGGCTAGTGAGGAGGGATGTGTACTCTGCGATGTTGTTGGTACATGGGAATGCTATCATGAATGATTTTGGAATGTAGTCACCTTGAGGGGTAACTAATAAAATCCCTGCACCTGATCCATTATGTGTGTATGAGCCATCAAAATACAGTGTCCAAGTTGATGCTTGTGTAACTGTGTAAACTTATTCGTCTGTAAATTCAGTGTCTAGAGGGTAAGCATATGCTAATGGTGCCTCAACCAACTGATCAGCTATGACCTGTCCCTTTATGGCTTTCTGTTCAACATACTCTATGTCAAATTCGCTTAGGAGCATGACCCACTTGGCCATGCGGCCAGTCAGAGTGGTTCTAGATAAAAAATACTTCAGTGGATCAATTTTATCAATTAATTTGATTGGATGGCTGAGCATGTAATGTCAGAGTTTTTGTGTGCTGAAGACTAGTGTGAGGCAGGCCTTTTCCATGGGAGAGTAGTTTAATTCATAGCCGACCAATGTCCGACTAATGTAGTAGATTTCCCTCTCTTTCGATGATTCATCATGTTGTTCCAACAATGCCCCCAACATGACTGAAGTGGCAGAGATGTATAGTAGGAGGGGTTTCCCTGGAATAGGTGGCATCAAGATCGAAGGATGAGCTAATTATTCTTTGATCTTATCGAAACCTGTTTGACACTATTGGTTCCATCGGAAGGTGGAATCTTTCTTCAGGAGATGAGTGAATGGCTTACACTTATCTACGAGTTGGGATATGAACCGACAGATGGATTGCATCTTCCCTTGGAGGCTTCTTAACTGTTTCAGATTGCACAGGGGTGGCATGTCGAGGAGAGCCTTCACCTTGGTGGGATCAACCTCAATACCCCTTCGAGAGACTATGAAACCCAATAACTTTCCTGACGTGACACCAAAGACACTTTTTTGGATTTAGCCATAACTTGTAATGCTCCAACCATTCAAAGATGTTTTTCAGGACGGTAGGATGTTCTGCTTGTGTTCTGGATTTCCCTAAGAATTCGTCAACATAATCCTCCATGATGATATGGATGAGGTCATGGAAGATGACCGTCATTTCCCTCTGATATGTTTCTCCTACATTTTTTAGACCAAAAGGCATAACATTGTAATAGAAAGTACCCCAAGGTGTTGTAAAGGTGGTCTTGTGTTGGTCCTCAGGTGAAATTCGAATTTGATTATAACTAGAGAAGCTATCCATAAGGGATAGCATCTCATGTCCTGCTGTGAGGTTGACCAACATGTCAATGTTAGGCAGAGGGAAGTTGTCTTTTGGGCAGGCCTTGTTAAGATCCCTGAAGTTTGTGCAGATCAAAATGTCTCCATTTGGTTTGGAAACTGGTACTATATTTGAGATCCACTTAGTGTAGTCAATTGATCTGATAAAACTTGCATCTAGTAACTTCTCCAGTTCCTTCTTGACTAATAATGGTACCTGTGGATGCATCTTGCAGAGATTCTATTTGACAGGCTTGGCATCTGGGTGAACGTCTAGATGATGAACCACTAAGGTGGGGTCTAAGCCTGGTATGTCTGAATATGACCAAGAAAAGTTAATGATTCCCTCTTGCAGTAGCTACACGATGACTGGATACTCTTGCTCTGAGAGTGACTTAGCTACATATGTGATCTTAGGATTTTTGGCAGTACCCAGATTAACTTCTTGAGTCTCTTCGATTAGAATGGATGATCAAGCAGATAACTGAGTTCCCACAAGGGGAAGATGAACATATTTGTATTCCAGTGCCTCTTCAAGGTTTTTGCCATCGAATGCATCCTTTATTTTTACTTTTTCAAGGTCAGGAAGTGCCTCGGGGAGGTTTTCACTAGATGACCGCTCTTTAATTTTCTTATTCTTATTTTTTGAACTGGAGTGTTCATCCTCCACCAATCCCATGAGGTTGAAATATGTATCTATAGAAATATTGATAGGTGTGTTGTCACGTAGGTCCCAATCAATAAGCTCAGGGTGACGAAGGGATAGGCTAATGGTACAGACGGATAGGCATTCGAACATAGATGATAGGTCAATGTGATCGACATTATTATATGCACGTATGATGGATTCCTCCTCTGGTATTTCATCCAATGAGCCATCCTCCACGGTGACACTATTGGAGGTGTTAGACGATGTTGCAGGGCCTTTCTGCTTTTTATTGTATCTAATGCCTATGTTCTTTGGTAGCTTTGATGTATCAATAGGCTGCAACCGACCCTGTTCTTTACCTAGGCCCCTACCTTGGTAGTTATACTTTTCTGCAAACTTAGCTGGCCAAGGATATGCTTCTTGAAAATATTCTTTTAGAGGGGGATCTAGTTGGGGTTCTTCTCGATATACCCATTGACTTATATCCTCTTCTGGTGCATCTATCTTGATACTAGGGGACCTAAAAGTAGTGGTAGGGATGTTTCTACCACTGAAGGTGATAGTCTTGTCTTCCTTTGGAGTAGCATGTGAAGGTTGACCATACTCGTGTGGTGATGGTGGCATGGTTGCTACATTAAGAGCAGTATGCATTTCGTATTAACCACACCTTTTGTCAATGATTTGGACTTTTTTGATTGTAGGATCAGTGGTGGAAGATGGAGTGGTTGTCATGGTGGAGGGTGGATTAGTGGATGATGACTGAGATTCCCCCATTTCAACCCTGGGACAACAATGTAAATGGGGAAATGATGCTTCTAAAGCGTGACAATATTCAAATGGTTGGGGGTTAGCATAGATGGTGACTTCTTGTCTGTTGACTGGGAATTTTAGGCACTGATGGTACATGGAGGGGATGGCTTGCATAACATGGAGCCATGGGCGGCCAAGGAGGAGATTATATGGCAAGTCCAGATCACAGACAGGATAGGTAGTGTACTGAAGCACATGTCCCACTTGGATAGGAAGACTGATAATTCCCTTTGAATTCTTTTCTACATTATCATAGGCCTTGATCATGATGATTTGATGACTTAAATCTGCGTGAGTATACCCCACCTATTTTATGAATTTCAGAGTACACAAATTGAGGGCAGAGCCATTATCTACCAAGATCCTTTTTATTTTATGATGGGAAACCATGACTTCGATATGCAAGGGGCAATTATGATTGACATCAATGTTTGGCATGTCATTTTGGCTAAAGTGCAGCTGATAAGATAAAGCCAGGTGTCCTACCAAATCTTGGAATTGTGTAGGATCAGTTTCATTAGGCACATGGGTTTCTTGTAGGGCTCTGTTGAGGATTTCTCGATGTACAGGAGAAGACTTAAGCAAATCCAAAATGGAGATATGAGCAGGGGTCTTTCCCAAGTGTTCAAGGATGTTGTATTGAGAGCTTACAAGAGTTGATTGGGCAGGTGCGGAGGCTATAGGGATAGTGATGCAGGCTCATCATGTAGTCACAACACACTAAGGGTCTTTGGCTTTGACGTGTATCATAGATACACGGGGTTATACTTGCTCAATGTAATGGATAACACCCTCATAATTGAGGGGGACATTCTTATAGCTTACGTTATTTGTGTTGTTGTCTTGGGGATTGTTGTTGGAGGTGCTCGCGCCTTGATTATGGTTTGGAAAGGCATTTTGATATATCTGCAATTGAGCGTCGGATGACGAAGCTTGAGTGGTGTCAACTTTGATATCTCCTCAATCAATAAGATCTTGGACATAGTTTTTTAGACCTTGACACTTATTTAAAGAGTGTCCTTTGATTTTGTGGAACTCACAATATTCGTTTTCCCTAAACCATGTAGGCTTGGGTTTGGATTCATCAAGTGGCTTGGTGACATGATACGTGATTGGATAGTTGATCTGTAACAACTTATTGAAGACAACACTCAGGGGTTCTCCTAATTGAGCATACTGAAGTTTAGTGTTCCCCTGGCTGTTTTTATTTGAATGTTGAGGAGGATGAGGTGCCCCTTGTGATACAAATATGGCATTAGGTATGGATGGTTGTTGTCTCTAGGATGTATTAGCCACTTGGACGTGTTTAGTGTCAGTGACACCATCATTTACTGCATTCTTGTTCTTGTTCCAAAGATGTGGCTTGTCATTGAATGACCTTTCTTTATCCTAGTTACATTTTTTGATGTGCCCTTTGGCAACAAGGGCACATTGAAGGATAGGTCCCTTTTCCACAAGCTCCATGAAAGTGGTGACACAATGTAACCTAAAGCTATGAGCCATGTCAGGATGAGAGTTCTCCATGAAGAGGGTTACCATGTCCTTTTCTTTTAGAGGGGTCTTCATTCAGCTTTCCAACGCACGCCACCTTTGAAGATAGCTAGCAAAGGTTTCCCCCTCACGTTGTTTCTCTTTGAGGAGATCTAAGGTGTCAGTGTCCTCCAAATTGAAGGAGAAGTAGGAGACAAACTTTTCTGATAGGTCTGCAAAATATTTTATGGACCCTCTTTTGAGGGTCATGAACCACTCTAGGGCAATGCTTGTTAGGCTTCACAGAAATAGGTGCAAGAGATAATTGTCATTGTGCATAACTTCTTGACACTGGGAGTAGAACTCTTGCAAGTGGTCCTTAGGATCCTTGTTCCCACTGTATCTATTGAATTTTGGTATTTCAAAATTCTTAGGGAAGGGGATCAACGAGATGGAGGGATCGAATGGATATGGGCATATGTCCTCGAATTTGAATGATTGTCTGCTAGTACCTACCTGAAGATCTTTAAGAGCGGCTTTAATTTCTAGAAAATCTGAGTTGACTAGTGGCTTGTTGGATGGATATAGATGGTAGGACAACATAGGATCCTACTCAAAGAGCATCAAATTGTTGAGGTATGGTTTTGGATGGTGGAGTGATGACATCCCTTGTTGGTATGCCAGGGGATTTTGTTGATATGTGGGTTATTTTTGTGAGGTATAGTATGGATTCATTTGATAAAAATGTGAGGTAGGCTACTAAGGAGCTTGGATGTGATGTTGCAGATTGACTTGTTGATATAGGGGGTATTGCTATGATTGTTGGGAGGCTGCATAAGGTAGTTGTTGTTGGGACTGTTGTTGATAATAATGATGTTGTGGTGGTTGCTGATGTGATGTGAGATGTTGCATGGGCCTAGATGGGATGTTGTATTGTATTTGAGCTCGTAGTCATAAGATGGATGCAAGGAAGGGGGATATGGTCTGAGTGGGAGGTTGGGACAGATTGCTTTGTGGCTAGTATGGTGGTTGTTGCGAGGAAAATGGTGGTTGTTGTTGTTGGGGTGACTGAGATAACGTAGGGGGGTTTTGCAAGGGAGGTTGTTGGGTACCGACGGGGACATTCAGAGGTGGTAGATTAGATTGGGGGGGCTGTGGAGATGCATATGAAGGCAATGGAAGGTTTATGGCCCCAGAAGGTGGAGGTAACGTAGTGAAAGGGGTGCCCCCAGTGCTGACAGGAGGTGGATTTAAAGGGGGTGGTGCCGGTAGCATTAGTGGTTGTGGTTGCGGGACGTTTTGTGGCATGCCAAAGGAAAAAGGATCATTGGGATTAGTGGTTTGGGGAGCCCCTATGACTGAGATCGTGGGATACTTGCTAACAGGATATAGAACGGTGTTACCGAATTCAGGTTGATGCCAACCTTCTACGAGAGGAATATTGGGGACGTGTGAACTACCTGGTGCATTGTGTGAATCTTGGGGTATATTAGGTGCGAAACTGCCATACTTGGATAGGTCAATACCTAATGGCAGTTTGAAACCCTTGTCAATTAAGTGAGCCAATATTTCTTCACCATATTTTCAAGAAGGCGATCTATCATTTGCACATTGACTGGGTTACTAAAGTGTTCCTCAAATGTAATTTCGGGTTGAATGACCATGTTTTCATCCCTGGGGGGTGATGTGTTTTGACCATCGATATTGGATTGTGATGATGTTCCATTGTGTGGATCTCGAGGGATGTTCACACTATTATTGGGGTCTTGTGAGACATTAGCTGTGTTGTTCGGGTCTTGAGAGATGTTTGGTTGGGATTGTTGTTCAACCATTTTTCTCATTTGTGACTGGGTCTGAACAGGCATGCAAGATGATATGATGGACTAGGATGCTTGAATGACCTTGGCAATGAAAGGATCGATTTTATTTGATGATTAATTAGCCAATGAGGATGTGGCTCGATAGGATTGATTTGATTTTGATGATTAATTTTTCGACGAGGATGTGGCTTGATAGGATTGATTCAATTTGACCGAAGTGGATCAGGTAGATTGGTAGATAATGAATCGATCTGAATTGGATGATATAATGATTTAATTTGGATTGATGATTGATTAGGACGAATGATAGTGATCAAAATCTGAAACCAAGTTCGAGAGTGATCCTTGGTAACGCTAGGTGTTGATTAATCAATTAGAGGGGCGATGTACGACCGAAGCCAACTTGAGATAGAAGTGGATTGATTGGACTGACAAGGATGACTGACTTAGGACAGATGACGATCAAAAGTTGGTTTTGATGGATGACAATTAGAGATGAACACCTAGATCAATTTGGGTAACCACTCTAACAAGGTTTCAAAGGGATCCCGATGGTCAAAAACGTGGAAACAATAATCAAAACGTGGGTTCGAAATGGGTAAACTAGGACTCTGAATGGGTGAACAGATGCACGAGCTGAGGGGATGAATGTTTTAGGATGGTGAATGGATTCCTAAAACTAGTGTATGGATGGTCAAACCAGGGAGACGAGTGATCGAAACGGTGAAACGAGGGTACTAAATGACAAAGTAGATGAAAAAGTTGACCAGTCAAGCGTCAGGTCCACCCCTGTGAAGGACAAGTCTGCCCAAGGATGAAAAGATGGTCAAATTTAGTCAAAATAGGCCTGAAAGAAGTGGTTCAAAGGTCAAGTCTTCCCAAGGAGCAAAAATTGGTCAAATCTCGTCAAAACAAGCCTAAAAGGGGTGGGTCAACAGGTCAGGTCCGCCCCTAGATAGGTCAGGTCCACCCAAGGAGCAAAAGTTGGTCAAATTTTATCCAAATAGGCTTGAAAGGGGTGGGTCAAAGGTTAGGTCCACCCCTGGAAAAGGTCAGGTCCACCCTTAGATAGGTCAGGTCCGTTGAAGGAGCAAAAGTTTGTCAAAACAGGGTCCAAAGGACTAGTTTAGAGGTTAGGTCCACCCAAGGAGCAAAAGTTGGTCAAATTTGGTCAAACAAGCCTGAAAGGGGTGGGTCAAAGGTCAGGTCCACCCCTAGAAAAGGTCAGGTGCACCCAAGGAGAAAAATTTGGTCAAATTATGTTAAAATAGGCTCCAAAGGACTATTTTAGAGGTCAAGTCCGCCCCTAGATGGGTCAGGTCCGCCCAAGGAGCAAAAATTTTGACAAAGGAGGGAAAATACGACTATCTATTAGGGAAAATCCGGCTGTCTGTGATGGAAAATATGCCTATCTACAGGTTTGACTTGACTTTTTACAAAAAGACTAAGGAAAAGGACTCAAAACACAGCAATCATCAATCAAAAGGATATGGCTGAGTGAAATAAATTAGACAATCACTGGTTTTGCACAAAGAAGACAATTTAGAAAACACAAGCCTAAGTCTTCTAATCTAGGATGAACATGCTTACTAGGGAGTCCGCAATATACAACCGGTACGTGAGACACAAACTGTGAACACCAACCTATTACAAGCATGAGTCGGTAACCTTAAAGGCTCAGACCAACTCTTCACATCATCCTGATGCTTCACCAATTACAACATGGTTGGATTGAGGTACAACTTTATCTCTCCCCCCTTTATATACCCCATCAGTACGTGTGGTTAGAATTGTTCCTTGGGGTGATGAAATCCCCAAGCAGGTCTTGCTAACAAAAATAAAAGAGGGCTGACTCAAAAGATGTGGTAAGCTACAATTTCTCGTCACCCAGGATTGTCGAATGGTGCAAGGGGATTGGATACATCAAATAGCTCACCCACAAACACAACAAACAAGGTTGATTGACACCTCCTAGTTAAACTATGTACCTAAATTAAGGGCTAAAAACCCTTAAAACAGCCAAAAAGATTAATAAAAATTGAAATTTTACCTTCTAGAAAAGTTGTCTAGGGAAAATTCGGCTATCTATGAGGGAAATTCCAGCTGTCTATTAGGTCAGGTCTACCCCTCTATGAATTTTTTTCCAAAAAAAACTTTTGAGGTCTGTGGAGGGTAGGTTTGGCCTTAGGAAAGGCCAGGTCTGCCTGTGGAGGGCGGGACCACCTGTCTGTTAGGTTAGGTTCGCCCCTTTAGGTTGGGTCCACCCTAGGAAGGTCAAATCTTCCCCTTTGTAGGTTGGGTCCGCTCCTCTGTAACCTGTACTTGCAAAAATTCAAAAAATAGCAAATGTGAAAGCAAGAGACCCATTTGTGGGTCCCACTAGGCATGCCAGAAATGTGATAGGGCGAATTTAAGTGCTAGAATACAAACAACAAACAAAAGAGTGCAAAACAACACTAAAAACACTCTACACCTCAAGATTAGCCTAGTTGGATTCAATATAAAATAAATATGACTAAATCGAACCCTTTACCTTGTCTTGAATCGATCATTTGGCTGGCCCTTCGATCTTTGGTGTTGTATGCTCCTTGGATGGCAAGAGATGCAAGTTATAGGATGGATGAAAAATGGATGGAAGTGGATGCAAGCATGAAAAATGGCTAAGTATGGATTGAGAAAAAAAATTGTAAAAGTTTGGCTACTATGAATGATCTCTCCTAAAATGAGAGAAAAGAGGGGGTATTATAGAGATTTTGGAACTCTCTAGGGAAATGAACGGTCAAGATTGAGCCACCAATATCAAGATGTAGGGCTAAGGTGAGTTGAGAACTCACAAGCCCTCACATCTTGACATGTGGCATATGATATGGTTTAAAAAGGGTGATGTGTACATGAGGTGGAAGGATAGTATATGATATGGAGGTGGTACATAGTACCTCGGGATTGGGATAAGATCTCCTCATAAAGGAGGTACTTTTCCCCATGTGGGTGAGAGGACATGTGGGGAATTAAAAATTCCTCAAATATTCTCATGGGGATGAGAGAAGGAATTTAAAATTCCTTTAAATGCATTGGGAGATTACATGTGAATTAAAAATTCACATAAGGAATGGAGTGTCTTGTTCAAAAAGAGAAATATTTTAATGAAGTTGAATAAGGACACATTCCATAAATGATATGGGGATTAGGGATGACCTAATTAAGTGATTAATTTTGTGCAAGTACTTGATTAGACTAGTAAATGACACTTTAGAGGCAAGTGGGAAATTATTGAGGATGGGACCCTAATGATGATTAGGGGTGTGCACATCTTAATCATAAATTAATTATGACTAAGAAAGAGCATTAGATTGTTAAGAGGGATTAGAGACCAACTTGCAAAAGTTGGAGGATGTGACAATGAGGGAAAATAAGGAATTAAAAAAGTAGATTTAAAGTTCCAAAAAGATAATATGACTAAATTAAATAAAGTGATACATTTATTTAATTTAGAGAGGAAAGAGGGGAAACATATTTATTAAATTAAATACTTTGAGAGACCTTATGGAAGACATGAAATATTAATTAAATGAGTGATTTAATTAATACCGGAAAAGAGGACGATGAATTAAATGAGCAAACGAATGATTAAGGAGACAACTTTGACCATATGGAAGTGGTCAAATTTGTATGTCTACAGTTACAATTGATGAAAATGCTCTTAGTGATATATTGTTGAACTTATACCAAAATATTTTCAAGAAAATTGGAACAATACACATGGAATTTGATTCAGATCTCAACCAAGTTGTACATGTTGGTCCATTGATCTAAACAAATGAGGGAAATATTATTGAACACACTACATCAATGGATTGCAAACTGCCAAACATACATAGGGAAATGGAATTAGTACAAGCATGGTTGAACAATTTGACTATAGATCCAACTATGTTAATTGATTGGCCTACTATTGGTGGCTCACCAATAAATGAGTACGTCACAATAGGTTTGCTAGATATGGCATTTCCAACATTGTTCCTTGATGGAAAATCTGATTGGTTGCAACCTCAACTCAGGAGAGTACATCTACACGAGTTCGTGAAGCATCTACTTTGTTATCTAGAGATAACCACTTTGGTAAGCATCCAATATTTTGATATTTCATGATGAATATGATTATGAGACATCGTGCCTAAAGTTCGTTAGCAGTATTTGTGAAAAGAAGTCTACAAGACATGCCAATAATAATAAACAATCTTCATGAACACATGGATAACTTTCCAAACTCTCATTTGTTAGAAAAATTGATGCGATTTGGAACCAACTTGAGAGGTACTAGATCATATTGGGAAAAATGTTGGAAAAAGTTGATAGACATGCTTCATCAGATAGGCACACCTACATTTTTTTTACTTTGAGTGCAGCTGATTTGTATTGGCCTGATTTAGAAGCATTAATGCCTGGAACACCACCTACTAATCCATTTGAAGCAAAAGAATGGTGAAAGAAAAATGTGATTGACTACCCTCACATTGTAGCACAATAGATGAATTTATGCCACCCATACTTCAGAAAGGAGATACTTGAAAAAGGCATGAATGTTACAGATTACTAGTGTAGATACAAGTGGAAACATAGAGGTTCACCACATGTTCATGGCTTCATATGGATTAAGGGAGCACCAGATATGGAAAAAATTAACTAGGAAAATGGAGATCAACGAAGGAATGTTGCAACTTATTTACACTATATAGTTCATGCATGGAATTCTAGACAAGATATGCATCAACAAAACATACTGGTATGTTTAGAATAATTTTAAATTATATGCTAAGTGATTAGATGTATATATAATTATTTTAAAAAATAATGATCGAATTACACATTGTGTTATAAATTGTAGGCATTCCATAATTTTTCTCAACATCCATGCCTAACACTAGACAGCTCGCAGACATAGATTTATCAATAGACTACGAAGAGATACTTAACACTGTTGAAAGACACACGATGTGTAAAGAGGGTGCATGTCTAAGAAAAAGGGCAGGGAAACTTGTCTGTAGGTAAATATATTGCTATATTTTTTTTTTGAGAATTAATGTACATAATTTACTATTGTAGTTAAGTACTAAATTTAAAATATATTATTTTTTATTTATTTTAAAGGTACAACGCTCCATGGCCATTAAACAAAGAGCATTCAAAAGTATATGATGATATACAAACTGGTGAAAATTGATTTTCACCATTAAGAAATGATGATAGGTTGAATAGCCACAATTGATACATACTCTAGATATGTAGAGAAAATAATGATTGACAACCTATTCTATCCAAACATGTTGTAGTTAAATACATTGCAAAGTATGCAGCCAAAGTAGAAAAGAGCTCTGAAACATACCACCAGATGTTGATGTGTCTGGTAAACATTGAGAACCTTGACGAACTAGCTGCAAGAGCTTATTAGAGGCTTCTCACCAAAATAATAGTTGAAAGAGATATTGGAGCACAAGAAACAAGCCACATGCTCTTGGAACTTCCACTAGCAGAGAGCAGTAGAAGGTTTGTCAACTTAAATGTGTCAAATGAGGTCTTTAAACGCTTGGTTTTAAATAATGAAGATATCAATGAAGAACAAACCATAACATTTATTGATGCATACGGGTATGTGTAGGATCATCATGGAAAAAATAGGCCCTTAAGTGGCAAAAAAATTAAAAAAATCAGAGTTAGGCAACTTGACATAAAAATTTGAATAAGTTATCTATATTATATTATTTCAAAAATATGTAAGAATAGAATTTGTAGAAAATTGAATGTAGTTTCTAAATTACTAGGTTTTTTTTTTAAAAATATATTTGGTGAAAATTTGAAATTTCAATGAGAGTACTTAAATTTCAAAAAAGAAAGAAGTAGGTGTAAATACACCTAACCACAATAAAATGATAATATTTTTTATAATATTTTAGATATAAGTAGAGGCTCATGTCTTGATGTGATGAATATTTTTGTAATATTTTTCCAAGTAAATAATCAATTATTAATTTTTTATTATAAATTTTAAAAAATATAAAAAGCTTGTATGTCTGACCACCTTAACTTGGTCAAAACTTCATGAAATTCAATTTTTTTTTTTAATCCTATAGTATGCGAAGCATAGAATGTGATGCATGTTTTGGATTCAAAAAATGTGATACTATTTGAAAGCTATAGATGTTTTTCAATCAGTCTATCAATCAGGACTTTAGTCATAATTTGAATAGAAAATGAATAATAATTACTTATTAAATTCAAATTAAATCATAATTTATATTGGTGGAAAGTTGAGAATCTCCTTTAAAAACCCTTTTCGTTTCATCAATTTTGGGTAAACAAAAAGTTGTCAGCCATATACCCATCATATTGCCACTTTTTTTCCCATCATGATCCTGCACATACCCATACAAGAATAGGCTTTTCAGTATGGAAGATGTATAACTTATTGACACAACAAAATAATGGATATATAATCGAAAAAGAATAGGATAAAACAAATGGAATAGAAGAGAAAATTCTATCGTGGTAAGAGTGTTTCCTAGATTTTATTCAATCCAAGCACGTGGCTCAAAAAAATGGATAGATTTTTGTTTTTCTGAGTTGATACTTTACAAACCATTCTGAGACATTCAAAGGGATACTAGCCATGACAATTAATCGATAGTGGAAAATTGGGAAAACTTCAACTATCATCCATGGAATCTATAATGAACAAATCACCTCCTAAAAATAATGGCATCCTTAGTGACTCTGATTCTGAAATGAATGATAATGGTGAACGAACCACAACAAAACATGAATGGGAAATTATATCTCAACTTCATCATGGCCAAATATTGCAAGTTTCAGGGATAGATATGTTGGGAAGAAGAGATATAGATAGACATACAGATTGGTGTCATGGATTCAAGGGTTAGGATTATACAAATGAGTCAATAAATTCCATCAACAATATGAAAGTTCATGGTTGCCTCATTCATGATGATATTCCACAATGTGTTGACTACACAAATCTCAACGAGCAACAACATAAACTGGTCAACATTATCACATCACATTACCAATCAAATGAAAACAAAATTCCCCTCTACATGATAATTCAAGGCACTCGAGGAACAGGTAATTCTTATGTTATTTGTGCCATTACTTAGGCACTAGAAAATTTGTCTTCTCCCCAACAATCTCCTCTACTTCTACTTGCACCTACTGGAGTTCCAACATTCAGCATTGGTGCTTCGACCATTCATTCAAAGCTAAGAATTCCAATAAGATATTTCAATGAACTAGAAGGGACACTTGGCTTACAACTTTCCAAGAAGAAATATCACATGTCAGATACATATTGATAGATGAAATGAGTTTCCTTGGAGAGAGGTTGCTTGAAAACATAGATTCCAGGCTTCGACAAGTATTCCCACAAAATGGTAACCAAAGTTTTGGAGGTGAGTTCTAGATTGAAATTGCTAACTTTGATAACTTTACATTAGAATATTTTTTATTCAATTCTTTTATAGTTCCTTCTATACAAATTCATGGTTATCAATTTAATTAAATATTTTATATTCAAGCATATCTATGATTTTAGTTGGAGACCTAGCACAATTACCTCCAGTAAATGATAGGGCTCCATATGAAAGCGAAAGACGAGCAAAGCTACTATGGGAAGAATTCAAAATGGTCGTTACATTAAGTCATGGTTTTTGACAAGATGGACAAAATGAAGAACAACAAAGATTTTGTTAAATTCTAACAAACATTAAGGATGCAAATCCTACAATCGATGATTGGATGTTTCTTATGTCAAGAAAAAATGCAAGAATTAATGCATCAGAGAATGAAGAATTTGAAAGTAGTGTTCATTTGTTCTCAACAAATGAAAATGTTCACAACCATAATAGAAGAAAATTATATACATTGTCAAATCCTATTGCATGAAGAATTTCCATAAAATTTGGAAGCTTAAGTGTCATTGAAGGAGTTGGGAATGATGAACTCAACATGGAATTGTTACTTAGTAATAATGCAAGAGTAATGTTAACATCAAACTTATGGATAAAAATAGGCCTTGTAAATGGAGAACTTGGATATATATGAAATATTGTATATTCACCTGGCATTGCACCACCGCAAACACCATCATATGTAATTGTTGAGTTTGACATCTACTCTTGAATACCATTCAATGATCACCATCTGCGTATAGTACCAATTGTGCCAATTCAAAGGGGAAGCACAAAACAAATACCATTACGATTAGCTTGGGCTATGACAATACACAAGTCACAAGGATTGACACTCCAAAAAGCTATAGTTCATATAAGACTCACTAAAAGACCTGAATTGACATTTGTAGCAATTTCACATGTAAATTATTTCAAAGGACTATGAATTATGCTGCCCTTCACATATGATAGATATGAAGAAATGAAGAAAGGAAAACAACTAACAAAGAGGAAAGAAGAACAAGAAAGGCTGAAAGATGTAGAAATCAATTAATTTGACAAATATTCTTAAAATAATCATGTATTTACCATTTTATTCTTCAATACAATGTGTTCAATTCTTATTTCTATTTTTCATAATGACTTCATTAAATTAAATAAACCTTTATTGTAATATGTAAATGCTCTATATTTTCCAATAGTGGCATGGTGTGATGGTTATGTTGCTATGTTGTTATTCTTTCCATCAAGGTTCCAACCCCATTAGGGTGTGATTGTTGAGAATTTATATTGGGGATGAGGCCGCCCATTTGTGACCTCATCAGTTCATACCTCTGAGTGAATTTTTTTACCCCTCTTATTAAAAAATTAAATGTAAATTCTCTATATTATAATTAAATAGATTATATATTTAAATATAGTACATTTTAAAATATATATCTTAAACATTATATTTTTAAAAACTATTACTATAATAATATATAATATATATCAATTAATATTGTCATGTGTTTTTTGTCTATAGCACTATCGCTGAAACTAGCATATATACCTTATATATATAATCCATATAATATATGCTGAGATTTATCATTCTCGAGGCATTTTTATTCCATAAAATAAAGGCATTTATTTAAAATTGTCCACTTTCTAGTTTCCCTCAAAGTAAATAATTAAAAATTAGTATTTATTGTCACATGGCCCCACCACTTTTGAATTAAAATAATTTTTAATTCAAAAAGACAACTCAATCTTTAAAATCAAATAATTTTAAATCATTATTTGATTCTCTAGATTTGATTTTTCTAAAAACAAATCCCATTCCTCCATTTCAAAATTTAACCTAATTTTTCCCTAACCCTAATTGCTAGTTGTCACATTTAATTTCAACCTTTGATCTTAGGGCAGCCCTCAACTTTCAATCTTGGTCATTCCTCTAAAATTGGCTTTTCTATAAAAAGGCAATTTTTACCTCATTTGTCATCTCTCCCATGTTTGCAATTTCTGAGTACACTTGCACTTTGAGTCAATCCTTCAATATTTTCTTAGGACTTGTTATAGGTTATAGTTGCTCATCAAAATCTAACGTAAAACATAATAGTGTAGCAAATGGAGAAGGTGCAATGAAGGTGATTCATGGAGGGCATGAAGACTTGGTGAGATTGTTCCTTGTTTTTATGCTATTTTCTTCAATTGTTCTTCATTGTTTAGCTAGGGTTTAGTTTGTTTATGCTTTATAATGCTAACCTAAAAATTTCCCTTAGTTACATTCGTGAACCCGATGCCAAAAATGCATTTTTACATATTTTTGTATGGATTTTTCATCTTTTTTGTAGGTACAGGTATAGAGTGTCGCATCTGCAATTTTTTGAGCCCTAATGGCTATGTCACGATGCATTTGCTCTGTTGAAATACATTTCCAAGACTGAGCGATGCTTTAGACTATTGCAATGCATTCGCTACATGGAATGACGCATATGCCTAGTAAATTTTTCTTTTGCTGTTGCAATGCATTTGCTATGCAGAATAACGCATCTGCCTGCTAAAATTTTATTTTCAATTTTTTACAAATTTTTCCAAATTTCTTCTTTTAGCTTAATAGGTTAGAGATTTTTGGGGTTACCAATCTATTTTTTATAGCATGTGGCAAGTTGGGAAAGGATACTAACCTTTGTTTGTTGATTTTTTATATAACTCCTTTACAATCCTAAAAGAAAACAAACAATCACAAACAACTTGCATTTACATTTCATAGGTTTAAAATGAACACAATCTTGCATTGAAACTCATCAAGGCTAAAATTTACATGCATTTTTGTGACATTGGCTTAAAATGAAAATTGTTTTTCTCACATTAAGTTGGGTTTAAAATGAACAAGTTTCTTATGTGTCTTGTGGTGTAGTGATAGATTTTGAGTGTGTATGCAATTCTCTTACACCTTGTCTGATCCTAAGAAATAAAAAATACTTAGAATTTGTTAATTTACCAACCCCACATTTAAATTTGGACATTAAAATGAACAAGTGTTTTCAATTTGTGTAACCCCAATTCAATAATAGGAGTATCCTCTCCCCTTGTGCACTTGTGTGATCTTGGGTGCAAGAGAAACTATTATTGACTCTAGGAATTGGGCCTTCCTTGGTGAGGAAAAGTACTCACCCCAAGGTAACTCAAATCGACAACGAAGCTCTTTAGCTGAGCTACTCCTGACTGGTATACAAATGTGAATCCTAATGGAAAACTTAGGATTACGAGTGTGGATGTGTCACATAGATAAGCATGAATCCCCATAAACCTCATGGAGAATAACCTCTATAGGATGGAATTCCTCCTTATCATAGCTAATCTTGCCTCATGCATGGCCACTCGAATGGGTACCCAAACTAAAAACCTTTTGTGTAGTTTCCAAAAACCCTTTCTATTCATTGGTGCAACAACAATCATTGCCAAGGCATCCACATTCTTGTAGTTCTTAGTAGAGGTGAAGAGCCTATCATTGGATAATTATGAGGGATTGAAGCCTGGTTGACTTGAGAAGTGAGTGCAATGTAAGGGGGAGCTAGTGTGGCCAAGCTTCTAAATCACCCGTTAAGAATTAGTGAATATAGTCCTTGCCAAACCTAGGATTGTGCTTGTCTTCATTGTGCATGCTTTCAACATTCAAAGATAAAGCCATGTGTTTTCCAAGTGTTTTCTGAAACATTGAACAAATAAACATCCTTCACGGATCTAGAAAAACACACTCAAATTGAAGCAATCCTAAATTTCTACCAAAATTGCAAAGAAATGAGACTTTATCCACTCTGCAATGCATTCGAGACTCTGTGCAACACATTCGTTCTACAAAAATTGCAAAAACTAGACCCTATTCAAAATTGCAACTTTTTTTCCACACTGAACAACACAATTGACATCCCAAAATGCATTTGTTGTCCAGAATAACACATTTGCTAAAACTAAGATGCATTTGAGACATTGAAACACATTTGTCACCTAAAACAATGCAATAGCATGTCATTTAGAAAATCATTCATTGTCCAAACATGAGACCAAACACTGTCAATTTGTCATGACGCATCTACCTTTTTGCAATGCAATTGCTTCTTGTAACAATGCATTTATTGTATTGCAACACAATTGCTTCTTGTAATGACACATCTGACCTATTGCACCATAATTGACTATCATAAACAACAACTGCTTGTCACCCAACAAAACAACATAGTTTAGACTACAGACCTTAAGCTTAAGTCATACCTTGGCATTTACATCATGTCTTCAATTCACATTGATATGATTTCTATTCAAATTGAATACCAATTACTCTATAATGGAAAATACCAACAAGTCGTAGACTTTAAAAGATAATTCCTTCAATCCAAATACCAATGTCCTTCCTACCAACAATCCAAAAGTAGAAGTCATTCATTGATCTACCCTCACTATTAGGACTCACTTAACACAATTCACGCCATTAATCCACAAAAAAAATTCATTTATCACCCTTATCCTAACCTTGACAAGGGAGGCCAACCACACACTAATCCCTTCCAAGTCTCCATGTCTTATCCTAGTCCTTCGTCCACTAATCCTTTCTAAGTCACTCCATCCTAATCTGCATTTATTCATGAAAACACATCTAGTCATGGTCTCCAAAATCACATCCCCTTTAATAAACTTGAGGATACATGTCAAAAAGAAAGTTCAAAGCATGACATCATGGCATCACCTTCACATCAAGATCAAAGTAGTCCATCCCATGACCCCATCTTTAAGTCCATCCAAGAAGTCCTTCTACGTAATCATGGCATTCAAAATACACCTATCCTTGATCAAGATTCCATTCCCAATCATGTCATCCAAGAAAAATCCTCCTTTGACCAAGACACTACCATTGATAAAGAAAACCAAAATGATCCACTCCTTGACCTTTATGCCATTCATGACCAAACACTTGAAGACAACCCTATCCAAGCTCCAAATATTGACACTTTCAAAAATGAGACAATTTCCTCCATGGGAAGCATAGATGATCTTCCTCTAAAAAAAGAGTCTCTTACTCTAGAGATATTTGCAAATGATCTAGCTATAGCTGAATTCACTAGACTCTATGACACCAATCATAAAGACGGTTTCGATATCAACTTGGAAGTTCTAGTAGAATCATCTGAATTTGATATGTCACAAAATCAAACCAAAGATGTCAATCAAAAATATATCCAACATGCCAATAAAGCGACATCTTATCAACTAGGGTCATCTGTCTTTTTCAAAGAAGGCTTTCCTGCAAATGAGAATATTCCAAGTAATAGTGTCCACATACACAATGGTGGGTTTGCATCTTGCTTCCATAATGACAAATACCCCATCACAAATAGAATATGTCAAAGAATGCATGCAGTATCAAGGAAAAGGACTAGGAATACACGAGCAAGGCATGCAAGAACCAATACAATTTTATGAAAATCCTAGATATCAAGGTCCTGGTTATTCCTTAGTAGGAAAATCTAATGATGTTAGTGGTACCTCCTCGATATTGGGGGAAACTTTATCTGCTACAAACATCAAAATAAGGTCCATGAGTAATCCTTGTCATAAGGGTGTTGCCAACTCTCCTTCCATCCATGCCATAAACTATCATTCGCAATATCTTAAACCTTCCATTTGGAACCAACAAAAATAAAATGTCAAAGGCCATTGAATCAGAAAAAATCCAAGTGGACAAATGAAGTTAAAATGGATCCCAAAGAAAAATGGATCAAGCAAAGAAAATATTCCAAACCCAAAAATCAATCAAAATGTGGAGCCACAAGAAAAGAGGACTCCAACATATAATAAATTTCCACCTCCTTCGAAATGGTCATCATGCAAGGCATCTAAAAGTGTTGTTTCCAAACACTATCCTAATCAAAATTCCAAACTCTGTCACCCACCCTCCCAAGTTTGGAAAGTAAAATGTGTTTCATCCAAATTTCCAAACAACCATCCCACATCTACCATCATCCATCATAATCCTACATCATGCCTAAAGTCTAAAACACATACCTCACAAATCCATCACATCTTGGAAGCAACTCTTTATCATACGGACTCTCATGGCACTCTATTGCAATGTCTGTATTTTGATATGGCCAACTCTAGTATCAGAAAGGATCACAATGACATCGATCAGTTGTATGGAAGCACTATGATCTTGACAAGGAAACTGCTTCATAAAGGTCATTATTGGCATATCATGGCACCAGTTTCTACATCAACACTGGCAGTGGATTCAGGACATTTAGTGGCTAGCTAAGACATCAAGGCCCTTCGGAAATATCACAAAAAAAAAGTCAAGAAAATCGTAAAGAGAAAAATTTGGTCCAATAGTGAAAACCATTTTTATGGCACTTTGGATAAGTACCATGATGAAAACCTAGAAAATAGGCATCATGTGTATGGACAATTATCTATGTGGACCATTACACTTGGGGGAAAGTTGTCTCATCTACCATACTCTTTCCATGACATTTTCCTCATGAAATTTCCATCTATTCATTGGAGCCTTGGAATTTCCATCCATTAATCTTGCCAGCAACTGAGGTACAAACATAAATCATGCTTTGGGAAAACCCTTTACATGTCTATCCTTTGGACATATACTATTCATGAGATATCATGTCATTATTTTCATAGCCTCATTATCCCTATGCAACATAGTCCTTGAAGATCATATGTCAATTCCTCCAATCTGATGTCTCCCATCCTTTACCAAAGCCACCTATCATCCTTTCATGTTTGTTTCCTATCTTGGTTTTCCCTTGTTAAATGTTCTAAGTATACTCCATCATCCCATTTAGCTTGAATAATCCATCCAATTGTCAAACAACATAATCATCATTATCATTACCTATAAATTGGTATTCAACTTGACTACGGGCACAATCATGTTTTTCCTTGGCATCATTCACATGCATTGTCAAAATCATAAAATTTCATCAATCCAAAAAGTAAAATAAAAGTCAAAAATACAAAAAAAAGTGAAAACACATCAAAAATACAAAAAAAATAAAAAACATGTCAAAACACAAAAACATTCAAATAACTAATAATCACTGCATGGAGGCGAAGGCTGCATTCATGAGTGTTAGATATGCTATTAGTAAAGGGTTTTCCAAATTTTGGGTGGAAGGTGGTTCTATGAATATCATAAACTATTTGCATGGTATGATAATGATGTTACAATCTTGTGATGAGTGGTCGCATCCACAAAAGGATATAAAGTCATAGAAAATCCTAACCTGGGAATTGGACATTCCAACAGGTGACTAACATCTTCTTATGGTCTTTCATTTACATTGTCAAACCAAGAAATGTATACTTGAAATGGAGCAGCACTGTATGTGCACTAAGAACCAGTTTCAGTCACGATTTACCAGAAATAAATGTGTGAAAGGAATTCTACTTATGCTACAGGAATGTAATGCAAATCTTTCTTAACTTAATCGTATCTTAATCAAATCAGAAATCATAACGACTGTTACTAAGAAACAAACTATGAACTGGCCTTATGTTGTAGGAACAAACACGGGGATGGATTCCTGATGCTGCAGGAACAATATAAGACTGAGTTTGCAGTGAAACCTTCCAGAATGAAATCTAGCTTGTAATCAATAGAAGATAAACAACTAACTAACTATAGATACTCACTAAGTGGGGCCCCTTAACAACCATCAACCAGTTATTCAAGAATTGAACTCAAAACTTCATCATCTTTTATTCATAAACTTGGAACCATATACATCGATTGTTCTGCTCACAAGAAAACGAACACAAAACACTGTTTCTCATTATAATCTAAGTTTTACATGCTTTGTTTCTCACCTGCGCAGGAGGAGAACTTATTTATATTAGAAAAGCAACTAACTACCGAACTCTAATAGAGAAAGATGTGGACATAAGTGCATCCTGAAACCGAGGAACAAACTTCTCATAAATGAAAGCATATCCGTTCAACACGATTCAGAGAGAATTTAGCATTCCACTCTTCCTAGATTAATGATCATTTAATTTCTTCCCAATGACCTGGTTAGAGAGTCTTTGCTAGAACAACTTCCTCGACGTCATGCAAGAAATGGACTTTATTGCAGGGCCGAGATCTGTTGCGCTTGACTCATTCATGCTTCCTTCAACACCCTGCGATACACAACAGAAGCGAAAGAAATTACGCATGCAAACAACACGATACACATTCATTATTCACATATTAAATCTATTTCATTATCCAAAAACCACATGCATTATATCAGTCATTTAGGAGGTCAAACAAGGCAATTAATATACACATAGAGATGTTAAGCTGCAGGAATATAGGAATGTGTGGCTACAGGATACTACCCAATTTCATATAAAAAGTCTTCAATCAAAGAGTTAAAACAACCATTAGCAATAAGAGTAAGGGTATTAAAAATAAATCATAATACTCAAATTATGAGAATATTTCAAGGTCATCAATGAGACTTGCGTCTCTCACATTTATTAGGAAGGAAACTCTCTTGCTGATTATTTTTCCAATTTGGTTGTCAACTTTAGTGATTTTTGCTCGTGGGGGGAAGGGTCAATCATTCCCGAGGATGCTAGAAACATTCAAAGAAATAATGGTGCTAGATAAGTTGATGTGGCTTTTATGGCCTAGTACATCTTCCCATTTGGCATGTTTTTTATGGGTATTTCATTTTCATATGGGTAGCTTTCACTAGGTTTTTGTGTGTTTTATTTGGGCTACCATGGGCAGCGATAGAAGTTGAGTTGAGCCACACTCATGTGGTGATAATTGGAGAAAGAAGAAGCTCTAGAACATTCTTCATCATGGAAATTTCACTCCATTTTTGGAGAGATTACATGGTCATGACCCTAATGCCTCAGCCAATTTTTTCTCTCTTTGGCATAACTACAAGCTAGTGTTGAAAGGGTTGGAGGTGGAGGTGAATGAAGACCTTATTGCCAGCGTTATGGGAATGCCAACTGTGGAAATAAATTTTTTCAAAGAAAAGAAGAGCAATGAAGAAGTGATGACACAATTTTTTAAGGATGATGAGCGAAATAATTTGGTCAAGTTGGAGAGATGGGGTTATGACAAATCCTCCCTAAAGAAAATCTTGGCTAGGGTTGCAGAGGTGATGATGTGATACATGACACTAGAAGGGAGATTTAAGGCTCTTCTTAGCCACCATCTCACTCTCCTGAATCATTTTAGGCATGGTTTGTTTATTTCCTTCCCCTTCTTCCTTTTATCTTCATTGGAATCCTTAGTATATTCTCATCTAAAGAATAAGAGGGCCCCTATCCTCCACGAAGGGATAATTTTTCTTATTATGGAGCATTTCCAATCTCTTACCCCGGCTTCAACCATCAAAGGCAAGGAAGAGGTTTTAAGTTCTTTATCAAGGTAATCAGATTCAAACTCCTCATCAGAGGAGGAGGAGGACTAGGATGAGGATGAAGAAGATGTTTGACCTATGGCTTTGGCTTTGGCTTCCAAGTTCTTTATCAAGGTTGTCAAATTCAAAGTCCTCGTCAGAGGAGGAGGAGGATTGGGATGAGGATGAAGAATATGTTTGACCTGTAGTTGTGGCTTCGGCTTCCAAGAAGAGGAAGGTGGTGAGTTCTAAGAGTAACAGGGCTCCTAAGAGGTTGGCCTTTTTTGTGAGTGATGATATAGAGGTTGGGTCAAATGGGTCCTCTCCTAAGGCTATGGAAGTGGCTGTTGATAAAGGTGTTGTTGGTGGGGCTCTTGAGGTTGGGGCCTAGGTTAATGTTGGGTCAGTTGAAAAACTAAGAAGAATATCGAAGAGGTTGGCCAATTTGAAGAAAAATGATTTTGTAGTTATGGCCAGGACCCTAAGGAGGCAAAGGAAGGTATGGTTCCTGTTGATAAAATGGTGACTGGAGAGGATTCTCTAGTTCATGACATGTCTAAGGTGTCTCTAGTTAAGGAGGTTGGGGATTTGAATGTGGAGGAGGAAAAGAAAAATGTTAATCTGCCCTTGAAGATTGATCCTGTTTTGGAGGATTTCTCGTACTTGGATGAGGATGATACTTATATGTTTGGTTTATTGGATATGGTGAGGGCTACGGCAATGAGCAGCTTCAAATTGGCCAAATGGACTTTGCAAGAATTCAATAAAATTAATATCATGATAAGAGGCTTAAAGGTGAATATGTAGAATGTTTAGAAGACCTATGTGTCTGACATCCTCATTGATAGAATGGTGGAACTCGAAGGTTCATTTAATGATTTCAAGGCATTGAGCGAGGATATAATGTAGGCCCTTGAGGCCAAGGTTGCTAGTATTAATGGGGATATCAAAAAATTATTGCAAGTAAGCCACACCTCAGTTAAGAATAGTGTAGAAGCTTTGGAAATTCTCTTTAAGAAAATTGGGCAGCTTAGAGAAGATTACGTTTTCTTCTCGAAGATCATGGAGAAAGAGAAAATGGCTAAGGGTAAGGGTAAAAAAGGTGTGAAGGATAATGACAAGGTACCTATTGGTAGAGGGTTGCCTGAATGGAATAAATCTTTTGATGCTGAGAAAAAGGAACTACTAGATATTGTTGAAAAACATAAAAACCAACAGATCAAGAGGTGGCCAAAACTCTAAGTGGCCTTAAATAGTTTCTTGTTTCTTTTTCTTTTTGTTTGGTTTTTTTCTTCTATAGGTTTCTTTTTGTTGATTTTCTAGTGGGTGTTTTTGGTTGTTGATTGTCTTCTTTTAGTTTGGCACCCGTGGTGGTTGGTTTTTTGGATGTTGGATTGCTACTGGTAGACTTTTGAATTTTTTTTGGAGCAAAATTTTGTTTCTGATGTAAAGGGTTTCAGGTCCCTTCAAAACCCATTTTTACCTATTAATCAAAATATTCAAATAACTTTCAAAACCCATAAAATAGAGTCAGATTTAGTCAAGTCAGTCCTTATCATTTTCAAACTACATTACCTCTATGACCGGATGTAAGCAAGGCCATCTGTTGATGTGCCCCTGAGGCATTAGGTTAGTCTTTTAGGAATTTTCAAATAAAATCATGATCCAACTCTTTGTCATTTTTCATTTCAGTCAAATAAGTTAGACATAGTCAAACTTGGACACAAGACAACCATCAAAATGCTGACATTCAAATCGTGAACGAACAGACAACATAGTCCAGTCAATCATCAAGTCAAACATTGATCAAATTACCAAAGAATGTCAACCTAGTCACTTTATGGTCCTCTTCAAAATGTCTCCTTCTTGGAATTGGACCCCGTCAAAATATCATTTAGATCTTCTCAAGATGTGTCCTTTCTAACGATAAGCACTGTCAAATTGTCAAACTATGAAACTATCAACCAATCAATCTTCGACAAACAAACATTGGCAAACAAATTGAATGGTTGTTGATTTTTCTAGTATATTTTTGTCCTACCTTTTTATTTTCTTTGTCTCTTCATCATGTTACTAGCTACCTCGAGGATCTCCCATGAAGGATTTAGAGGTGCGATGACATATCATGACCTATTTTTCCTTGATTGTTGTCTTTGGTATGTCTTGACAAAAATACTGGGCAAACTTGGCCATTAGTACATGAGTTTGGATATTCCTTGTCTATGATTGTCTGTTTTGCAAGTGGATGACCTTGCACACCTTGGTCTATGTCATATCATGGTCTTTTTTGTCCATTTGTGTCATTTTTACTGCCTAATGATGATTAAAGCAACACCTATTAGTCCTTTGGAAAATATTGAAGGTTTCTTTCTAACACTAGCCTCAATGTCGTTTATCCTAACATACATCTTTTTCATGCTACCATTCATCTTTTCTACTCTAACATTTCTTCTAGTCTGTATCCTTATCATCCTCATCTATCTTCCTTCATACTTTTGTCTTTCATCTTCTAGTCTCCTCGTCCATTTCGAGAGCACACTCTTATTCTCTGAACCCACCTATCCTCTTGAGGGGGCATACCACTACCTCCTCGTCATTCTTCCTCATCCTATTTTTCACTTGGGCATATTTTTGACTTTTTTTCTTTGTCACAATGCCATAAACTACATTATGAAAATGATGGGAAAAATGTAGACACATAAAAATGGCCTAAACCCACAAACCACATTTTTCTATGTCAAACATCCTCCTCACATAATTAAAATATTTAATTATGTCCTATAATCCAAATTCAACTATTAATTAAATAAATTTCAATTATTTAATTAATTCACATATTTTATTCCTCCTGACTATTTTAATAAATAAATTATATTTATTTTATTTAAATGTGTCACTAATTTCCTATGTCCCTCTATAATTAAATAAATTCCTAAATTTATTTAATTATTACTTTTCCACCATTTCTTCCTTATTATTTAAATAAATAAACTTAATTTATTTATTTAAATACATCATTAATTCCCTATGTCTTTCTATAATTAAGTAAATTTCTATAATTGATTTAATTATTATCCACATTGGTTTTTTCTAATTTAAATAAAATCATTTATTTAAAATTATCCACTTTCTATCTCTTGATTATTTAAATTTATTTATTTATTTATTTAAATACATCATTAATTTCTCATGTCTTTCTATAATTAAATAAATCTCTTCGATTTGTTTAATTATTATCTACCATGGATTTTTCTAATTTATGTCTTTCTATAATTAAATAAATCTCTTTGATTTGTTTAATTATTATCTACCATGGTTTTTTCTAATTTATGTCTTTCTATAATTAAATAAATCTCTTTGATTTGTTTAATTATTATCCACCTTGGCTTTTTCTAATTTTAAATAAAGACATTAATTTAAAATTGTCCACTTTCTAATTTCCCTCCAAGTAAATAATTAAAAATCATTATTTATTTTCACATGGCCCCACCACTTTTGAATTAAATTGATTTTTAATTCAAAAAGAAAACTCAGTCTTTAAAATCAAATAATTTTAAATCATTATTTGATTCTCCAAATTTTATTTTTCTAAAAACAAATCTCTGTCCTCTATTTCAAATTTTAACCTAATTTTTCCCTAACCCATGGTTGTCACATTTAATTTCAACCTTTGATCTTAGGGAATCCCTCAACTTTCAATCTTGGAGATTCCTCTAAAATTCCCCTGGATTTTCTATAAAAAGGAAACTTTTGCCTCATTTGTCATCTCTCTCATGTTTGTAATTTTTGAGTACACTTGCACTTTGAGTCAATCCTTAAATATTTTCTTAGGGCTTGTCATAGGTTATAGTTGCCCATCAAAATTTGAGGGAAAACATAATATTGCAAAAAATGGAGAAGGTGCAATGAAGGTGATTGATGGAGGGCGTGAAGACTTGGTGATTATTCCTTGTTTTATGCTATTGTCTTCCATTGTTCTTCATTGTTTAGCTAGGGTTTAGTTTGTTTATGTTTTATAATGCTTGTGGACATCAAATTTGAAAATGGTTAGAAATATTAACATAATAATATCATGTTAGTCACTTAAAACACATTAGATTAAACATCCCTATGAGATACCTAACCATGATAAAATATGCAAAACTAACTAGAACAAGAATAGCTAATTGCAAGCATATAAAACATGATCAAAACTTTATCCCATATTGGATTGGTGCTATTGTAGAAAATAGCCCTTTCTTAGTCCTTGCTTAAGCTTGATGTTAAGATGCTATGAAGATGATGATAACATGGGAAAAATTAGTTCTCAAGGAGAGTGACTTTGCAAGAGATTGTGGAGATTTGTGGAGGATTTTCTTGAAGAATGATGCCTCTATTTGTAGGTTCTCAAATGCTAAGAGTTACAAACATGGAGGATGTGGGACTAAAGATTTGGCCAATGAGATGAGGACACTTGTCATCTTGTGAGTGGTTGATGCATGCGTAAGATTTGGGAAATGTGTCCAAGAGGGGGAAATTTCAAATTCAAATTGAGAGTAAATGCTGAGTTTGACCTTGGAAAGAGACATGTAAGAGACATTAATTTCTTTGTTCGATGTAAATTTCAACTTGCTTTTGAATTCAAATTTGAGGGAATATTCCCCATAAATGCCATGTTGAGTGAAAATGATAATTTCAATAAATCAATAAATTGATTTATTTGTGCAAGTTGGATTATCTAGAGGATGTGATGGGTGGTTAGGTTAGGATAAATCAAGATTAGATTAGCTTAATGATGATTAGGATGCTTTGACCTTTTGACTTGAATATTTGGATTTATTTAAATCAAAAAGGGATAAGAAATGCATTTGGATTTCAATTTAGTAAAGTCCTAATTTATTTAATCAAAAAGGGAATGATAGGCTTAAAGTGAATAAAGTTAATTTATTCAATTTAAGTGGATAAACCTTATATATTAAATGAACTTGATTTTCCTAATGAATGGATTTGTTGTGTTTGATTTATTTAATGAGCGGATGAATATGACCTAAGTGGATAATTTTAATTTCACATGTCTACATTTTTCCCCTCTTTGAAGTAATGTACTTGTTGCGTTGGTTCAAAGAATAAACTTGCCATGATTGAAATTCAAAAAATTTCTAATTTTTTTGGTTTCCCCAGTGGAAAGAAGTGCACTAATACATTTCCCCCTCGAGAGATTGAGCAAAAAGATTCAATTTGAGGGTCGATCTCATGATAAAGAGGTTCAAAATGGATGGTTATGGATGATGATGCAAATGATATGGTTTTAAGATGCTTAGAATAACAAATCTATATTATCTTAAACAACTTAAATGATGATATGATGTGAGGTGGATGAGATTGATGATGTGATATGTTGTGATTATGCAAATGTATGATTTATGCAGATGCTTAGAATAATAGATCTATATTAATATGATGATGATATCTTGTGATTATGGAAATGTATGATTTATGCAAATGTGATGATTTATGAGATGCTTAGACTAACAGATTTATATTATGATGATGATGCAAATGCAATGCATGTGAAATGATCAATGTTTCCTATTATGTATGATATGAATGATATGTGGTATGCTGATGGTTTGTGGATGCAGGATGGATGCGTTGATGATGATGATTAACTACTCATGACGTGATGTTAGTGCGGAGAAATTAGATGATGACAAGAGGATCCCACAAGCCAAATTTATGAGAGATGACGATGATGATAGATGATGATGGTGATAAATGATGATGATTGGATGATTTTCTTATCAAGGATTGGGATTTTAAAAGGGCTACTTACCTTATGTTTGATAACACACGTAGGTACAATGCATCAAGGTATAAAGAAATAGGATGGTGTTGTACTTAGTGCGATGGACTTTGACTCGACAAACATATAGGAGTATTCTTGTTCACATTTGACATATGGAAACCTTGCTAGGACATACCTAACAAAGCAATTATTCGCCAAGTTATTTTACAAGAACGTCTAGCAAGCACAACAAAAAAAAGATAATGATCGTTGCCCCATTCCTATCTCTCTAAATCCTTTGTTCGGATATCATCGAGAGGTCCTTGGAATGAGCGCAATAAGATAAATCAAAAGAAAAGATCAAGTACGCAAACAAATCAATGTTCTTCATATCTCTATCCAAAGGGATTTGTTTTGATAGGACAAGAATCCAAGGTGATATCCAAAATGATGCCCATTATCGGAATGATATATCCTAGGACATGCATTGTAAAGGATGATGATGGTTTGATAAGTTGATTGATAGGCTGTTGATATAAAGTTTGATTGACATGTCTGAAAATGATCAAGAGTTTGATTTTGTTTTAAAGATTTGTTGTTTACTTTTGATTTTACGATTGAGGCTTGCTTTTGCTGATTGTCATGGTTGTTTCTGTTTGTTTTTCCAAAGGATGAAGGTGATGATCAGTTTATTATGGATGATTGATTATTTCAAGTGAAAGCGAGATGGGATGGATGGACTTTTTCAAATATTTGGATGTTTTTGATGTTTTAAAATGTTCTGAGGCTGTTTTTGGTATTTTCAAGATTTTACAAATGTTTTGATTTTTGGATTTTTTGAATGTTTTTGGATTTTTGTGTCTCGGGGGCTGATCAGAGATGAGCCTTGCCTACGTTTAAGATCAGAGACAATGTAGTTTGGATTCCATGTTTTTGATGTTTTTCTGACTTTTCGAGTGATTTTTGATTTTTGATTTTTTGATGTTTTTGGATTTTTCGCATGATTTTGACAATTTGGATATGGATGTGTCTGATGATATCAGTGCTCTGTTTGGGATTTTGTTGAACACCAAGCTAAGGTTGATTGATCGAATTGATGAATTGATAATGACAACATTGTTGAGGATGCACAACAATGCAAGGATAATGTTAAGCACCACAAGGATTGGGATGGATATCCCAAGATGATGATGGATTGATAAAATTGTTGAGGATACACAACAATGCAAGGATTTGATTGATCAGGATTGATGATGATAACATTATTAAGGATGCACAATAATGCAGGGATTGATTGATCGGGATTTTGGAAGCTTGGTTTTGGAACAAAATTTGTTTGAATGATTTGATGTGATGTTTGAAGGGTGTGTTAGATGTGACTAATATGGATTGTTTGGATTGATGTCCGATAAAAGATGAATCTTGATAAGGAACATTTGCTCGTCAAAATATGCCATGGGCTAGTGATTTGGATTTTTTTCTCACAAATGCTTTGACCAATTTGATTTCGTGTTTTCCAATGTTCAGATCACCAAAAAAAGTGAAGGATATAGATCAAGATTTATTCTTGAAGCAAGATGTAAATATCTGCCCCTAGTTTCTAGCAATATATGGAATGTTATGGGTGGATGCTCAGATAGGTGTATGGATGGATGGATATGGCAAGTATGCAAAGGATGCCAAGTATTATCTTGCAATAAGATAAGGGGTTTGGATCAAGAAAGATCATTTGGATAGTGCTTCAAGGCTCAGATAACGTTGGATAGGATAGGATTAATGAAAATGACCCATGTCAAGATGTTTATCGTAAGCAAGTGTAAAGCATGCCCCAAACATTCATCAAGATCAAGATAACTTGGATGATGGATGCAGATGGATGAAAATGGATTGGATAAATGGTTTATGGATGAATGGATTCATTATGGCTGGATGGATGGAATGTTGGATTTATTATGGATAGGATAAGATGCTTTCTCCTGGAGTGGCGCACGTAGGTGCTCAATTCTACACATGAGGCATGTTTTACAAGTTTTCATCATGGTCTTGCCCAAAGTTCCACCGTAGTGGTTTTCACTAGAGGATGATTTTTTTCTTTACTGTTTTCAATCCTTTTTCTTTTCTTTTTCGGATTTTCATATAATTTTTATTTTTTTTAATTTTTTCAAAATATTTTAAGCTCATGCTGAATCACAAGGTGTTGCTGATGTAGATTCCCCTGTCATAATGTGCCATCGATATCCTACTTGAAGGAGTTGTTTTGCTAAGATACGTGCACTTGAATGCAACTTTTGAGATTGTTGATCTGCTTCATCGATACCAGAGTTGACTTTGTCTTGGTGCATACATTGCAATAGAGTGCCCTCTGAATCCTTATGATGAAGGGTCGTTGCCAACACATGGTCAATGTAAGAACTGGATATCAAGCATGGAGGTGTGGATGGAGTGTGTTTAGGGATAAAAGATGGATTGGTTAACAGTTTGGAATCTTTGACTCTCCAAACTTGGGAAGATGATCAATGATGGGTGGATACGAAAGTGTACATGGAATTAGGACCAATTGCTTGATACACTTTGTACATCGCTTGAAAAGCTTTCCTTTGCTTTTGCAGATATTGTTGATGGATACTTTTCCCTTTTTTATTTTTCCCCATAGTTTCTTTGACTGATGGAGTTTGATAGGGATAATCTTTCTTTGTATGTTTTGGTATCCATGTGTATTTGATTTGTCCATTATGCTTCCTAGCTTCTTTTGCTTTGATAACATTCCTCGTACTTTCATTCAATTCTCTCTTTTGACGCTGGTCCCAACTCATGGATGGGGTGATGGGTGGAAGAAGATTCAAGATGTGACTGGTTGTAGTATCGACATTGATTTCATCCTAAGGATTCTTCATGCTCCCTATGTTGACATTTGCTTCAGATGAAGTTACCCCCAGTATTGTGGAAGTAGTATCTTCATGCTTTGATTCTGCCTGTTCTAAGAGCTCCTATTTAGAGTGCATTCTCTAATAAATGACCACTGTAGATGATGTTATTTCAATTGGATGCTCTACTGACTCTAAAATATCCTTTTCTATCTGACCTGATTCCTTGAGTGGAAAATGTTGGATATCCTCATACCTGATGTCCTCAGTCTGAATTTGGGATATATTTGATCCTGATGTTGACAACTCAATAACTTGCTCTTTTTGAGTAATAATGTCAAGAGTAAAAGAATCTTGTTCTGAATGAAGATCATCTATGTGTCCATCCATAGAAAGCATCTCATGGGTAGATGGAGGAGTATGTGCTATGTGGATATGATCATCTTGCATAGACAGGAGAGTGTCCATTAGATTATTGTAGTATCTTGAAGATACAAATTCTTTATCTTGAATGATTTCATAATTGCTTTTGACATGCTTTGAATCAGGTTCTTCACATGGGTCAGTTTCAAAGGATGTATTGCTTATAAAGGGTTCTTGGATGTCATCATTAGACATGGTAAGTGGTTCAATATCCTCAAGTGTCGAGTTCAGGGTTCTTTCGGTATCTATAACCATGAGGTCAAAGGATGTCAACATGTCTTGGAAGGGACCATTTCTAGACCTTGGTAAAAGATTTTGATCATGATTTGGCATAAATTCTTGAGATATGTCCTCTAACTTATCAGGTGATGTAGAGACATTTTCAACATGATTATTGGTTGATGGATTGAACATTATGTCAATAGGATCAAATAATATTAATACTCCTTGAAATAGATCACTAAAAAGTGGCTCTTGATGTATGGCAAGTTGATCATCAGATGGGGTGGAAACATCTCCAAGCTTCTCATCAATGGAGAGATCTTGATCATTGTTTTCAACCATAGGGTCAAATGATGTTGACATTTCTTGAATTGGATCATTGTTGCTTATTGTTGGTGGATTTTGATCATGATTGAGAAGTGACTCTTGACATATGTTGATTTGATCATTGGATGAAGTAGAAATAGCTTCAAGGGGCTCAGTGATGGATTGATCTTGATCCTTGTTCTCAACAGTTGTGGTGGAGAGATTTCCAATGCTATCATTGTCCCCAATAGTGATTATCATTTGATCAATTAGGTCTTGGATGAATTTTTTGAGCTGAACACAATCTAATGTTTTGTGTCCCTTTATTCTATGATAATCACAAAGGTGCTTCTCATTAGACCCTAGTGGTTTTATGTTTGGTTCTTGATAGTTCACGTAAATGGGGATTTTGATGAGATTTTCTTGTACCAACTGTTGTAGGAATAATTCGATTGGTCTCCCAAGTGGTGTGTATTTTCGCTTGTTACTGTTACCAATTTTTCACCTCAACTCAAATGGAGGAGGTAGTTGCTTGTTTTTTCAATATTAAGTGGAATTGTAGATTGAATTTTAAATGTTCTTTCACATTACTTTTGCATTGAGTAATAGTTATGCATTTTAGTGAAGTGATAGAGTTTCAGAGTGCCATTCAAATGTTGCAGATTTAAAAAGAAATACAGAATTGAGTACATGGGAAAAATAACATTCTAGATGCTTTCATTTATTTTGTAAAGAACTCATATTTGTACAAGGATTTACTTGATTTCACAATCAGAATGATATTACAACACTGCATTCAAATGCATTTTCTTTTCAATTGAAAAGCAGAATTGAAATCAAAGATCCACACAAATCATGGATATAATTGTGACAATACATTTCTAATAGTACATTGCACTACTGAAAATGCAGAAAGGAAAGCACATAAGCAACAACATAATCATCATTGCCTGATTATCAATGCTTGATGTTGAATGGTGCACCTCATCATCTCGAGCTTCATCGAATTGTAAGAGGAAAGGAGGGGTGTCAGTGGCTCCGACTATGATGTAACTTATATGGAGCAACTACAATAGTATAACATACTATCAGCAACGCATTGAAACAATCAAACCCTATCAAGTGCAGTATGAAAGAAGTGAGCTGAAGGAGAAATAACAATATCATGATCAACATGTTCTATTTTTTATGCTAACATTGTTTGCTTCCTTGTGCAGGTATAGATAAAGTCATGAAGCTGAACATTATTCGAAGACCAAGCATGTGGAGTAAAACAGGCTCCCACAAGGGTCAAGCACGGCATGCTACCCTATTCATTAAATGGGCGGATTTTAAGAGATACTTCATCATATTCATCAAATGAAATGAGAACAACTGAAAGAGTAAAACATAATTATCCACCAAGCAATGAGACCAACTGTTCATTCATAATGATCAGGGTTGCTTTCTGAAGGCTACAGGTGAACAGTGAGTTTAGTTCACTTAAGGAATTCAACTGATTACATTTACATCATAAATTGCTGAATAACTTCATTTTCTGTGCTAATTATGTCATGTAAGCTTCAATTCATTAATTCTTTCTCAGATAGTGAACAGGCATACATTATGCCTTAATGTTTTGTTTTGATTTTCATCGTCAAAGAGAACAGATTTTAAGAGCAGTTTGATAAGTCAAAATATAAAAATGCATGAATAGTACCATGTTGCTCATGAGAACAAACAAAGATAGTGCACTTGAGTGTTGGATGAATTTATAGTTCTGAGTTGACTGGTAAAGTAAATATTGCATCATGGATTGTAATATCAAGCAAGTGATAATTCCATAATTTTAAAGAAAGAGTAAGATTTGTATTTCCAGAATGAGTTCTGAGTGGTCAGTTATGCATATGAGCTAGTGAATAGCATGTGGTCTTGATATTACAATGTTTCAACTTAGTTTCTCTACATAAAAATTTAGGAACAAAAGGTAGAGGTTGCTATGCTAAGATTAAAGAGTGTTAGAAAGACATTGAAGTACAAGCAGAATACAAGCATAGAGATTCTCCTCTTCACAATGAACTTATACAGGAGCATTCTCAAGGTATTACACTTTTTCTGCCAAGTTTCTAAGTGCTTGGAGAGTATTTTCAGAATGTGCATTAGATGTTTTTTTTAAGGGTAGTCTACAGTTCTATGTTGAAGACATTTCTATCACAAGAGAAGTCAGATGTTTTTATCGAAAGGAAAAGAAATCATGAGTCAATTCAGATTTTATACAACTTGAGGAGAGCTATAGAAATGTCAAAGTAGGATACCAAATAATATGAGTCAGTGAGTTAGCTACAGGGCAACATACAGGTTATATTATTCTTGTTATGAGTTTCAACTGGGTATTTGGTCGGTTTTGCTCAAATTCTGAATAGTGTTGGCTATGTGATAGTTTAAGCCACGCAAATGAGAATACATTCTTTTCATGAAAAATAGAATAACAAGGAAATGAAATGAAAATACAAACTTTCAGGTTTTTCTTTTGTTTCAAGGTTCTGAATAGGCCACTATTTATTTTAGCTTGAGCCATCTGGATAAAACGAACAGTAGTCACCCCATGTTTTCAATTGCTTTCAAAATATAGAAAATATAGTTCTCTTCAAAAATCTCAAATACCCACATGTGGTTTTATTTTCAAAATGCAGGAAGTATGATAATCTACGATACCCATATGGGTTTCTCTTAAAAAAGGCAATAGAATAGAAAATATGAAAAATTTTGTACTATGTCAAGCTTCAGAAGATAAGAAATGTAATTTTCTTTAATAATCCCAAGTACCCATTTTCAGGGTTAGCTTCAAAGTGTAGAAGAAACAATTACAGTAGTAACCCATGTGAGATTTTGAATTTAAGAGCAAGAATATATAGCAAACGCAAGTTCTCTGAGTTGGGTCAAAATGCAGAGGGAAGAAGATTCAACTTTATTCAAATTTCTATATTACCCACAAACAAAAATGCTTTTAAAAGGACACAATAATAGGTTTTTTATTCTGGGTCAAGCCCAAAAGTTAAGAAAATGCTTCCTATAGTGCGCCTTTGGCATAACTTGATATGGCCAAAATCCATGAGTAGAAGAGAAACTATTTAAGTTTCGAAGAACAAATATGTAACAAAAGAAAATTACCAGTTTATATTTCTGATGGAGCACTCAAGTCACAGCCAAAACTTCCAGTTTAGCTTCCCAAAGCATGATTTCGAGCTTTTGAAGAGCGTTCGAGCCCTCATAGTGAGATTAGAGCTCATCATTGATTATTGCAGACACAAAAAGTTCAAAAGGAATGCATTAGGGAGTATGCATAGCCACGGATTTAGGGCCTGAATATTTTAAAGTAAGGAGCCATAAAGGTTATGAAATCATCAAATAAAGCTTACCTTTGCAAAGTAAAGGAAAACAAAAGTACAAGTCAAGCTTTCATGGAGTTGACTGCAGAGGTCAAGTTTGAGCTCGTTGTGGCTAGAGGAGAGCAAGTACAAAGAAAGGTCAGAGGAGAAAACATGACAGTCTGCAGCCTTAGTGGCCTACTTTTATTCAATAATGAAGTGAAAGCCATGATACAAATGGCACGAATCTTACCCACTAGAGTTTAAGATATCTGGAGTACATGGAATAGTTCCTCAAGAGTTCAAGCTCGAGCTTGACAGAGTCATGGCGGCGGCAGAGCCTCTTTCTTGCAAAGTGGAGAAGTGAAAATGAGTGATAATTAGGGTTCGATTCTATTTTGACCAAACCCTAATTCGAACATCATATTGTTCTAGAATATTCAATCAAAGCACATGTGGTGAATGTCAAATGGAGGCCGAAATTCAAATGCCTAGGATGGTCGACATGTTAAGTCTTTGAGACTTATATTATGCATTAGTGAAGCATGGAGTTTGGATACCTTATGTTTTTGTTTTGTGAGAAAGCAATAAGGTTGTGATGATGAATAGTTGATGACTTATAATGTTATTATCTATTTTAGGGTTGTATTTTTAATTGATTTTAGAGAAATCAATGAAGATTGAATACATCAAGGAGAATAATTGTATTGATATTTTTTATGATTTTGTGAGAAAACTAGAATGTTGAAATGGAGAAATAAGGAAATTTTTCTTTTGCAAAAGATTTTCAATCTTTAATTACAAAAATAAGACAAATTGTAAAAATATGCATCTTGTAAAGCAGAATCATAAAAGCGATATTCTATAAATTGCTTTATGTTTTCTTGCTATTTTTAGCAGATCTTTTACTGACTTTTCCTCTTGGTTGAATTTCAGACTTATCTTGGAGAGATAAGGTGTTTTTTGAGCTTTTAAAGCAAGATTAGCCTTTTTTAGAAGCTTGATAGGTTCATCATGAAAGCATTGTGCTTTTTCCTGCTTTTAAGCAGTTTTGAGATTGTTTGAAACCTTTTTTCCTTGAGCTTTTTTCTGAGCTCGGATTAGGGTTTCTAGGGAGTTCTTTTCAAAGACTTAGTCTTTCAGCTTTCCATTCTCAATAGTTCAGATTAGAGTTTCTTTCCCTTACACATTTTGGGGAGCTTGTAAACTGATGTGTGCTTAGATTCTGAGAAGTTCCACCCCATAACTCAATAAAATAGCAGAGTTTTCCTTTCTCAGTTCTTTTTCATGACTTGGAATAGTAATTTGATTTTTTTTGTGATTCAAATTTGTTGGATCCTTTTCTTTTCTTGCTATTGTCAAGTGATTTGCAAGAGTTGCATGCCAGTTCAGGTTATGCCTTGTGTTATTTAAACCTTTGCATAAATCACTAATTGAACTACATGTGTTGTGAGTTTGTGAGATTTTAATTTTAAAGAGTTGGTGGGAATGAGTTATTATCACGGTCTTCTTACAGTTGATCAATATTTTTAGAATGATAGAATTTCAGTTTTAGATTTTAAATCCAGTTTATCCTTCTATCATTTTTCCTAAAAAGTCACTTAGAATAGAATTCATCATTCAGAGAACTAGCTCACTCTGGAGATTCCTTCTTCATTCAGATCACCCACATCTGAAGAAGGTTTCCATGTTTTAGTAGTTTACTAAATACTGCATTCAGCAGGGTGCAAAACTATTGATAATAGTTACCTTGTGAGATTTGTGTCTTAAATTGACCTTGTTGTGATTGATTTTTGAGATGTGGTGATGGATTTGGAATCATGTTGGATGCGGTGACAAGTGGTTGAGATGCACTTCGAGCAATCATGGTAGTGAGGGGTTGAGATGTGATGGGTATGATGGTGGTATTTGGAGTGATTGAAGTGATAGGGATGGTTGGAATGACCGAGGTGGTAGGCCCTTGAGAGACCATATTTTTTATTTGTCATGATTGATGTTATTGGATTAGATACCATATGTTGGTGCGATGTTGATGGAATATTCAAAATATTTGATGTGATGGCTTGATTGGTATTAGGGGGATTGATTTGGATGGAGTGATTGGTGCTAGGTAAAGGGGGAAGCCCTAAACCAAGGAATGATGTTGATATGGGTAATGGTGGTGGAGATGTCTATTGGCGTAATGACTCAACTATTTTGGTAAGTGTAGCAATTTGATCTAGCCAAATTTGTTCTTGATTTGGATCTTGACTACCTTGATATAGTTGATTTGGCTTGTGTTTAATCAGATTTAGAGTGTGTACTTGTGTTTTATTTTGGACAATGTTTTGATTTGGGATGACCCTTAGATTTGGCATGATAGGTTGAAATTGAAGATTGTTGATGTTGGGAATCACATTGCCTTGATTTGGAGTTGTTAACATCTTGTTTGGATTTTGAACAATATTTGTGTGATTCACAAACATATTTATCCTGAAGTTTGTTGTATTTATGTTTTGAAAACTTGTACTTGGTACATTCTCATTTGGCATGTAGGGATTTCATGGAATGACGTTCGTTTGAAGGCTTATGCATTGATTGTTTGGTTGACAGACTTGTAGGTTTGGATTTAGATATACCATCGGGAAATGTGTTCCAATCTATGATTTGGGCATTCTCACACTTGTTCCATTGACATTTGTAGAAGGTAATGATCCCATGTACGGATTGTATAGATTTGAGTGTTGATAATCGATCGACGTTGTAAGGCTTTGAAAGTTCATTTGATTTGGATTACTCATGATGTATGAATCAAGTTTGTATTCCATGTTCCTCTTGTGTTTTGACCTTGTTGCAAAAGTGACCTCTAAGGTTCTTAGGACGAGATAAGATGAAGGATGAAAAGGGGTGAATGATATGAGTGTTGAATGTTTAGGGACTTTGGATCAATGTTAGACTTATGGTTTGATTTTGATTGGTTTGATTGGATAATGAACTTGTAAACCTTAAAATGTTGGATGTTATCTTAGGGTGAACTTGTTCAAAGGATTGCCGATTTAATTAAAGGTATGAGAAAGGATGCATTCACATACTTCTAACTAAACAAGGTGATTTTGATTTTGATGATTTTCCAAGTCTAGAATGATGTTTCTAAAGCTCTAAAGTTGTTTGTGGGATGAAGATAAATTTTTGGATGGATGAAGTGTTTGATTTGCTCCTAAATGAACCTAGGAAGGACTTGTTTACAAGACCAAGATAGTGAAGAACATGCTTTTCTCTAAGAGTAATTCGAAATCAAAAGACCAATGTTTGCATGAAAACCATATGACCAAAAGATTCCAAGCACATGTGTGGGGTCCAATTGATTTAATATTTGCTTAATGGATTCTTTTTACCACAAAAATGCTCTTGATTTAGATTTTGAATCTAGATGTCTAATGTCTCAACTTTCCCCTTATCCCACAAAGTGTATTATGCGGAAACCAAGGAAATTTGAGGCAAAAGTTACCTATTGTTGACCTTAGTAGGAGAAAATTGAGATGAAATCCAAATGCTTAGAAGCCTCTAAGGATATGAATCCCAAGGGCAAGCAATAACATGTGAATTTGTTCAAGGATATTTGCTTCTCCTAAAGGTTTTGAGATTTGATGCACATGTTGAATGTTGGTTTTCCAATGTTTTCAATTAAAGAACTATGTTTTCAAACTGACACACATGCAATATAACATCCTAGCTCAATTGGTACACTTTTCTTGGTGGGCTTGCCTCATGCCCTTCATAGTAGAAGAGATGATTTTACATGCAACCAAGGATAAAATATAAAGGTATGTTAAGAATGAAGTCTTAACCTCTATATTTCAACCAAGATCGGACATGGCAAGTAACTTCTTGGAATCTAAGTTCCAATGCACCACTTCGATAAACTCGTTGGATGGAATGGATGGCTACTGCAAACAAGGTTCTTAATGACACAACATCAGGGACATGGCACCTTGCGAGCATCCAACAAGCCACTAAAGGCTTTAATCAATCCTACTAGGGGCTCTTATATGTTTTACGGTAGTACCCCATTCTGAAAGACACTATATGACTAAGGCCTGCATACCATGAGGACTTGATAGTTTAGTCTTATCCATTTATATACTGTCCCGAATGAAAAACTAGTTGGAGTCACCTTCGAGTTCTCCTTTCAGTTGTGTCTCTTAGGCAGGCCCCTCTAAAGGTGACTCAAAGTAGTAAAATGCATTTTGAGTGTTTCTCTTGCACCCTAGATCGCACGAAGCGCAAGGGGAGAGGATACGCACTCAAAATAAACCAAAGACAAAATCACAAAATTCAGACACTTGTTCATTTTAGCCTCAAAGCAATGATGAGTTCATTTTAAAGCACCAAACTTGAGTGTGAAATTTCTTTGTTCAATTTTAGTCCAAAAGTAAAAGACTAGTCAATTTCTAATGTTCAATTTTAGGCCAACTTTGAAAAGATCAAGACAATGATTGATTTTAGGTCATATTCATCTGCTCATTAAATAAATCAAACACAATAAATCGATTCATTAGGAAAATCAGGTTCATTTAATCTCTAAGGTTTATCCACTTAAATTGAATAAATTAACTTTATTCACGTTAAGCCTATCATTCCCTCTTTGATTAAATAAATCAAGACTTTATTAAATTGAAATCCAAATGCATTTCTCATCCCTTTTTTATTTAAATAAATCCAAATATTCAAGTCGAAAGGTCAAAGCATCCTAATCATCATTAAGCTAATCTAATCCTGATTTATCCTAACCTAACCACCCATCACATCCTCTAGATAATCCCACTTGCACAAATAAATCAATTTATTGATTTATTGAAATTATCATTTTCACTCAACATGGCATTTATGGGGAATATTCTCTCAAGTTTGAAAAATATGACAAGTTGATTTGTCCCTGCAACATTGCATTTATATCTCATTTTCTTGTCCCCCTATCAAAATTTATTGCCCAAATTTGAATTTGAAACTCCCTCTCATGGGCACACTTCCCAAATCTTGCACATCCCTTGGCCTATCACAACTTGAAAAGTGGCCTTTTCTCACTGGTGGGTCTTTAGTCCCACATTCACCCATTTGGCCAATCTCTCATCAAGAAAATATATAAATGAAGGCCCTTATCTCCATCAACTCATCCACAACTTTTATGCAAAGTCACTCTCTTGGTTTGAGAACTAATTTTTCTCTTTATCTCCATTCAAACAATGACCCACCATTAGCTTGGTTAGTTAGTTCAAAACAAGCAAATCCAAGATTCCTATGAAATAATAAATCATGTTAATCATGCAATAAAATGAAACAGTGGAAACTAAACAAAGCATGTAAAATATGATCCAACTTTATCTCATAGTGGATTGGTGCTATTGTGGAAAATAGCCCTTTCCCAATCCTTGCTTAAGCTCCATGATGAAAATTCTATGAAGAATGATATGGAATGCTAAGATGATAAATGAACAAAACCAGTTCTCAATTTATAGCAGTTTACAATTCCTGAGAGGAACGAATTTTAGCTAAAATCACATATTTTTAGAAAATATAATGATTTAAGCCTTAAAAAGTTCCATTTTAAGGATTCCAATTGAAGAGGGTTTGATCAAATCACCTTAGATCAAACCCCCTTGGATAGAACCTCGCTAGTTTTAAACCATACCTATAATGCATCTCCTTTACACCTATCAAAATGCTGATAAAAAATCACTTTTGATTTAGCTTTTGGGGGATCAAATGAATTCATTTAAAATTTATTTTAAATTATTATGGTATTCCTTAGAACAAGCTATCAAATGAATATAATTTTAATATTTTTTGGTTTTGTTATGTATTTGTTTTTTAAGTTTTATTAAACATAGGTTTTTCATCGAAAATGAATTTCTCTGTTCTTCACATGTGGAAAAATAGAATATTATCAAAAAATAAAAAAAAAATATTAGTGCCCTAGATATTGAAATCCTTGATCCAAATAAAAAAATTAAATTAAATTTTGACATATACAAAAAAAGTTACATGTTATACGGTCACGCTGTGTCTGAATTGTAATTTGCTTGACTTTGAAAGTTGATTAAGGAAACAATATTCAATAAAAAACTATCTAACCAAGTGGAAGCACTAGATATCAGAGTTACAAATCTAAATTTGAAAGAATTAGAATTTTATCCTTCATGGGAAAAATGTTATGCGTTATACGGTGTGCGTCATTTTTTTAAAATGTTGTTTTCTGAAAAAAATCAATTTTCGTGGGAGATGGAAAAAGAAGTGCAATTTGATTCCAAAATTTTGAAAAAAATATTTTTAGAATCTATAGACAAAATTTGATGAGACTCTAGTTTGCACCATCTTCAAATTCCTCACAGTTTAGCTGCTATAGGTGCCCGAATGTGAAGATTTAGTTAAAAATAATAATTTCAGTGTCCAGTTTGGCCAAAAATTGTAAACCACTATTATGGGATCACCTGAGAATGACCTTGCATAAAGATTGTGATGATTTGTGTAGTTGTGGAGGATTTTCTTGAAGAATGATGCCTCTATTTGTAGATTCTCAAATGCTAAGAGTGTCAAACATGGAGGATGTGGGACTAAAGATTTGGCCAATGAGATGAAGACACTTGTCATCTTGTGAGTGGTTGATGCATGTTCAAGATTTGGGAAATGTGCCCAAGAGGGGGAATTTTCAAATTCAAATTGAGAGTAAATGTTGAGTTTGACCTTGGCAAGAGACATGTAAGAGACATTAATTGCTTTGTTGGATGTACATTTCAACTTGATTTGGATTCAAATTTGAGGGAATATTCCCCATAAATGCCATGTTGAGTGAAAATGATAATTTCAATAAATCAATAAATTGATTTATTTGTGCAAGTGGGATTATCTAGAGGATGTGATGGGTGGTTAGGATAGGATAAATCAGGATTAGATTAGCTTAATGATGATTAAGATGCTTTGACCTTTTGACTTGAATATTTGGATTTATTTAAATAAAAAAGGGATGAGAAATGCATTTTGATTTCAATTTAATAAAGTCCTGATTTATTTAATCAAAGAGGGAATGATAGGCTTAAAGTGAATAAAGTTAATTTATTCAATTTAAGTGGAGAAACCTTAGAAATTAAATGAACCTGATTTTCCTAATGAATGGATTTGTTGTGTTTGATTTATTTAATGAGCAGATGAATATGACCTAAGTGGATAATTTTAATTTCACATGTATACAATGCTAACCTGAAAGTTTCCCTTAGTTACAAGTAGTTCACCATATATATATGGAATCTAGAGATATTTTAAAAAAATTAGATATATTTAAACTAAATTAAATTCTTAAACCTTGAAAGTAACAGGTGACCAAAAGTCATTTTTCTACTTCTTGAGAGTATCAAATTCTTGTCTTAGTGTTCTAAGTTCATCCAAAATAGGATTGTTTGTAGGTGTAGGCTTTGATGTCTTTGAAGATCTCTTGTAACTAGGTTGTAGGTAAAATAGTCTGTGATCTTTGATTCTATCATCATTGTTTGTTTTGGGGTGCTTAGATTCATTACATTTGAGTTGGTCATTCATCGTGAGCAATGATATGTCAAAATCAGGAGACATTTTGATTCCTTTTTCAACAAGGGCCTTGAAGTATTTTTGTGGGTTACGTTTGACTACCTCTATAAGTAGTTTGGTAAATCTATGATCCTTAAGTGCTTCTTCTATACTGGATTGGGTTATTTATTCATCATTAGTTTCATTTGTTTCACTAGTTGCAACACTAATGTGGTCTTCCCCATCAACTTCTTTTTCCCAAGGGCTGCTTTCTTCTTGAAACATTTTTTCTCTTATTCTAGGGGTCATAGGCGATTTGTTTTGATCTTCAATCCAAGACAAGATAATGTATGAGACCTAAGACTAGGATGCAATGAAAATAATGTGACTCTAAGATGAGATATGAGAATTGTATGGTATGATATGACAAGCTAAGAATGCAAGAGCTATAAGGAAACTTTAGGTCCAAATTTGGTTATGATGCAAATCTTTACTTGCGCTATGATGGATAGACACAAGGACCATTGATCATGAGAGGGTATGTAGGAGATGATGAACTCCAAAAGGATTTCCCTACTCAAGGATGATGAACCTTAAGTGATGTGGGTGATAGATAGCCAAAGATTTAATTTTAAGACTTGGGAAGAGTAGCCTAAGTGCAAGCTAAAGTTTTGTTTGAGAAATGCAAGAGCAAAGGATATGCAAGGACTATGTGGAATTCAAGGATTGAAAGATCAGAACTCAAAGGTGATGACCCCAAGAGATTTAAGTGATAGGTTCATTTTTTGTTTTAATTTTTGGGGTTTACAAGGTTGAGATGTTGCAAATTACTAGGTGTGATGTTTGTTCAAGGTTTATTTTAAAAGAAACACACAAAACATAATAGACAAAATGTTTTTTAGATTATTCTTGATTCAAGATGAAAACAATCATGCACAATCGTAGGGTTGACAAGGACAATATTTGTTGGGTTCCCACTTGGATTTCTCTAGCCATGCTTATTTAGAGTGGCTAACCTAGGAACTTGGTAGCATTGGCTCCCCTCCACAACACTCACTTCTCGGGCATACCAAGTTCCTAATTCCCTAAGACAACAAGGATATCAAGAAATTTGTCATCTCTACAATGAAACCTGAAAGTGTGGGATGGCTTCATAGGTCTATCCTATGCTAACAAATAGAAGGATTTTGGCTTGTAAAACAAGAGGTGTCTAGTAAGGGCATCTAGTTCAGGAGGTATTGTGATAAACTCCCTCAAGAGGTGTCCCAACCCTTAGAAAAAAGGATTTTCACATCATAAAGATACTAGGGGAGAGCTATCACGTATTGCTTCCCCTTGATTGCAAATTTTCCTTGCAATGACAAATTTATATAGTGGTTTGGAAGGACTTGGCTTTAGCCCATTACTGCTTGGGCTGTTCCCTTGGGGTGAGTACTTTTTCCCACCAAGGCAGGCCCTCTAAGAGGTAAACACAAAAAAAGATGGGTATGGCTTTCTGATCACCGAGTTTGTACAAGGTGAGAGCATAATACCTACCATCTTATAAGCACGAAAAATAGAAGTTTTATAACCCCCTAGATAAATCTATGTGAAAAAAGATAATTTTTCTTTTCTTAAGCACCAATTGAAGTGTTTTCTACACTAAAAGAGAGTTAGTTTGGAAAAAATTAAGTCTTCCAAAAATTTCCTACACCAAATGTCATTAGTAGTTTTCTAATTTTCAGTCTTCAACAAATGTGTGTTTAGGTTTTCGGTTGACATGTGAACCTACAAAGAGAGAATCAATGATTAGCCATTGAATCAACATTTAAAATATGAAGGAAAAATACATTAAATTAAGAAACTTAATCTAGATTAAAAACTAATCTAAAATTAAAAGCTACTCTAAATTAAAAAAAATCTAAAATTAAAAGTTAATCTAAAATTAAAAACTTAGAATCTAAATTAAATTAAATCTAAATAAATCAATTCTAAATGAAATTATATCTACATTCTAAATTAAATCTAAATTTAAAATTAAAAAGCTAAATATAAATTAAGAATTAGATCTAAATTAAAAGCTAAAAACTAAATTAAAAGTTAAAAGCTAAATTAAAAACTAAAATCTAAATTAAAATCTAAGAAGTTAAATCTAAATTAAAGTTAAAAGTTAAATGTAAATTAAAAATTTAAATATAAGCTAAATGCAATCTAAATTAAATTTAAAAGTAAATGCAATTAAATCCTAATTTAATCTAAATGCAAATTAGAAGATTTAAATATAAACTATGTGTTTAAACCCACAAAATCAGCTGACCCAAATTAATCAAGCCTTAATTAGAGCAAAGGAAGATTCTTGTCTTATGGATTTTTTTTGGATTGGATTCGATTTAGCCAGATGTTTAGTAGGTACTCTTGCTGTAGATGACAATACTAATGAAGAAACATATTTTCAGATAAGCAGCACAATCTATGGAATACCAAACTATTGAACAAATATGAAAACAAGAAATTCAACAATTAGCTCTACTCATGCAACCGAAACCTTGAGAAATTTGATACCATTGGTGCAGGAATAATAGAGAAGTCATTTTGAATGATGAGAAATTTTTGGAATAACAGGAATATGTTATGAGAACAATCACTGCTGCTCAATAGGAGTCCATTATGACAGCTACAGAAAGAAAGGTTTCAAACTTTGATTCATATTACCCCATCATATTACTGTGTAAAATAAATTTGCAAGAATATTCTGTGGTAGGAAACTCGGGAATATGATATCAATTTATTTTCAAAACATATTTAAATGGCTATCCCTTTATTGAATATATCATGCAACAATTTAAGGTGATAGCAATTTATTTGAAACAAATTTAAAACGCCTATCCCTTTATATATCATGCAGCAATTTAAGGTGATAGCAATTTATTTGAAATAGATTTAAATTCCTATCCCTTTATATATCATGCAACAATTTATGGTGATAGCAATTTATTTGAAATAGATTAAAAACACTTTAAAACACCTATCTGTTCACATTAGGTTCAACATTTTGTAGATGCTGAAAATTGAAAATTAAATTGAATTTACAAATGAAAATCAACCTACATTTAACATCATATCAATAGAGCTTTTCCAAAATGGAAAAAAAATGCAGAAATAAAATACTAACTTCTAAGAAATAAAAGCAAAATGCATTCAAAACAAAAATCACTCTATTGTTATCCTATCTACAAGATCTTGTCTTTGCTCTCAGATTTTTGCAGCAAAAGCACAAGAGGCTATGTAGAATGGATGTGATCAGAATGATATTAGAGTTCCACAATCCAAATGTGTATGCTTTTTGGTGAGAAGAAGGGGCTTTTTATAGTTGAATTCACCCGGTGAATCCAAGTTGGGAGATATGTGGGATTAAAGATTGTAGTGGAGAAATGCATGTTGGAATTAATTGAAATTGATTAAAAATGAGATAAAATGGATGAGTGGGTTTATCATATAATATAGGTTTAGAATTATATTTATATATGATTTGTGAATTTAAATGATCGATTCAAAGAAAATGGATTTAATGATTAAATGATTTAATGAAATATATAAATGGATAAATATTAATGTGATATGAATGCAAATGATATTTTAGTGATTAATGCAAATGGGGAAATAATCAATTAATGATAAATGATTATGCAAATGGATAACGATTATGAATAAATAAAATATAAATTCTTATAATATGGATAAATGGTTATAATATTTAAATGGATTAATGAATATGGAGATATGATTATGTAGATGATCAAAGGAAATGATAAATATTTATGAAATGGATAAGTGTTTTGATATGCAAATGATTTAGGAGGAAAATATATTAATGAAGTGATTAAATAGATATTGGAACCTATTTAATTAATAGAAGAAATTAAATTATTATAGGGGAATTTTTATGTGTCTACACAACTATTCAAATTTGTTAAATTTGAATTTCAAAGTGTGTGTACATGATTTAATTGAATTTTTAAATTTGAATATATATATATATATATATATATATATATATATATATATATATTCACTTAAATTAATCACTTGGATGCTTGTAATTTACAAATATTGATCAATCAAATCCTTATAATTGTCGAAAAATTCATGGTATTAGGAGTTTGCATCAAATCATGACAATGGGAAGTAGCGGGCCTTATACAACTAATGTGAGAAAATTCATGTTTTTGTGTTGATTGCATTGAGCACAATGCATATATTGTTAAATGCGAGAATATTAGAGATGAGTATGTTTCATGATGGAAAATGAAATAATTAATATCAATTCCTCCTTTTGATGAAAATGACAATGTCGATGTCTATGATCTGTTATATTCAGCTGATTATGAACGTGTATCTGATTTAGTTGTTACAAGTATGTAAATTGATTAACTTAAATTGATTTAAATATATTCTATGTATGTTTCAACCATGTTTATATATAAATTTATATATTAAAAATATATTTATGTACAATTCCCTATAAATGTTGCTTATACAATAAAAATATTTTGTAAATTTACATGGTGTGTGTATAGGAGATATTTTCGTTGTTGCTGCAGATCTTAACAATGCAGAAGGTGTAGATTACTATCTACTAAGATGTACACAACCAAAAAGAAAAATTGGTGGAATCAATGATAGATGGTGATGGACAAGAGTATCCCATTGGAGATCAGTTATTATTGAAGGCACATATTATCAACAAATAAAGATAGATAAAAATGGTATGATATTTGTTGATTATATGTTAGGAGAAAAGGTTCTACATTATAATCACTTAGTTAGAGCAACAAAAATAAATTTAGAAACTTTACCTAAAAGAGAATGTGCCAAACAAAGGTGGAGGTTGCATATTAAAGATCATGAAAAGATTTTAGAGATGATCCAAATTATATGTACCAAGAGATTTAAGTTATTTTTGGATATATGTACATGTATATGTATATATATATATATATATATATATATATATATATATATATATATATATACTCAAATTTTTTATCGATATATCTATATCTATATTGATTAGACATGTGGCATGATTTAGAATGGGTTTTTTTCAAAGGTGTGGTCATTTATTTCTAATTACATATTTTAATTTGTTCCATGATGTGGAATTATTAATTTAGTTCAAGAATCTTTGATTTCATAATTTACATTTGAAACTCCACTTAAATATGTTTAAAAATCATATATATGCTTGATACTTGAAACCTAGTGACTTTTAAAATGTTTGAACATCTTTCCTAAATTTGTTTAAATCATCTATTTCCAATTGCATTTTTATGTTGGACATGGAATTCATTTAAGTTCACTTGAATGTTCAATTTCATTTATTGAATCTTAGATCATATATATTCAATTTACAAAACCTAGTGACTTTTAGAAAGAACTCACATTTTTCCTTTAAATCCCTTTAAATCATCTATCCAATTGCTTTTTTATGTTTGACATGGAATTGTTAAGTTCACTTTCAAATTTTCTCGATTTGGTTTGTTCAAAGCTCCACTTATATGCTAGATCATATATATGCAATTTACAAAACCTAGTTTATGTTCCAATTTTCATAAATTTATGTTCCATGTTTCAATTCTTAAAAGTTCAAGAATATTTCATTTCATTTTTTCAACTCCACAAGTATAGTGCATGATAGTGTAATAAACAGATATGGAGGACCACAAAATTTAGAGCTCTCAAATTGCTGCTAATGGTAATTTTTCAAAAAATTATTACCGCTTTGTGCAGGTTAAGGAATTTCATGGAGTAGGAAGGATGCCAAGATCTGGTGTTTTAAACTCTATTGGTGTAGATTTCCATAGATCAGCTCTGGAAGTCTATAGAAAATATTTTTCCCCAGCGAATTTTTTTTTTATTGGTCAGGTTAAGAGTTTTAATGGCTTTCCTAGTAGTGTTTATCATAATGGGATTTGGATACCTGATCAACAAGAAACCAAGTATACTAATAGGAATACTCAATGAAATTTTTGACCTAGAAATTCTTTAATTAGGGAGAAAAAAGCTCCTTTCAACATTTGTATCTCTAATTTAGAAGCCATTGAAGACTCTTTGAACACTTCACACTCATGGGATGATGTGGTTTCTGACTGACATTCTCTTGCGACTTTTCTAAATAATGTTCTACTCAAACTTGGAGCTCCCTTCATTCCAAAGATACCTACTATGTATCCAAATAATATTGTTTGACAACATGAGGATTATTACTAGGTTCTTCATTTGCAGTTGAAGAATGCTCAAAGGGGTAAAATCAATAAGGTGTCACCGATCACTTCTGCACATTGTCCAAAAGGCTTGTCTCTCAAGGAAACTATGTAGAGCAAAGGGGGAAAAAAATGGGTTCGAAAAGACTTGCGAAAAGCTTCTTCCAAGAAATAGGATCTCATGTAAAATTTCCTACCTACAAATGTTTTGAGTCCACAAATCTAGGATCTTCGGGATCATGCCTTAATTTGTAAGTTTTGGAACTTTTTAGCCTCTGTTGAAATTTTAAAAGAGTTGATATTTTTTGAATGGGATGGGGCTAATCAACTCTTCTATATAGATTGAGGTAATGGTTTCTTCATTGTATTTTTCTCTACAAAGAAGCAAAGAGATTTGGACTTGAAGGTTAAATCTTGGTCTTTTGAGGGTTTTGGGCTATACACTCAAGTTTGGACCCCAAATTTTGATCCCCTTTCTATAGTAGTTAAATTTATTCCTTTCTAGATTTAATTACCAACTCTCCCATTAGAATATATGGAAATGGGCATTATTGAGACCATTGCTAATCACCTGGCGATTTTTGTTTTCCACAACATGGATTTTTTTACAAATCCACATAAACTGATTAGGGTATGTGTCTTGCTAAACACTTTGAAGGAGTTCCCCTCATCAGTCTAGATAAATTCAAAGTTTGGGTCTTATGAGAGGCAAGTCTTCATAGAGAATCTAAGGAATGTTTGTGTTGCCTACCATTAGGTGGGTCATTCTATCCAACAGTGTTCAACAAAACAAGATTCTTTTGAGTTTCAAGTTTTGCTTCCTGTTGAGAAGGCATATTTAAATGAAAACACACCTGGTACTTGGGACTAGAATCTCACTAAGAATTCAATAGAGAATATAAGCAAAGAAGGTCATGTTAATAAAGTGAATTCTGAATTGGTCATGAAACCCTCTATTGTTAGATCATCTCAATTTAATGACTTGGTTTTGAATATATCTGAGCAAAGGGTGAGGAAAGGAAAATTGGTGATGGTTGACTCTTTTGACCTTGGATCCATAACATCCTCATCTCATATCATTGGTCCTAACTTGTTAACATAAGATTTTGTTTCTTCTAAAGAATCCTTCCATACTAATGGTATCACAGCTTCTATTATCAAGTTTATTTTTGCAAAAAGGATAGGGTTCTTAAGTTAACTCTTAACTTTCCTAGTGACTGGTTGACTACCCATTTCTTTGCGACTGAAGATTCATCCTTGAATTTATATGCTCCTAGAATTACATTACAAAATTCTCATCAGTTAGAAAGAATTAATTTCAAGATATTATGGGGACATAATATGCTACCAAATTCGGAGTCTTTTTCAAGATGCTCATTTTGTTTCTCCTTTTTCTTTTGAAAAATCTGGTTTCTTATTTTCTGGTAGATATTCAGAGGAGGATATATTGGATTTGCAAGAGATCTCTATTATGGGTGATTCTAGGTTGTATTTGCAGAGCAGTAGGTCAAAATTAGTTGCTACAAACTTATTTAAGGAATTTTCAGAAGAAATGGGCTTAGATACTCAACATATAGAGGAAGTTTGGAATTGCTTGATAGAAAAAGGTGCTAATGCTGATGAAGTTCTCACTAAGAAATGTGATTTTATTTTTGAATCTCCTCCTACTAAGTCACCTAGGAAGAGAGGGAGAAAACCTAATGCAGTAAAGATGCAAGAGCATATTGATTTAGGTAATGTTTATGCAAAAGAATCTACAGAACAAGCATTGATGAGTGAACACTCAGATGCTAGGGATAGTAAGTTAGAGGAAGACACTAGTTTTGATTTTTCAAAAAAGTTATCTATCAATCAAACACCTCTTAAATTATCCCCTATAGTTAAATCACCTGGTAAGAGAGGAAGGAAGTCAAATGCAATGAACTTGCAGGAGGAGATTGCATTTGGAGTTCAATTAACCTTAGATGGTAACATAAAGAAAATATTAAGGAGAGCAGGTTGCTCTCCTCAATCATTATGAATATTTTCTATTGGAATGTTAGGGGATTAAATGCCCCTAACAAAAGAACCCAAATTAAATAGAAAATAAATTTTTTAGGGGTTGATATAGTTTTATTACAAGAGACCAAGTTATCTAAGGAGAGTTATGAAAGAATAATTACGAAGTGGACTTTATGGAAGTATTGTTTAGTTGTTGCTCAAGGAGAATCTAGAGGTTCGTTAACTTTATGGAACACAAAAATAGCACAAATTGAACCTATATCTAATAGTTCGCATTGGCAGTTGTTACGTGTTACTCATTTTGATCTAACTTTTTTGTTGATTAATGTATATGCTCCAAATTCAACAGTAGGTAAGGAAATGCTTTGGAAAGAACTTGAGATAATTTTTGAACAATCAAAAGTAGAAAAAAATGTACTTGGTGGAGATTTTAGTGCAATTTTATCTCCCCATGAAAAGATAGGAGGGATCTTTCCTCCTCACAAGACAATGGAAGACTTTACTAATTGTGTACACAACAATGCATCAGTTGATGTGAAAACGGTGAAAGGAATGTTTACATGGACTAATAAGAGGAGGGACCTTTTGCAAATAGTTGCTAGGTTAGACACATTTCTAATCACCTCAAATTGGGTAGTAGATAAGTATGTGACATTGTCTGATATTTTTCCATGCACAAGATTAGATCATTTTCCTACTTGCTTAAGTATTGATGCCACTAATTTTTCACAAAAGTGGGGAGCTTCTTTCAATTTTGAATTAATTTGGTTTATACATAGTGAGTTCTTAGTCTTGATGAATTGAAAGTTTTTGTTTTCTCACTCAAGCCTGACAAGGCTCTAGGACCAAATGGTTTTACAACAATTTTTTTTCAAAAATGTTGGGTGTTTATAGGAACAGATCCTCTCAAGGCCTTGGAAGAGTCTCAAAAATCTTGCTCCATGCTTAATCTATTTAATGTAACACATATTGCATTAATTACAAAGGTAAAGGATCCAAAGTCTTTTTCATAATATTGATCTATTTCTCAATGCAACACAATTTAAAAGATATTTACTAAAGCAATCTATCTTCGATTGTTACCATCATTCCTAAGCTAATCTCAGAAGAAAAAGGTGGTTTTATCCCTGGTAGAGAGATAGTGGAGGGTGCTTTAGTGGCACATGAGTTATTACATTCAATTTCTATGCACAATATATCTTCGTTTATCATTAAGCTTGATATGATGAGAGCTTATGATAAAGTGGATTGGGTCTTTTTGATTCAAGTTTTAAAGAAATTTGGTTTTAATAATAAATGGTGTAAATGGATCTTATATTGCTTAAATGGTGCAAAATTATTAGTTTTAATTAATGGCATAGCATCATGGTTTTTTAGTTCAACACAAGGTGTGAGGTAGGGTGATCCTGTATCACCTTTTTTGTTTATACTATTAGCAAAAGCTCTTAGCAGAATAGTAAAAAAAAATACTTACAAGGCTTTTGGAAGGGTGTCTCAATACCTTCTACTGATAGATCCATGATGCATTCTATGTTTGTAGATGACACATTATTATTTGGCTCAGTTCAACCCCAAGAGGCCAAGTATATTAAGATTGTTCTAGATAATTATTCAATTGCATCAGGCTAGAAAATAAATGTGGACAAATCCATAATTTATACTTTTAATATCAAAATGAGATTACAAAATAAAATTTTTAATCATCTTGGATTTCAAAAAGAATGATTTCCTTGTAATTATCTTGGGATACCATTCTTTATTGGTGGAAACAAAGCCTCTTATTAGGATAAAGTCATTCAAAGTATTCAGATTAGGATTGCAACATGGAAGGGTAGGTGATTGGCATTGTCTGGGCGTATATTATTGATAAAATCAATCCTTTTTTCCATCCCAAATTATTATATGGCAGTACTAAAAGCACCAAATTCTATGATTTTGTTCATTGAAAAATTAATGAAGGATTTTTTATGGAAGGGTAGCATGGATAACAAAAAGAAAATTTCACTCATTTCATTGGAAAATCTTTGTGAAGATAAATTAAAAGGTGGTGTTGGGATTCATAAATTGTTAGAAAGAAATTAGGCATTAGGTGCTAAATTAGTGTGGTATATGTATGCTAAGCCTCACATGAAAGGGATAAAAATACCTAGATAACACAGATCCAAAGAGAGTATTCACATTAGAAAATCCACCACAAGGCTCTCCAATGTGGAATTTCTTGGTTCAATGTAGAAAGGTAGTCACTTCATACCTTACTTGGTAAGTACATGATGATATGCAAGTAAAGTTTTGGGAAAACTCTTGGGGAGGAAAAATACCTTTGAACACAATAAACAATCTACAAAATATTCAAATTCTTCTTATAAGGGATTGGGGGGGTAATATGAATGATTGTTTTGAGAGCATAGATGAGTGCACTGGGAAAGTAAAATGGAAATATGGCTCAAACATTGATTGTTTGGATGATAAAAAATGTGTATTTAAGAACATGCTAAGTGAAAGGGTGGTTTATGTGTCAGGCGGGGAAGATAAGTTAATTTGGGCTCCATCAAGTTTTGGTTTCTACATAGTTAAAATGGGGTATAAGGAATTAACATTTCAAAGGAAAAGTGTCAAACCTCAAAGAGCTCTATCTTTTTGTTGGGATTCATCAATTTTGCCAAAAGCAGGATGTTTTTCATGGCTAGCAATTAAAAAGAGAATACTGAGAAGTGACAGGCTTGTGAAACTTGGGATTGTAGCTCATTTTACTTGTGTCTTATGTGATAATGAGCTGGAAGAGGTGAATCACTTGTTTATACATTGTCCCTTTGTATCTCATTGTTGGTCTTTTATTAAAAATAAACTAAATTGGTATGCATCACTACCAAAAAAAATATAGGACCTTTTTTCAAGTTGGCCAGAACTACATGAATCAACATTGTTTGCATGTATTTGGAGATTGATTCCATCTATTGTATTGTGGTCCATTTGGTGGGAGTGTAACAAAAGAATTTTAAGAAAGGAAAAATTGAAGGTTGAGAAAGTAGTGGAGAAATTAGAAATTTCAATAACAAAGATTACAAATTCATATGTTTAGAAAACCAAAAACATTGGATCTCTATTCTAAAATTCAGACTCAAATTTATAATGTAGAAGTGGAGTAATATTGTTTTTCCATTTAAGGGAAGTTTACACTAGAACCCAAGTAAGAAAGTAGATAGAAGCAAAATTTATTGGATCCCACCTACAGTAGGATTCTTCAAGCTAAATTTTGATGGTGCATCACGTGGAAACCCAAGCATCTCAAGGGCAAGGATTGTAATAAGAAACCATAAGGGATCAACAATGTCTACCAAATCAATAAAACTTCTGAGAGGGACAAATAACATTGCAGAAGCACAAGCTTTTCTTAATGGGTTACAATTATCATATGATCTAAAAGCTAAAAAAATGGAAATTGAAGGTGACTCATTAATCATTGTGAATGCTTGTAAAGCATATAAGTTGTTGCCTAAATTTGAAAATGTGCAAACTAAATATATCTATAGGGAAGGTAATCAACTAGCAAACAAACTGGCAAAGATTAGATGTGCACAAAACTAGTGTGAACAAGTATATGGAAGTAGTATGGAAAATTTTCCTCAAGACTTGGTTGAAATTATTAAAAGGGAAAGTGTTTGGTATGTACATGATCACGATGGGCCAAAAAGTGGCAATATGATGGGTATGTGGTTGACAACTATTTTTTCACCCAAAATTGATGAAATGAAAAAGGGTTTTTAAAGGAGATTCTTAGCTTTCCACTAATCTAAATTATGCTTTACTTTTTATTTAATAAGTAATTATTATTCATTTTCTATTCAAATTATGACTAACGTCTTGATTGATAGGCTGATTCAAAAATATCTATAGCTTTCAAATGGCATCACATTTTTTGAATCCAAAATATGCGTCACATTCTATGCTTCACATACTATAGGATTAAAAAAATAAAAATTGAATTTCATGAAGTTTTGACCAAGTTAAGGTGGTTAGACATACGAGTTTTTATATTTTTTAAAAAATTGTAATAAAAAAATCATAATTAATTATTTACTTGGAAAAAAAATTACAAAAAAACATGCATCACATTGGGGCATGAGTCCTCTACTTATATCTAAAATCTTATAAAAAAATTATCATTTTGTTGTGGCTAGGGTGGTTAGACAGACAGCTACTTCTTATTTTTTCCCTAAAATTTAAGTACCATGTTGCATTGAAATTTCAAATTTTCACCAAATAGATTTTTTTTTTTAAACAAGCCTAGTAGTCTAGAAACTACATTCAATTTGATATAGATTCTATTGTTACATATTTTTGAAATAATATAGATAAGTTATTCAAATTTTTATGTCAAGTTGTCTAACTCTCATTTTTTTGAATTTTTTTCCAATTAAGGGCCTGTTTTTTCCATGATGATCCTGCACATACCCTGCTGGTTTCTACATAATGTAGTGGAGTTAAGAAAAAAATATCACTATGTTAAAAAATTGAAAAGGTCCTTTGACATCACTATCCTTTCAAATGCAATGTTGAGGATTACATCAACACAATGTGTAACTTTGCCATGGTGGATTATTTAAATCAAGTCCTAATGCAAAGGTACAAGCAGTACATATTGTTTAAATAACATTTTTGAACTTGGCCACATGGATATTTTGTTTCACACATGTAAATTTACAAACACTAGAATCCGATCACACAAGAAAATCAATGTGGGTACATACACTCTACAAGATATAAGGAAATCAACACATATGAAGCAAATAGGTGACATCACCAATAGAAAGAGTTGTAATTTATGGATCATGTCATGATTCTTTATACTAACATGGTTTGTTCTTTTACAAGAAGATGTGTTCTAAAATCTAATTTTTCCTATCAAATCATCTTGATTTCATTTTATATGAGTAGTACATGCTTACCTAAGCTATTAAGTTATTTTCAAGGGCCAAATATTCTCCAAATTTTACACACGGCCATAGTATAAGCACCTATAATTTTTAGTGTGCAATTAAATATATCAAATATCACTACCTTGAAAACATTCACCACACATTGCTTTGGTTGTAAGGATTTATTATTACTCTAACAATTGGCATAATTTTTTTTAGGAATATGTGACATGTTTGTGTAAGGAGTGTATAAAGTTTGCATTGAAAAAGAAAATCAAGTGTGTAATAGCTCTCAAGGATAGGAGGATTTCAGTGTTTGAATGTGTAAAAGCTACCAAGGACAGCTGGATTTCAAAGCAGAATTCCAAACTTTGTAAATTTTTGTAAGTCCATGGCTATATGAGGAGTCATTTTCAAACCATATGCATGCTGGAAATTCACTGGTGAAAAATTGCGTCAAGCCATCCTTGGAAAATGATGAATTCAAGGTTATTTTCTCAGTGGTAGGATGACAAGTTGGCACACTCCTCCAGCCACGGGATTCATATGATACAACAACTTTGAATCAAGAAACAGGGTAAAGTGCATAACCTTTTTTGCATTCAACAATATTTTACTATTCCAAAATAGAATATCTCAATGAGCTTCAAGGTTTCTTTTTGATTGAATATTTATACCTATCTATAATTTCATGCTACATAGCCTATTTTTTTGTAAGTCATTTTCTTGCATCAACCTTTAGTCGAATGTCATTTTCTAGTTTGGGAAATGGTGTTGTCATCTCCGTAGCCTAGGTCAACAATGTTTGTCATCTCCGTAGCTTGGGTCAACAGTGTTGTCGAAAGCCATATGTTGTTTAAAGCAATACAGTCAATTACCAATAATACACATACCAGAAAGCTCTTTTATTACTTTATTTGATTCTTGATTTCTTGGGTTCTTTGCTTGCTATACTTGAAGTTTGAGTTCTTTCTTTTGGTAATATGGGTGTGTCTCCAATGGAATTTATACCAAGAAACCATAGAGCATATTTTCAAGTGCAGAAATGGGAACTACCCTTCTCTAAAGGGTTATATAGGGAACAATTATTATATGTTTTTGAAAAAGATTGTCTTCTTGTCTTCAAGTGTGTGAAGGATATAATTGGTGAAGACATATTGCAGGAATCAACATAGAGAAATATTTTTCCTTCAAATTTGGTTTCAATATTTGTCTCAATTGTTTTGGATTTGCACCCAAACTATCAAGATATACAGAAGATAGAAAATGTAGTCATAAATGAGGTTTTCTTGCAAGAAAATGCTCTGCTCACAAGTGTTTATAAGTATGACTTTTGGTTTGGAGAAGCATACATTGGTGGTGTATTCCCTCGACACTACTTGCATCACAGAGTGAGCTTTAGGAATATTTATACAAGTTTCAGATTGGCACTCGAATATAATTCCATAAACCTCTTGTATAGGGAACTGAACAAATACCACATTGAGCTAGGGAGTGACATGGTAAGGAATTTCAAAACAAAATATCATGCAATTTCATTCCTTCTTACACACCATTTTCGGCATGCAGCTTTACTTAGTCATCCAATTCAACCACAGCTTTGAGAGGTTGTATCTAAAGAATTAAATGTAGCACCAAGGATAAATGCAGATCCAGGAACATCAACTACATGGCCACTCATCCTAGAACGTCAGCCAATTCTTCCAAACATCAACATTAAAGAACACTATACATCATCTCCTCCAGTGAATTAGATCATGACTAAAGATGGGAAAGAAGCCAATTTCTCAGTTCAAGAGGCTTGGAAGATAATGTTTAAATTTATAGATCTTTGTAAAAGTCAACTTATTTTGCTATAATGGATAGCTAACATCTCCATGCTTCTCCATACTTAGTAGAATTTTGAATTTTGTCACCAATTTGAAGGATAGGTCAACTGGGGTTTTTCATCTCCTCAAAATGTATCAATTAGTATTTTGTATCTACTTATAAAGATATTGCATAGCTATAGTGTAACCTTTTCTATTACATAGTATAAATAGTCATCCTATAAGGCCTTTTATAAAAAAAAAAGGTATAGTGCATCATATGCCATAAAAAACATCTAGTACAACTTAAAAAATAATTTTCCCTAGAAATTCCTTAAATCATCCTTGTGACCCTTGTAAAATCCTAAGGTGAAGTCATAGAGTCACACGCTCCCCATTTATCAGTTACGTTAGTATAAATAACTACCCTATGAAATAATGGTTTTGTTCTTTTACTCTATAAATATATTGTGTGAGAGTGTTCATCTTGGAAGTCTTCTTCTGGTCCCCTAGTCACATGGGTAAACACTAGTAGCTATGTTGAATACCATATGAAGTGTTTATGTTGGGATCATGGTTTTAGAAGGTTTTTTCTAGCGGGTTCTTAAATGTGAAAGTGTTGGTATGATCTTTATTAGTGTTCAACTTTTTTATAGTTTTTATTATTAGGTTCCTAAACTATGATTACTTTATTGTAATTTTGTGACAAATTGGATCTAGTTGATTTAGTGTTTGAGTGGTGAAGAATCTACATGTTGTCTCTAGTTTTGTTTATTTTTTATGTTACTAATGTGACATTCAATATTTTTATTATATTATCCAAGATCTATAGGCATTGTAATTTATTTTCTTTCATTTAGAGTAGCAACCATGATTTTATATAACCTTCAGTATGTTACTTACGTGTATCATAAATTGTGAATGTTCTTGTACATGGGTTCTCTTGGATTGGTCTTTCTTGTTCACCTTGGTGCATTGGAATATGCATTAAGTAGTGAATCATAGTGATGGTGTTTGGGGTGCTTGAGATAACTATATTTTGGCATCAATCATTGTTTACCATGTATATCTTGAGACCACATGTAATGGGATCTTTGGTAATTATGTGGAATGATCACTTTTTAATATAGTTGTCATGGGAAGATCTAGATGCTTATATTATGCACATAGTGAGATTTTATCAAGTTCCAATTGCATAAATGTTCCATGTAATTCTCAGGTTCAAGAATAGATTTGATTTCATTTACATTCAACTCCACTTATAGCTCATCATCTAGATCACTTTCTTTGCATGCACAATCAAATTCATGTATATCATATTATATGGAATTCTTAAGTTCAAGAATAGATTTGATTTCATTTACATTAGACTAGATGCTTATAGCTCATCATCTAGTTTGAATTCTTTGCATGCACAATAAAATTCAAGCATATTATATTATATGGAATTTTCTTATTTTCATTAGCATCATATATGCAATTTACATTTAGGGTATGTGCAGGATCATGGTATGCCAAAAAGTGGCAATATTTGTAGGGTATGTGGCTGACGACTTTTTTTTCACCCAAAATTAATGAAACGAAAAGGGTTTTTAGAGGAGATTCTCAGCTTTCCAAAAATATAAATTATGATTTAATTGTAATTTAATAAATAATTATTATTCATTTTCTATTAGAATTATGACTAAAGTCTAATTGATAGGCTGATTGAAAAACATTTATAACTTTCAAGCGGTATCATATTTTTGAATCAAAACATCGTCACATTCTATGCTTTACATACTATAGGATTAAAAAGAAAAATTAAATTTCATGAGACCAAGTTAAGGTGGTGAGGGGATGAGTTTTATATTTTCTAAAAGTTGTAATAAAAATTCATAATTAATTATTTACTTAGAAAAAATTACAAAAATATGCATCACATCGGACATGAGTCCTCTACTTATATATAAATCTTACAAAAATATTATCATTTTATTATGGTTAGGGTTGGTCGGAAAGGCACCTACTTCTTATTTTTCTTTGAAATTTAAGTACTAATGCATTGAAATTTCAAATTTTCACCAAATAGATTTTATTTATTTTTAAATAAACCTAGTATTTTAGAAACTACATTCAATTTTCTACAAATTCTATTCTTACATATTTTTGAAATAATATAGATAACTTATTCAAATATTTACGTCAAGTTGCCTAACACTGATTTTTCTGAATTTTTTGCCACTTAAGGGCCTGTTTGGCATACCATGATCCTGCACATACCCTTTAACCTAGAGTGACTTTAAAAATGAACATTTAGCTAAGAATTCCTTATCATCTATTTCCAATTGCATTTTTATGTTCCACTTAAATAACATTGAATCTCTTAGGAATTGACCTAGAACTTTACATATTTGCATTCAAATTATTTCTATTTCTTGACCTATTTAAAGACAAATTCATGTTTCTATAATTAATTGTACATCCATATTTTAAAATTTACAAAGAGCAACCATTATATAGTCCAAAAAAATTATTTCATGATGTAAATAGATATAATAAGTGTTCAAACCATAATAATGTGCATAACAAACCTATTCAAACCATAATAATGTATGAATGCATGATGTAAATCATAACAAGTGTATACCATAAAACATAAATTTATGTAATGTGATGTAAATCATAAAAAGTGTTTGCAGTATAATAATCTGATCTCAAACCATAATACTATAAAACATGTAAAACAACTCAAATAGAGGGATATCTAGTATGAATAGAATCATCTGATCTCTAGCCCGATCTCTCCCTCAATCCATGTCCTGATCCAAACTCTCCTAATTCGTGCCCTGGGCCTTGTCCCAAGCCCTACACAAGTTCAAGTACACATACCTAATTTAATTTTTAATACATGTATGTGTACATATATGTAAAATTATCTAAAACTTACAATGTACAAGTTCAATGTGTTCAAACTTACATCAAGTAATTTAAAATTTTATTATTTAAATGTACCTCAGTTGTATACTACATAGGATTGCCATCATGCTCTGAATTTCCAAACTCTGAAAAATCACCATACTACTAAAAAATTTCAAATACACGATTTCAATCAGGAGTTAAAGAAATAGACTTTAAAATAAATTTTATTTAAAATATATGTATGTACATACAATTTTAGAACATATATATATATAAATTATTCAAGTACTTGTCAGGCCTACTTGATGGCTCTACCAATCTCACTAATATCACAAGTATGCAAAGACACCGCAAGGGGATTTGTAGCTAGTATTGTATCAGTGCCAAAAAATAAGTTGACTATATGTGCCATGGATAAGATCAGGTGCCCTAGTAACCTCAACTTGATCTGTAGCATGCTGAAGACTTGGACAAGCTATAGGATCAATAGAAACATGATGCACATGGGATCCTATAGGCTGATGTGGAATATCCTCTGAAGTTTCCACCCCATGGCTCGTATGTGTACCAAGATAGACCTGTCTAATAAAGGCATGTAAGGTCTGGTCAAGAAGGATCCCATGGTCCTCACTAATGACCTGATAAGCTACTATTAAATCCAAAATAGAGACTCTACACATATTACACAGAGTTGTGACTCATATGATCAATATCTAAAGGAGTAGGTAGATCAACATGAACGAATGGATCATAAGATGTAGATGTACCCTCAGTGGCTAGAAGGATGATCCACAACCATAATAATTATCTACCAACTTGATCACATGACATATGATGAATCTGTGTTGTAATAGTGAAAATACTATAAAAAATCTAGGATGCATGGGAGCATGTTGTTGATACCCCTACTACTACAAATTCCAAATGTTTTGGTAGAACCAAAAGTTTTGGGCCAACTAATTCCCTCTTGTTCATGGGCGGTGGAAAATTTGGACGTCTAAACTCTTATTTGTTAGAAAAATTGCCTTTACCTCTGCTAGCATGCTCAACATAAGATGTGTAATCCACATCTATGTGTAAATGAAACTCTTCATATAATTGTTTAAAAAAATATTGTGGTAGCTCATTATTGTGAGGCCATCTATGATAAGCCGCCAACCATCTAGGATATATGAATTGTGCAACAAGCTCATCTACACACCTCGTTACCATATATTCTCTAATTCTATTTTTTCCTCTATAAAAAGGGAACATGGTAAACACATTTTCATGTGAAACTAATTTTCCAACATCTCTCCATTTCTATGTGCCAGTAACATTCTTGGAAAGAGACGAATACAAATATTCAATGTTGATATCATCATAAGGATTGAATGATCGAATTGTCCCGAACATTCATAAAATCCCATCTCTAATTTTGACTAATCTATCTCGATTAGCCAAATTAGGGGAGTTGTGAATTGTTTAATCTAAACATATTAGTGCATTTTCTAATCTAGCAATACTCTCCTGATATAAATTTGGTCTAACTTGAGCATGTTGCTCAAAATGAGGGGAATGGTGAGATCCCTCATCATCCATGATATTTATATGTATATAAGTAAAGAGAGATTTACATATCATTAAAAAAATATATATGATAAACAAATTTATCAAATTTTGAAACTAAAACATATATTTAAATTACAATGTTTTCATGTTTCAAAACTAAAACATTTTTAACTTTATATCTAATGAGATAGTTCAAGTTATAGATCTATGAAATAGTTCACCTTCTACAACTTAGATCAAAATAAGAAATTTGACAGCTCCAAGGAGACTTGATATACAAGTATATATGAACATATATATGTATACATACATAGATATATATGTTTCAATATATATATATGTATATATGTATATATATATACATGTCTACTTGTCACTGGTACATTTTGACCCATTTTTCGATGACCGATCATCAAAATTTTGATTTCCATTTGTCGGTATTATATTGTTGGAATTTTGACGACATTCGAAACATCGAAATTCCGACCCGGCATCCCCATCAAAATTTCGACGATCGATCATTGAAAAATGGGTCAAAATGTACCAGTGTGTATATACATATATGTATATTTATGTGTACATGTACATGTACATGCATGTATATATATATATGTATGTGTACATGTGTGTACATAAATGCATGTGTATGTGTATGTATGTATTGTATATGTGTATATACATATGTATGTATATAGGTACATACATGTATGACATATGTATATACATATATATATATGTGTATGTTTTTGTATGTATAAATATATGTATGTACATGTACATATACATACATATATTTATACATACACCTATATGCATACATGTACATGTATACATATACATACATACATAAACATATGTGTGTACATGTACGCATATACATGCATATATGTATATATATTAAACATGCATACATTTACATAAATGTACATGTATATATAAATACATACATACACATGCATATGTACATACATACATACATATAAACATACACATATATGCATACATGTACACACACACACACACACATATATGCATACATACTTACACACATACACATATATATGCATACATACATGTACATATATATACATATGTATGCATATATGTATATACATTAATATATACATATACATACACATACACATATATGGATACATACATACACACATACACATAAATGTACATACATACATACACACATACACATTTATGAACATACATACATACATACACATATGTATACATACATACACATGCATACATACATACAATTGTACATATGTATGTATACATGTACATACATACATATACATATATGTACACACACACATGTAAGATTAAAATTAGGCTTATTTATTTAGAGTTAGGTTAGGTAAGGGTTACAATTTAATTAGGGTTTAATTAAGGTTAAAAATGGTTAGAGATCAATCAAGGTTGAGTAAGATTTAAAAAAGGTTGAGTTAATTTTCGGGTTAAGCTTAAAGTTCAAATAGGGTTAGATGAATGGGACAAGGGGTAGATTTTAGGGTTTTTCAGATGATGTTAATCTAGAAGAATTTGTAATGACTAAAGATGACCTTAACAAATTATGTTAATCTAGAAGAATTTGTAATGACTAAAGATGAGCTTTCAGGAGCAGATATAAAACATAAATGTTAACAAATTTAGTGATTTTCTTCAGTATGACTTGAATTTAATGAGGGGTTTAAAGTTTTCTGCTTGACCGTAGTAAAAAATCTTAATCTAGAAGAATTTGTAATGACTAAGGATGATTTTTCTAGAGAAGATATAAAAAAAAAATGCCAACTCATATTGAATTTTTTTAATGAGGGGTTTGTGGTGCAGGAGCACCTTGGGATTTCATCCCTCCATGAGGCAATTTTGTCAATTTTTTCTTTAATGATTGTAATTATGTCATGGAGACCATGTTATGTATGTTTTTTGGTCAATATTAGGTTGTTAGGTGATGGGTCAAGTTAATTTGTTTAAGTTGTCAATATTCCAAAATGTTGTTATTGTTGTAAAAGTGCAAAAAAAGCATGGAAGTTGAAGAGTCATCGGTTGTCATAGGTTGGTTAGACCATTTGGATTCACTTAATATTTGGATAAACATTGTAATATGTTTAAATATTCCTTGTAAGGATGATCATAGACATGAGGATGGTGTATATGTGAAAACTTCAATGAAATGCCTCTGTTTTATGTAAATTCTAAACATTCTTTGTTGTTCCTAAAGCTTGTACGACCCTGTACGGTCATTTTTTTATTTCTAATCATAGGTAGGTGATATTTCTCTAAATCTACTTTAATTTGGTGGTGATTTCATGTGATTTGGTTGTGTTTAGAGAAAGATATCTTGATTTTACTAAAAACAGTTTTATAAGCCTAGTCAATGAGGGTTTTGAGCAAGAAAATGGTATAACTCCTACTTCCACTAGTATAAATGGCTATAACTTGGTGAAATGGAATAATATGGACTAAATTTATTTCCCACAAGTTTGTAAATGTAGATGGAGTCTGATGCAATATTGATGATGCCCTAGGCTATCGTCTTCATGTTTTATGCATTTGAAAGAGCCATAGGAGTTGAAGTTTGCAATAAAGCCATTAGAGGAAGGTTGGAAAAGGTTGGAATAGCATAAAAATTCCCACACATCATGTTTTAATGATAAAAACAAGTTTTCAATGTCTAGAGTTGTTTGGACCAATACACCCTTATTCATGCAAGCCTAATTAGGCCGTCTCAAAATGGGACAGTCAATTTTAAGGCCCTATGTTACAAAAAAACCACCACTAATTTCCACATATATTGAATAACTTCCAAATGGGTATCGGAAATGGATTTTATATTGTGGTGAATTTATGTGCAAGTTATGACCAAAAAATGGTGAATTTCTACTATTTTAGGCCTATTGTCAAATGTAGCAACAAGTTTTTGAGGGGTTTGTTCCAAATAAATAATCAATAAACTTTTGATATATTATCAAATGGACAAAAGGGTATCTAGAAAAATGATTGTTTTGTGGGTTTGAGACATAGTTTGCAGATTGTGTTAGAAAAGGCTTGTTTGGAGTGCTACAAGAAGAATAGGAGAATTTGTGAGAAAACCCATCAAATGAGGGTTAAAATTTTAAAAGCTTTATTTTTTGAGTTAAGTTTGAGTTGATTTGTATTCTTCCTCCCTACTCTACATAATTTTTAAGTTTACTTGACCTTAGCAAATGATGCTAATCTAGAAGAATTTATAAATGTAGACATGCAAATAATCCTAATCGACATTATGCATCTAAATATAATTAATCATCAATTCTTCTATTAATCAAATAAACCAGTTTATTGGGTTAATTCACGAATGTTTATCATTTATAATTAAGTAAATCAATTTATTTGATTAATTCCCCTAAAGTCCTCTCATCTCATTTAATAAATCAAATTGTTTAAATCAAATGTCACAATCTCCTAATCTCTTCAAATTAATTAACTCCTAATCATCATTACCCATCCTCTAAATTTTGACTCAACCTTGGCCAAACCCAACCCCTAATTAACTAACTCACTTGCACATGAATATAATTTCTTTTAATTAACTAATTACCCCATTTTCCCTCTCAAAAGGATATGCTTTGGGAATATTCCTCTAAAAACTCCACTTATTTGAATTGCTTACCCAAACATTAACTCCTCTTGCACTCTCAACCATATGCATTAATCTCTCTTACATCCTCACCCACATCCTTTCAAATCCTCAATCATATGCATTTATTCCTCTTACATCCTCTTTAATCACACATTTCCCAAAATGTGCTCCACCTTCATCCATTAGCCTTGTGACAAGTATCACATTCTCATTGGATCTCCTTTAGTTCCACATTCCTCCAATCTCTTCATTATTCAACCCTTCAACCCTCTTTATAGAGGGATTCTCTATGAATAAATCATCCACAATCTTAAGCAATCTCACTATATGCACACTCATCACTTCCATTTTCATCACATCTTATCTTGTTGATATTATCATTTTGCATCAAAGTCATTTTTGCATCTTCATCACATTAGAAGCTTATCAAGGGAGTGGGAAGGGGCATCCTTTCCACATCAAAGGAGGACCACTCCCACTATGGGATAGAGTTTGATCTTGCTTTCATTTTATCTACTTTCGTTTCTTATTTTCTTGTTTGCATGTGTAGCATGTTTAAATATCTCATAGGGATGCTCTATTTGTTTTGTTTAATTTGACTTCTATTTGCTAATATTTTTCAAGTTTGAGCAAGTGCAAAAAAAGCATCCACATTTTGGTGCCCACTATGTATTCATAATTTATAGCTTACATCTATTAGTGGACTACTTGCTTTAGATTTGCAAAGATCCATCACTTTTTTTTTCACATTTTGATGTGAGACAATAAGTTATTTCAATTTGTCTGGCATCTTTCATTGGTAGCATTCTGATGTGAGACAATAAGTTATCTGAAAATAGAAAACATATATTTTGAAAATACATTAGAATTGTATGTTCTATTTTTCTATCTTCTCTATACATATGAGTATTTTCAACCATTCTCGAGGTGTAACTACATCAAGAAATTTCACTTGGAAAGGTTTACAATAAAATACATGAGAGAACTTTCACTCGTTCTTTTATAGGTGACCTACTATTTGTTTTGTTGATCTTGTATCCTTATAGCCAACTTAGCAACTACTTGCTCTTTATTTAATGGAAAATAATAGGTGTGTGGCTCTGCTTGATATCTCATTGATTCATCATATATCACATTGATTCAAAAAGTTGTTAGTTTCAAATTTGATTTTCTATCAGTATCATTAATTAGAGTATCATCTAGATTCTACTTGCTTAAAGCAACATCAGATATAGAGTAATAAATGAATGTTTAGCTAGTTATGCAAATGCTTATCTACAAAAACACACTTTAATTTTTTTGTGCTAACTCTCTATATAATATTCACTTGGTTTTAAAATCTATTGCAGCCATTAATTAATGACAAAGTGGGTCATCACAAGTCTAATACTAGCCTATAATTAGATGGAAGACCCCACTCTAAACCACCATTTTCTCTGTTGTATCTACTATGGCAACAGGAATTATGGTTCATTGGTAAACCCACATGGAAGCATATTTTACCAGTCAAATACATCTGTTTAGAAATAATTGGTACTTCTCTATTGTTTTTTATTATCTTCTAATGTTTTTTTTTCAAATGTTGTATCAACGTTGAGTTTCATTAATTGTGAATTTTGCAGATTTTAAAAAGGCATTAGATGTGTTTTGAAAATGTTATGCTTAGCTTAGTTACATTGAAATGCAATTTAAATTTCACAGGTGACTATAATTCTTATCTTAGTTTAGCTTAGTTCTCATATAGCAATGTAAATGAGCATTTCTTAGAGGATCTCTGTCAAATAGTGAAGTGCCTTATTCTATGCTTCTGCATCTTGAAAACATATCTATGTGAGTTTCTCTGAGGTTGCAAACATTTTGAATGCATTTAATCTATCTTGTTTCCATGCATATTGTCCGAGGAATTGTCCAAAACAAGGCAAGTGTTGTATTTGAGATTGCTTGCAAAGGTCTTAACAGTTTTTAGCACTTTTGAATTGTTTTCAGGCTGTTAAAAATATCTTTAATGATAAAATACAAATTTAGTGGGAATTTGCAGATCTAAAAGCTTATTTGTGAAGATTAATGTCGTTGTTGAAAGTGACTACTACTTGCATTTACTTTTACTGCAGTTACTGTGTTGTTTGTTTATGAAAATGGATATCTAAGCTTGATATGATGGGCTTTTAATGTTGCAATTTGGCCACTGTCATTTACATCTGGAAAAGGGAAAAATCATTTTCTATTTGAATTTCAATAAAGTTGTTGACTTGTGATTATTTTTTTTTGCTAACTTAAAGTTGTTGGGTCCAGATTGCTAGGGTGGAGTTTGTTGATTAACTTTGATCAGTTCTTCATCCTTAACTATAAATTGATCTACTTTACATCAAGGCAGATAAATCCAAGAAGCTTTGAATTGGGCATTGAACTTGAAAAAACCATTTTTAAATGCTTACTGTAATAGTCTAAAGCATCCATTTGTTGCTTTTTTTTTGTTTTAGGACAACTCACTTCATTTTGGGTTAAAAATTAACCATTGATTTGATCTTCTCAAGTTGGTTAAAATTGAACTTGGGAACTTAGTAAACATTTTTTTGTGGGTTAAAATTGAACAAGACAAACTCACACTTAGCTTGCTACTTTAAAATGAATCCATCATTTCTAAAAGGGTTGAAATGAACAAGTGCTTAATTGTGTAATATTGTCTTTGAGGCATTTTGAGTGCGTATCCTCTCCCCTTGCACTTCATGTGATCTTGGGTGCAAGAGAAACACTAAAGGTGTATATCTTCTTGCTTTCATTTGTTTTCAAATTTTTACTTTAGAGGGATCTTCCTAAGAGACACATTTGAAAGGAGAAATTGAAGGTGACTCCAACGAATTTTTCACTCAGGCTAGTATATAAATGGATAAGAATAAACTATCAAGCCATCATGGTATGTAGGCCTTATCCATACAGTATCTTTTAGAACATGGTACTACTATAAAAAGTATAAGAGCCCCTAGTAAGATTGTTTAAAGCCTTTAGTGGCTTGTTGGATGCTCACAAGGTGCCATGTCCTCAAGTCCCCAAACTACGAACCAACTTGTTTAGTGACCAAAATCCTTAATGCTTGTTGGTGCAAGAATAGTCATTTTAAAGCTACCCCACATTTATACTATTCAAAAAAGAAATAGAAAAATCCTTAAGGTAGAACCTTCAAATCTTCAAGACTTTGAGATTTGGTGGTCCCGAGAAGTGTGTGTCATGAAGGGGAGCCAATGTCACCAAATCTCTAACTATTCGCTTTGTCTTAGTATTTAGAGAAATCTGAGTGGGGACTCAACAAAGTGTGGCCATTTCTAACCTAGGATTGTGCAATTTATGAGTCAGTCAAAACACTTTTCTTGGATCTCAAAACTTTAAAAAAAACATTAAACAAATCATCAAAATTTCAAACCCTTTGCAAAGAGTGAATATCTTTGAAGGGTCCAATTATTACTGCTTGTCTCTAGGGATTTTATCCTTAGAGGATTCTAAATATTTGGACTCATATCTCAATTTACTCTTCTCAAAGTCAACCTAGGGAAACTATGGCCTTGAATCTTTGATTTTCACATAATGGACCTTGTGGAATGAAAAGGAGTTAAGACATAGATATTTAGTTTGAACTTAAGAAAGATGTCTTGATGTGGTAAAAAGAATCCATGTAATCAAGATAAAAGAAAATTGAACCCCACATATGTGTTTTTTCTCATGATTTCCTGCAAAGTCAAGATTCCAAAGAAAAATTCTTTATGAAAAAATTTCAAGTTTAAGTGTCATACTCAAAAAGCTATCAAAAGATACATTAGAAAGTGAAACCTAAGACAATATTGCAAGATAAGCAAGAAGGTCACAAGGTTTTATAGACTTATTCCTTTCAACAATCTAGACATGTATGCTCAATATGAACAACTTCTTGGATCATTGGATTTGAACACTTTATAGGGTTTAGCATGTTCTTCAGTATCTTGGTCTTGTAAACAAAGTCATTTTAGGTTCATCTAGGATCAAAACCAACACTTCCAATTATCACAATATTTTTCAAACCCATCTCACAAAAAACTCTTGGAACTTTGAAAAAATCATCTATGTTAGGCTTTTGGTAAATCCATAAATCAAAATCAAAATCACTTTGTTTGGCTAAGTGTGTGTGGATGAATCCTTTCTCACACATTTAGTTAAATTAGCACCCCTTTGGACAAGTTCACCCCAAGATCACATCTAACATCTTGGGATCTAAAAGTCCATTATCCAAATCAAAACCAAATCAAAATAAAAAATCCTAAGGTCTAGTATTCATCCAAAGTCCTAAAAAGTTCAAACATCCATATCACTCACCCACCATTTATCACATCATCATCATTTGATCCTTAAAACATCCTATATTTTCTTTTTGTACCTAAATTTTAGATCAACTTAAGGAATTAGAGGCTTACCTCCCATATTCCTAAAAGTTGATCCTAATTTTATGGTCCAAACAAGGTCACAACCCAAGAAGATCATGGAACAAAACAAAGAAACATCAACCTCAAGTGATTTAAGTCAAAGAGAAATAGAATTCAACCCTATGATATTCATCAACCTTCCACTTAATCCTCCTCAACTACCACAAGATCCTCAAGAGGGAGGATGCCAAGTGGAGAATGTCACCAAAAACTTCCAAGGAATATCCCAAGATAAAATAATTGAACTAGTACAAAATCCTAAAACACGCAAGATCATCAACACAGTCATGAAGCTCAATCCCATGCAATACATATTGGCATTAGAAAAGGAAGGGGCTAAACTCTCTTCCGATTTTGATGTGAACACTATTATTGACATTGTTTTGGGAACATTACTCAAACATCATTCATTACTTCATTCACAAATATCATCCAACCCATCATACAGTTCCACCATCATCTCATGCCCCAAGTCAACCCATGATCACCAAGGGAATCTCACTACTCCAAGCCCTTCAAGGGCATCCACCTCTCAACAACCAAAATTTGGAAGCAAACACAATCTTGGGTATGCTTGGCACCATCCCACAATACCCTAAACATCCATATGTGCCACTCATTTTCCATGATACAAACAATCCCTCCACCTTTTCCGAAATACCAACATACCCTCTTGATAAACAAAGATCTCTACCCAATGTATCACAAAGACAAGTGGATTTATTTGGACAAGTGGGGACTTCCAATGATTAATCCCCACTTTCACAAGGGAATCCATCTCAAATATTCCCATAATTCCCTCTATTTCCATCATCATCCACACCCAATCAAGGTGTAGGGAAAATCCCTTCACTAAACACAACAATCCAAAACCAAGCAAATCAAATCAAATCACCACATCTATCATACCAAATCCTTTGAACATTGCATTGATATCATAACACCAATTGGCACCAATAAAAATCTCCCAACCAATCATCATGCATCATCTAAAACACCCCAAACATCTCAAAATCTAGTCTCACAAGGACTAAACACATCAAAGTCTATCAATTTGAACCCAACATCTACCACACAAACCCTTGTCATCACTCAAAAAATACCTCAACAACCGCCACTCACATCATCTCACACAATCCCACAAAATCCCCCACCTCCACCTCCAAATCCAAATACGACTAACCAATACAACATCACATTACAAGTAGTACACCAAGCTTACCAAAAATCCTTGCATAAATCTCAAGCCCAACAAGCTCAAGCACAAGAACAAGCTCAAGCTGAAGAACAAGCTCAAGCTCAAGCACAAGTTCAAGCTTAGGCTCAAGCTCAAGCTCAAGCACAAGTGCAAGCACAAGCTTTGCTACAACAACAACAAGCCATACAATAGGCACAGTAGCAAGCACAAGCACAAGCCCAAGCTCAAGCTCAATACCGAGCACAACAAGCCCAAGTGAAAGTCTTGTTAGAATAGCAAGCCTATCAAAAAGCCTTACAATAACACACACAACAACAAGCATTGACAGTGCAATAGTAGCAAACCGCACAACAACAAGCCCAGTAGCAGGCATTATTAGCCCAACAACAACAACAACAACAAGCCCAACAACAATTGTTGTTGGAAAAACAACAACAACAGGCATACCAACAAGTGATGCTTGAATATAAAATCTTCCAATAGCCTTTCACAAACACACAACAAAATCTTAACACAAAATCCATCCCATCCATTAGCCAAATGACCATACTATCCCAAAACACATGCATTCCACCACTTGACCAAAAAAATGATTTTTCCGCACAAGATAAGTTGCTCTCACAAAAAATATAGGAAATATAATTAGGAAAGACAAATAAATCACACGTGCACAATTGAATTTGTGTCCCTATATGTTTGATAGAAGCATTGCAATGGTTCCATTTCCACCAAGCTTCGAAATACCAAAATTCAATAAATATAGAGGGAACGAAAATCTTGAAGATCACATTAGAGAATTCCTTGTACACTATATGGAGGTTGTATATGATGATTCTTATCTAATTTGAATCTTCCCTCGAAGCTTGGTTGTTCCAATAATGGAATGGTTCTCTCATCTCCCCCTTGGCATTAAAAAGTTCCAAGAAATCATGGACTTCTTCATTAAAAATTATTCATTTAACTTGGGAATGGAAGTGAGTTTAGAAGAATTATCTAACCTAAAACAAGCCAAGGGGAAAACATTTGAAGAATAACAAATTGGGACTATCATCTCCAACCTTGAAGAGACCTCGTCCTTTCATTTCAAAATGCAATTCATAACATATGACCAATTGACCCCCAAGGCACTCAACATCCAAAGAGAACTTATAGCGCAAGGGGGAACACCCATAGACCAAGACAATCAACCTTTGACAAATTACAATGACAAACCTCACACATGGGCTAAAACCAAAACCATCATTGATGATGATGTTGTGGATTCCAAAGTTGTTATCAATGCCCCCATGTCAAATACACAATAACAAACATACAAACCACCACCAAATAACACACAAAGCACCTTGCAAACCAACACATCACAATAACAACCCAACAATCAGGTAATAAAAAATGTGAATGCTTAAGGGGGACCACCCCTAAAGAACAAATACCTACCAAAACAAAAATATGCACCACTAGGGGAGCATGTTGAGTCTGTAATGTAGCAATTGGTACAAGTAAACCTTATCATGCTCCCTATTTATGAAAGTTATCAAGAGCCTCAAGTTAAACCACCATGATATAATGAGAAGTACCTTTGTGACTTTCATAAAATAGACATACAACAACCAGCTATATGAGACTTAAAAATCTTGTCCAAAATCCCATCGATGAAAAGGTTATAACCATTGAACAACCAGCCAAGAATCAAGATCCCAAAATATACATGAATCTGATGCCATATCACAATAAAGGAAACCACAATGGCAAAGGAAAGTATGCCAATGTAAACCATATATACGACCATGTTATTGCATCTTTGGATGAATGGGTAATAATTGTCAATATCAAAGGAACCAGAGCTGAGTGTGGAGTCACCATAGGTAGTGGTAGAATTACTATCCTAGGACCTTCACCACTACCCAAAGCATCGGTTGGCAATCTAAAATCAAACTCTAATGGTTATAGTGTCTTAGAGTAGCTGAAAAAGACCCTTGCCCAAATCTCCATCATGGAGTTGCTCAAAATATTGTCTGCGCATAGGGACATCCTAGAGAAGGAATTGGTCACATCCTCTATTCCCACAAATCTTGATGTAGACCAGTTCTAAGCTATGGTTAGACATATCACTACACTACATCTCCTCACATTTTTTGAGTATGATCTCCTAACCCAACCATCTCATAACCTCACACTCCATCTCAAAGTTCTAGTCCATAATCTAACAAGGTCAAAAGAGTCTTGGTGGATAGAGGTGCGGGTTTGAATATTTGTACTCTACAACTAATAAATAATTTGGGATTTTAAGAGGATTTCATTGAAAATGGAAAATGTATCACAATCATAGCCTATGATGATCAAGAACAGGTGTCTCAGAGCACCATTCAACTCCCCATTGAAGTGGGACCAACAATCATGGAGACCACTTTCTAGGTCTTTGACCTTGAACTCCCCTATAATATTCTCCTAAGGTGCCAATGGATCCATGGAATGCAAGCTATTGTATCCACGTTCCATCAATGTGTCAAATTCCCTTACCAAAATCAAGAAGTCACAATCTTGTGGTGAGCCTAAACCTTTTTATTATTGCAAAAATCTAGAGGCCAAATATTATAAGATCCCCCAAGCCCTGAAAAATGATGAGGGACCCAAATCTCCTTATCTTGACCCATCCACCTTAGCCTCCACTTCTGAGATAAATACACCTACCATTTAGAACACCCTAGATGTTAAAGTTGTAATCCAAGATAATGGGTGTGGGGACTATAAAATAAAAAAAGAGTGCCTTTGTGGCAGGAGAGTTACCTCAATCTCCTAGATCTCATGGGAAACCACAGCCAATCAACATAACATCTTAGACCTTCAAAGCAGGACCTACCACCTTTATAAAATGGGGAGACCTAAGTAAAGAGGTGGTAGACAAGAAAGATGTATCAAGCCTATTGTATCAAGATGAAAGACCTATACTTGATCTTCCCATGGAAGATGATAATAAAGGACGTACAATTAATGTTTGGATGGGGCTACAGAAAAAATGAGAAGCTTGGGAAAAATGACAATGACCTATTAGAACCTATCATTTTTTAGAACTTCCTTAAGAATCTTGGCCTTGGATGTACCCCTACAAAGATAACCATTCTTGGAAAGCATACCCATGTTAAAGAAGTCAAAGCTACTTCTCAATTACCGATATCCACTAGCCTGCCCCTAGATAACTATACGTTCAATATAATTTACCTATATGATGAGGATTCCTCTCTCTTTATGATCACTACCATGTCTTTTGAGTTAGCTACCAAAGCCACTGAACTAAAACTCATTTACCCTCAACTCATCGATTCTGGCCAATGAGGACCATCGATCTTAGATACATTCAAAAATGATGAGGCTCTCTCAAAATTCATGGGACTAAGGGATGAGCTATTGTATGGAAACCAAAAAGTAGGATTTGGCATAGATTTGGACACACATGCATACTACAGTGAAAAAATTGAATCCCTTACTCACAAAATAGAAAATATAAGAGTAACATCTAGATCTTTAAGTGAAAACCACACTCTGGCACTTTCTGATCCAAAAATAGTAAAAATAAAGGATTTGTATCCAATGGTGAAAACCTCTCTAAGACGCCAAAAGATGAGGGATTCAATCTTCCCCTTAGTGCCATCCATTAGGAAAACTCAATAGTACTGGTAGCAAAATGCAACCCAGTGAACTTGGGAACTGAAGAAACCCCACACATCACTTTCTATGATGAGTCACTTTTGACCGAGGAACAAGAAAATCTAGCTACATCTCTAAAAGAAAGGAAAGTGAATTTTGCATGGACATACGCTGGCATGCCAGACCTTGATCCAGAGGTAGTGTTCCATCATCTAGTATTCTATCCAGAGGAAAAACCAGTGAGACAAAAATTGAGAAAGATGCATCCATAGATCACCTTATTGGTCAATCTTGAACTACAAAAGCTCATTGATGCTAGCTTCATATGACCTATTGATTATCTTGAATGGGTTTCCAACCTTGTACCTATTTCCAAGCCCACTGGGGGCATATGAATCTACATCATCTTCAGGAACTTGAAAAAACATGCCCTAAGGATGATTTCCCTCTTCCTAAAATAGACATAATTGCAGATCTAAGAACAAGGCATGAAATGCTATCATTGATGGATGAATTTTCAAGATACAACCAAATTATGATTGAAAAAGATGACCAACATAAGACAAACTTCACCTATCCATGGGGGACCTACTGTTGGAGCATGATGCCATTTGGGTAAAAGAATGCTAGGGCCACATACCAAAGGGCTATGACTTTTATTTTTCATGACATGATCCAAAAATCTGTAGAGGACTATGTGGATGAGATACTTAGCCAAATCAAGAAAGCATCAAGACCATATATCAACATTGGGCCCAATCTTTGATAGACTAGAAGAATATAAGGTATAACTCAATCCTAAGAAATGTGTCTTTGGCATCACATTAGGAAAGCTCCTAGGATATATTGTATCAATGAGGGGAATCGAGATAGACCCTACAAAATTCAAAGAAATCCTTGACATGGAAGCACCACGAACACTAAAAAAATTGAGGGGTCTATAGGGAAGGCTCCAATCAATCCATAGATTCATAGCACATTTAGTAGATAAAACCATCCCATACTCCCATCTCCTTCACAAGGGAGTGGCCTACAAATGAGATGAGAAATGCAATTAGTAATTTAACCAAACCAAAGAATACTTGCTAACACCGCCAGTCCTCATGCCACCAATCCAGAACAAACCATTGATCCTGTACATATCAGCAACGTTGACAGCTCTTGGTGCTCTTCTAGTGTAACATGATGAATAGGGAAAGAGAGCCATTTACTACATTAGTAGAATGTTGGTGGCACATCAGCTAAACTATACATTCATTGAGAAAGCTTGTCTTGCGGTAGTGTTTGCCTCATAGAAGTTTAGACACTAGATGCTTGCTCATCAAATAAAGCTCATCGCCAAAATAGACCCCCTAAAGTATCTACTTTCTGAAGGAATGCTCATAGGATGAATGGCTAAGTGGGTCATGATTTTGACAGAATATGATATTGAATATGTGGAGAAAAAATTCATCAAGGGATAGGTAATTGTAGATCAATTGGCTAAGGCACCTATATATTAAGAGAATCCACTAGTATCAGAATTCCCAGATGAGTCAATTTTCAATCTCAATGTAGCAGATCATTGGAAGGTATACTTGGACAGATCATATACTCAACATGGGTCAGGAGTAGGAGTCTTCTTCATTGCACCACAATAGGATTGTATCCCAAAATCATATAGGTTATCTTTCCCTTGTACTAATAACATCACAGAGTACAAGGCTCTTGTAATGGGACTTCAAATTGCAGTATAGTGGCAAATCATGGAACTCAAAGTCTATGGGGACTCCCAAATGATTATCAACTAGGTCAATGATGAATATAAACCTAAGGATGAAAAACTTACCCCATAACAGAAACTAGTGGAGGATCTCAAGGAGTTCTCCATTGACATCACATTTGAGCAAATATTGAGGGTAAACAATAGACCAATAGATGTTATGGATACAATTAGATCATTGCTAGAGATCCTGAGGAACGTCCATAAACATGAATTCCTTGTAGAGTAGCTTCTCATACTAGCTTTTGAGGTACCATAATTTGAGTTCGTGTGTGAAATCATTGGTCATGGTGATGCTTGATACCATGACATATTCACCTACTTGAAAATAGGAGTCCTCCCTATCGACATCACCCCAAATCTCAAAAGAACCTTTCTTAAAGTCATTTTGCTTCATCATCTTAGGTAACACCCTTTATCATAGGAGTATTGAAGGGACCTTATTGCAATGCCTTAACCCTAAGGAAGCTTTGACTACTTTAACTAAGGTACACTATGGAATTTGTGGTTCACATTCTAGTGGTCTAACCTTGGCCAAGAAACTGTTGAGGATTGGGTACTACTGGCCTACGATGGAGAAAGAAGCCCATGATTATGTTTGAAAGTGTATGCAATTCCAATAGCATGGATACCTAATCCATGCACCATCTCAGGTCCTTCAGCCGATTGTAACACCTTTTCCTTTTTCACAATGTCAGCTCGATCTCATTGTCAAAATCACACCCATCTCATCTAATGGACACAAGTTCATTATCACTACCACATAATACTTCACAAAGTGGGTAGAGGCCATCCCCATAACCTATATCATAGGGAAGCAAATTTCCAAATTCATCCTGAATGACCTCATTTGTCATTATGGTGTTCCTCCAGCCCTTATCTCTGATAATGGAACACCCTTCAAAAAATAGGATGTTTGTGAGTTATGCCAAAAATTCAATATCAAACATCACTTCTCCACCCCATATTACCCCTAGGGTAATGGCCAAGTTGAAGCTATGAATAAAACCATCTTGAAAATCCTAAAGAAAACAATCAATGAAGCTAGTCATGATTGGAACCTATAGCTAAATCCTACCTTATGGGCCTATCAAATAGGTGCAACCCCTTTCTCCCTGGTCTATGGATCAAAAGGAATCCTACCCATTGAGATTGAGCTCCCATCCGTAAGAATATCATTGTAGAATATTATTATTGATGAGGAGTATTGGGTGTCATGGTTGAACAAGCTAGAACTATTGGATGAGTGGCGCCTGGATGCTTTGAACCACCTACAGGTCTATCAGAACCGTCTCAAAAGGAGCTATAATAAGAATATCAAGAGTTAGTCCTTCCAAGTTGGAGAGCTTATGTTGAAAGAGAATTAGAAAAATGTACCAAATCTAGACAGTAAAGGTAAGTTCAAACCAAATTGGTTAGGACCCTTCATCATCACGACAACCTACAATTCAGAAGCATATCAGATATCAACACCTGAAGGGGATCCTCTACAAGATCCCATCAATAGATCTCATCTCAAAAATATTTATGCCTAAGCTTGTTGGGTATGAATCCAAAAATACAAAAAAAATATAAAAAATATAAAAAATCCAAAAAAAATAATAATAAATAAAAAATTGTCCTCTAGTGAAAACCTCTTTGGTGGTGCTTTGGGAAAGTACCTTGGTGAAAACTTGGTAATCAAGTTCCTTGTGTAAATAAGAACCCTCCATCCACCATGGATCCTTTAGCTTGTTCTGCATCACTTGTCATCACATTCACCCATCACATTCCATTAATCCTTCCATCACCCATCTATGTTTGTATCATAACTTGATCATGCCTCAATATTATGTTCCATCCTAGAACTACTTGGCACATTCCCAAGGTTGGTTTTTCATCCCTATATTGTAGTAGTCTATCGCATCATGCTGGGGAAAAGTCCCTGTACCTACATTGGATCAGATTCATGTATATATTCTTGAAATATTCCTTGAAAATCAAAAAATCAAAAAACAATCATGAAACCAAAAAATCCAGAAACATACAAAACATGTCAAAAAACAAAAAATAGGTCAAAAATAGAAAAAATTAAAAACATAGTTGTCATGTTGAACTACATCATCTTTGAGCTTGAACATAGGCAAGGTTGATCTTTCATCAACCCCTGAGACATTAGACCAGTTCTTTAGGAGTATTCCATAATAAACTGGCAATCCACACACGTTGATACTTCATTAATAAACAAGTTTATTTCAGTCAAACTATGTGGTCTCTGTGTGTATAACATAGGCAAGGCTAATCTTTGATTAGCCCTTGAGGCCCCTAGGATAGGTCCTTAGGTTAGGTTCTTGGTCAAAATATTAGAAAACATAAAAACGTTGGAAATTTTGAAAAATCAAAACATTTGTAAGAAATTTTGAAAAGCTCAAAAATAGGGCTTCAAAAACCCCAAAATCATCCATCCCATTTCACTTTCACCTGCAATAAACATCCACTCATAATAAATCAATCATCACCTTCAACCTTTTGAAAAACAATCAAAAAGAAGTATAGCAAATTGAAAGTGTGAATGTAAACATGGAGGTCTTAAGTATAGGTCAGTAGGTCAACAAGTTGGTCAACTCTTGGTATTGATAGCCCATCATCCTATTAGTCTCAAAATAATCTGATAACATCATGTCCTAGGATGCATCCTTCCTACAATGGACATCAACATCAGACATCACCGTAGTTTAGTCTTGGATAGATGTATGAAGAACATTAGCTTGTTTGTTTACTTGATCTCTTCTTATGATTTATCTTATTGCACCTATTCCCATGACCACTCAAGGATCTCTATCTAAAAATATTTAGAGAGAAAGGAATGAGGCATTGATCATTATCCTTTGTCTATTGTGCTTTTGGATATTCTTGTAATATAAGCTTGGTGAATCTACTTTTTTGTTAGGTATGTAGGAAGGATATTTTGAACAACTTGTTGACTATTATATGGTAAGGTTTTTCCTTTCTATGTTTTTCCAGGTGTGAACAAGGATATTCTGACCTGTTTGATGAGTCAAAGTCCATCACACTAGATACCATGCCATCCTGGTTGTCTATACCTTGATGCATCATATCTATGTGTGTTATCAAAAATAAGGAAAGTTGTGTCGTTTATATCCCCACTCCCTGGATAAGAAAAACATCATCATCATTCATCATCATATCTAATAAAGTCTTGCTAACTCATAGACATGTTGGACTTCTGCATCTTCTCGAAATCAAGGGTCGATCCCTCTCATTCTTCTATCCTCTTTCATGCTAACATGGTATCATGACATTCACCAAAAAATCAATGCATCCATCTTGCATTCATAACACATCAACATACCCATCTTGCATACTCATACATATCATCATAATAGGAAACATCATCCATCTCACATGCATTACATCATCAATTAAGTTGTTTAGGATAATATAGATTTGTTATCCTAAGCATCTTAAAACCATCTCATTTGCATCATCATCATAATATAGATATGTTAGTCTAACCTTCTTATTTTACCATCTTGAACCTCTTTGTCGTGAGCTCGACCTAAAATTGATTTTTTTGCCTGATCTCTTGAGGGGGCAATGTACTAGCGTAATTCTTTCTGCTGGGGCAACAATGGGGCAATTGAAAAATTAGGAAATTTTTGAATTTCAATCTTTCTAACATCAGGATTTGAACCAACGCAACTGGTACATTGCTTCAAAGGGGGGAAAATGTAGACATGCAAATAATCCTAATCGACATTATGCATCTAAATCTAATTAATCATCAATTCTTCTATTAATCAAATAAATAAATTTATTGGATTAATTCACTAATGTTTATTATGTTTAATTAAATAAATCAATTTATTTAATTAAGTCCCCTAAAGTCCTCTCATCTCATTTAATAAATCAAATTGTTTAAATCAAATGTCACAATCTCCTAATCCCTTCAAATTAATTATTCTGAATTAATTAACTCCTAATCAGTATTACCCATCCTCTAGCTTTTGACCCAACCTTGGTCAAACCCAACCCCTGATTACTAACCCACTTGCACATGAAAATAATTTCTTTTAATTAACTAATTACCCCATTTTCCCTCACAAAAGCATATTCTTTGGGAATATTCCTCTAATAACTCCACTTATTTGACTTTCTTACCCAAAAATTAACTCCTCTTACACTCTCAATCATATGCATTAATCTCTCTTACATCCTAACTCACATCCTTTCAAATCCTCAGTTCCATATACATTTATTCCTCTTACATCCTCTTTACTCACACATTTCCCAAAATATGCTCCAAATTCATCCATTAGCCTTGTGACAAGTGTCACATTCTCATTGGCTCTCCTTTAGTCTCACATTCCTCCAATCTCTTCATTCTTCAACCCTTCAACCCTATTTATAGAGGGCTTCTCTATCAAGAAATCATCCACAATATTAAGCAATCTCACTATAGGAACACTCATCACTTGCATTTTCATCGCATCTTAGCTTGTTGTTATTATCATTTTGCATCAAATTCATCTTTGCATCTTCATCACATTGGTAGCTTATCAAGGGGGTGGGAAAGGGCATCCTTTCCACATCAAAGGACAACCAATCCCACTATGGGATAGAGTTTGATCTTCCTTTCATATGCTTTCATTTTAGATACTTTGGTCTCTTATTTTTGTGTTTGCATGTGTAGCATGTTTAAATATCTCATAGGGATGCTCTATTTGTTTTGTTTAATTTTACTTTTGTTTGTTGATATTTGTCTAGTTTGAGCAAGTGCAGAAAAAGCATACATAGTAATGACTAAGGATGAGTTTTATACAGATATAAAATAGAAATGCCAACTCATATTGAAATGTTAACATTTAGTGATTGTCTCATATGACTTGAAACTACCACAATTTTTTTTTTGCTCTCTTGGTAGGGTTTGTAGGATAAATATATAGTGTTCTTAATTATTATCTCTACCTCTCTTTTTGTTATTTAATTTCTAATCAAGTAGAATATGTAGTAAAATTTCTTATTTCATAAATTCTGCAAGCTTAGGCTTGAGAAAATAAGAATCAAACATTGTTGTACTTATAACAACATTGCTACATTAGTGCAATGACTATATATACATATTCTTTGAATCTACACTCAGCTCTAAAAGTTGTCATTCATTATCTAGTTGAGCACAGATCATCTAGATTTGAACATACATAAATGAGTCAATTAATCAAATATATAGTTGGCTTTGTTTGTTTTCAGCAACCAATATAACAGTTCTTATGTTTACTGTAGGTGGAGTTCTTATCCACATGAATATGAAGACTTTTCCATAGGTTAGTATAATTGTCATATTTGAATTTTTACAAAAAATGTCCTTTCATTGCCTATAGTCTTAAAATCATTGCCAACATATTCAACAAGTAAGATTCCATCCAAGTTGTAGATGTGGTTATGATTGAGAATCTTCTAAACACAATTTTGATTTTAGGTCAGCACCATACAATTTGACAGGAAGCTTGGTTTATTGTTCTTTTCTTTTGAGAAATTCATTCTTATTGCAACAGCTTCTTTGCTTTATTTAATTATTTATGATTCTCCACATGCCTCTTTTTACAAAAATCAGTATTTTCTATTTTACTATATCCAAAATTTGTGTGCTTTTTTTCTAAGTCATAACATATGGCTAGACCCGATTCTCCACATGCCTCTTTTTACAAAAATCACTATTTTCTATTTTACTATATTCAAACTTTTCTTGCTCTGTCTCTAAGTCATAACATATGGTTGGACTTGTAAAACTATGAATATACCATAATCTTATATAATTTGGAATTGATACCATAATCTTATATAAGTTGGAACTGATAGAAGTTTGGGTAGACTTTTTTTTTTTAATTTCCTTTTTCTATTCCTATGTATGGCATCAAATCTATGATTAGAATCAAATTTGTGAATAATTATGCTTTCTTGAATAATTATTTTGAAACCTAGCTAGATATGTATGGCATCAAATGTATGATTAGAATCCAATCTATGATTAATTATGCTTTCTTGAATAATTATTTTGAACCCTAGGGGAGAAGAACTAGTATCTTCCAGGGCTAACTTCGCACAACTGTAGAATTCAAACTGTATGTCGAATCAGAAATATTTTTTATTATTTTTTTCACTCACGAGTTAAGATCTTATAACTAAGGTTTTGGCTTCTAGGTAATTCAGTAGAGTGCAGTAGTGTCGGATATGCGTGCGGAGGTCAAAAAGACACCTTTTAGAGGTGTCATCCACTTGTCATCACCTAACGTCCCAGTACCCGCTAGCTATAACCACCAATTTTTTTATAAAAAACACCTAAATGTGTCACTTTTAACATCTAATTAAAACTATTTTATCATTCAAATCCGCTCAAAATTCAATGGGTCTAATTCACGTTAGCACCTTATAAAATCATTTTGGCGCCCATTAAAAACCACTCCTACATATTAATCTCCTTACTTTAGCACTAGACACCAAACACATTACAACCCAATTAATCTTCATTTGGGGTCCTATTGGTGCATATGACTAATATTTTCTTTTGTGGGTATCCCATTCTTTTCACTCATTTTACCGTGTGCTCTATCTAGAAGCTTCTCGGTGATGGAAGTGAATGCAGATGGTGACGACTCTCCATGGCTCTTGCTCGTGCACATGGCTTGAGGTAACATCAAACATCGTTCTCCTTTGAATATGAAAAAAATGGTACTGGTTAATCATTTTCTTCTGCATCTTTCCTGACCCATGAAGGGTTTGAAAAATTATTACTACTTGTCTATGAAATAAATCATTCCTCTTACATGCCTTTTCACCATTTGCTATTTGATTTTGTTGGGTCAAGGTCCTGGCATTTTACACATGGGATTTTTTGGGGTTAAATTATTTCCTCTCCTCATTTTACCACACACTCACAACCTAGTAAAGTCAATCTTGTATCATGATTTTGTCTTCAGAAATGATGATGAATTTCATGGGTTTGACCACATGTCTGCAAAAAATGATTTTTTGTTCTGCATCGACCTTTTTATAAAATACCTATGTGAATATGGGCATAAATTGGCAAGCCCATTTAGTATAGGCCATTTTCATGAAAACCCTTGCCTTGTTTTTCCAAATATGGGTTTTTTTGGGGTTAAATGATTAAATATGACCTGGCAAAGTCAATTGTCTCATGATTTTGTCTCCATAAATGATCAAGAATTTCATGGGTTTGAACACATGTCTGCAAAATAATATTTTTTGGTCTGCTTCGACCTTCTTATAAAAAACCCATGCCACTATGGGCGTAAATCGACAAACCCATTTAAAATAAATATGTATTTGTGAAAACACTTGCTTGTTCTTTTCCAGATTCATGTGCTTAAGGAATTAATCTCATGAACCCTTGCTCGAAATATTTTGCATCTATCTGAAAACGCACTTTATGTATTCCTGCGAGTGAGGAATTATTATTATGAAACCCTTGCTTAATTTCTTATGCACATTTCTGAAAACTCAAGTGTGTAATTGATCTACCTCTGTTCAAAAAAATCATTCCTCTTACACTCCCTTTTTCCATGTGTTGTTTGATTTTGTTGGGTCATGGTGCTAGTTTTTTTTCCCACATTGTATGTATGTATGTATGTATGCACATACATACACACACACACACACACATATATATATATGTATATATATATATATATATATATATGTATGTATGTATGTATGTATGTATGTATGTATGTATGTATGTATGTATGTATATATGTATGTATGTATGTATATATATATATCTATATATATCTGTGTGTGTGTGTGTGTGTGTGTGTAGACACACAAAATATGCAAACATGTCAATCCAATGGTTTAATCAAATAACCTTCATTTAATCAAATATATCATTTCATCCTTCAAATTAAATAAATCCACTTCATCATTACATCATTTAAATAAATCAATTAAATCCTAACATTTCATTAATTAACCTTTATCTTGCATCATCCCTTTAATTAAATAAATCAAACATTCATTTAATTAAATCCCAAATTCATATTTCTCCCCTTTTGATTTAAATAAATCCAAATATTCAAGTCGAAGGGGTCAAACTCACGTAATCATCATCAAGCTAATCTAATCCTAATTATCCTAACCTAACCACCCATCACATCCTCTAGATATTCCCACTTGCACAAATAAATCAATTTATCGATTTATTAAAATCCTTATTTTCCATCAACTTGGCATAAAAATAGAATATTCCCTCAAGTTTGAAAATGATGACAAGTTGACTTGTCCCTTCCAACATTACATTAACTTCTCATTTTCATGTCCCCCTCTCAACATTTATTTCACAAATTCAAATTTGAATTTCCCCCTCTTTGGCACATTGACCAAAACTTGCACATCCCTCAGCCTATGGCAAGTTGACAAGTGTCCTCTTTTCATTGGTTTATATTTAGTCCCACATTCATCCATTTGGCCATTCTCTCATCAAGATAAAACTATAAATAGAGGGCTTGATCTTCATCAACTCATCTACATCTTGATGCAAAGTTACTCCCTTGGTTTGAGAACTGATTTTGCTCTTCATCATAGTGGCATTACATCATTTCAGTTTTTGAGCAAGGATTGGGAAAGGGTCATTTGCACATTTGACACCAATCCAATATGGAATAGGTATATATCATGTTTTGAATGTCTTTGGATCCTTGTTATTGTTGCATTTCTTAAAACATTGATATGTTATTCCATAGAGGTATTTGTAGATTTTCATGTGTAAACTAACCCTCCTAATGAGTATTTGAGATGTTCCATTTGCATATTTTTAGGTACCTCATTATGGCGCTTAAAGGAGGGCTTATCGTTTATTTCATGCATTGGATAGAAATATAGAGTCTTTGTTTTCATTCATGCATTGTCTCAGTTTTTGTTTACATAAGATCGATTAATGCTTCGAAAAGGGATGCAATGTTTTTGTATCTATTCAAATAAGCTTTAAACATTGTGCACCCTATCAAATCTTTGTTTTTAGCAGCTGGATGATACACAATATATGTGTGGATAGTTAATGTATTTTTTCAAATACTTTTTAAATATGTTATTGCAGTAGAGTCACTCCTTATGTGGAAACGTCTTTATTTATGCTCATCATATCATTGGTTTCACAATAAATTCAATAGCATCCCAAATCATGTCCAACTTTTATTGACTTTCATTGTCTCTATACCCCTGCAAAGCTATACTATCGAACATTAATTATTTGTAGAACTATGTCCACACCATTTAATAAAAGCTAGCAGATGCAACCACTTGATCTTTGAATACGCATTCACATTCTTCCTATTTAAATGTTGTGCCAATCATTATGCTTATTTATATTGTTACTATGCAAAAATAAGCTCTGCACATGGAGGCGCCTGCCAATAACTTGATCATTCTATCTAATGTCCATCAATAATTCAAGGAGGATTTCCATCTTCTTCTCGTTAGTTTATTGCTAACATCTCTTTTTGAGCATTCTGTTAAACATTTCACAGGGCAATATGTATTCAACAGATTTATAGACCCTAGGTTATAGAGTTGCACTTTTCACTAGCCAAATGGAATTTGCTCGAAAGTGTCTAGGTCATTTTCATTGAAATCCCTCCTATGCACAATTCACACACATTCTTTAAAGGAGTTTTATTGGACAGTTCACAAGAAGTGTTTATGCCTTATCTAGATCCTTTTCATCAAATCCCTCCTATGCACAGTTCACACACATTCTTTAAGGCATTATGTTGGATAGTTCACATGCATTGTTTATGCCTTATTCACCTGCCAATTGCATTTATCTTTAAAAATCCTCTTTGAGCAACATTCTAGTCGCACCTAGCAAATGCATTTGTTTGAAAGTTTTTAACATTCATCTGTTGTTTTTAATGCATAATAGTAAGAAGTAAATAGGTAAACATTGCTCACTGCCAGCCATAAATGCTATTCTCAAACAAACATCTACCATTTTTCAATATAAGATGGAAAGGAGGAATTAGTGTTGATATGTTGCAAAGTGATAGGGAAGAAGGTAAATAGTATCTCTAAATGTTTAGTGGTGGGTCTACCTATGGAGATGGGTAGCATAGGATGCAGTAAATATAGACCAAAGGGCTATCATGTCATCGTAAGCTCTCCTTATGCAGAAGCGACAATAGAAAGTATTCATGTCAGGACGACTAAGATGCTCCGACCTCATTGTTGTGATAAGACACTAATCCAACCAGCCGACCCACTCAATTAAATGGTGTAGGTTGTTATTTTATGAGTATGGTAAGTTGATTCTAGCTTTATCAGGGTCATAAATGAATAGGATTGCAAACACAAGAATAGTCCATCTATTATTTGAAATGATTTGCTTCAGCTAACCATTGTAGGATAATTAAATGTATCACCTATGTATGTTGCGTGTGTAATCCTGTAGGTGTTTCTTGTGGTCCCTCTGACAAATTGCGTTAGTAGATTAAAAATTTTCTAAAGCATTTCTAGCAAACTCTATTGTGAATGAAACTTTTTTTTATATCTTAGATAATGTCTTAAGTCATGATAAATTTTGGCCTTTTTATACTGTCCCTACTCTATAACACTGTGATACTTTTTCACACTTTATCATTGGTCATTTGCTGGTATTTGGTGCACGTTGCTTTCTTATGGATTGGCTACTCTACTTTTTCTTTTTTTGATTTGTTATCTAAAAGTCCTCGGTTTCCAGTAAGTATACAATTTTCTTCATTATATGATTCTAGAAATGTCATCTTCATACTATGGTCAGCTCTTTAAAATTTCGTTGACAATAGGAGCTATAGCCTGATCCTATAGGGTTCTTTGTTGGGCCTTAGAAAAGAAAATCATTATCACATTAAATGATCGACAAAATAGCTCGGGTGATTCAAAGCGACCCTAGTAAATTCAAGCTAGAATAGTTATTTGTTTGGTTGTAATCTGTTTCGCGCTATGTTTGTTGATACAATTATTTGTAATCAGATTTAGAAAGCTTTAATGAGGAATGACTATAGATTTTATGTATCTTATAATCTATAGGTTCATGTATATATATTTTGTTATTGTAATCTACCTCATTAAAGAATGGAATTAGCAAAAAGAATTCAATTATTTGAGGATTAAGGAATTTTCTCTTACTTGGTCTTAACAAGAAGGATAGATTAAAGGACTTAGCTTGATAAGAGTGGGTTATTAGTAAGAGAAGTCTTTTTCTTAGCAACTTTTTCCTACTTTTGAATAAGACTTTCCTTACATTCATTGGAATCAATGCCCTTATTAATGTGTCATTATGTGAAATCATTTAAGTTAATTGAGTAACCTAGTCTCACATTATTGTCTTTTCCATCTTATAGGTGAAAACAAAGGAGGTACAAGGAAAGAGAAATGAAAATGAGGAAAGTGAAGAAGGAAAACGAGGTACAAGGAAAGTGAAATGAAAACAATGAAAAATGAAGAAAGATAATGAAGAACAACGAAGCATGAAGATGACAGATTGAAAGATCAAACTATTTTTAAACACTTTAAGTGTTTTGTTTAAACACTTCTCCAAGAAATCGTTATTTTTTTCGTTCTTAGGGCACTAATTTTCATTTGGTTTTAAAAATAATCTTTCAATTTCTTCTTGCAAAGCTTAAAATGAACTTTAGGATCACAACTTACTAGATTTTGTTTCTTGGATTAACAATTGAACAAAGTATCTCTCACTCATCTTTTGGTGCTTAAAAACAACAAGTGCAACTTTGTTTTTCGTGAAGGCTTACTTAAACTAAAGGCATTGAAAAAGGATGTATGCGCTTCTCTCGTGATTTATAGCAATCTTGAGAATCAAAAGGTCTTTTACATGACTTTAGGGTGAGATAAAGCAATCACCTCCACACTTCGATTTGGGTTTAAAATTGAACAAGATCTTGTGTGAGTGTGAGTGGGGGCATTATCGCGTATATTCTCTCTCTTTGTTGCCATCAAAGATTTATCGAGTTATGGATTTTATCTTTACTCACTTTTTTTTATCTTAGAGGGCCTACCTTGGGGAAAAACTACTCACCCAAGGGAATGACTCAACCAGTAACACTCTAAAGCCAAGAGTATTTCCAGTCAGGATATAAATGTGGGTATTGGAAGAAACACCAATATCACGTGGTTGATTTTGACAAGATGGATCCGAAAGGGGACTCTTGCCATATGGGTCAATCTCCACGAACAGAAAGTCCTTATTAAAACCCATGTGCTAGAATTTTCCAAAATCTTTTAATCTATTTTTTGGTGCAAGAATGGTCGTTCTGAAGCCGCCCCACACTTTTATGGTCTTTAGTAGAAATGGAAAACATGCCATGGGAGTTTCATGGGTGTTGATGCTTGGCTGCCTCGTATAAGTGAGTGTTGTGGAGGGAAGCCAGTGGGGTCAAGCATCTAACCATTCGCTAAAGATAAGCATAGATGGACTTGTCCAAGTGGGGATCCAACAAATACTGTCTTTCACATCCATAGGGTTGTACTTGTTCTTGTTTGAAAACACAGTGCTTTGATTGAAAATATTTGAAAACATTCAACATGATCCTCAAAATTTCAAACCCTTTAGGAGGCAAATACCATTGATCATATTCTCATGTTATTTCTTTCCCTTGGGATTACATCCTTAGAGGTTTCTAAGCACTTGAATTTACATCTCAATTTTCCCACTAAAGTTAAACAATAGGTAACATTTGCCTTAAATTCATCAAAGTTTCGCATAATATACTTTGTGAAATGAGATGAAGTTGAGACATTGGACATTCAATTTGAAAGCTAATCAAGAAGTGTTTGTGGTAAAAATAATCCATTAAGAAAAGATTAAAAACAATTGGACCCCACACATGTGTCTCCAATGATTTCATGCAAAATCAAGATCAAGAAACCAAAGGTGAAAGCCCTTAGTCTAAAAACCCATCAAGAATGTCTCTCTATTTTATACGAAGTCAGACAAAGAATGCTTTTCAACTTTTACAAAAATTCTTCAAGGAACAATCCTGGTTTGTATTCATTCTATTACTGCCAAAACCCAAATCTTTTCAGAGAGTTTGAACATCTTGTTTAGAAAAAGGCTTGTTCTTCAATACCTAGGTCTAGGCAAAAAAAGTGTCATTTTTAAGTTCATCTTAGGATCAAAGAAAATCAAAATATTTTTCATCCATCCTTCAAACATCAAAACAAACATCATCTCACAATCACCTTTTGGAAAATCTTGAAATCATCCTTAATACTAGGCTTTTTGGAAAAATCAAAATCATCAAAATCCTTGAGACTGAATCCTTGAAAACATTATCAAAATCACCTTTGGCTAGGTATGTGTAGATGTATCCTTTTGCATATGCTTAGTCAAAAGTTATCAGAAACCATCTCATTTAGCTTAGTATATGTAGATGAATCCTTTGTCATATGCTTAGTGAAACTATTGTCTTACTTGGATAGGTGTGGGTAGATGCATCCTTCTCCCCGCACATATTCAAAGTATCATCCTTTGATCAAATCTATCCCTTAGATAATCATCCAAACATCTTAGGGTCTATTTGTTCAAAATCAAAATCAATCAACGACAAATCCCAAGGGAAAATTAAAATCAAAATCCGAAACATATCTGAAAGTCCCAAAAGCCTAGTATCTCCTTCAAGATTTACCAAAAGATCATAACATCCACATCATTCATCCCTTGCATCATCATCATATCACCTCTCGATCCTCAAGATATCCTAAAATTTTCTACTTTGGGGCATAAAGTAAAGATCAATTCAAAGAATCAAGAGATTCATCTCCCATTCTTAAAAAAATTGATCCTTGTTTTATGGTTGAAACCAGATCTCAATACAAGAAGAGCATGGAAGCCAACAAAGAAACACCCGCTTCAAGTGATTTAATTGAAACCACTCCTGAAATGAATCCCCTTGGGTCTGGAAATCTCACAGTTAACCTTCTAACATCATCACAAAATCTGCAAGAGGAAAACCAAGGAGAGAATCTTACCTTTGGAATGTCTCACGAAGAAATAACTAAAATGCTCCAAAATCCAGAGAACCCTAAAATCATCAACATCATGATGAGACTTAACCCTTCGTTATACATGTTGGAGCTAGCAAAACAAGGGGCCAAGTTACCTTCAGATTTCGACATGAGTACCATAGTGGAGACATCATTTCCTCCAATCTAGTCCACCATTCCCATCTCATCTACACCCCCATCCCAAATATCACTCAAAACATTCTTCAAATCATGACATCTTTTGCTCCAACCCAACCTAACTTTAATAAGGGAAATTCATTTCTCAATGATATTCAAACACACCCCCTTGTTAATAATCAAAGCTTGGATGCAAATACCACCTTGGAACAAAACATACTTGACAACCCATTACATAGGAATGTTCCTCTCCCTTTCCATCATGATCCATCATCAACATTTTTCCACACAACACTTCAAACTCCTTTCCTCACAAATTCGCAAGAGGAAGGAGACATGTTCAGACCAAGGGGCATTTTCGACACCACAACATCTTTGCAAGGACTTGTACCCCTTACATTTCCACCACTTTTGCTTTTTTCATCATCATCCACACCACTCCTTGGCTTAGGGCTTCCCTCTTTACCAAGTATTGATCAAAACAACATCCCAAGAATCAATCAAAGCAATATGCCAAATGCTCAAAACTTGCCCTCAACATCATAACAACAGACGACAAACACCCAAGCAATTGCAACATCATCAAACACACCCCTAACATCGCAAAGCATGGTCTCTCAAGGACCAATCACATCAACGACACCGCTTATCACTCAAACCACCACATCAATACCACCATCCATCACTCAAAACACCAACACAACATTATCAAACACCATTATGAATCCACCACCACCCCCACCACCACCAACTTTCACCACATCAAGCCAATACAATGTGGAATTGCAAGATGCTTTTCAAAGGGGATTTCAACAATTACAAAAATAAAAAGCCATACACCTAGCTACTCAGAAAGTTGCTCAAGCTGCACAAGCCACATTAAAACAACAACAAGCCGCCCAAGGCACTCAAGCTGTGCAAGCATTGCAAGCACAAAAGGCCGCTCAAGCACAACTTTGATTGCAACAACAAGTAGCACAAGCAAAATCAGCTTAAGTGCAAGCTCAATATCAGGCACAACAAGCCCAATAGCAAACACAACTTCTTGCACAGAGACAAGCAGGGCAATTGCAAGCATATCAGCAAGCAATTAAGAAATATCAAGAGCAGTAAGAAGCAGCCGAATTGGCAGCCCAACAACAAGCATTGTTGGAACAACAACAAGTACAACAACAAGCATTGTTGGAATAGCAACAAGCGCAATAGCAATCACAAATATTAGCGCAACAACAACAAGATCAACAACAGGCGTTGTTCATACAAAAGCATGTGGAAGCCTACCTAGCTTGGTAGAACATACAGATACCATTGAACAACATCTCAAACAACACACCGACCAATCCACCCATCCAACCCATGATTGAAACACCCCAAAACACCTTCATCCCACCCCTTGATCCACAAAATGATGTGATGACACAAATCAGGTTACTCTCGCAACAAGTGCTCGATCTTCAATCAGAGCGAACAACCAAAACACAAAGCAACTTGTGTCTGTATCCATTCGACAGGAGCCTAGTGATGAAACCATTCCCCAAGGGATTTGAAATCCTCAAATTTGACAAATATCGAGGGACGGGAAACCCTAAAGATCACATCAGGGAATTCTAGGTTCATTGCATGGAAGTCGCATAGGATGATACTTATCTGATGCGACTATTTCCTAGGAGCTTGGCAGGCCACGCTATAGAATGGTTCTCTCACTTACCTTCAGGCATTAGAACATTCCAAAAAATTAGGGACACATTCATTAAAAATTATTCATCCAACATTGCAATGGATGTTAGTTTACAAGAACTCTCAACTCTAAAACAAGGAAAGGGAGAATCATTCACTTCATTCTTACAACGATGGTGATCCAAGGCCAATCGGAGCAAGTGGAACATGCCAGAAGAACAACAAGTTTGCACCATCATAGCCAACCTTGAAGGCCGCTTGGCATTTCATCTCAAGGTTCAGGGCATCACCACATATGATCAGTTGATCCCCAAGGTGCTCAGCATCGAAAGAGCCCTCATAAATCAACCCACAGAATCAACATCATACCACGAACAACAAAAAAACTGCCCACCATCCAATTACAATGATAAACCTCATACATGGGAAAGAAACAAAAACATTACTAATGATGGTGTCATTGATGCCAAGGTGGTCATTAGTGCTCCTCGCCAACATACACCCGCACCACAAATCCAAACACAACACCAAAACAAAAATCCAACAATCAATAATCTCAATGAGCAAAGAGGACCACCCCAACGCAAGAGTTATCCCAAGTGAAAATACACCACTTTGGGGGAACCACTTGAGGACATAATGAAAAACCTCATAGACGAAAAACTCATCCAGGCTCCTACATTTGAGAATTACCAAGAACCAAATGTGAAACCTCCTTGGTATAACGAGAATCAACTCTGTGAGTTTCATAAAATCAAAGGCCATACCACAAACAGTTGCATGAGACTAAAAAACATCATCCAAGATCTCATCAATAAAATAATCATAAACGTGGAACAACCTACCAGAAATCAGGATGTTAAGATATATACGAATCTGATGTCGAATCATGGCAACAAAGGGAATAACAATAACAAAGATAAAGGGAAGGGAATCCACTCAAACGTGAATCATGTGTATGAAACAGTCATCACCTCCCTAGATGAAAACTGCATGGTCATCACCATCAAGGGCGCTTATGTTGAAGATTGTGGAGTCACCACAAGAGGCGGCACAGTAACCATCGTAGGATCATCCCAGCCAAACAAAGCCCCTGCATCTAGATCTGTTCCTAATGGCTATAATTTCCTAGATCAACTCAAGAGAATGCCAACGCAAATCTCCATCATGGAGTTGCTAAAAATATCATCTACCCATAGGAAAATCCTTGAAGAAGCGTTGGCCTCATCCACTTTCCCCGCAGATCTTGATGTGGAGTAATTCCAAGCTATGGTCAGAAATATCATTACGCCTAATCATCTTACATTCTCTGACCAAGATTTCCCCACCCAACCATCTCACAACCATGCACTTCACTTGGAAGCCATAGTACATAAAAGAAAAATCAAAAGGGTCTTGGTGGATGGAGGTGTGGGTTTGAATATCTGTTCTCTCAGCCTCATCAAGTAGTTGAAAATATCAGAAGATTCTATCGACAAAGGGAAGGGTATCACGATAAGAGCATACGATGATCATGAAGGAGTGTCTCAAGGCATGATCAAATTCCCTATTCAAGTAGGGCTGGCTCTCATGGAAACCACTTGTCAGGTCTTGGACCTTGACTTGCCATATAACATCCTCCTAGGACATCCATGGATCCATGTGATGAAAGCAGTAGCATCAACTTTCCACCAATGTGTGAAATTCACACATGAGGGACAAGAGGTCACCATCCACGAAGATCCTGAACCCTTCTCCTATTGCAAAAATCTTGAAGAAAAGTATTACAAAATCCCCCAAGTACCAAAAAATGATGAGAAACCATCCACACCATACATCGACCCCGCCACTCTCGCATCCACTTCTGTGACAAAGACACCTTTCACTCCCACCATTTCTAACATTAATGTCATCATCCAGGGTGATGGTTGTGGAAGCTACAAGCTCCCTAATAATGCTTTTGTGGTAGGAGAGTTACCACAATCTCCTAGATCATAGGGACGTCCACAAGAAAATCAAGCTTCCACATCACAACTATCTCCTGAACACTATCATGAATTCACAAGCTGGGGAGACCTTGGCCAGGAGATTATTGAGGAAGATCCATCACATATGCCATATCAAGATGAAAGACCAGCACCTGAATTACCAATGGATGACAGAAACAAGGGTCTACAAATGATGATCACAATGGGCTATGACATAAATCAAAGATTAGGACAAAATGACAATGAGCTCATAATACCTATCATGCTAGAGATGCGACCGATAAAAAATCTTGTCCTTGGATGTACCCCTCCGAGTATAACCATACGTGGCTGAAGTCCTCTGGTTAGAGCAATTAATAAACCTCGTCAGCCAACTGCAGCAGAACTACAATTACCAATATCCACAGGTCGTGTTCTAGATAACTATACCTTTGATATAACCGATGTCTGTAGTAGTAGTGATGATGAGGATACCATGACCAATCTACCTAGGCTATTCGAGGATACCACTCTTTGCATGATTAGTACCCTATCCTTTGAAACAAACCATCAAAATCATGAGATCTGTTTAGTATATCCCCAACTCATTGACTACAACCAACGAGGACCACTAGTTCTTGATACGTTCAAAAATGATGAGGTGCTCTCAGAATTCATGGGATTTTGGGACAACATTCTAGATGGGGATCACAAAGCAAGGTTTATAATGGAGTTGGACACACATGCCTATTATGGGGAAATGATTGAATCCTTTAGTCGTAAAAGCGAGAAATTAAGAATAATATCCAAGTCCTTGAGTGAAAACCATACTGTGGCACTCTCTAACAAGAAAAAAGTGAAAAGAAAGGACATATCCAACAATGAAAACCTCTCTAAGGCACCCGAGGATGGGGGATTCAATCTTCCTTTAAGAGCTATTCATCAGGAAAAGTCAGCAGTCTTGGCAGAAAAAATACAATCCTGTCAACCTAGGAACAAAGGAGACCCCGCATATCACATTCTATGCAGAATCACTACTATCAGAAGAGCAAGAGCTCCTAGCAGCCTTCTTAAGGGAAAGACAGATAAACTTTGCATGGAGTTATACTGACATGCCAGGACATGATCCAAAGACCATGGTTCACCATTTAGCAGTGTATCCAGAAGCAAAGCCTGTCAGACAAAAGCTTCAAAAAATGCACCCTCAGATTGCCTTATTGGTCAAAATGGAGCTAAAAAAGCTACTAGATGTAGGATTCATATGACCAATAGATTATCCAGAATGGGTATCAAACTTGGTACCTATTTCAAAGCCTGACGGAGCCATTAGAATCTGTACAGACTTCAGAGATTTGAAAAGGCATGTCCAAAATATGACTTCTTGCTTCCAAACATCGACATGATAGTAGACATGATAGCGGGACATGAGATGTTGTCCCTAATGGACAGATTCTTAGGGTACAATCAGATCATGATAACAAAAGAAGATCAACATAAGACAACCTTCACTTGTCCATGGGGGACTTACTGTTGGAACATGATGCCATTCAACCTAAAGAACATAGGAGCAACATATCAACGGGCCATGACATTGATATTCCATGACATGATCAATAAAATAGTCAAAGACTATGTTGATGAAATTCTAGCTAAGTCAAGAAAAAGAAAATATCACATAGCAACCCTAAGTGCCATCTTTGATAGACTAGAGGAGTACAAAGTCAGACTAAACCCAAAGAAGTGCATCTTCGGCGTACAATCAGGAAAGCTCCTAGGATATATAGTATCAATGAGGGGCATCGAGGTGGATCCAGCAAAAGTAAAAGAAATCCTCGAGATGGAGGCACCAAAAACATTAAAATAATTGAGAGGTCTCCAAGGCAGACTCCAATCCATCCAACGATTCATAGCACAACTAGCGGACAAGCAGAACCCATACTCTCACCTACTCCATAAGGGAGTAGCGTAAAAATGGGATACCAAGTGTGAAGAGGCATTCAACAAAATCAAGGAATATCTACTGACACCACCAGTCTTAATGCCACCCATCCCATGAAAGCCATTGATCCTATACGTGTCAGCAACAACAGTAGCCCTTGGAGCTCTCCTAGCTCAACATGATGAAAATGGAACATAGAGGGCTATCTATTACATCAGTAGGACAATGATTGGTCATGAGCTAAACTATTCATTCATCGAGAAAGCATATCTCACAGTATTGTTTGCATCTAAGAAATTCAGACATTACATGTTGGCACATAAAATAAAACTCATTGCCAAAATTGACCCCCTCAAGTATCTACTATCAAAGGCAATGCTCACAGGAAGAGTGGAAAAATGGGTCATGATATTATCAAAATATGACATCGAATATGTTGAGAGGAAAGCAATCAAAGGTCAAGTCATTGTAGATCAACTAGTAGAAGAACCTATCTATTCAAAGAACCCTCTTGTCTCAGAGTTTCTAGATGAATCCATTTTCAATATCAACGTAGCTGACCAATGGAAACTATACTTCGATGGCTCATACACACAACATGGATCAGGAGCTGGTGTCTTCTTCATCACCCCACAAGGGGATTGCATACCAAGGTCATACAAACTGGCATTTCCTTGCACTAATAATATTGCAAAATACAAGGCCTTAACCATAGGTCTCAGAATAGCAGTGCAGTGGAATATCATAGATCTCAGGGTATACGAGGATTCTCAATTGATCATAAATCAAGTGAATGATGAATACCAAACCAAGGACGACAAGCTCACTCCATACAAGAAATTAGTGGAGACCCTTAAAGAATCCTTCATCGAAATCACATTTGAGTAGATTCCTAGAGATAACAACAGAGCCACAGATGCCATGGAAACAATTGGGTCCCTACTGGACATCCCCAGCAATGTTCCAAAATATGAATTCCTGATAGAGCAGCTTCTTGTGCCTACATTCAAGGAACCAGAATCAAAATACGTGTGTGAAATCATTGGTCTCGGAGATCCTTGGTACCATGACATCTATACATACCTTCACATAGGAGTCATACCCACCGATTTACCCTCAAACCTAAAATGAACCTTTGTTAAAAAGACATCCAGATTTGTTATCCTAGGTGATACCCTATATCGTAGGAGCATAGAAGGTACCTTATTGCGTTGCTTAAATGCTGAGAAGGCATTAACCACTCTAATAGAAGTACACAATGGTATCTGTGGTTCACACTCGAGTGGAATGACCATAGCCAAGAAATTGCTAAGGATGGGGTATTATTGGCCCACAATGGAATGAGAAGCACATGATTATGTTAGAAAGTGTCTACAATTTCAGCAACATGGGGACCTCATCCATGCACCAGCTCAAGAGCTTCATCCTATCATCACACCATGGCCCTTTTCGCAGTGGGGACTTGATCTCATTAGGAAAATCACACCCACCTCATCTAATGGTCACAAATTCATCATAACCGCAACTGAGTACTTTACTAAGTGGGTGGAGGCCATACCCATGACATACATAACTGGGAAGCAGATCTCAAAATTCATCCTGAACTATCTCATCTGTCATTACGATGTCCCACAAGCCATTATCTTAGATAATGGGACACCATTCAAGAATTAGGAGGTTCATGACTTATGCGATAAATTCAAAATCCAACATCACTTCTCCACCCCATACTATCCCTAAGACAATGGCCAAGCAGAAGCTACAAATAAAACCATTTTGAAAATCCTCAAGAAAATAGTCAATGACACAGGTTGTGACTGGCATCTACAGCTTAATCCTACCCTCTGGGCCTATCGAACCAGCATCCACACACCCACCGACACCACCCCCTTCTCCTTGGTCTACAGATTAGAAGCGGTACTCCCCATTGAGATCGAGCTCCCATCCTTCAAGATATCACTGCAAAACCTCATCACAGACGAAGAGTATCGAGTGTCAAGATTGAATGAGCTAGAGCTACTGGATGAGTGACATATCGATGCTTTGAATCATTTGCAAGTCTATCAAAATAGACTCAAAAGGAGCTACAATAAGAAAATCAGAAGCAGGACGTTCCAAGTTAGAGAACTGGTCTTAAAAGAAAATTAGAAGAATGTCCCAAACCCAAGCAGCAAAGGAAAATTTGAACCCAATTGGCTGGGACCATTCGTCATCATAGCAAGTTACAAATCAAGGGCATATCAATTATCAACACCCGAAGGGGAACCTCTATAGGAGCCCATTAATAGCTCCCATCTCAAAAAGTTTTATGCCTAAATCTTTCAAGGTATAGAACCAAAAATCCAAAAAATCAGAAAATGTCCTAAAAAATGGTTACCTTGGCAAAAACCTGGAAAACAGGTGTCTTGGTAACAACAAAAAAAATCAAAAAATCAGTAAAAGGATAAAAAATAAAGAGAAAAATCATCTTCTAGTGAAAACCACTTTGGTGGCACTTTGGGCAAGTACCTTGGTGAAAACCTGGCAAACAGGCACCTTGCATAAGTAAGCACTTTCCATCCACCAGGATCTTTATGACTTGTTCTGCATCATCCATCCATTTTGCTTCCATCATCCATCACATTCAGGTCTCCACCTATCACTCATCCACTCACATCTACACCATAGCTTGGTCCTGTTTTCATATCATGATCCCTCCTAGTACTACTCGGCCCATCCTCAAGGTCAGTTTGTCCTGCCTTTATCGGAGTATTCTATTGCATCACGCTGGGGGCATGTTCTCATCTGATCTAATTCATTTATATTTCTTAAAGTCCTAAACATCAGAAAATCCAAAAACATCAAAAAATTAGAAAATCCAAAAACATCAAAAAATCAGAAAATCCAAAAACATTGGAAAAATAAAAAAATCCAAAAACATTGGAAAAATTAGAAAATCCAAAAACATCAAAAAAATTAGAAAATCCAAAAACATCGAAAAAGCTAAAAATCCAAAAACATCAAAACATATCAAAATCCAAAAACAAGTCAAAAAGTCGGTCAAAAAGTCAAAAAATAGAGTCGTCTTGTTTGAACTACATCATCTCTAAGCTTGAACGTAGGCAAAGTTGATCTTTGATCATCCCCCGAGACACTTAGGTCAGTCCTTTAGGAGTCTGTCATAATAAACTGACATCTCATCATGTATATCATCATCTATAAATCTGTCAAGTCATCAGTCAAACTACGTGGTCTCTGTGCGTATATAATGTAGGCAAGGCTAATCTGTTGATCAGCCCCCGAGGCCCCTAGGATAGGTCTTTAGGTTAATCTCTTGGTCAAAATCTTAAAAAATCCCAAAAACATTCAAAAAATCAAAAATCAAAACATTTGCAAAATCTCAAAAATACAAAAAACCATCCTCAAAACATTGCAAAACTCCAAAAACATCCAAATATTTGAAAAAATCCATCCGTCTCATCTTGCTTGCACCCGCAATAACACCATCCATAATAAACTGATCGTCATCCTCAACCTTTGGTGAACCAGTTAGAAACAAGTCTACCAGCTTAAAAGTTAAACTCAAAAACGTCAAGTCTCCGGTCTAAGTCAGTATGTAAACAAGTTGGTCAATTCTTTGTGTCGATAGCCCATCATCCAAATAGTCCCATATCAATCATCTGATAACATCATGTCCTAGGATGTATCCTTCCTACAATGGGCATTATTTATCAGAAAGAACACTTTGGATAAATGAAATGACGTGCCGCCATCCACTAACATGTCCTAGGATGTATCCTTCCTACAATGGGAATTATATTTTGGCAATAAGTTTTGGTTTTTATCCTTAAAAACACATTCCCTTTTGTTTAGCGGTATTGAACAACATCAACTTGTTTGTGTGCTTTATCTTTGTCTGTTGACTTATCTTATTGTGCTTAGTCCAAGGACCTCTCGATGATATCCGAACGAAGGATTTAGAGAGATAGGAATGGGGCAACGATCATTATCCTTTTGTCTGCTATGCTTGTTGGGGGTTCTTGCAAAATAACTTGGCGAATAATTTCTTTGTTAGATATGTATGGAGGATGTTTTAGACAGCTTGTTGACTATTGCATTGATTGGTTATACCTTTCCGTGTTTTGGTCCGAGGTGTTTGAAACTTCTAAAGTGCATCCTAGCAAGGTTTACGTATGTCAGGTGTGAACAAGAATACTCCTATCTATTTGTCGAGTCAAATTCCATCACACTAAGTACTATGCCATCCTGGTCCTTTATACCTTGATGCATCATACTTATGTGTGTTATCAAACATAAGGTAAGCGACCCTTTTAAAATCCCAATCCTTGATAAGAAAATCATCCATCTATCATCATCATTTCTCATCATCATCTCTCATAAAGTTGACTTGTTGGATCCTCTTGTCATCATCTAATGTCTTCTTTTCCACATTAACATCACAACATGAATAGTTAATCATCATCACTAGTGCATCCATCCTGCATCCACAAACCATCAGTATTCTTCATATCATCTCACATGCATAATCATCATCATAATATAGATCTGTTAGTCTAAGAATATCATAAAATCATACATTCGCATAATCATGGCATATCACATCATCAATTTCATCCATCCCATACATCATATCATCATTTAAGTTGTTTAGGGTAATATAGATTTGTTATTCTAAGCATCTTAAAACCTTCTCATTTGCATCATCATCCATAACCATCCATTTTGAACCTCTTTATTGTGATATCAACCCTCAAATCGAATATTTTTTCTCTATCTCTTGAGGGGGCAATGTACTAGTGTACTTCTTTCCGCTGGGGTAACCGAAAAAATTAGAAAAATTTTGAATTTTGATCACAACAAGTTTATTTTTTGAACCAACGCAACAAGTACATTGATTCAAAGAGGGGAAAAATTTAGACATGCAAAATATGCATACATGGCAATCCAATGGTTTAATCAAATAACCTTCATTTAATCAAATCTAACATTTCATCCTTCAAATTAAATAAATCCACTTCATCATTACATCATTTAAATAAATCAATTAAATCCTAACATTTCATTAATTAGCCTTTATCTTGCATCATCCCTTTAATTAAATAAATCAAACATTCATTTAATTAAATCCCAAATTCATATTTCTCCCCTTTTGATTTAAATAAATCCAAATATCTAAGTCAAAGGGTTCAAACTCACATAATCATCATTAAGCTAATCTAATCCTAATTAGCCTAACCTAACCACCCATCACATCCTCTAGATATTCCCACTTGCACAAATAAATCAATTTATTGATTTATTAAAATCCTTATTTTCCATCAACTTGGCATAAAAAAAAAATATTCCCTCAAGTATGAAAATGATGACAAGTTGACTTGTCCCTTCCAACATTGCATTAACTTCTCATTTTCATGTCCCCCTCTCAATATTTATTTCACAAATTCAAATTTGAATTTCCCCCTCTTCGACACATTGGGCAAAACTTGCACATCCCTCAACCTATGGCAAGTTGACAAGTGGCCTCTTTTCATTGGTTTATATTTAGTCCCACATTCATCCATTTGGACATTCTCTCATCAAGATAAATCTATAAATAGAGGGCTTAATCTTCATCAACTCATCTACATCTTGACGCAAAGTTACTCTCTTGGTTTGAGAACTAATTTTGCTCTTCATCATAGTGGCATTGCATCATTTCAGTTTTTGAGCAAGGATTGGGAAAGGGTCATTTGCACATTTGACACCAATCCAATATGGAATAGGTATATGTCATGTTTTTGAATGTCTTTGGATCCTTGTTATTGTTGTATTTCTTAAAACACTGATATGTTATTCCATATAGGTATTTGTAGATTTGCATGTGTAAACTAACCCTCCTAATGAGTGTTTGGGATGTTTCATTTGCAGATTTTTAGGCACCTCAATATGTATGTATGTATGTATGTATACATACATACATACATACATACATACATACATACATACATACATATATATATATATATAAAGTTGTATGTCCATGGTGTGAGGTAACAACAAACATCAATCTCCTTTCAAAGTGCAAACAATGGTAGTCCTAATTCTTATTAGGATGCAATTAAATTATATATGTATGTATGTATACACATACATACATACATACATATATATATATATATAGAGAGAGAGAGAGAGAGATTTAGATATATATAGATGCATGATGATTTGAAATTGTGAGTTAAGGTACACAAATTAGCATACGAATGAGCAACCAAGTAGCAAATGTTATCGAATATAGAGGGTTTTGGGTTGCGTAGAAATCTTCATCTTAGGAGTACAAAATGAGTGAACGGTCCAAATTTTGTTTTTGTTTTGATGGTTGTAGTTGAGCACATTTCATTTAGCATCACCAATAATTCCCTCAAGGTCATCGCACCTGGTTAAATTTTGGAAATGTTTCACATCTCTCATAATTTTTTGTTTTGCAACAATCTTGGAAATGAATTTTGATGAGTGGAAACTAGATCTTACTCTAGGTTTTGATTTGGGATTCATGAGCCCATTGGACTGTGTTGCACACCTTTCCTTTATCCCTCCTATCTCTAGCCTGGGGAAACTTCTATGTTTTCTTTTGGCACCTTGTTCCTTGGATGCTATACATTCATAGAATAATACTTACAAGGTTCGTCTTGCTTTTATTTCCTTTGGACACTCGAATGCATGTGGTGTGCTGAGTCTATGGGTCATATTTTGTTGAATTCTTAATCTCATCCCGTGACTACATTTGTAAGTGGAGCTTGATACAATTGTTTTTCTCAATCCATTGATGCAATGTTAAGTTGCAATTCAGGCTTAGCTGATTCGATAGGTATACTTGGCAACTCATAGATTTAGGTAATCATTGTTTGTTTTAATACTATAGAATGTGATTTTATGAACACATAACTGGGGTGTTCTGATTACTGGATTTTTATATTTGTCTTTGTAAGTTTGATGGTTATTTTGACACTATTATGATTACTTAGTATGGACACAAAGTTACTCCTTAGACATACCCTATCTTGTGTGTGACTTCATTACTTTTAAAAAGGTTTATATTTGTTAGAAGCTCGATTTGTATGAGTTAATATCTCATATTTACTATTTGTGACTTTTGATTTTCATAAATGATAGCTTAGATTTATTTTGTTTTGATTAGTTTGACATGTACAGCCAGTTCACTATTTGACATTTATATTTACGGTGTTGTTTGTTTGATACTCTTAAAAGAAATGACTCAAAGATTATACAACATAAATTATACTTGCAAAATTAAAATATATACATTGTGTTTGATGGTTGTAGTTTTATGAGTTTTTGATACTGTATTTATTGTGTTCAATATGTAAGTTAAGTGTAGCTTTCAATAGCATGTGTTGTATTCACTCTCAAGTGCATATTCATGTGTAATTAGTGTAACTATAGGTAAAGAAAATTTATCCCAAAGAAAACTAATTAAATATGATAGTTATATGAGAAGGATTTTCTTTTATGTATATTGATCTTTTTCTGATTTATTTTATATCTCATCTTTTGGAAAGTGATTTTGAATCCTGTTTAATGGTGATTCCTCCTATAAAGTATGTTTATGAGTGATAATTCTAACCTTCCTTGTTGTAATAGTAACCCAAAATGCCAAATCATCATGTATCATGTTTGTAGATATATATGTATGTATGTATGTATGTATGTATGCACATACATACATACATACATACATACATATATATATGGGTATGTGTAGGATCATGATGGGCCAAAAAGTGGCAATATGATGGGTATTTGTAGGGTATGTGGCTGATGACTTTCTTTTTACCCAAAATAGATGAAATGAAAAGGATTTTTAAAGGAGATTCTTAGCTTTCCACTAATATAAATTATGCTTACTTTGAATTTAATAAATAATTATTATTCATTTTCTATTTGAATTATGACTAAAGTCCTGATTGATAGCTTGATTGAAAAAGATCTATAACTTTCAAATGGTATCACATGTTTGCAATCCAAAACATGCAACACATTCTATGCTTCGTATACTATAGGATTAAAAAAAGAAAAAATAAATTTCATGAAGTTTTGATCAAGTTAAGGTGGTCAGACATACGAGTTTTTATATTTTTTAAAAGTTGTAATAAAAAAATCATAATTAATTATTTACTTGGAAAAAATTACAAAAAAATATGCTTCACATCCGTACATGAGTCCTCTACTTATTTATAAAATCCTATAAAAAAATATTATCATTTTATTATGGTTAGGGTGGTCAGACATACACCTACTTCTTTTCCCGAAATTTAAGTACTACTCGCATTGAAATTTCAAATTTTCACCAAATAGATTCTTAAAAAAAAACCTAGTAGTTTAGAAACTACATTCAATTTGCTATAGATTTTATTCTTACATATTTTTGAAATAATATAGATAACTTATTCAAATTTCTATGTCAAGTTGCCTAACTCTGATTTTTCTGAATTTTTTGCCACTTAAGGGCCTATTTTTTCCATGATGATCCTACACATACCCATACATATATGTATGTATATGTATGTATGTATGTACATACATACATATATATGTTACAAAACTCATGAGTTGTGCATTTAACATTCATTTTAATGCACTGTCTTTTTACTTTACTTTATAAGTAAATGAAGGTGTTTTTTGGTGTCTTTATAAGATCTCCAAAATGAATTCTCCTAAGTCTTGCATCAATTATTTCAGCATGGTCATGGGTAAATTCATGATCTTACCATTTTATGCAATTTGTAGCTCTTTAATTATTAAACACACAACTTATTGAATTTGTAAATGAATGTGTCTGTTGTCTCTTGTTCATTGAATAGATCGATATATGTCTATCCTTTGACTATCCTTTCAAATTGCAAACAATGGTATTGGTTAATCATTTTCTTCTGCATCTTTCATGACCAATGATGGGCTTATTCGATGATTGGAAAATTATTACTGCTTGTTTATGAAATAATTCATTCCTCTTACACACCTTTTCGCTATGTGTTGTTTGATTTTGTTGGGTAATGGTGCTAGTTTCTTTTTCCCACATTGTATTTTACATTTTGTGTCTCTTGTTCATTCAACAAATCGATGTATATGTGTGTATCATTTGCCTATCCTTTGAAAATGCAAACAATGGTACTGGTTGATCATTTTTCTTCTGCATCTTATTGAATTTTTCAATGAATGTGTATAATGATATATAACACAACTTATTGAATTTGCAAAATAATTTGGACAATGTTATATATATATATAACATTGTACACATTCATTTACAAATTTAGTAAGTTGTGTGTTTGAATTTGTAAATTAATGTGTGCAATGTTTTATATATAACATTCTACACATTCCTTTACAAATTCAATACGTTGTGTGTTTGAATTTGTTAATGAATGTGTACAATGTATTATACATTCATTTACAAATTATGTGTATGTTGTCTCTTCTTCATTGAGCATATTGATATCTATGTCTGTATCCTTTAACTATCCTTTCAAAATGCAAACAATAGTACTGGTTAATCATTTTCTTCTACATCTTTCATGACCAATGATGGGTTTATTCGATGATTGAAAAATTATTATTGCTTGTTTATGAAATAAATCATTCCTCTTACACACCTTTTCACCATGTGTTGTTTGATTTTGTTGGGTAATGGTGTTGGTTTCTTTTTCCCACATTGTATTTATGTATGTATGTAGGTATGTAAGTATGTATATGTATATATATATATGTATATGTATATGTATATGTATATGTATATGTATATGTATATGTATGTATGTATGTATGTATGTACCTTCCAAAGAGAGTACGTGGTAAAATGAAGTTTATTTCTGGTGTAATGTGTTTGGTGTCTGGTGCTAAAGTAAGGAGATTAATATCTAGGAGTGATTTTTAATGGGTGCCAAAATGATTTTATAAGGTGCTAACGTGAATTAGACCCATTGACTTTTGAGTGGATTTGAATGATAAATAGTTTTAATAAAATTGTTAATAGTGACACATTTAGGTGTTTTTTTTGCTTTGCAATGTATATTACTGATTTTCTGCAATATATAAGTATGTATATTTTTATATGAATACATGCATGTATGCTTATGTTTCTATGAATGTTTGCATGTATGCTTATGTTTGTATGAATGTATGCATGCATGCAAACCTACAAAAATTCACACATATATAAGGCTCCCCAGATAAACATTGAATCCAAATATAATGCAGAATTCAGTCATATCATCTCTAAAAACCTACGTAAATGGTAGCTAAAAATTCAAATGCTATAACAAATTCATATTTGAAACACAATAATCAAATTGAATGCATTCAATTGTCGGATTCAAATTTCTAAATAAGAGGGACAACAGTCAGCGGCATTCACAATTATTCTCCTCTATTAATATCCTCTCCATGTTATAGACCACTGAATGGCATCCTTTGCACATTCCTCATATATCCAAGCTTGATGAGAAACAATGATTATAAGTTGATTAAATCTTGGTATACAATTCTATTAACATTTATATGTTTTTACATATATTTATCTATTCCATATGGATCTTTTAATATGTTGAACTTGATTAATTATGTGCTATTGTACATCATTATTTCAAAGGTCATATGATGTTTGTATGTTACTAGCCTTGGTTGTGACTACTTGTGGTTGTAAATATTTTCTTGCAAGCATGGGAGAACAAGGAGAGGTGGTGCAACAGTGTTCATGGTGGGCAGTTTGGTAATTGTGTTTGTCAACACACCAAATAATTAAGGATTTTTTGTTCAAATGGCTCTAAGTTTCAATTATTGTTCTATATTTTTGACTAACTAGTATATCTTTTTATTTATTTCAATAACTATTGTCCATGTTTGTTTGTTCTATTAGATTTGTTTGTTGTGGAAGGCATGTCAAATGGCTAGGAGGTTGTAAAGAGCATGTCAAATTGTAAGATTACATTTTAGGTAAAGTCTTTCAAGACTTTACTTTGGTTGTGACCCGGTAGACATTGTGTTCATTTATAATGTTAATTTTTATTATTCATTGTAAACTTACATTTACAATTTACAATTAGATCTATTTCCAAGTGTATGTGCTCAAAAATTTATAATTTCAAATAGATTAATCTATGGATATGTTGCATATAGATGTATAGATATATGTATGCATATACTTAGTTGTGTATACATATATATGTATGTATGTATGCATATACATACATACATATATATATGTATGCACATATACACAACTATATGTATGCATGTATACACAACTAGGGAGGTTGTAAAGAGCATGTCAATTTGCATGATGACATTTCAGGTCAAGTCTTTCAAGAGTTTACTTTGGTTGTGACCTGGTAGACATTGTGTTCATTTATGATATTTTTTCTTATGATGTTCATTCATGAACCTAAACAATGGGATTTGATTTATGATGGGATTTTCTTATTCATTGTAAACTTACAATTTAGAATTAGATTGATTCCACTTACAGTTATAGTTACAATTTATGGATATGCTACATATAGATGTATAGTTATATATATATGTATGCATATACTTAGTTGTGTATACATATATATATATACACACACACAACTATGTATATTATGCATACATATACATATACATATGTGTGTATACATATATATATGTATGTATACATATATATGTATATGTATGCATATACATAGTTGTATGTGTATATATATATATATACATAATTTTTTGAATTTCAATCACATGCATTTCTTAATGTACATTTAAATTTTCAACAATGTTAGTTAGATGAATACAACAAACACATATCCAAAAAAATGATAGATGAATACAACGAACAAAAAACTAATTTTGAATCACAAAAGCATAGATCATTAACTTGGACAGCTCCCAAAAAATTCCTAGGCTGAAATCAAATTTATTATAGCATAAACATGATTAAGAAAAAGTTGGAAAGAAGGAAAGGAGTCTTTAGTCTTACAAAAAACACACTGGCACACATCGAAGTAGACAAGTTGACAACAGATTACCATTTAGTTCTACAAAATTAGACACTAGTGTCCTTTGGCTATCCAATAGAACAAACTAGTATCCTTTGGTTGTCCAATACAATAGACTAGCATTCAGTTTTACGAAAAACACTCTAGCACACTTTAAGGTCAAAAAGTTGACAACAATAGAATCCTAATCAAACATCCACAGATCTAATTATGAAGTGGTGTGTCCTTGGGGGTCAACTAACTTTGCATCAACTACAGAAGATGTTAAGTACTGCGGATTGTTTTGTATGGCACTCGCTATACAAGTAAGCAATGCATGATTTTCCTCTGGAGTGAGCTATAACAATCAAGAGCAGGCTTCAAAAGAACCATTTTGTAGGCTGCTAAGAGCTGTAAAGGTTGGAGACAAAATGTTAATCATGTCCCTTAAAATTGGATGTTGAATTGGAAGAGGAGTTGTAGGAGTACTCTTACTTTTGTTTCTTTCTGCTCTTTCTGCTTGCTTTTGGTTTTCCTTCAACTGTCGAGCAATCTTTGCTTGCTCCCTTTGAAGCTCATTTTCATGTCACTGCCTTAGCTTCTCCTCTGCAATTTTTTTCTTTTTTGCAACATGCTCCAATCTGTTTGCCTCCCTTTGTGCGAGGATTGCTTCTCTTTCTGCCTTCTTTTCAGCCATTTGCACCCTTTTCCTTTGCTGCAATTCTTGGTTTCTTTATTTCTGTGCCTCCTGTTCATTCAGTAAATTGAAGAAATCATCTGATGTCAAAATTTGAGACTACCTACTAAGGTGTAGGACCCCATTGCGACCTCTATTAGATGATTGGTGAACCCGTTGCATTGGGAGTTGCAAAAAAGTGCTTCTTCTTCCTGCTAGTTGTTGATCATTGACTTGTGTGCATGGAACATAGTCAACCTCTTTGTCACTTGAGTCATTACCATTGACTCCATCCTCTTCATCATTTTTTAGCCTTCCAATTTCTACCAGTTGTGAAGTAATGGATGACATCTTCAGGATCAACATTTGGTGGTGATGGCATGGACAACCCTTCATCCACTTGATTGAAATTGAGATGCACCCCTAGGTTCAAAGCTGCATCTTGAAATTCAAATGGCAGATTGAGACTCTCTTCATTTTCAGCTTCCTGATTACATGATCGAACTACTGGTTCTTGTTGAATTTCTACTACCTCAATGTTTTCTGGACAATATCTGTCTTCGTTTGTTGGATTTGGGGGAATGCTTGCAGAAAATATTTCCACAAACTGTCCAATCTATTTCTCATTCCAACTTGCTATCCTCAAACAATTGTCTGCTACCATGAACTGTGCCTCATCATTAGTTGTATCACCCTTTGTTTTTTCTCCCAACGTCGTTCCTTCCTCTTCAACCACAAATGTTTGGCTTGGCCCCATATCCAAGTCAAGTGCATGTCGATCTAATGGAAATATTCTCGTTCTTCTAAAACCACTTGCAATGTTATTAGGAGTCAAAGCTTGTGCAAAAGCTTTGCTGGTAAGTGTTGTCCACTCTTCCCTTCCAATGTCAAGTTTAGGATTTTTAGAGAGCCATATACTCCTTTGCTATTTGAAGTAGTTCTTAAATGGTGAGAACACACTAACATCAAGGGGATTCAATTTGTGGCTACAATGTGCTAGAAGTGTGAGAAAATCTATTCCCATAGTCTTTGCTTCTTTGACCATTTTGAATGCCACAAGGTTGTCATGACCGTCAAAGATGAGAAGTTTTATGTTGGTTGGTGACACACCTCCTGGTATATTTTTTGCAAAGTGTTTTAACCATTCCACAAATAATTCTTTGGTCATCCAAGTATGCTCTTGGATTTCCATGCATGCCCTTGGCTCACAATTAATAATATAGTTTCTAATGTTCCTTTTGGACTTGAACAAATAGTAACTAGGTATAGCTTGACTTGCTACACTAACACAAGCTAGAACAATGATCCATTCTTTGCTTTGAGCAATTAATTGTGGATTCCATCCCTATTTTTGCAATAACTCTCATTGCACAATTTCTTCCAGCCTACACACCCATTTCATCGCAGTTCCATATTTTATTGGGCCCATAATTATGTTTGTTGTACAACTCCTCCAAGTTATCATAGAATTAAGAAACTATTTTGGGGCACAACATTATAGCTCGATCTGTGTCCACTCCTCCGGGTGTTTGAATTGTCAGATCAGGATGCCTTTGATGAAAGACAGCCCACCATGACCTCCCTAGTATCCCATTTGTGAATGGGTTAGGCCTCACTCCAACCATGTGGGCCACCATTAACTTAAGCTATGACACTTGAAGGCCATGGCCCATATTAGTCATATCTTTACACCATTGCACAATTTCTGCTTTTTCTTCATCAACTAGGACTGTTTGTGGCCCCCTCCTTTTTGTGGATGTCATACCATTAAGCCATGCCCACAAACTGTTAAACGAGATTCCCCATTTGATCATTGAACCTTTGATTGACATTCAATTTTCCTCAACATTTGCAATGGCTTTTTCCATGTCATGCATAGACCAAGTTTTCATGCACCGATTTGGGGTTGTCACATGGTCAGCAGGTGGCGGTTCCATTTCTACGTTAGCATTATGAATAGCTTAGGTTCAAAACCATCATTTTCATTGGTCTATTTTGCATTTTTCAGAAATAACTTCCTCGTCCATGTTCACTATTGGCTCTTCATCAACAACATCTGGAACATTGAATGTCACTCCATGAGGTACTCTATTCAAGCGCCTTCCACCCGATCTTTTCCTCTTCTGCCTTGGTACCATGATTGTCAGTGATCGTGTACGTTGTAAGCCATCAAGTGTCAGAAAAACCATGTATAAGCATTGCAAAACATAGATATAATTACAAAAAAAATAATTGATAAACATTGCAAAATAGAAAACAGTACTAATTATGTCACTATTAACATGCAATTAGATCTATTTTATCGTTCAAATCTGCTCAAAAGTCAATCGGTATAATTCAGGTTAGCACCTTATAAAATCATTTTGGTGCCCATTAAAAATCACTCCTACATATTAATCTCCAAACATTAGAATTGGACAACAAACACATTACACCCCAACTAGGGTCCGATTAAATAATATGACTAAGGTTTTTTTTTTGGGTATTCAATTCTTTTCCATCATTTAATTTGGTTTACATATATATATATATATATATATATATATATATATATATATATATATATATATATATATATATATATATATATATATATATATATATATATATATATATATATATGTAGATATAGATGTATTTATATGTATTTGTATAAATATATGTATACATGTATATGTGGATACATATAATTACATAGTTACATGTATGCATATATTTTTACATATACATATATATATATCTATATATACATAGATATATGTATGTATATATATCAATGTTCAAAGCACATTATACAGAAAATGAAAGAAGTTGTGTTGTATTCAATAGTGATAGGATATTATTTTGAACAAAGGTAGATCAATTATAGAGTTGGCTTTTCAAAAATGTGCACAAAAAAGTAACCAAGGGTTTCATAGTAATAATTCCTCACTGACAAGAATACAAAAGTGCATTTTCAAATAGATGTCGAATATTCCATGCAAGGGTTTCATGAGATTAATTTCTTAAGCACACAATTTTGGAAAAAAACCAAGCAATGGTTTTCACAAAGATGGCATATAATAATTGGGCTTGTCGATTTTTGCCCATAGTCACATGGTTTTTTTATAGAAAGGTTGATGTAGACCCAAAATATCATTTTTTGACGACATGTGATCAAACCCACTAAATTCCTCTATCATTTTTGCAGACAAAATCATGATACAATGAACTTTACCAGGCCCTATGTGTGCGGTAATATAGGGAGAAGAAATCATTTCACCCCAAAAGAACCCGTGTGTAAAACACCAACACCATGACCCAACAAAATCAAACAACACATGGCGAAAAGGAGTGTAAGAGGAATGATTTATTTCATAAACAAGCAGTAATAATTTTTCAATCATTGAATAAACCCTTCATGGGTCATGAAAGATGTAGAAGAAAATGATTAACCAGTGCCATTGTTTGCATTTTGAAAGGATGCTTAAAGGATACAAACATAGATATCAATCTACTCAATGAAGAAGAGACAACAAACACATTATTTGTAAATGAATGTATAATACATTGTACACATTCATTTACAAATTCAAACACACAGCATATTGAATTTGTAAAGGAATGCATAGAATGTTATATATAAAACATTGCACACATTCATTTACAAATTCAAACACACAACTTATTGAATTTGTAAATGAATGTGTACAATATTATATATATAACATTGTACAAATTCATTTGCAAATTCAATAAGTTGTGTTATATATCATTATACACCTTCATTTACAAATTCAATAAGATGCAAAAGAAAATGATCAACCAATACCATTGTTTTCATTTTCAAAGGATAGGCAAAGGATACACACATTTACATCGATTTTTTGAATGAACAAGAGACACAAAATGTAAAATACAATGTGGGAAAAAAAAACTAGCACCATTACCCAACAAAATCAAACAACACATGGCGAAAAGGTGTGTAAGAGGAATGATTTATTTCATAAACAAGCAGTAATAATTTTTCAATCATCGAATAAACCATTCATGGGTCGTGAAAGATGCAGAAGAAGATGATTAACCAGTGCCATTGTTTGCATTTTGGAAGGATAGTTTAAGGATAAAGACATAGAGATCAATCTATTCAATGAAGAAGAGACAACAAACACATAATTTGTAAATGAATGTATAATACATTGTGTATTTTCATTTACAAATTCAAACACATAGCGTATTGAATTTGTAAAGGAATGCATAGAATGTTATATATAAAACATTGCACACATTCATTTACAAACTCAAACACATAGCTTATTGAATTTGTAAATGAATGTGTACAATGTTATATATATAACATTGTACAAATTCATTTGAAAATTCAATAAGTTGTGTTATATATCATTATACACATTCATTTACAAATTCAATAAGATGTAAAAGAAAATGATCAACCAGTACCATTGTTTGCATTTTCAAAGGACATGAAAAGGGTACAAACATATATGTCAATTTGTTGAATGAACAAGAGACATAGAATGTAAAATGAAAAATATATATATATGCTAGCCTATTGTATGTGCAATGGAAAGTAGAAAAATGTAAATAAATGCTAGTCCATTGTATTGGATAGCCAAATGAAACATATTTAAACAAAGTTATAGACGTATATATATACATGTATATATGTATTTATATGTAAGTAATTGTATGTATTGTATATATGTGTATATGTTTTTAAATACATATATTTACACATATATTAAATGCATATATATACATACATATATATATACATATTAAACCTTGAGAAATGACCAACCCTAAGAAATGACCAAAAATAAACAAATATAAATACACATATAAGCAAAAATAAATGACAAATATAAACCCTAATATAAAGACTGAAATAAATGACAAATGACCAAAAATATACAAATATAGATACAGGTACCTATTTGCAGAAATAAATGACAAATAATAGAAAATGAACACAAAGCAAAGTAAAAAAATGTCACCAAAAAGACCTTTCATTTACTTATAAAGCAAAGTAAGAAGACACTGCATAAATAGAAATGTTAAATGCACAGTTCATGAAAAATAACTATAACTAGAATGTATAAAGTAAGAAGACATTGCATAAATGAAAATAACTATAAGTACCTACCTGAGACTTCGGATATTAGAGGAATGTGCAGAGGATGCTTGTCGTTGCTTTGAATTTTGCAGAGAATAAGATGCAATTGTGAATGTCACTAGCTACTTTCCCCCTCTTATTTAGGAATTCGAATCTGGCAATTGAATGCATTGAATTTACTTGTTGTGTTTCAAATTTGAATTTGTTTGAGCATTTGAATTTTAAGTTGCAAGTTACGTAGGTTTTTAAAGATGATATGACTAAATTTTGCATTACATTTGGATTTGATGTTTATTTGGGGAGCCTTACACCTATATTTAATTGTGCAAGTACCTACAGGAAATGAAATAAATACATATAGCTGTCGTGGAGTGTGTGGAAGACTGTGCATTTCAAATCCCATAGAATTAATAGGAGATTGTGATTATGTCATGTAAATCACCATTAACTGTGCATGTGTAGTTGTAAATATAAAATGTAATGAGGGATAAACATTTGCAAGTGGGGGTATTTGTAATAGTAAAAGTTTTAAATTAAATTGTAAATGAGCCTTTTTATGTGCAAGTTGACTTTTTTTATAAATGCAAAAGCATGTTTTTTTTTCTATTATGATTGGTGAGTTACTCATGTTATGTTATGAGCAGCCATTGGTGTTGTTGTACTTTTTTATTTGTTCATAAAAAAAAATTTAATGGATCAAAGTTAAATTTTTTTGGGGGGTGGAGTGAGCATGGAGGTGATGGTTATTCAATGGGTGGCAGATACTGGGTCTTCTCCCCTAGTTGGATTAGAATCAAATTTGTGATTGTTCTCATTACCATTCAAAGGGTTTAAATCACCAAAAATTGAAAACCCAAAATTTATAGTCTGCCATCTAGGGGTCAAGTTTACCAAATTTCAAAAGCCAAAAATAAATTGCATTATCACTTTGGCGAGGGTTTCATATTGCAAAAAAATTGTTAAAAATATCAATACCATTCATGAGCTTATAGTTTTCCTTTAAACTATTGAGACCAAAAATGTAAAACACTGTCATTCACATATTATTGCCAAAGGAAAAAATTTCACATTGCCTTTCAAAATTTGAAACATGTGTTTCACAAAAGAAACAAACAACCATAGGGCCACTATTGTGTGCTAATTATAAACCACCAACTGTCTCAAAAAATCATTCAACTCAAACAAAATCATGCATAACTCCAAACTCCAACACATACCACGCTAAGACAACACAATGATGCAGGAGCATCCAGTGGTGTAAGGGCAATCTTGCATCACCCAAAAATAGTTAAATTTCAAGTTTCTCAGTTTTTAGATGTTTTTATATTTTTGGATACCCTTTTCATCATAATGAAATTCCCAATTTATGATTTTTTATTTCGGTTCTTGGGTTGAAAGATATTGCAGTTTCAGTTTCCCAATTTTGCACCTGAAAATCTTCCGAGTGGGATTTGAGGCACTTAGAGCTTCCGGAATGGCCCTGAAACTTGACAAAATCGGCATAGCGATTTTGAGTGCGTTCTTGACTTCGAGACCTTTCCAACGGTTCGAACGGTTCACGAATCAGAGTCCTGGATCAAAAGTTATGACCCCGCGAAGTTGGCGCACTTTCTAGAAGATACCATTGCAAATGCTCTTTTGAAATTTGAAATTCATGTTGTAAATTTTCGGCGCCAAACTGTCTAAACTCAAATTGAATGTTGTTTTGGCTCCAAACAATTGAGGAGCTCTATTTATGGGCGGGTTTTCTAATTTTTGGGTAACTTTTTGGGGACAAGCTCGCATATTG
>VDFB02075321.1:387448049-387519787 GCA_007258455.2 Sequoia sempervirens
AATCCTTCAAGGAAGCCATTAAAGGGTGGTGTGTTGCAACACTTTTTTGATTCATCATTCCTTCCTATCATTTCTCTTTTTATCATTGACATTGTGATTGTGAAAGTGGAAACACTAACATAGGGTTTGACCAAGGCAATCCCCTAAATTGCACAACCCTTCCTCTCTCTTTGAATGTGAAAGTTTTAAATTTAAAGGAGATTGGAGGAAGTTTGAAGATCAATCATCCATTATTGCAATAAAAACCCTACATCTTGACAACTCATGAAAACTCACTTATAGAAATACCTGACAGTGATCTGACAAATTTGCAAATAGAAACATAAAGCTCTAATCTAGCACTAGAGGATTGTGAAAACATATCTGAAATCCCTCTACAAGGACACTTATGCCCATGGTGAATTAGTCCTCCAAAATTAGACTTAAATTTATACCACAAGTGTACAATGTGCTGCTCTATTCATTTCAGTTGTCAAAATTTGTCTGTAACTTTCTAAGTTTACTATATTTACATTAGAACAGTAAATTGCATCATTAGCCTAGTTAGGTCATTGCATTTCATCCCTAAATTTATCCATTATTTGGTCAAGGGATGGTTGAATCATGTTTCAAACTATAAGTCAATCATATATATTGTCCAAGTCCATCAAACCCTCATAATCATACCATTTCCATCCCTATTCTTAATGATAAATGGAAAAAGGTTTCAAACCCTAAAGAGTGTAAATCTCCAAAGGTGTTTCCCTTTTTTCCAACATATCAATAAGCATTAGGATAACCATAAAAATGGACTAATTTCTATCTTTTTACATGTTGAAGATAATTTCCACTTTGAAAGCATGTAAAATCTAGGTATATTCATGCAAAATATAAGGCTAGTCTCCAAGTAAAACAAAATACCAAGAAAAGGGGTGGATTTTAATGGCTTGAAACTCATGGATCTAATTCCAAGCAACTTGAGCTCTAGGAGAAAACAAAAAGAGATGCTTGAAGGACTTCGTATGGCCACATAATGGACAATGGGGATTGGGAATTCCTATATTATTTAAATGGCCACCTAGTCAAAGGCCTTGATATAGAATGCACCAAGAAAGTGGGCAAATTTGGGTACCAAAACTATCAACCAAATGCACTAGAATCTATAGTACTAAGTCCTAATTGAGGACTAAAGATACCATTAGAGATTTAGTAGATCCACAATAGAAATATGGGGGGATATCTACAAGTAGCCTTTAGAAGGCTTGCATTTGTGAAAGGGCATATATCAGGGTATCATTCCCAATCCTTTCCACCAAGTCTTGAGAGATATAAGCCCTATTTTATGAAGAAACTAGGGAAGTGTACAACTAGCAAAAAAACAAAAAGGTTTCTTAGTCTTGTATAGCCAATCTAAACTTTAATTTGAATAAATATAAGAAAGAAAGTTCCTGGTGGCTTTATGGATAAAATGGGTAGCACATGAATGCATCACATAAAGAACTTCAACATGCAACCAAAGTACTTTGGCTAGTGTTGGTCTTGAGCAGAGAGAATCAAAGACCACAAAATAGATTGATAGTTGATAGAGAGACCAATGTGGAATTCATTGTTTTCCCAAAGAAGGTATGCTTTGATAGTCTCATGTGCAATAAGAAGAGTACCAAAGGCAATGCCCTTCTAGGTCAAATGACTAGATGACACTCCAAATTAATACAATGTTTGACAAGAATTTTCCAAGCTTCATTACCTTTTAAAGCTCAATGGTCCTTTTAGCACATAGGGAAAATGTCTTGTCTATTGATTAAGAGAAAGCCTAAACCTTTAGAGTTGTGAGGCAAATAGTGGAAATCCCAAGGCACACAATGAAAACCATGTTTTCCTTCACTATTAACCAAAATAAAATCTTTGAGGAGCTTTTCAATGTGTAGGTAAGAAGCATTGGAAGACACCCAACAAGAAGAGTAATATGCATGTATGGTAGTTGACATTTTAGAATAAATATGGAACTTACCAACCAAGGAAAGAGATTTGGTAATCCAAAAATTGAGCTTTTTCTCCACTCTATCAATCACAACATGCTGAAAGATGAGGTTTGAAAAGCAAAACTTGTATACCAAAACAATGGAACATTTCCCCATGATTGATCCACTTCTACTTGAATTGATCAAGCCACTAAGATTGAGGAAGAAATGATTACCAATAGCATTGAGTCTTTTATCATTGAGTGCTTGATCAGAAAGCTTGGTAGAAAGTGTCCAAACACTTAAGAGCTTGAGTGACACTATTCTCTTCTTCAATAAGAGTGAGAAAAGAATCATTAATAAAGTAACCATTAACTAATTGTTTGGATGAATTGGGAAGAGATATTCCCTTGACCAAGATTGATAGACTGCATTGGCGAAGAGATCGTTAATTCTTTCAATAATAAGAGCATTAAGTGTCAGAGCCAAAGAACAACTCTCATAGATGGAATTGTGAAGTCCAAAACAATGTAGATTGTTGACCAAGACTAATACATGTGTGAATAGCATCTCCAATGACTAAATGAAATGAGACCCAAAGCCAAGCACTTTGACACATGACAATGAATGTGATCATAGGCCTTGGCCAAGTCAAGCTTGAGGAAGATTAATGAACGCAGAGTTGAAATAAAGGACCTCCGCTTGACATTCCTTACGAAGCCTGGTCAGCAATGACGACGATAAGATATTTTTAAGTCTAGAATGGTCGGCGATTTATTGGTCACGACGCCGACCATAGTCTACAGCTATTCATCACAGATGTCTTCTGGCCATTTCATTGCTGAGCTTCTTTAAAATGGTCGTGCGGTTTTGCCTAGCAACCCCACCGCACCAATGGAGATCTGGTCGAATCTCGGGATGCTCATGGCGAGCATCTTCTTTATCAGAAAAATGGTGAAGGAATACCTCCCGCCAAAACTCTATGACCATCTCGCTCTGCTACTCAGTAGGCTTGCAAAGTTCCTGTTTTCATACATCACCATCGTGATTGAAGAAAATGAGGGCATGAGAACAAGCGAGATCTACGAATCGGTGCAGATTTATTTAAGCACGCGTTCTTATTCAAGGGCCAAGAGATTGAAGCTCAACAAGCCCAAAAATGTCAAATCCTTTACCTTTACCATGGACAGAAAGCAGCAAGTAACGGACGAATTTCAGGGCTTCAAAGTCTGGTAGACTTTCCACAGCAGAGAGCTGAAACAGCCAATGCATTCTTGGAGTTCAATCTCAGACGAAAAGCGGTATTTCGAGCTCCAGTTCCATAACAAGGACAAAACCAAGGTATTTGATACTTATATGCCGTACATCTTGGCAGAGAGCAAAATACTGGAGCTCAAGATCCAGCACCGGAAGATTTTCACCAATAAAGGCGGTAAGGGGCATTCCTGGACGCCGGTGGTTTTCGAGCATCCAGCGACCTTCGGAACCCTGGCTCTTGACCCTGAGTTAAAGGACGACATAATGCAGGACCTCACAAAGTTTTCACAGAGGGAAAGGTATTATAAGAAGGTCGGGCGTGCGTGGAAACGGGGCTATTTGCTCTATGGCCCGCCCGGCACCGGGAAGTCGAGTATGATTGCTGCTATTTCTAATTTTCTCGAGTATGATATTTATGACCTGGAGTTGACCGATGTTAAGAGCAATACTGAGCTCAGAAAGCTTTTGATTGCTACCACTAACAAGTCTGTTATTGTGATCGAGGACATCGATTGTTCGCTGGATCTGACGGACCGGAAAAAGAAGCCTAAGAAGGAGAACAAGGAGGAGCCCGATCCCGCTGCCGGAAAACAAGAGAGCGAGGCGCCAGAAAGAAGGGTGACTCTTTCCGGGGTTTTGAATTTCACAGATGGCTTGTGGTCGTGCTGCGGCAGCGAGCGGGTTATTATTTTTACGACGAATTATATTGAGCGGCTGGACCCTGCACTTCTTCGGGCCGGGCGAATGGATAAGCATATCCATTTGTCCTTCTGCACTTTTTCTGCGTTCAAAGTTCTTGCTCGAAATTACCTTGGCGTGGAAGACGATCATCTGTTTGAGGAGATTGAGGTTTTGATGAAGGAGGCGCAGATTACGCCGGCGGATGTAAGCGAAAAACTGATGAGGGCGAGTGATAATCCCACCGCTGCGCTTCAAAACCTGATTTTAGTACTTCGCAGGGCTAGGGAAAAGGTTGCTGTAATATTGCCTGGTATCACTAATGGCGGTGAGTTCAATTCTGTTGGAGAAATCGACAATTCAAGTGCGGACGAACCTCCGCAAACTTCCGAACAAGACAAGTAATCGACCAGGGCCAAACTTTTCGTCCTCTTTGTAGTGTTCGTATATAACTGTAATTGCATTATAAAGTGAAATACATATGGATGTTTAAGTTACTTTGATTAAATATTTTATTAGCTTTATAAAAATATTTTAATATTATGTGAGTTTTTCTATATTTTTAAAATTTAAAATTAATACTATTTTTATTAATTAATTGATAGGTTATATATAGTGTGAGATTTAAGTCTGAAACAAGTCTCACCCCTATAAATTACTATTGAGTCATGGGAAAACAATTTTAACTGTTAGTTAATGGTAAACCAACTGCCTATTTAATGGTAAAAGCCTCAAATATATCAGGGGAAAAACTTCCAATAAATATTGATTTTCGAGATACATGAGAACATTCTATTTCTATTTGCAATGTTTTTTGTCACTTTGATGACAACTTTCTTTTTTATTTGCATTGCTTTATGTTTTAAATCTATATGCAAATATTTCAAAATCAGGTAATACTTAATTTTTTCAAGGAAAAATTCTAGATTTGTCTAAGTTTATTTCGTTCCATTATTTAGCACTTATTACTAATTGTTTAATCCAGTTACAAATATGTACTTAACATATTAACATACATATAGTTTTCTATCAGCATAATCCTTGAACCTCCTTTAAATACAAGTGCTAGTTTAATGCATTGTAATAAATAGTTTTGTTATTACAATATTTTGGTGTTAAATTTATATAAAAATGAATTATTATTATTTCTTGAAGGGTTTTTTTTAGTTTTTAAATTATAATAATTAATAATATTATTACAGATATATATGAGCTTTCTTAATATTGAATTTTATGTGTTTTCTATATCTTAGACTAATATGAATGAGTATTCCAATGTTCATGTTCTTTTTTATTATCATTTTTTTAAATGTATAGTATTATTAAATCTAAAGCAAATAATTATTATGTATCTATCACAAGTAATAAAAAATAAAATATAAGAACACAAAATCAATGTAGAAAAAAATGAAATTTTGAAAAAATAAGATCTTTTATGAAAAAAAATGATAAATTTATTTATATTTTAATAGACCCTACCAACAATTTTTATAAACAAAGTCCTATAAACTCCAATAATACATAATTTATATCAATCATCATTAAATCTCAAAACAATAAATCCAATAATACATTTATATTAGCCACCAATTAAATCTCAAAACAACACAACCAATGAGATCAAATAGATTATGGTAAGTTGGACAGAATCTAGTAGGCCGTTCGTGCAGGAGTGTGTGCTCAATTTAACGCAATTTAGGGGAGAGGACCTAGTAGTTGTGCACCTTAACTTCACACTTCTAATTATCCTACGTGGAAATTTCATATCACTCTAATTTTTTTACAGCAACTTACTTGGCAAGTCCCCTGCTTATAAGTCAGGTTTCAGGGCCACATCATCAAATATGATGCCACATCAGCATGCTTTTTGTCAAGGTGTCCAAAAAGGCCTAAAAAAAGTGAGACCAATACTTGTACATTCATAGCATGTTTTAATGAGCATTGAAGTGGAATCACATGATTGGTTGCTTTTTAGATTAAAGGAATACATTTTGTTTAATTATGGGTAGTCATCATCAATACTAACAACTTTAAAGTCACAACTATTTGATCCAATATTTATAAAAATATTGGGCATTATATAAACAACTTCTATCACAACTATTGAAACATGCTCAGGTACTGGGTCCCCTCCACTAGTATATTTGCCATCTTTTTTTTGGTTTCTCCTAATTCATCCTTATTGTTAGTATAACTTTCAACATAAATGTAAAATATTTTTAAGGGAATAAAATCTTCCTTTTACAATCTAGATTAATAAATTTAAGCAATAAAAATATAATCAATTTAGATTTAATTTATTTCAAATTTGGAATGATAAATTTATAATAAATATTTGAAAATTAAATGAAAAGAGATGACATATTTAGTTTTAAGAATTATTTTGAAAAATTGAATGTTGATGTCATATATAATTGGAGATAAAGAGAAATTAAATAAGTAAATAAAATATTTATTTAATTAATGAGATCATGGGAAGGAATGATAATTAAATAAATAAAATATTATTTTAATGGATATTAGTTAAATAAATGATAAATATTTATTTAATTAATGGTAAAGGATAGGCTAAAATAAGGTGTGGTTGGGCAAGGTCATATTTTAGGTGTCTACAATTCCCAAATGATATTTAAATATATACAAATGAGTGCCTTTAAATGTGACTTGATATATAGTGAATAGTCATACAAATGTCTGCCAAGTTGGCTTAAAACAACTAGTGAAAGGAGTGGGAATCAAGAATGTGAAATTTACATTATGTGAGATCAAAACTACCCAAAATATGATTGATCTAGGATAGTGGATGTATGTGGCTTGATTACAAGATGAATGTTTTGCAATCAGTGCAAAATGGGATTAAGACATGGAAATATGTGAAGGTGAGAGTAAATAACGATGACCAAGAGCTATGGAAGAATCCAAATTTAACATAAATGTGAATAACTTGTCATTATGCAATCATATTAATATATTACTTCAAAATGGACTCAAACTTAAATCAGAATTGGCATGGGTATGCTAATTTCACCATCACATTTTTCGGCCAATTTGAGATGAATGTGAATCTATCATGAACATTTATTTCAAATAATATGACCAATTATATTCATGAATAAAGTATTTACATAGACCTTTCTTTATTTTTTTTGTGTTCCTCCTCCTTCAAAGGTGCACTCTATAAGAATATACAAAACAAAGAAGATATGCAATTAGTAGATTTTGTCATGTAAGTAAATATAAACATAATTTCAAGTTGATTTAGTTGTTTATGAAAATGTGTGTGAGAGAGCAAGAAAGAGATAGATAGGGAAAGTAGGGTTACAAATTTTTACCTATATAAAAATTGGTATGGTAATATTCTAGCCATTATGGTAGTAAAAGAGTAGTATGGTACTTCAAGAGTTATTATGTAATGTGGTCAAGATCCATCTAAACATAATAGTGAGTCTCTATGCAACATAAGTCACTAAACATAATCTCAACCTAATAAAACAAAGAAAATATGCCCCTTTAATGGGTTGCATTCATTGGATGAAAATAAAAATAGTAGACAAAAAGTGTAAGTGCAAGTAGAAGCAATGATAAAATAATTTATATTAATAAATATCATCAGTGCATAATGTTATAAGAAAATAAGACATATTGACTGTGAAAATAATATAGATTGGAGATAATGGTCAAGGAACACAAATTTTCCCTAGTATGGGAAAATAAAAAAGTTAAGCTAGCCTAAAAGTGAGATAAAGATCGTGTAATCCTATGTAGGATGAAGAAAGAAATATGCCCCTAGTGTTTTTCTTTCCATATGGTAAGCATGTGAAACATAATGTTATAGGTAAGGCATGATGTCCCTAGTGGTTAAATAACTCTAAGGACATGATAAATATGTAAGAAAGCAATAGGATGGGAAAGGTATAATGCCACCAAAGTGGTAAGATGGATATAATAAAATGATTGAGCATGCGACATCAACATGGGAGGCATGATGCTCCCAATATAAAAAAAAAACTCTATAAAATTGATAAGGAAATGAAAGCATAATTTATAATGAGCAAGGCATGATTCCTCCAATCTTGTAGGATAGCTCTAGAAGATTATATGATATGACAATGCACACTAGGTGGTATAGGAAAGGTTTCCTTAATGAAATAATATACTTTTAAAAGCGTGATATGGAAATGAAAAGAAAACATGAAAGAACTATGACACAATTAATAAGCATAAGAGCATAAGATCAGATTAAGTATGTGACGATGGAATGATAATTTTCATATATGTAAAGATAGTATAAATATAACAAAGTCATGGTTAAAATATGGTGAGAAGCATAAGAATGTGACAAGAAGCATAAGGTGTGGACTATAGAATCATAAGTAGATAAGAATTCAAATTGTTGATCATCAAAGCTTGCACCTCAACGACAACCTTATGGGAAATTTAGTGAGTAGGGGACTAATTTGCACCTCACTGAATGCCTCTAGGATTTTTATAGAAAACTTGCTCTTCTCTGAGTTTTGGAGAAAAGGGTAGAAGAAAATGTAAACATAAAATATAAAAATGGTAATGCACCAAAGCTTTTACAACATTTCAAACCCAATCTTTCCTATGAATGATATATTAGACACAAAATGCCACAACCCTTCATTGTTGGGAAGAGAACGACCAGCAAAGGCTAAATACAAGCATAGTGTAGTCTTTCAAATCTCCTTCTAGGTAGTGTTCATTAAGGTCCAATCAAACGTAAAGAATTCTGAGGTTAACATAAATCATTCAGAAATAACATAAACTCTTCCTTTTCTTCTACAATAATATAACAAAACAACAACCCTTTAGAAAATTAGAGAAGTTCACAAAAATAATCCAATTTTCACAAGCTATTATCCTACCATATAAGCCTACAACATGGAAATCAACAACTTCAACTATTTGAATTTATCTTGACACAGTGTTTTATTCTAAACGAAAGCATAAAAAAGGAAACTTGATAAAGGCCATAACATGCACAATCTCAAATATTTCTTCAAAATAGTTCATACTTAAATATCAAATGAACTTTAAAACAGAGGTTGGATGCTAATACAATAATAGTTTGAGCATAAATAATATAACATGCCAAAGAAAAGCAGTTTTTGCTTAAATCTACTTCTAAAAATAATTCTACAACCTTAGAAAACTAAAGAAACTTTTCTTCAGCAAAGGAAACTAAAACATTTTTTTTTGGAACCCTTTCCTTCTATCACCGCCTCTCATTTATAGTTGCAAAAAGAGAACTTCAACCACATTCTAGAAGTAATTACTGCTAAATCATGTTGGAATTTGATAGCTTGTGATCTAATCATAGATCTTTAATTAGGTCATAGCAATATTTTCTCATCAATTCTCAACTATTGCATTAATGCTCTTTAGATATTTAGCAAAGATCATTATTTGAAAATGATTAGATCCTAGAAAATAACTAGAAAAAGTCTAGTTGTTGAATCACATAGCCCAACAACACCAACTAAAAGTTCCCATCTCAAAAACAAAAGGACCCAGTAAGCTCTGAAAAACTCCACAAGAGATCACTTCATGAAAGCACAAACTGTCTGCAGTGAAGAGATGACATGTCGAGTGGGTGGATTCTCATACTTTGTGAAAATCATCCTTGAGAAAATATCCACCAAGTTGACATGTGTCCTGAATATCTCCAAAAGGGAAGGTGATAAATGAAAGCCACAAAATCACCATGTGTTGCATTGCACACCTTTCTGACAACTTTACTTGACTATAAACACATCTTAAGCCAAAAACATGAAAGGCGGAAAATAAAAAATGACTGAGGCAAAAATGCTTCACAGTTTTGGAGACTCATAGGGGGCCTTTGCTTGTAGAGGCACAAACCTAGACCTCAAATAATTCTTGGAGTTTGAGGAAAGTGGAATGCTAATCTTCCTAATTTGCATCAGTAGGTTGGTCAAGAGTACAAATGAGCCTATATGCTTGATCTAGCTTGAAGACTTCCTTGAAAGAAATAAATCCCCACTTTGTAGAAACCGCTCCAAGGTGATAATAGAGATGAGAAAGAGGATAGATCCCATGCTTGATATCATCAATGGTGGGTGTTGCGCTTGAACCTGGGATTTTTGTAGAAGTCTAGACCTTATGTCAGATCACATTCGTAATTTTCTTGACTAACAACACATCTCCATCTAGTGAAAGAAGGGGAGGTAGCTTGAAGCTAACTAGGACACTGAAATCCTTCTTGATTTCTTCGACCCTCTTGTTCAACACCGTTTGACATTCCTTGCACCTTGTTGCGATCTTGTGGTAGTTGATGATCTCGTTCGCTTTGATTTAGACGACTCTTCGATTGGGAATCCTTGCACCTTTTAGGGCCTCATCAATAGCCACAAACAACCTAGAAATAAATATTTGTGATTCTACCACTCGGGGAGTACATATCTATAGAATTTGATTGGCCATCAAGCCAACCTTACCATTTAATTCCCACACATCCCTTAAAAATTGTAAAGCGGACCTGAGAATGGCGACCGTGACTAGGATTCACTCCCAGTGTGTAGATATAAGCTTATCTAATATCAAGAGGTTCCTAACCCCTTGTGCAATAGCTAGCTATTGATTGAATTGAGCCTCTCTCACTCATGCATTCTCCCCCATTTGATTCCTCTCTCTGAGGGAATTTGTCAGTTTTGAGTTTAAACTTTTGATTTCTTGTTTTGATTTTTTTGCTTCTACTTGGGCCTTCCATATATATTTGAAAGCTTGAGATCAACTGCCATCCAAATCTCTTTTTATGCTTTCCTAAGCATTGTGGTACTCTACATTTGTCTGGTGGTCAGTAGCAAGCTGAACTTTCAACCTCTCAATTTCAGCATAAAGCTGAATCTATTCACCTTGGGCTTCTGCGAGGAACTTAGATGTTCACTTTGTATTTTCCTTATGCAGGCCATCTTGATATCTCTGGCCTTGATTTCTATCTACAACTTGTTCATCATTTCCCTTACATTCATATGCCCTGCCTCGTGCTTCTTTCACTTTCAGTCCAGCCTCTCATAATCCATATATACCACACTTTGTGTGGCCTTAGTGAGGTCCACTTTATCTCGTGGGTGAGTTTCATTCAAATCCAAGCCCATGGCTTTGATGTCATAATCCTTCATCTGTATTTTTCCCTCAGGCTTGGAAATGAGTGGCTTCATAGTAGTGATCAGTAGAGAATTTTGCTCTTCATTGAAGCAAGCTTCAATCTTCTTGGTAGCTGGCAGTGCAACATTCTTTAACACTATTTTCTACTTTTTGACCTACCAACACTGCTTGGTTGCTTCAAAATGATCTTGGAGACTCTGATGGGTATCGATGCTTTGTGCTACAATGGAATCACCTGGAGGGAGACCAAAAAGGGTGAAAAAAGAAGAAACTTCAGATGTATGACCATTTGGGGAAGCAAAAGGGAGCATTATCATGGAAAAAGGTGAGATACCAAATTGAGATTGGATAGGGGCAAGGCCAGTTGGGTTGAAGAGAGAGATAGATAGATGGAGAGATGCCTTTCTAGAAGAGGATGGACCGAGAGTGACATGAAACATCGATGATTCCGCTCTTTCAATGGGGGCGGGGCCCTTGATAGGGCAATTAAAGAATCAATAGCGGCTGAAGTGAATGCAGCTCATTCAGTGTGCAAGGTTTCTTTCGGGGGATCATTAAAAATGGCAGGGGTTGTATTCAGGACTACTAGCTTAGGGTCCATAGACTGAGGATTTGTTTCCATAGTTGGAGGAAAAGGAGTAACCAGAGATGTAGAGGCAGGAAGAAGAGAGGGAGTAAAACTTAGGCCGTGACAGTTGAAATGCTTTGCAGAACAGACTCCACTTCTTCTCCTCGGGTTGACCTAGATCCTAGACTCATCTTCTCTTTGTACGACCAAAACTAGCACGCTCTGATCCTTTGGCAGCTGATCCCTCTGACACATGGCCTTCAATGACCACAACAAACCCTCTTGGGGACCGTTAGATCCTTTTTCCTTTGCTTCGAGCACTAGTGGAGGACACGATTTTTGAGTCTCTCTGCCTTGAGCCTCTCCTCCTATTGGATTCCTAAGGATGAGAAGTACGACGCAAAAGCTACTATTCTTCAATCTCATGACTCATCTCCAAATTGCTATTGTTAGTGTTGGCTTCTTGATCATAAATGTCCTTGAACCTTTCGTCATGTAGTTAAAATTCTCCAAATAGGGCATTAGGGAATTTCATCTCTTGTTGAGACCTCTAGAAGTCTACCTTATTTCTTTCTGACCATCCCTTGCATTTTAACTATGTGTTGAGGGATTTACCCATCTAGTGGTTCTTCTGATTACCCCTACACTATGTAGAAATTCAGCCATCTTGGTCATTTCAGTGGAATGCGCGCCAAGTCAATGTATTCTTCTGACAGTTCCTGAGTTGAATTCCTCATCTTCTCAAAATACTCCCAACTCTCATTTTTCAAAGTGAAGTGCCTTGTCGGGTTGTAGTCCCATGTGTCACAAATGAGGACCAAGCCTAGGGCTACTAGTAGGTTTTTAATCTCACCCTTGGCCTTCCACTTCGCCAGTGTCACCTCACTATTGGAAATTGTTGTGGGGAGCAGTTATATCTTCATCTTATTCCTTTCAGTACCATAGGTGTTGTTGGAAAGGGTTGCCTGATGGCATGCCTCCAACGCAAAAAATCTATCCATTACAAATATAGGGAATCTAAAAGGCTCCTCGACAAAACCGTGAAATCTGATAGCTTTAAAATACTCTCCTAGGAAATAATCCACTAGGTTCAACGGAGTTCTCATCCATTGTATGACTTTAGGAGAGAAATGACCCGTAGGGCATGACAACAAATCTTTAAGCACTGGCCTTAGAAAATAATCTAGAAACTAGTAGTAATCCATAATCTTCGAAAGCACAAGAGTCCATATAGAAACTGGCTAATAGCAGCCTTTAACATCAAACCTAGACACTAGCATACTTTTCTCTAGCAACTCAAAATTTTGATGCAAAATTAAGTGGGCCAGGAAAGAAGAATACCTGAATTTATACTTAGTATCATAGTTCTTCAATTGCTCTAGCATTCCCCTAGCTATTGTATCAAAAAAATAATAATATTTTTTGTTCTTCTACCTTTTTAACATAAAAGCCAGACCCATCTAGAAAGGATGGACTTCCTCATCATTATCAAGGCCAAAAATCTAGGCAAACATTGAGAAGATAGACTGTGTGTCTTTCTTGAATTTTCTGCATGAAAGAGGAAAAGTAAAATGACCTCTCTCCAGCCTTTCCTTTGTTTCTTCCTCATAAAAGATTCCTTTCCTAGTTCTTTCCTCCCTGAAAAATGTCCATCTTTTCCTCATCAAAATTTTCAGCACCCTAGGTCATAGGGATACATAAAATATCTCGTATGGTTTCGACGGAAATTGTAACTTTGATCCTATTACCCTTAATGGCTCCTATATTTTTATTGAATCTTCTAGCACATGTGTCCACTAGCTCCAGGCATAGGTGTATGGAAGGCAACATGAACTAAGGTAGGCCAGAATTCCAAAGATGAGATGTGAAACCCTCAGATGACTTATGCTGCATCATTCTTTGAAATGCACCCTCCCTAAAAAATTTAGGGTTAGATGACAACTTAGGGTCAAAAATATTGTTAGCAAAATATTGCACCACCTCTCTCTCAAAATGTCTGTCTCATTCAATCCTTTTGCAAAATTCATATGGCTGCTCCGCATATGCTGGAGCATTGGCGAATGAGTTCCACCCAAAGATATTAGTGTAACTAGGCCTTTTAGATGAAGCTCTAGCTTTCCTACCAAATGTTGATGGCTCCACCATGGCTGTGTCAAAAATTTATAGAGAGTTTCCTCAATGAAAAATGACCACTTGCCTTTTGCTTAGAAAAATCTTCTTTTGGGTGCAGTTAATCCCCTCACATGTACATGCGGTTAATGCTACGCCATTATCGTTGGTCCATTAAATGTTGCCATTTAGGCGATATGTGTGGATTTGAGATCTATATCCCTTGAGAATGCCAAAAATGCCGCAAGAATGGAATTATTACATTCTCTCCACCGTCTCTTTCACAAATAAACTCATTACATTAGAATGCATACTTTTATCTATGAGAAATGTGCTAAAGTAACACAAGGTACTTTTGAAAAGACATGCCCATTTAATTTGTTAGAATTTAGCACATTAAACCATATCTTTTCACATAAGTAAGCTGGCTAGTGTTGCTGATGGTAAAGGACACACGTCGATGATCAGCTTTAAGAGAATTTACTCCTAATGCCCAAATTTATTTCTTAAGACCTCTTGTCATATCCTTTGTATGATTTATCTACTGACCTTCGGTTGCTTTGGTATTTTTTCCATTGTTGTCTAGCCAAAAATGGACTTCCCATTGGTTGGGTTTGCTAGCTCATGTTTTCTATATATAGCTATTCCACCTTATTGCAAAATTCACTTGAAAAAATATAGCATGTTAGTTTAGAAAGCTTCTCTCACTTTCTCCTATTCTGCTATCATCTTTGCTTTATCAGAATGTCAGCTGGTCTAGGCACTCCTATTCCACTTCTACCATGGAGGCTTTAATACTAATTTATGGGAGAGGTCACCAGCAATAGAATTAAATGCCTAGTGAAGAGGTGTGACTACCTTGGCCTAGTTTCTTTAGGTGGGTAGTCGGCCTGGACTATGTTGATGATGAAAACTAGGGGAGGAGAAACTGCAACATACTTTCCCGCTTCATGGCCTCCCTACTCAACCTTAATTTTTTCAAGCCCATGATAATGAAATTGTGTCACCAAATATTCAATTCTGTGCTGATGGAAGGGCTCGATGAAATTGTGCAAGGGGCTATCCATCGCATTAGTATTCTGAGAGCTATGGATATCCACATGCATGTGGACTATGGTATAGACATACCCTGGTTTCCCTTCCTTACTGACTTCCATACCATGGACATGGAAATGAATCATTTAATGCCTCAACCAGCGGCCACCTACTTGTTGTAGGAGTACAATGTGGAGCATGTTCTTGGGCTCACCTAGAGAAAGCACTTTGAGTTTCTAGTGCATAACCATGACAACTAGGCTGGCGGTCTACATTGTGTGGAGCCCGCGTGTGCTATGTGTTCACCCCCCTTTTGCATCCTAACAAAGAAGAATAAGATGACAAAGAAAACCTGACAATGAGTCATATCAGCTTTCTCAACAATGAATTGAGGCAGAGCTTTACTATTTTTTGCATGTTGCCTCCTTTTTGCCTCTTTTTTCTTCATACCTCTTTTTGGGTTTGCTCGAGAGAGCCTCACATTTAAATCTGAGCCTCAAGCTTGTATTACATTGTATTTTTTTTTATCAATATAATATAATACAAAACCTTTTTACTTAGTCTATGCTATTTCATGGCTTATTCTCAAAATTAAACGTAATTACAATTTTTTTTACATATGGTACATAACTGTTAAATTTTTTAAAGAACTACGTATTTTAATGGGATAATTTTAGATAAATACCGTTTACTAGTATATCCAAAGTTTTTCATTCCATATCTTCAAGTTCACACACATTCTTTTCTTTGTATGCGTTGATTCAGAAGGGTCCCTTCCATAGTGCTTCAATTTTGTATGCTATCTTGGTTTCATAGTATGCTCATCATACTTTAGCACTAGGCTCCCTTCCCTAAATTATGGGTTAAAGTTATTTTTATTGAACCATCGCTTTACTATTTTTTGGCGGTCGATCATGGCTTAATGAGGTTTTTCTCTATCTTCCTCAAGTTTTAGGAGTTCTACCAGTCGTACTTCCATTCTGCTGCTTTCCTCAACTTCCAAGGATTTTAATAGTTCATAAGGGGAGGTCTTTAGGATCTTCTTGGGAGTAATATGATCCTCCCACAAAGCATCTCACAGGTGCTTGTGCCAATCCCTTTATCACTTTGAGCCGATGCACTTGATTAACCTAATTAGGTTTTTGTTGGTCGACTCCACTAATCCGTTCCCTTGTGTGTAGTAATTGGATGAAGTTTCAAGGTAAATCCGATGCTTAATAGAAAAATCTAACATCCATGAACCTATAAAAGCCCGAGCATTATCAGATATGATAGTTTTTGGAAAATTGAATCTAGTTACTAGCTCTTAAAGAAAATTGATGATCTTTCCTTATGTGGCAATTTTTAGGGCAACAGCCTCCGTCCACCTTGTGAAGTAGTCAATCGCCGTAAGGATCCACTTATGGCCAACACTGGAAATAGGATTTATTATTCTGATGAAATCTAAACCCCATTGAGCAAAGGGTTTGTCAGTTATGATTGGACTCAGGGACAAAGAAAAATTCTTTCTTTTGCCAACAAAGAATTGGCATTGAGTACAATTTTGCACTAGATGGTGTGCCTCAAAAACCATAGAGGGCCAATAATATCCTACTCGCATTATCTTCAAGGCAGTAGTATTGGTAGAGAAATTTCCACACTCAGGACTACTATGGAATTCATTAAGAACTCTTTTTGACTGTGGTGGCTTGTCTAAGCATCAAAGTAGGACACCATTTTAATTTCTCTTAAAATATATACCTTCAATTTATACATAACTAGTTCCCTGTAGTCAGTAGTATCGCTTTTTGTGTGACAAGAGGCTAGTCGGGTACTACCCCTTTTGCATATACTATGTTTGATCTGCCACCTAGGACTCATCGGACTCGAATTGGTTTGAGTAGACTTGATCAATCTCCTTCTCAGACATGGAACCTAATTCTTGTGCAATGTATTTGCACAAACCTCTTCCTTGAACCAGCTTGGTTGGTTTAATGTCTACATCATACTCTAGGATCTTGGTGATCCAATTTTCCTTCTTTTCACTTATCTCACCTTCTGTGATATACTCCCAAATGTTAGAACTTCTTTAGAATTTTAACAATGGTGAAAGCCTTCTTTTCAACAAAATTATATCTAGCCTCATAATCTTTAAGAGTCCTTGAATTAAATGTTATAGGATGCCCTCCATTATTTCCCTCATCCTTCTGAGTGAGTACCGAAGCTATGCTATGTTGGCCGTTGTATACATAGAGTAGAAAATCTTTGGAAAATTCAAGGTTAGCCAATACTAGAGTAGTGGAGATAGCTATCTTTATCTGCTCAAAAAAATTTATGCCTTTAGGGGTCCATTTGAACACTAGGTTCTTCTTAAGCATCAATGTGATAGGTCTCACAATGCCCACAGAATCTGAGATGAACCTACTAACAAAGTTGCTTTTCCCAAGGAAGGACTATAGTCCCTTTTGATTTACTGGTAGGGGTAACTTCATTATAGATCTTACCCTTTCAAGGTCTATTTCTATTCCCTCTTTTGACACTACAAAACTGAGTTGCTGACCTTAGGGTACTCTGAAAACACATTTTTTGGGATTCAAAGAAATCTTGAACTATTGACATTTTTGGAAGACCTTTTCCAGATGATCAAAGTGATCATCCATTTTCTTTGAGAAGACCATTAATTCATCTAGATATTTTAAGATAATTAGGTTGATTAATCCTTTGAAAACAATATCCATTGCTTGCTAAAAAGTGGCACCAACATTTGAAAGTCTGAACAACATTTTTGAGTATGCAAATGTTCCCCACTTAGTGGTAAATGTTGTCTTATGTTGGTCACCTTCCTTGAAATATACCTAGTTATAGTCTGAGAAAGCATCGAGCAATGAAAACATCTCTGATCTGGCCATGGTCTGCAAGATCTACTCCATTGATGGCAAAGGGTAGTGGTTTTTTAGTGAAGCTTTATTCAAATCTTGGAAATCGACACAAAGCCTAATATCATCATTCTTTTTTTGAACTGGTACCAGATTAGACACCCAGGTGCAATGTGTAATTAGATATATAATCATTGAATTGACCAATTTGGTTAGATCCTAAGCCATCAATGCTTTGACCTTCAGATTGACTGGCCTTTTATTTTGTCAGACTAGCTTTGATCCTTCCACCATGTCAATGGTATGCTGAATTATGCTTGAATCATACCCTCTAGGATCATCATAGGTCCAAGTTATAACTTCGTCATATTTATAACATAGATCCCTTAGCCTTTCTTTATCTTTCCATGAGACCTCCTTTTCGACTTTTAACTTTCTACCGCTTCTGAAATCAAGCTCTTCATAATCCCTCACATCCACAATAAACCTCTACTTTCCATTCCTTGTGTCTTCATAGTCAAAATGATTTTCAAGTGAAATTAAACCTCGAGGAATTTTATTTCCTTTTAACTGGATAACTTGCTCTTCAAGAAATTCTGCTCCTGGTTGTGAGTTGTCAAAAGATCCTTTGGATTTCTGTAGGAAAGTAGCAATTTGAATGTCATCCTCAAATACTTGCTAGTTTTGATCATTATCAGGGATCACATCAAATGATGATTCGTACTGCATTCTACTTTGTTGTTGAATTAGAAGTTGGTTCAAATTTTGAACCGATAGAAGCCATCCAATTAGTAACACTATTTTAAGATTGAGAAATAACTTGTATATTGAAAGCTTCAAAATTCTCAGTCAAGTCCCATATCCGATGTCTGTATGACTTCATTCTTATATTCTTTGCAGCTGCTTGCTCATGGACCTAGCTCACCACTAACGTTGAATCTCTAAAAGCTTGCATTCTCTTTATGCCAATCAATTCTGCAAGAATTAGACCACGGAATAGGGTGTCATATTCTACATTGTTTTTTGAACACAAGAACTAAAAATGGAAAGCTTTGAGGGTCTCCAATCCTATTGGGGACACTAGTCAAACACCCGCTCTAGAACCGGCTTTGCATTTGGCACCATCAAAGTATAAGGTCCATAGATGGTTATCACCTGAATAATCATATTCCTCTTGATCCTTCATCAACTTCAAAAAGACTTGATCATCATCAAAAATCACATAGGTTCCTAGCCCTATTGCATGAAAGTTTCTGAATGGGTCAGAATCAATGAATTGGTTAAGGAGCACCTCTTCCTTAGAAGTTTTATCACTCATTTCTTCTTCAACTTGCAACATCTCTACACAATATCTCTCCCTTTCAGATATAGAATTATGTGTCACTTTAAAACATAGGACTGCATTGTCCGCTATGTGTTTTGGATGCAAAGATTCAGACAGAATCTTCATCTTCGCTCGGTGCTTGATTCTCAATATCAAATGGGACCAATCAAGTGCCATCTACCAATCTTCGCAGTGAAATCTCTTGAAAGACACATCTTGAAGACCGAGGGAATGTCTATCACTACTATTTCTTATGTGATTGTTTGGGTTGGACATGAGAAGAGGGTTAGAGATAGATCTTTTATCCAACCAATAGTCGGAACCCTCTTCCCATCTAATTGCATGATTCCTTTCTCAAGAGGCTCATATTTAAGTTTCAGGCCATTGGCCACTTGTTTTGGCATGACTATTGTTCTAGCCCCTGAATCAATCATGTTATTATGCAAAAGCTTATCTCCCACAATAAGTGTTAAAAAGAAAGGTGTGGGATTTGGCTTGCTTACCTCTTTCTCTTTTGCATTGTCCACATCATTTATATAATCCACTACTTTTGGAGCTTGAGGGCCCAACACGGATCCTTCATCTCTATTTTGATCACACAATGGAGTCACATCCATCTATGTTATTTTTTCCTCCTTCTTTAATGCTTCCTGAAGAAATGTCTTTTGTTCAAGGATGGATATAACATCCCATAGAGATACATTGGTGGGCACCTTCTTTAGTTGTTCCACCACATTAAGTGTTTCGACTGATTGAACCTTGGGTTTAAATAGTGGTATCTCTCTCTTTTTCGAAAGAAAACATTCTGTTGTGAATGGAATTGGTGCCTTATTCATCTCTTTCTTTGGCAATGGTAGAGTCTACTATTGCTGAGTGGGTAGGCCTATGGCTTGCAAAGCCTTTTTTTTTGGAAGACGTAGTTGACGTGGCTGAGGACATGGTAGAGCTTGTTGCATGTATTCTCCCGTGAGCCTCCTTTTGGATCTTGTGTTATAGTCTGACTATACTTGTGGAGTGCTAGTCATTGGGGCTTCATTCATGAATATTGCATCTTCTTCCTCCATCCACAAAAAAAGTGCTTGATCAAGCACAATTTCTAGTTCTTGCTCCAAGGACATTCCTTGCATTTGTGCTCTAAAGTGGGCATTTTCCATCTTAGAGGACTCATATTCATCTACATTTGGAAGTGCGCCCTTGTTTCTTTGTTATGTTATATTTTCTTGCATATTTCCCCTCAGATAATTTCAAGGAATATGACTATCACTGCATGGGAAGTGACATACATTCTCATCTTCTGCCAAGTTGTTTTGGCCTAGGATTAACTCTTTACTTTGGTTGTCCTTGACTTCCTAAAGTGACATGGTGACCAAAACTATCTGGTTTGTGGATGTCGTTTGTTGACCTCCTCCTGTAGAGGATCCTTGGTCCATATTCTGCTGATAAGATGGCTTCCCTCCACCATAGGTTTGCATGGTCTACTTCAGAGGTGTTGCTTGCTAGCGTTTGATGATAACCAACTCGTTAGAAAAAGTTTGCATGAGAATCTTCATGTCATTGATGTCTATTCCTACAAAAGAGGAGCCTAATGTGCTAGGCTATGTGGTAGGGTACACGTACATGGATTGTGGCATAGCCGACATTAGTTATGTAGTAGAAGTGCTTGGAGTAGCTTCTCCCTATAGTGCCCTCCGTATCGGTCCTTCGAGATATTTGCATAAGTGTGTTGTGTGATCTTGTTGTTTATTTAGTCAGATTATGTGGTTAAAGGGAGATTTAAATGGCCTTGTTAAGCCAGTTAGTTGGACTAAATAGAGTACCAAATAATTTATGCAAATGTGGGACTTAACCAGTAGTTCAATGAATCAATTTTGTGAGACATAAGTAAATAGTTTATTAGTTAATTAAATAAATGCCTAGATATATGTTATAATTATATAAACAAATATACATACATATATAAATAATTGCGTTGACATTTATTACACCTTCCTAATTAAACATTGTGACAAACTATTAATTTTTCTTGTAAATAGATTCCTACAACGGATTTGCATGGTAGGGATGACTTTAATTGTTTACCAAATTTAGTAGTGCATGTGCATGAAGTAAGGGGTGTAGAAGCTTACTCCGAAGAGGTCTGCATGAAAAGTGTAACAGACATGCATGAGAATCAGGATTTTTTTTAACTCCTAAAATAGGTGTTGGGAGTGGGAGTTCAGGAGGGGAGAGAAGTGAAAGAGGTTTATGCTACTGCCAAGGGGGTCAATGCAGGATTCAATGAGTATGATTCGAAGGATAATCCTATGGTTACTATTGATAAGAAGAACACTGAACCCATTCCTACTCTCAATCAGGAGGAGATCGATTATGAGCCATTCAATAAGGGTTTTTTATGAGGAAGCACCTTCCATTTTAGGTAGAGTAGATGATGGTAAAGGTTGAGGAATCTGGTGTGCTGCATGCATAACATAGTTTGTGCGGAGTTTTGAGTGTCTTTATGGGACATGGAAAAGAGATAGATTGAGGCATAATTGTTACCAATCACTTTCGGACTGAGAGAGAGAGAGAGCAACAAGAGATAAACTCTAATCCAGTCATTATAGAGTAGAACAGCATGCAAATTTGGCTTTCTCTTCTTTCAAAAGGTATGCTTTGTTAATTGATTTGAGTCTTCATTGCACCCTGATGCATGTAAATCTTCTTCAATATTTTGGATTGTGTCCCATATCTATGCTTTCGCAATCTGCCTTTATGCCTATTCCACCACTCTCATTTGGGCACTAAGACATCAATGTGAGCCTGATTTATTATTACATTTTTTTTAAAGAATTTTCCAAGCTGATTTCTCGACTAGTGCTTAGATCTCTTGTGTTTGTGAACGTGGTTTGTCTCACACATATGAAGCATGTACCATTTTATGGTCTTCTATCTATCTACACGTAGGTGTCTTCTAAATTCTCTATCTGTCGTCATTCTCCTTACCAAGTAAACCTCATCATGCCTGCCACATCTGCATAAATGTTTATCAAAAGAATATCTGATGCAACGTTGTTTAAGATCCAAATAAGGATATGGAGTCATTAGGATTACTCCTAAGTGTACAACACCTATAATCTACCTACCTTTCCTGTAATCTCTTCTAGTCTACACATCTTTTCTTCTTTTAGCATAGTAGATTTTTCTGTGTTACTGCTAACCTTTCACAATAGAGTTAGATAAATGATTCTTTTTCCTCTACAAAAAAATTAAGACTTGAATCTAGAAATACCCTGCTACCTTTGCTTGCTAAGCCGACTCCTTTGCATACACATAGCCTTGATGAACTCTTTTCTATTTGCAAGTCGGAACAATGTCTTGAACCCACTTGTTCTAGCTTACCAGCACTGCCCTACATGACATTTATACATCAGATTAGTTCCTCTCTGTAGTTTTAGTGATTTTAAGACTAGAGGATATTGCAGTCGAAGGCGGTTTGTACTCATTTCAATCTATACTTTAGTTCTCCCTAATTCGTTGGGAATTTCTCACAGATGCAACACTTGAACATAGAAGAATGTAGAGGTTTAAAATACCTTTCTGATTTCATTATTAACCTGTCTCAGCTACGACGCTCGAACAATAATAGAAAATTTTAAAGGTTTTGATAACCTACTTGATTCTTCTGGCAATCTATCGCAGTTGTAGCACTTGAAAATAAAATATTGTCAATTACTAACATAATAAAGAGCTTCTCATTGATTGTGGTGAAGTTTATTTTCCAAACTTCAAACTTGAGCATGTCTCTGGAAAACTTGCCACCAAACAAATATGCGCCAAGTTCAAAAAAATAAAAGTTGTACCTTATTTCTCCTACTCATAAGCCACATATTTGCACCTCACCTTTCTCCTTCCCTTCATTCTTGTGGAGAACATTTGGGATTTGATAATAATGCAAGTAGATGGCGATATTTCCAAATTCCAATATTCACTTTCTAATATACTTGGCAACCTGTCACAGTTACAACATTTAGAGTTGAGGCATTGTATAGAATTAAATAGCCTCTTTGATTCCTTTGACAATCTAGCATAGTCGCGACACTTGAACATAATAGGAAGTTTAAAGGTTTAAATAATCTCTCTGATTTTATTGTCAACCTGTCTCAACTTTTTTGTGCGTATCTTGAAATCAGTATGTTCTTTGGATAATAATCTTTTCCTTGGAAAGTTTGTTTAAACCCTTCATGATTTTGTTAGAAGCGCATGCCTGTTACCAAGCTCTCATTTTCATTCTCATTATAGATGGGAAGTATGAACATAGGGTAGATAAGGTTTAACATCCAGGTTAAATATAATAGCGATGAGGACATATAGGAAGTTATTAAGTAAAATTTATTAGTTATAAGTATCAAAGATGAAATTTAATATAAGAATGTGGATTCAAAATTAGAATATTTTATTAATAAGTAAATTAGAATTACTCTCCTTTGATAAACCATGGACTATTCCATAGTTGTTGAATTAACATAAGTTATTCTCCTTTGCGGTGTACGTTTGGCATTTGGTATTCTATCTTTATATGAATAGGTATATAAATGTACCCTCATTATGGAGATAAAATATTGAAGTAAGGTATTTAGTGAAATATTTGTATAGTGAAGTTATGGCTCTTGTAGGATGAGATTTTAAATCACTTAACTACACTAGCTATATTTTAGAATGAATAAACTTATATTATTATAATTTGTAATGCTTTTTAGTAGGAAGGACATTTGGTTGAACTCATTGCTTTGGATCAATTTCTCTTAGATTAATGAAAATCCAATATGAATAAATGAAGACATATATTTTCTAGAATATTGAATTCATAGTACTCCCTTATAATGGAATTGTAGAATTAAGGGAACCGATATCTTATACAATGATTAAGTTTTGTGAGTTAGGGTGTAGTTAAACAAATGAAAGAATGAAACACATTATCCTTAAAAAGAGGGCTTGGTTCTTAACTAGTTAATAGTCAGATTGATATTGACGTTGATTTCATAATATAATGGCTACTCAGTTGCTTGTAGTAAATATGCGCATTTAAGGGTTGACCTCGATGATGCGTTTCTTTCTGTTTTAATATGTCATCCTCTTGGGTTGTTTTGATTTGAGAAGTCCTTTTTATGAATTCGTGATGGGGTATGTTGAATTCTAGTGCGATGCTTGATTGTAATGTTTGTGTTTCTTCGTTGAATTTGACTTTCTTTCTCTTATGAGTTTATACTTCATTGATGAATCTTGATACTTACTTCTGCGGGAACCCTCAGTGAGGATTTGTGGTTATTTGGTCAATAGGCTTCCAGAGGTAGGAATAATCTTGTTTCATATTATTTCTTTGTTGATTTGGTTCTTCCCAAGATTATGATTGCAATTATGATTTTAAATTTATGAATGGGTTGTACCTAGTTTTATGGGTGACTATGTTATGGCTATAGGCGAGATGGTAAATGTCTCATGTGTATTCCAGTTTTAAGATGCTTAACTTTTCCTATGTTGGTGCAACCCCTTGATGCCTTGGATTTTGGTGTTGGATTTTATGTTTTGGGTTCTAGAGAGAGTGGCTCTATGTGGGGGCTCGCGCACAAAGGGGCTGTCAAGATAACCCACGTAGAGTTAGATGAATCAGTGATAATCTAAGTAATTAATTAGGGGATGGGTAGTTAAACACTAATCAAGATAATTATGGATTCCTCGTCTACCTGTTAGTGTTATCATAGGCTAAAGGTGGGAGGAGAAGGCCGTGGTTGGCATGATCATTGCCTTGTCTCTACAAGAGGTTAACAGTTCCACATGAGTCACCTATGGAGTGACACCTTGAGATAGGCTATCAGGATAACCATAGATGGAGGCAGCACCTAGTGATAGGTTGTCTGGATAATCCATGTAAGGCCATGCGATGACACTCTCCTCTAGCATTCCCTTTTGAGTTGTTTTATTGAAATCCTCTGGAAGTGGTCTTTTGATTTTATGATTTGAGATTTATTGATGTTATGATATTTGATTTATTGTTACTATGTTTCAGAAGTGTTTTATCATTGTTATGAAGTGATTTATTGTCGTCATCTTTGGATGTCATGTTTTCTAGTCATGGTTTATTGATGTTGTGACTATCCTTGGGTTTCATGTTGCTCTTGTATGATGTTGAGTCTTGTGGTTCTTTGTTTGGACGTTCTTGGTTGAGTTCTCTTTCTTTGTCAGCTCCTAGCATGGGGGGTGGGTCTTCAGACTCACGTGGTCGGGTGGAACGTGCTAAGCACCCCATTGGGTCCCCAGTCGAGGATCGAGAGGTGCAGATTGGTGTCATTTGCGGTGACTCTAGATTTGGTTCTCTCTTGGAGTCAGTTATGATACTTTGTATACATTTGTTCAGTTGTATCATGTTATCTTATTGTATGGTTTTTGTTCATGTTTAGAAACACTTTTGTGTCATTGTAACTCATGAACATTGTAATGTGATGTAATGTAGTATTTCATCTTGATTAACTTTGTGTGGAAATATGCCCATTGAGATCTTATGTTGTTAATGTCAATCTTTTATGATGTGGTTACCTATGTGGATGGTTTCTCATTTAATGTATGTGTTATAATTGTAAATGTACACTTGGCCATGGTTACATCTTTGTCTTTCATTCTTTATCGTTGTTGTATGGATCTAAGTTTTGTAATGACTCCTCGTGTACCTCAAGGGACGTAAGTGTTAATGGATTTGTTTAATTGAGTTTTAATACTTATGACTCAATGTGCATTTCATGTATGTTTAGATTTACTTTTAAAAAAAAATTGTGGTAATTACTATTAGTTGTCCTTTGGGGTTCGCATGATGGGGCGTTACACTCCTTGAAGACTACTAGAGATTTTTGCAAATATCAACATTGGAGGTTGTGGTAGAAGCATTCTGGCATTGATCAAACTGTTATCCACACACACAACCAACTCATATGCATCAGGAAAGATATCCACACCCATGGAGGTTCATCACTATGATGTCTGAATTAAAAACCTTCAGGTATAACATAAACGCCATTGTAGTTGGGGGTCGAGTAGTCACATGGATTCCTTGCCAAGTTTTGCGAAACCTGGTGTTGAAGTCACTCATGGCCTCTTGCGGGGCTCTTTTGATGGTGATTATTTTATGTAGCAGTGAAGAATGATCACCCTTCTTTGATAAGAATTTGAACAACCTCTATTTGAGTTGATCCTAGGAGAGGATAAAACCAGATGCTAGAGATTGATACCAATCTTGAGCCTTTTCTTTCAAAGAGGCATCTAACAACTTGAGGGAAATGTTCTCTTCTATTATGTTATGTACCATACATACCTTTGCTATATCTTGAAGGTGTTCAAAGGGGGTTTTGAAATCTTCTCCAAAACAAATTGTGATAGCCTTGAGGGGAATTAGCGGGTATGTCAAGCCATACATTTGGGGGCATAGGTAGTTGTAGCAAAATACCACTATCCTAGGTTACAAAATTTCTAGGTGCAGGGGTAGCTACATGAGCCATAGAGAAAAAATTCCTATGAATTGGGTATACAAGTATTTTGATTTGTAAGGCTGAGCCTTTGGGTGGAGTAGATAAGGCTCTAGATATTAGGCTCTTACTTCTCACTCTATTGCTCCTTACAAGTGATACAAAACTTGTAAGTCTCCTTCTTCTAGGTACCGAGGCAAGTAACTAGGAGTACTATAAATGGCCTCTTGAAGATACTCTTATTTAGATTTTGGGCATGAAATTCCCAACTTCTTTCCTTGGCCCAATTTAAGAAAAAAATATGACTTCTAATTAGGCATTCGGAAAACTTCACGTCCCACTGGGCATTCCATAAAAAGAACTATTGATCATCAAAGTTTGTGCCTCTCCAACAAACTTATGGGAAATTCAGCAAGTGGGGGACTAATTTCCACCTCACTAAATACCTCCAAGATTTTTATGGAAAGCGAACTCTTCTCTAAGTTTTGGAGAAAATGGTAGAAGGAAATGTAAACATAAAACATAAAAGTGGTAATATGCCAAAGCTTTTACAACATTTCAAACACAATCTTTCCTATGAAAGATAAATTAGACACAAAATACCAAAACCCTTCATTTTTGGGAAGAGAACGAGTAGCAAAGGCTAAATACAAGCACAATGTAGTCTATCAAATCTCTCCACAAGAAGTGTTCATTAAGGTCTGATCAAACATAAATAATTAAGAGGTTAACAAAAATCATTCAGAAATAACATACTCTTCCTCTTCTTACATCATAATATAACAAAACAAAAACCCTTCAGAAAAATAGAGAAGTTCACAGACATAATCCAATTTTCACAAGCTATTATCCTACCATATAAGCCTACAATATGGAAATCAACAACTTAAACTATTTGAATTCATCTTGACACAGTGTTTTATTTTAAACAAAATCATAAAGAAGGAAACTCGATAAAGGCCATAACATGCATAGTCTCAAAGATTTCTTCCAAATAGTTCGTACTTAAATATCAAATGAACTTTAAAATAGTAGTTGGATGCCAATCCAATAATAGTTTAAGCATAAACAATATAACATGCCAGAGAAAAGAATTTTTTTCTTAATTCTATTTGTAAAATAGTTCTATAACCTTAGAAAACTAAAGAAACTCTTCCTCAGCAAAGAAAGTTGAAACTTTTCTTTTTGGAACAAAAAGAGAAAACCGCCGCCACATTCTAGAAGTAATTACTGCCAGATTTTGGAATTTGATAGCTTTCGATCTAAATGTAGATATTTAATTAGATCATAGTAATATTTTCTCATCAATTCTTAACTACCGCATTAATTCTCTTTAGATATTTAGCAAAGATCATTATCTGAAAATGATAATCAGATCCTATAAAATAGCCTAACAAAAGTCTAGATGTCTAATCATGTAGCCCAATAGCATCGACTCAAAGTTCTCATCCCAAAAACAAAAGGACCCAACAAGCTCCAAAAAACTCCACAAGAGAGCACTTCATGAAAGTGCAAACTACCCGCAATGAAGAGATGGCATGTCGAGCGGGTGGGGATTCTCAGACTTTGTGAAAATCGTTCTTGAGAAAAGCTTTTTCGAGTTGACACGTGTCCTGAATCTCTCCTGAAAGGAAGGTGATAAATGAAAACCACACAACCACCACATGGCGCATTGCACACCTTTTCAATAACTTTACTTGAGCGTGGAAACATCTTAAGCCAAAACATAAAACACCCAAAATAAAAAATGACTAAGGAAAAAATGCTTCACACAAAGCATAAACAAAGATCAAGCATAAGGATGTGTAAGGAAACGTAGGAAACAATAAGGAAATGAAAACCAATGATTAAGAAATGAAAATATAGAAGAATAAGGAAAATAAATATTAAAATGAACATAAGATAAAAATATGTCAAATGAGAAAGAAGGAAAAAGGCCTCCTAAGTGGGGAAAGAAAACATGTAAAGAGATACATTATAAAAACAAGAAACAAATAGTGAAAAGGGAAAATTATAATAAGAAAAAGATAAAGTGTAAAATAGAAATGGAGGAATAAAAACATAATATAATCAATGGATATGGTAATGAAACATTTAACAAATATAAAAGGATCATTATTATCCAAAATATCATCATACTACCAACACATTTCATCATACTTATCTTTATTGACTCCTATTTTTTCTCTATGACTCACATTTTCAATAACATTTGTTTCCTCTTGGTATTCCTTTGTAATTTTTATAAAACATAATCAATTTGTGGACATTAGGAATTTATTTCTTGACCTAACTTTCTTACTTCTTTGATGGTGGTTGTACAAGAATATTTGACAATTGATGCACCATAATAATTAATTTTGGTATGATTCCATGTAGTATTTTATAAATAAATTTATGATTTTTGTATCACTTAAGTTTAGATACTTATGTTTCTTTCTTTGTTCCATGGTTTGTTTTTTCATTAACCATAGGTTGTATAACTTGAGGATCTTCAATTTTTGGAAGATATACTTGTCATTTCAACCTCTTTTGAATTATTTCCAATTCATTTAAGTATATTTTATATAGTTCATTGGAGATATTATTTCTCTTGTAGAGAAAATCCTTTCATGTTTTCCCAAGTGACTAAAATTTAAAGTGACTAGAATCAAATATTGGTTTGTGATGTGCCCTCTCAATATTATCACATTTCTTTCTTATAAATATTTTACACATTGATGCAAAAAAGGAATGTTTTTATGATATTCAATCCATGGAAACCCAAGAAATACAAAAAGTATATTATATGATGGTATGACATGACATAATATGGATAGCTATTTACATCTAATTCTCAATTGTATAATACATCCTAATGTATTGACCATTATGCCATGAAATTTATCTTCCATGGAATCTTAGAAAGTGTCCTATAGTTAAAGTCTAATATGGTTAGTGAATTAGATCTCCAAAGTATATATTAATTAGCATGCTATATCAATATGAATTAATTAAGTTAATGATTTATATTTTCAACAACCAAGTATATATATTGGGCCATAATAATTATCTTGTGGGATCTATGCGTTAGAAATTAAGATTGATGTAGCAAGATTAGAACAAGATGTATTATTAATCCCTAGTATACCCATAAATGCATGTAAATGTGGTGTATCTTGAGACTCACCATCATAATTTTATCTATATAAATATTAGTGTTCATGCACATCATCCATAACAATAGTATCATGTGTATGAATATTGTTTGTATGAGATGTGAATGAATTAGTGTAGATATCTAAGTACCTATTTGAAGGTGCCACTAAAGGATTCCCACCATCATTGGAACCTCTAACACTAATCATGCTATTTTCTATGAGATCTTATACCTTATGGCTTAGACCCATGCATGCTTGAATATATAGCATGGTCTTTAACTGTATGAAAGTTACAAAAAGTGTTTTGCCACAATTGTGTGTTTTAGTTACATGGGACCTTTTTTTTTTGAAATCACATATTTTTTAGAAAAATTAATAATTTAAGACTTGAGGGGTTTCATATAAAGGGGTTTAATTGAATGGGGTTAAATCAAATCTACTTGGAAATAACCCCATACTCTTACATGAAACCCTCGATTGAGTATCATTCACACCTATCCAAATATTGATAGAAAACCAATTGTTTTCACCCTTTTTGGGATTAAATGAAGTCGTTTAGAAATTATATTTTTTAACTAAGTAGCCATTAGTATAATATTTTACAAAAAGTATTATTTTTATGAAATGAAGAAAATTTGTCGATCTATGTTGTGGGAGATAGAACCAATTTTCTTCAAGTTTCATTCAAGGAAACCTTAGAGATCTCAATATAGGGATGGAAATGAAATGATGGAAAGAGGTATACAATAAGGTGTCTGAGGGATATGATTAAAGACTAAAAGGGGTTTCACCACTAAGAAAAGGCTTGGAAAGAAAGCAATGAAAGTATTATGCAAAACCTAACTAAATGAGCTAGGAAATGAAACTGAAAATCAAGATAATAAAACTGAGAATGAATAGAGGGATACATGGAAGAAAGATGTGATCAAAACAAGCTCTGAAACCTTGAAATTCTAACTTTCAATGCTCATTGGGACTCATACTCCAGTCTAGGTGATTTAGTCTTAGACTAGGGTTTTGTGCAGGAATTGGAATCTCTCAATAAACTAGATCTCTTGAAATATGGAAAAAGGCATTACTGGGACTCGTACACCCAAGGTGGTGATTTATTCCCAATATTAGGGTTTGGCTAAAACTTTGGTATTCTCTAGTGATCTCCTATGGCTTCTCTCTTGTCAAATTTTTGAGTCTAAAACTATGAATTATGGCTTGTAGGTGACTTTCTATGATCTTGCAAGTAAGGAGACAACTTTGAAAACTTTCTTCAATCTTGCAACTTGGTCTTCAAATGATCCTCAAGCTCCAAAACACCTATATTTGCAATCACACATGTAGAGGGGAAGAAAAGAAATTTTTGATTGTTAGGAAATAGGGGTTTGCCTTTGTCAAACCCCATTTAGGTAATTAAACCTTATGATGAAACAATGGAAAATGAACATGAAACATGAACAATGAAATATGAAACATGAACAATGAAACATGAAACATGAACAATGATACCTTGAATGATGTCTTGAAATGTAAATCTGCAATCTAACATGAAGTGGCCATGAAGAATGTAGATCTTGATCTTGAATTATATGGGAAAAAATGTTTAACTTGGATCTTGAATGCTACATCACAACACTAGCTCAACAACATGCTTGATGCTTTATGATGATGGATCTTGAATTACAACAAGAATCTTCTTCAAATATGCCTTTAAATTCTCTTGAAATGCTCTTAAATGTCATTGAATGCTCTTGTGAACTCTTATGAAAGTACTCTTAATTGCTTATAAGGTTCTAGGATTGCTTAGATGTTGAAATGATGAAATAACCTTGTATTTATACTTATTTATGCCAAATTTGTTGAAATTACAACACTACAAGCTGACATTAGATCTAGGAGGATAAAATCCTACCAAGAATTGAATTCAAAATAGGTCTTGATTAGAGTGGGACTCATACACCCAAGGTGGCATATGAGTTCCAATGGCTCAAAATTGGGGCACAAACTCCAAGAGAGATCTTGTTTAATGTGAAATTCAAAATCAGGTCCTAAGACCTAGGAGGGACTCATACACCCAAGGAGGCGTATAAGTCCCAAATCACCAAATTTGGAACACATGACCTAAAAAATTGAATTATGATTATTTATTTTCGAAGCGTTGCGATTATCTATGGAAAGATGCAATTAATAAGGCTCGTAGATGCAAAATAGGACCAATTAAGGAATAATATAAGCCCAATCAATTAATAAATCCCTAGATTAGTGTGAAAGTGTTAGGAAACACTTTACAACACCCTAAATAAGGCACAATTAGGTTCATTTTATCATTAATTGTTCATTCCCAAATTAAGTGTGAAAAAGGGATACTTTTATCTACACTACATTTAGCCCCCACTTTAGTGAGAGGAGGAACTTGCTTCAAAATCACACTAAAATAGACATTCAAGAGGGGTCTTAGTGTACCAATGCAGATGGTATAGAATGACAAATATTAAGGAGGTAACCAAGCTCCCATGATCAAATATCCTACGTCAAACCAACATATAAGCACAAAGGGACACACACAAGGTGTATGATATGCAGCAAAACAAGATACACAAACATGCAATGTCAAAGACATAAAGATGAAATAAAAAGAAAAAAAAGTTGGGTCAAGCTTCGACTATTTTTCCCGCACGTTGTGGATTAGATCTAAGCTTGTTTGTCTAAAATGCATGATCACTCTGACACAACTGAACTTCAAACTATCCTCTAAGTGAGTATCCAAAAAGGGTGGCTTACAAGTGGAACACGATGTCCACTATGTGAACCAAAAGCATGCTCACAAGGGCTAGTGGAACCTCAAGCTATTCACTAGGTGAGCCACCAAAGAGGTGAGACACATACACATGCGGCCAGTATGCACTCAGACACATAAGCAAGTGGCTATGGGAAATTCATGCCTAAGTTTGACTCCCATATGTACAACCATACCAAAGCTATACCTCCTGATAATTTTGATAAGGCACCACATAACATGAATGAAAGGATCCATGGGCAAGCAAAACTTTGTATACTAACATGGTCCATGAATAAATAGGATGGCTCCATAAGCAAGCAAAGTGTGTTATGCAAGGTGGCCATATAACAATTATTGTAAATGTGAAATAGTGTAAGACACGTTCAAAGGGATTTTTCTTAGTTCATGTAAGGCCTCTTCTTAGGGAAAATCATGCTTAATGTCTCCAAGATAGGACAAGTCAAAGAAATATAATACTCTTAGAGGAAATCAAACCCAATGACACAACCAAGAAAAGGATGCATCACAAGAATAAAGAAAATCGTATAGTGAAACATGAGTGTTGGTGTATGCCCCCACTTTAAAGTGATTGCTAACACCATTGTTGTGAGAAATTTCTTTAAAGTAGAAGAATACATGAGATCTTACTCAGAAAGCCCTATGCCAAGTCATATGTTTTTTAATGAAGCTATGTCATGAAAATGGGATGCCCCCAAAAGATAACTCAGTATGTCACATGCGAGCCAACTTAAGGCATGTCATCCACATCCTAAGCTTGCTCTTATATATACATGGAAGGTGGCCAACTAGCCAAAAGAGACAATGACAAGTGCCATACAAGGGCAAGGCTACTTAACCCCTTTCCCCCACTTAGTGCAAAACAAGGATGAGCTGAAATGATTGATGAGATGTTTAAAAGTCAGTTTCAATTAGAGGATCTAAATGCTTCAACACAAGGGAAAGCACCACAATCCCTAATATTGTCCAAATTTTATTACGCAAAGCCTTACATTCATTAGTAGAATGACCATGAACTCTAGGATATGAACAAAAGGAAATTTTATAAAATTTCTTTCGTTTTCTTGGAGGGAGTGATATCAAATGATCTTGGAGGAGTCTTAACAAGGTACTCTCTTGATCAATAGTAAAAGATGTTGCTTTATTTTGCGACAAAGATATATCTTGCTTAGTACAAGGTGTCATACGTACACAAGACTTTTTAGATTGTGAAATTTTATTCTCTCCTTTATAGGAGGGTGTAAAATCTAATGAACTCCAATAATTAATGTTTTGCATGTTGAAATTGATATTAAGTGAATATTTCTCCATTTATTTTGAAGGATAATAACCAAGACCACTAGTGACTATCAATTTAGGATGCACTAATGTTAAAGTTAGCTTTGAGGAATCTTTTGTAATAGTGTTGACATTAAGCGAAGGCTTGTTTGTTTCTTTCGAGAGACAATAACCAAGACCAATAGTACTTGCTTACATGCTAGGCTCTATAGGGATAGTGACTCCTTATTCTCTAGCATCACATCCTTTTCCACTATATCCAAGTTGTTTCATAAGTTCATAACCTTTTTCCATAAAGCTTTTTCATTTATTTTGGATTCAGTGGTTGCTCATAATCAGCTTCATCAAAGTTTGTTATCTTTTATTCTAAAGTGGTTGAGGTGGATGCATTCGAAGGGTCTTCCGAATTTTGTGTTGACATTATCACTTTTTCTTTTCCCTTTTCAGAGGCTTTATTTATGATCTTGTATTTTCCCATGAATGTTGTGAAATCTAAGGAATCCCAATCATCCTCTAATAGTTCCTCAATATGTTTTTCTTGCACAAGTTCCACTTGTGTAGCTGGTGTTAATGTTGCCAAAGGATTCTCCTTTCCTTTCTTAATGTTCAAACAACTATTTGGTTTAGGGTCCGATTTGATTATACCAACTTTGTTGTTGTATACATACTTCATTATATGATGAAGATTTGAAGGCACTCCATTCATTGCATGGATCCATGGTCTGCCTAAAAGAAGATTATATGAAAGGTCATGAGGCATAACATGGATAGGGGTTTGTAATGTAACTTTTTCAACTGTAATAGGTAATGTAATCACTCCAAGCGGTTGTTTTCCTACATTGTCAAACACTCAAATAGATAAAGAGGCAAGTTGAATTCTTGATTTATCCACACCAATTCTATCCAAAAGGGTTACACTACAAACATAAAGGGCAGAGCCGTTGTCAACAAGGGTTCTTTTTATTCCGAACCTATTATATATAGCTATTATCATGAAAGCATCATTTTGTTTTTGTAATTCCAAAGGAGGGAGCTCACTTTGGTGGAAAACAATGTCGACATTCATTTCTTGAATCATGGCTGCTATGTCATTCAATTTCACAGTAGAAGGGATAGGAAATTTTTGTAAGGCACTTTGGATCATGTTATGATACTGAGGGGAGGATTGAATAAGGTCCCATAATGATATCTTAGCAGGAGTATTCTTTAGTTTTTCAACAAGATTGCACTCCTTTACATTATGTAAAGGAAAATGAGGAGGACTAGGTAAGATAGGTTAAGGTAATGAGAGGGATATTGAAGGTGTTTTTCTTGGTTGTAGATTATTTCTAGTATTATATGTATGAGCAATGGTATTATAACTTGGCTACTACAAAACATTATTCTTAGGTGGGTAAAGGATAAGTTTGGGTTTGTTTTGAGTTTACAGTCATTGTGAAGGTGGGTAAAGAATTAGAGGATTCTTAGGATGTCCCACAGGGTATTTAGGAGGTCTAATAATAAATGTGGATCTAACAGACAATTGTGCATTCATAACCTTAGCGGTTTCAGTTTGATGTTTTTCTAATGAAGGGGAGTCTAGTGTCATCTTTTCATCATCATCTAATAAAGTAACATTACTATGATTGTCATTTTCTTGCACCATGATATCCTCCCTAGGAGGAGAGTTTTTAGGAGAACTATAAACTAGATGTTCATGACATTCAAAGGTTGGTTCTTCTAAAATAACTTCATCGCAAGTAAAGGAGTTATCAATGGTTGGATTGTATTGTTCAATAAGGTTTTCCCTAGTGGAAGAGAAGAAACTAAGATTCTCATGACTTTCATCAAGTTTATTTTCTAACATCAAATTATCCTCTTCACAACTAGGAGAGATACTAGGAGAAGAACAAATGTGATTGTCAAGATTGTCCATAATTTCATTCCTTTGTCCCATATTGTCTTCCAAAAAAGGATAGGTAAGGGAGGAAACATAAAAAGGGTTGTCATATAGATCTTAAATATTTGATCATCTAACACCAACCTATCATCCTTACTTACAATTGCATCCTCTTTTACTAAAACATTCTCATAAGCAAAAGATGAATGGAAATTAGGTAAGGTGATGTTTAGAAATGTGTCTATGATCTTATTCTCTTGTGCCATAATATCTTCCCAGGGGGGATGAGGAGGACAAACAAGACCTTCATGATTCTCAACGATTTCATCTTCTTTCACCAAGATACCTCCATCACTAGCAGGAGAGGTATCGGGAGAAAACTAATTATGATTATCGTGATTTTTGATACTTTCATATTCTTCTATCACGTCATTCCCACAAATATGAGAGATAGGAGTGGATGTAGATTTAATGCAAGCATCAACATTTTAACTTTCTTTCACTAAGAGACTCTTATAACTAGGAAATGTATTGAATGAATGACTAACATGCTTATTGATGAAATTTTTCTTTGCAAACTTGGAAAAGAAAAATACTAACATTTGTGAAAAGTGATCTATACAAACATAGTGTGAAAATCCAAAATGTAATGCAATGACCTAGAATGAAATGTGTAAATGCAATTTTTAGATTCTAAACAAGGTAATTTGTTCATTACACTATGAAACAATATGGAAATGAAATGTTGTAAATGTAAATTTGAAATTAAGAAATGCATGAAATGAACCAAATCAAGCTAGATCTAATGAACTGCATGTAATAGAAAATCAACAAATTGATTTAGATAGCTAACAACATCAAACATCAACACAAAAATGGTGTTTTTAATGCTATAAAATGCAATTTTAGGTCTGATCTAGGACTAATTCACCTAGAGGGGCATATGCATCCTAGTTAGGGTATTTTAAGGGTTCAAATGCTAAAAAATACACAACACAAAATTCCTAGAAAGTAGGAAAAATAACCTATACGAGGACTAAATTGCCCAAAGGGGTGTATGAGTCCTAGATTAGGGTTTTTGCACCAAATTCAACAAATTCTGAGTTGTTTCTAATGTTTCTAACTTGTATGTTGTGTTGATTGTTTACAATTGCAGGATTTTACTGAAATCAAATGATCTTAGATGCAAAAATGCAATTTATATGCACTTTTCACCAATGCAAGATTTTGAAACCCTAGAAGAAAATTAACTAATGCAAGACCTAATGCAAAGTTAATGTAAGCTAGATATAGGACTATGATGCACCCCAAATCAAAAAATAAGGTGTTCTTGTAGACACGTCAAATTGACATCATGCATATTTAACTAATCATATTCACTCGTCAATTAAATAAACCAAGTTTAATTGATTAATCTCTAAGGATCATCCATCTAAAATTAAATAAATTAACTTTATTTAATTTGATCCTATCACTATCCCCCTTAGCTAAATAAATCAAATATTTATTTAACTAATTCTTTATCACCTTTCATCTCCCTTTGATTTGCTTTAAATCCCTAAATCTAAGTCAAATGGGTCAAAAAAATCTAACATCATCTTAATTAATCTAATCCATGATTAAATGCTAATCCTAATCACTTGTATTCTCTAGATTTTTCCACTTGCACATGAAATTGCATTTAATTGATTTATCAAAATCTTTATTTACTTTCAACTTGGTATAAAGGGAGAATATTATCCAAGTTTGAATCTCCCCCCAATTTGGCATGTACATCCAACAAAGCAATTAATAAGCTCGTACATGTCCCTTGCACAAGTCAAACTCAGCATTTACTCTCAAATTCAAATTTGAAATCTCCCTTTCTTTGGCACATTGACCAAAATGTGCTCACTCCTCAACCACTCACAAGTTGACAAGTGGCCTCATCTCATTGGTCCAATATTTGTCCCACATTCATCCATTTGGCTATTTCTCTCATCAAAATAATCTATAAATGGAAGGATTCATTCATCATCAAATCCTCCACAATTTGCTCCATAATCTTTATGCAAAGTCATTCTCTTAAACTGAGAACTGATTTTGGCCACCATCATTTGCAACATCAAGCTTATCAAGGGTTGGGAAAGGGATATTTTCCACAATAGCACCAATCCACTATGAAATAGGATTTATTTTATGCTTTATATGTTTTAGTTTATCTTGTAATTTGTTTGCATTTTGAAACATGATTTATTATTTCATAGGAATCTTAGATTTTTTTCATTTTGAAGTGAAGGAAGATTTAAGATTCACATTTTGGCACCCACCATGTTCTTGAACTAATGCATTTCATTTATATTTTGGCTTGTCTTTGAAAGTCATTGCTTCATTCTATTTTCTATCATATGAAATAGGAATTCTATGATTTCTTTCAATTATTCTGATAGCCAGCAAACTCTTTGTTCATGGTTAATTCGTAGAAAGACAAATACTATTTGTGTTAGAAAAAGGGGTACACTATGAACATGGTTTATTCTTCTCTGGTTTAGACATAAAATCCTCTATTTTATGCTTTAGCTATTTAAATCCTTTGTTCATGTGTTTTTCCTAAGGGTTGTGTTAGGCAAAGGATAGTTTTTTTTAAGCATTAGATATCTGACTATTAAGCATTGTGCTAGAATATTGATCTTCTTATAGTGATTATCACTTGTTAGTCGTTGTAATAATCTGCTAATACAAAAAAAAGCCCCAGTTTGCTAAAATAGAGAAGTTACTTTGTTTTCTTTGTTTTTTAAAAAATACAATTTAGAGAAATCCATTCGCCGTTTCAAAGCTCCCATACTGGCAGCAGGCACAAAGGATGCTAGTGAAGGTTGGGGAGTCTGGCTTTACATCTGTCAGTTGCATTTTCTTAAAATTTTCAAAATGCCTTTGTAACGAACCCATTCTCTGTGTACATCTTGCAATAATTGCAGTTTTGGGATCACATTTCTTCGAGTCATACAGTCAAACAGTTCACGTGTCTTGTTTATGCTTGCATAGATTAAATTTTCTTGAAAGTTTCTAAAGCCTTTTCATTTTATTTGTACACCTACCAAATGCATTTTCTCTAAAATTTCTAAAGCCTTTTTTTGCATATCCTGCAATTACTGATCAATTCCTACACTCTGTTAGACCACGTCTCTCTAAGGCAGTCTAAAAAACAATTCACATGACTTGTCTCATTTCTTTGAGGCATTCTATCGAAAGGAGCTCGTACCTTGGTTGTGTTTCCATATTTTTGCATATTTTTCTACCAAAGCATTGTGCCATACTATCTGCCAGAAATCTATCTTGTGCATATCCTTGCAATCATTGCAGGCCATGAGACCATATTGCTTTGAAGCATTATATCAAATAGTTCGTATGCCATATCTATGCTCCCTAAAAGCTTTAAATAAAAGTTTTTGTTTAACACTTTGCGCCTGCTGATTGCATTTGCCTAGATTTTTTTTTTTTAAATGCCTTTTCACAAATCCATTTTGTACATCCTACAAATATTGCATTCCATTTAACCACATTTATGTGATGACGCAGGCTAGAAGAATTTTTTTTAAAGGTGAAGGAGAAACAACATTGCAGCAGGAGCACAGACAGAAAATGAGTGGGTGAAGATGTTGATCTCCACGTCGGTGTCAAGTGCACGAGGTTGGGGCTGCGAGGTGAGGAAGCGGTAGTAATGTGCCAAAATATCCACCATGTGAGGGATCTTTTCCCTGAGGTCGCGCTAGAAGCAAGTACTTGATGGGTTCACATTATGGCGCCCATGAGATTAACATTTTTTTAAGCAGTTTTCCAAAAGAAGTTTCACGCGCCCTCTCTATGCTTCCCATTTGGATGCTGGCTTTGTACCTGCTACATAGCATTTTCTTAAAATTTTCCTCTATTTCTTCAATGAATTCATCCATGTGAACTATGCAATCATTGCATGCCATTGATAACATCTTATTTGAAACCTCTTGTCAAAAGTGGCTATTCATGTTCAGAGATTTGTGTTTTCTTTGGTGGTCACTGGCTTCACACCTACCATTTACAATTACTTTTAAGATTTTTTTTTTTTTTAAACATTTAGATGCGCCTTGACATTTATTTGATGTTCAAAATAAATCTCCAGTTGTACTGCGTTCATTAACATTTGTTAGTGGTTGAAATAAATTTCCAGCTATCTACGATGACTTGGAGTGGTTGGTTACTTTGGAGGTGACACAAAACTTCAATGCATGATAGAGAACGCTCATTGATAAGTGTATACTACAGACCTTTGAAGCATTGAAATCTAGAACAGATTTCTTAACATACACGCAGAGTTTGAATTCTTTCCTCTTTATTTTAAGCTAAAACTAAGGCTGCAATTACTTATGAGGTTGACCTTTCAATGCTGGCTACAACTTTTTCATCTTTAATGGATGTGTGGATTGAATAACCTAGGGCATTCTAAATCTTTTCCTTATTGGTTGCATTAAATGTTCTATGTCTCTTTTCAATCGAGGAAAGTTGTGATGTGATTTATAATGCCACGTTAAAGATAGGCAGTAGAGGGGCAGATTTGAATGTGATTTACATGTCTACATCAAACACTATTTGTACTAATGTTGATTACATCTTGATTTTACTAGTATGATTTGAAATTCAATGAATATGGAGATGCAGATTTGAAGTTGTCTTCTTTGAATGACATTAGCAGAAGTTTGAAATTATCATATGTAGTAATTGGGAGACATAGACCCATTTTTTATTTGTTTAGCCATATGTGATAAGTAGGCTCCTTTTAAAAATATTTGTTTTCTCTTACTCACTATTACAAATTTAGGGAAAATAGTGCTTTGATTGGCTTTCAATTGTTTGGGGCTCCCAATCACATTATGGAAAAAGAATAAGCATTTAAAGTCTATTGCAGGGTGGAGATTTTTCCTTTTTTAAGACAAGGGGTAATTTGTTATCATGACTTGATTTCTACATTAAAACTTAAATATTTGCATGTCTTTAGATTTTGATCAAAATACAATCATCATATCACATAGGAAACTTGACACATGATGATTTTTTTTGTTTTCATTTCATAGGTTGACATTTCAATCGAGCGTTGGAGTTAAGCAAAAATGAAAGCAAGATCAAAGTTAAGGATTTAAGCATCAAACTTGAAACCCAAAAGCATTTTTTAATGCTTTGAGCTTCCATCGCATGCCTTAATTTTTTGTTTTAGGCTAACTCATTTGGTTTTGGTCTTTAAAATGAACATTATATAGGCTTTCAAATTTCATTGTGAAAGGATTAAAATGAACTTTAGGCAACATTGACTAGATTTTGTTTGAGGTTAACAAATTGAACAAGGGAACTCATATCTCATTTTGGTGCTTAAAATGATTTCATCATTGCTTTAAGGCTTAAAACAAACATGTGTCTTTTATGTTTTGTAATCTTTTATGCAAAATAATCTCATCTAAAAAGGCGTATGCACTTCTCTCGCACTTCCCGGCGATCTTGAGAATCAAAAGTCTTTTTGATGACATTAAGTTACATAAAATATTTCCTTCACACTTCGTTTTGGGTTTAAAATTGAACAAAATCTTGTGCGAGCATGAGTGAGCTTATTGCATGTGTTCTCCCTTTGTTTCTAAACAAGGGTCGATCGAACTATGAATAAACTCATTCACTTTTGTCTATCTTAGAGGGCCTTCCTTGGGGAAAAATTACTCACCCAAGGGAATGACTCAATCGGTAACACCCTAAAGCCAAGAGTATTTCCAACTAGGATATAAATGTGGGTATTGGAGTAAACGCCAATATCACATGGTTGATTCTGATGAGATGGATCCGAAAGGGGACTCTCGCCGTATGGTTCAATCTCCACGAATGGAAAGTCTGAACTAGAACCCTTGTTTGTAGTAACCAACTAGTCCATCCAACGAGTTTATCAAAGTGGTGCATTGGAACTTAGATTCGAAGAAGTTACTTGCCATGTCCGATCTTGGTTAAAATATAGAGGTTAAGACTTCATTCTTAACATACCTTTATATTTTCTCCTTGATTGCATGTAAAATCATCTCTTCTACTATGAAGGGCATGAGGCAAGCCCACTAAGAAAAATGTACCAATCGAGCTAGGATGTTATATTTCTTGTGAGCCAATTTGAAAACACAGTGCTTTGATCGAAAACATTTGAAAACCAACATTCAACATGAGCATCAAATCTCAAACCCTTTAGGAGAGGCAAATACCCTTGAACAAATTCACATGTTATTGCTTTCCCTTGGGATTTGCATCCTTAGGGGCTTCTAAGCATTTGGATTCCATGTCAATTTTCTCCTACTAAGGTCAACAATAGGTAACTCTTGCCTCAAATTTCCTTGGTTTCCGCATAATACACTTTGCGGGATAAGGGGAAAGTTGAGACAATAGACATCTAGATTCAAAATCTAATCAAGAGTGTGTTTGTGGTAAAAAGAATCCATTAAGCAAAGATTAAATCAATTGGACCCCATATATGTGCTTGGCATCTTTTGGTCATTTGGTTTTCATGCAAACATTGATCTTTTGATTTTGAATTACTCTTAGAGAAAGGCATGTTCTTCACTATCTTGGTCTAGTAAACAAGTCCTTCCTAGGTTCATTTAGGATCAAATCAAACACTTCATCCATACCAAAAATTTATCATCTTCATCCCACAAACAACTTTAGAGCTTTGGAAACATCATTCTCGACTTGGGTAAATCATCAAAATCAAAATCACCTTCTTTAGTTAGGAGTATGGGAATACATCCTTTCTCATACCTCTAGTTAAATTAGCACCCCTTTGAAAAAATTCATCCTAAGGTCACATCTAACATCTTAAGGTTTACAAGTCCATTATCCAAACCAAAACCAATCAAAATCAAGCCCTAAGTCTAGCATTAATCCAAAGTCCCTAAACGTTCAACACTCATATCATTTCCCCTTTTCATCTTTCATCTCGTCATTGGTCCTAAAAATCCTAGAGGTCACTTTTACGACAAGTTCAAAACACAAGAGCAACATGGAATATAAACTTGATCCATACATCATGAGTAATCCAAATCAATTGAACTTTCAAAGCCTTACAATGTTGATTGATTATCAAAACTCACACTTATACAATCCATACATGGGATCATTACCTTCTACAAATTTCAATGGCACAACAAGTGTGAGTATTCCCAAATCAAATATTGGAACACATTTCCCGATGGTAGATCTAAATCTAAACCTACAAGTCTATCCACCAAACAATCAATGCATGAGCCATCAAACGAACAACATCATACCACCAAATCCCTACATGCCAAATGAGAATGTACCAAGTACAAGTTTTCCAAACATGAATCTGGAAAAATTTGGGATAAATATGTTTGCAAATCGTGCGAATATTGTTCAAAATCCAAACAAGATGTTAACGACTCCAAGTCAAGGCAATGTGATTCCCAATATCAACAATCTTCAATTTCAACCTATCATGCCAAATCTGAGTGTCATCCCAAATCAGAACATTGTCCAAAATCAAACACAAGTACACACTCCAAATCTTCTTAAACAAAATCTAAATCAACTATATCAAGGGAGTCAAGATCGAGATCAAGATCAAATTTTGCGAGATCAAATTGTTACACTTACCAAAATAGTTGAGTCATTACGCCAAGATACATCTCCACCACCATTACCCATATCAACATCATTCCTTGGTTTAGGGCTTCCCCCTTTACCTAGCACCAATCACTCCATCCAAATCAATCCACCTAACACCAATCAATCCATCACATCAAATCCTTTGAATATACCATCGACATCGCACCAATAGATGGTATCTAATCAAATGACAACATCAATCCTAACAAATCAAAATATGGTCTCCCAAAGACCTATCATCATAGTCATTCTGACCATTCCTATCACCTCAATCACTCCAACCACCCCTATCACACTCATCATATCTCAACCCCTCACTACCATGATCACTCCAAGCGTATCTCAACCACTTGTCACTACATCCAATATAATTCAAAATCCACCACCCAAACACAACAAGACAATATAACATTGCGCTAAAAGCTCACCAAGCCTACCAAAAGGCCATCCAACAATATCTAGCCATGTAACAAGCAACACGAGCTCAACAAGTGCAACAAGCCTCTCAAGCTACCCAAGCCTCTCAAGCTACCCAACAAACACAAGCACAAACATGAAAAATGATAACTATTGGGGATAACGATGAACATTCAACCACTGGTGATAGCATTGATAATCTCCCCACCACAATTTTTGAAAGCAATGATCAAGATATATCCATCAAAGAGAACATTGAAGATGTTTCTATCTCATCTGAAGATCAAATCAACATATGTCAAGAGTCACTTTTCAATCATGATCAAAATTCACCAACCAACAATAATCCAATTCAAGAATTGTCAACATCATTTGACCCTATGGTTGAAGACATTGGAAATCCCTCCACAACAATTGTTGAAAACAATGATCAAGATGTCTCCATCGATGAGTACCTTGAAGATGTTTCTACACCATCCAATGATCAACTCACTATACATCAAGAGCCACTTTCTAGTGATCTATTTCAAGGAGTGTTAGAATTATTTCATCCCATTGACATAATTTACAATCCATCGACCAATGATCTTATTAAAAATGTCTCTACATCATCTTATGATTTATAGGACATATCTCAAGAATTTATTCCAAAGCAAGATCAAAATCTTCCACTAAGGTCTAGCAATGGTCCTTTCCAAGACATGTTGACCCCCTTCGACCTCATGGTTACAGATACTGAAGGAACCCTGAACTCAACACTTGAGGATATTGAACCACTTGCCATGTCTAATGATGACATCCAAGAACCCTTTGTAAGAAATCCATCCTTTGAAACTGACCCATGTCAAGAACTTGATCCAAATCCTTTCGAAAGCAACTCCGAAATCATTCAAGATCAAGAATTTGTATTTCAAGATACTACAATAATCTAATGGACACTCTCCTATCTATGGGTGAAGCCACAATAGTGGTTTACAATTTGATGGAGGAAGGAAAACTGAGAAAAAATGGCCCCATGGCAAAAAAATTGGTTTTAGGGGTTCGAATGAACCTACAAGTTTGATCGAACCATAAAGGGGTTCGACCGAACTAGGGTTCAACCAAACCCATCAATCATGAGGCCCACATTTCTCACCCAAAAAGCAAAAGGGAAAATGCATATTGAGGGGGTTCAAATGAACCCTGGTTCGCTAGAACCCCTGGGGGTTCGCTAGAACCCCCCTGGTTCTAGCGAACCCCCCTTTCCCTAATTTTTTATTTTGTTGACACAAAAAACCTATTTTTTTACGCTTTGACACTCAGGTTGAGGATGAAAATGGGGGAATCTTCATAAACCCAATTGGAGTCAAGTAGTCCTCAAAACGAGCTATCTAATGAATATAATTTTAATATGTTTTGGTTTTATTATGTATTTGTTTTTTAAGTTTTATTAAACATAGGTTTTTCGTCAAAAATGAAGGTCTCTATTCTGCACATGTGGAAAAATAGTAGATTGTCAAAAAAAAAAAAATGAGTGCACCAAATATTGAAGTCCTTGATCCAACAAAAAAAAAAAATTGAATATATACAAAAAAATTTACGCGTTATACGGTCATGCGCTATGTCTGAATTGTCATTAGTTTGACTTCGAAACTTGATTAAAGAAAAAATATTCAATAAAAAACTATATAACTAAGTGTAAGCACTAGATATCAGAGTTACAAATCTAAATTCGAAGAATTATAATTTTATCCTTAATGGAAAAAGTTATACATTATACGGTGTGCGTCACTTTTAAAAAATGTTGTTTTTTGAAAAAAACTAGTTTTTGTGGGAGATGGAAAAAGAAGTACAATTTGATTCCAAAAATTTTGAAAAAAATATTTTTAGAATCTACGACAAAATTTGATGAGACTCTAGTTTGCATCATCTTCAAATTCCTCACGGTTTATCCGCTATAGGTGTCTGAATGTGAAGATTTAGTTAAAAATAAAAATTCCAGTGTCCAGTTTGACCAAAAATTGTAAACCACTATTGTGGGATCACCCTGCAAGATGATCATATCCATGTAGCACATACTCCTCCATCTACCCATGAGATGCTTTCTATGGATGGACACGTAGATGATCTTCCTTTAGAACAGGATTCCTTTACTCTTGGAATTATTACACAAAAAGAGCAAGTTATTGATTCGTATAGTCAAGTTGAGTATTCAACATCAGGATCAGATATATCCCAAATTCAGACTAAGGACATCATGAATAAATATATCCAACATTATCCACTCAAGGAAACAAGTTAGACAGAACAAGATATTCCAAAGTCAGTAGAACATCAAATTCCAATAACATCATCTGTAGTGGTCATTTATTAGAGAATGCATTCTAAACAAGAGCTCTCAGAACAGGCAGAATCAAAGCATGAAGGTACTACTACAACCATACTAGGGGAAGCTATGTCTCAAGCAAATGTCAACATAGGGGGCACGAAGAGTCCTTATGATGAAACTAGTGTCAATACTACAGCCAGCCACGTCATGAATCTTCATCCACCCATCACCCCATCCATGAATTGGGACCAATCTCAAAAGAAAGAATTGAATCAAAGTATGAAGAACATTATCAAAGAAAAAGAAGCTGAAAAGCATAACAGACAAATCAAATACACATGGATACCAAAGAATACAAAGAAAGATCATCCCTATCAAACTCCATTAGTCAGAGAAATTATGGGGCAAAATAAAAAAGGGAAAAGTATCCATCAAGGATGTCCACAAAAGCAAAAGCAGGATTTTCAAGTAATGTACAAAGTATATCAAGCAGTTGATCCTAATTCCATGCACACTTCCGTATCCACCCATCATTGCTCATCTTCCCAAGTTTGGAGAGTCAAAGATTCCAAGCTGTCAACCAATCCATCTCTTATCCCTAAACACACTCCATCCACACCTCCATGCATGATATCCAATTCTCACATTGACCATGTATTGGCAACAACCCTTCATCATAAGGATTTAGAAGGCACTCTATCGTGATGTATAGAGACAAAGTTAACCCGATATTAATAAAGCAGATCAAGAATCTCAAAAGTTGCATTCAAGTGCACATATCTTAGCAAAGAAAATTCTTCAGGTAGGATACCGATGGCACATTATGACAAAAGCATCTACATCGGCACCACTAGGTGGGTCAGCATGAATCTTTCAGAAAAACAAAAAAAAAAAATGAAAATCCAAAAATATTAGAAAAAGGATTGAAAACAGTAAAGAAAAAAATCGTCCTCTAGTGAAAACCACTTCGGTGGTGCTTTGGGAAAGACCATGATGAAAACCAGGAAAATAGGCGTCATGTGTAGAATCGAGCATCTACGTGCGCTAGTTCAGGTGAAAGCATTTCATCCCATCCCATCCATAATAAAATCCAATATTCCGTCCCTCCATAATAAAGCCAACATTCCATTTGTCTTATCCATAATAAATCCATTCATCCATAAACCATTGATCCAATCCACTCGCATATATTTGCATCCATAGTCTGAGTTACTTGATCTTGATGAAAGTTTGGGGCACACTTTACACTTTCTTATGGTAAACATCTTGACATGGGTCATTTTCACTGATCCTATCCTATCTAACGTTATCTAAGCTATGCAGCATTATCTGAGTCATGAAGCATTATCCAATGAGCATTTTTCATCTGAACACCTTATCCTATCGCAAGATAATCTGGGCATCTACCCATCGCATTCCATACATTGCTAGACACTGGGGGCAGATATTTACATCTTGCTTCGAGAATAAATCTTGATCTATATCCTCCAACTTATGTGGTGATCCGAACATTGGAAAATGTGAAATTAAACTGGTCGACCACTTGTGAGAAAAATTCCAAATCACTAGCCCATGGCACATTTTGACGAGAAGACATTCCTTATCAAGCTTCATCTTTCATCGAACATCAATCCAAACAACCAATATTAGTTGCACTTCAAATGTCACATCAAGTCATTCAAACATCTTTTGTTCCAAAATCAAGCTTCATCAAACATATTCAATCAAATCTAATCAAAAAATCATCACCTTGGGATATCCATCCCAATCCTTGTGTTGCTTAACACTATCCTTGCATTGTTGTGCATCCTCAACAATGTTATCATCATCAATCCTGATCAGTCAATCCTCGCATTGTTGTGTATCCTCAACAATGTTATCATCATCATCATCAATCCATCGATCTAATCAATCAACCTTAGCTTGGTTTTCAGTAAAATCCCCAAATAGAGCACTGGTATCATCACACATCCATATCCAAATCGTCAAAATCATGCGAAAATCCAAAAACATCAGAAAATAAGAAAATCCAAAAATATTCAAAACATATCAAAATCCAAAAACATTCAAAAACATCAAAATCCAAAAACATTCAAAAGGCACAAAACCCCAAAACATTCAAAAAATAAAAAATCAAAACATTTGAAAAATCTAGAAAATACCAAAAATAGCCTCAAAACATTCCAAAAAAACATCAAAAACATCCAAATATTTGAAAAAATCCATCTGTCCCATTTTGCTTTCACCTACAATAATCAATCATCCATAATAAACTGATTGTCACCTTCATCCTTTGGCAACATGAATAGAAACAATCACAACAGTCAACAAAAGAAAGCTTCAATCGTAAAATCAAAAGCAAACAACAAATCTTTAAAACAAAATCAAACTCTTGATCATTTTCAGACATGTCAATCAAGCTTACATCAACAGCCTATCAATCAACTTATCAAACCATCATCATCCTATATAATGCATGTCCTAGGATATATCGTTCCGACAATGGGCATCATTTTGGATATCACTTGGATTCTTATCCTATCAAAAAACATCCCTTTGGATAGAGATATGAAGAACATTGACTTGTTTGTGTACTTGATCTCTTTTGATTTATCTTATTGTGCTCATTCCAAGGACCTCTCGATGATACCCGAACGAAGGATTTAGAGAGATAGGAAAAGGCAACACTCATTATCTTTTGTTTGCTGTGCTTGTTGGATGTTTTTGTAAAATAACTTGGCGAATACTTCCTTTGTTAGGTACGCCATAGTAAGGTTTATTTTATGTCAAATGTGAACAAGAATACTCCTATCTGCTTGTCGAGTTGAATTCCATTGCACTAGGTACAACGCCATCCTGGTTCTTTATACCTTGATGCATCATATCTATGTGTATTATCAAACATAAGGTAAGTAGCCCTTTTAAAATCCCAATCCTTGATAAGAAAATCATCATCTATCATCATCATCATCTCTAATAAAGTCTCCTCATATCATGGACTTGTTGGATCCTCTTGTCATCATCTAATGTCTTCTTTTCCACACTAACATCACATCACGAATAATTAATCATCATCACTAGTGCATCCATCCTGCATCCACAAACCATCAGTATTCTGCATATCATCTCACATGCATAATCATCATCATAATATAGATCTATTAGTCTAAGCATCTCATAAATCATAAAATTACATAAAACATCCATTGCATAATCACGACATATCACATCATCAATCTCATCCATCTCACATCATATCATCATTTAAGTTGTTTAAGATAATATAGATTTTTTATTCTAAGCATCTTAAAATCAAATTTTTTCACTCTATCTCTTGAGGGGGCAATGTACTACTGTACCTTTTTCCGCTGGGGCATCCGAAAAAATCATAAATTTTTTGAATTTTGATCGCGGCAAGTTTATTCTTTGAACCAATGCAACAAGTACATTGCTTCAAAGAGGGGCAAAATGTAGACACGTCAAATTGACAACATGCATATTTAACTAATCATATTCGGTCATCAATTAAATAAACCAAGTTTAATTGATTAATCTCTAAGGATCGTCCATCTAAAATTAAATAAATTAACTTTATTTAATTTGATCCTATCACTATCCCCCTTAGCTAAATAAATCAAATATTTATTTAACTAAATATTTATCACCTTTCATCTCTATTTGATTTGATTTAAATCCCTAAATCTAAGTCAAATGGGTCAAAAACATCTAACGTCATCTTAATTAATCTAATACATGATTAAATGCTAATCCTAATCACTTGTATTCCCTAGATTTTGCCACTTGCACATGAAATTACATTTAATTGATTTATCAAAATCTTTATTTACTTTCAACTTGGTATAAAGGGAGAATATTCTCCAAGTTTGAATCTCCCCCCAATTTTTCATGTACATCCAACAAAGCAATTAATAAGCTCTTACATGTCCCTTGCACAAGTCAAACTCAACATTTACTCTCAAATTCAAATTTGAAATCTCCCTCTCTTTGGCACATTGACCAAAATGTGCTCACTCCTCAACCACTCACAAGTTGACAAGTGGCCTCATCTCATTGGTCCAATCTTTGTCCAACATTCATCCATTTGGCTATTTCTCTCATCAAAATAATCTATAAATGGAAGGCTTCATTCATCATCAAATCCTCCACAATTTTCTCCACAATCTTTATGCAAAGTCATTATCTTAAACTAAGAATTGATTTTGTCCACCATCATTTGCAACATCAAGCTTATCAAGGGTTGGGAAAGGGCTATTTTCCACAATAGCACCAATCCACTATGAAATGGGATTTATTTTATGTTTTATATGCTTTAGTTTATCTTGTAATTTGTTTGCATTTTGAAACATGATTTATTATTTCATAGGAATCTTAGATTTGTTCATTTTGAAGTGAAGGCATATTTAAGATTCACAGTTCTAAAGGCTAGATTCACCAAAATGAAACGAACAAAATTTGTTGTTCTATTTTTTAGGAGATAGAACCAATTTCCTTCAAGTTTCATTCAAGGAAACCTTAGAGATCTCAATATAGAGATGAAAAATAAATGAGGGAAAGAGATCTCCAATAATTTTTCCTAGGGAGGTGATTAAAGATTAAAAGGGGGTTCACCACCAAGCAAAGGCTTGGAAAGAAAGAGATTAAAGTATTATGCCAAACATAACTAAATAAGCTAGGAAATGAACTTGAAAATTAGGATAATAAACTGAGAATGAATAGAGGTGTACCTAGAAGAAAAATGTGATTAAAAGAAGCTATGAAACCCTAAAATTGTAACTTTCAATGGTCACTAGGACTCATATGCTAGTCTAGGAAATTTAGATCCTAGACTAGGGTTTTTGTGGAAAAACTGGAATCTCTTAGGAACTGATTTGATCTCCTGAAATCTAGGAAAATGTAGTACCTAGGAATCATACGCCCAAGGTGGTGAATTAGTCCTAGTATTAGAGTTTAGGTAAAACTCAAGTATTCTTTGGTGATCTCTTGTAGCTTCTCTCCTATCAAATCTTTGAGTTTGAAACCCTAAATTTTGGGCTGTAGATGACTTTTCATGATCTTGCAAGGAGATAACTTTGACAACTTTCTTCAATCTTGCAACTTGATCTTCAAAGAATCCTCAAGTTCCAAAACACCTAGATATGCAATAAAACTTGTAGAGAGAGAAAAAAACTTGTTGATCAATAGGAAATAGGGGTTTGCCTTGGTCAAACCCCATTTAGGTAATTAAACCTTATGATGAAACAATAAAAAATGAACATGAAACATGAAACATGAACAATGATACCTTGAATGATGTCTTGAAATGTAACTCTACAATCTAACATGAAGTGGCCATGAAGAATGTAGATCTTGATCATGAATTAGATGTGGAACAATGCTTAACTTGGATCTTGAATGCTACATCACAAGACTAGCTCAACAACATGCTTGATGCTTTATGATGATGGATCTTGAATTATTGTAAGAATCTTTGTCAAATCTACCTTTGAATGCTCTTGAATTTCCTTGAATGCTCTTGTAAACTCTTGTGAAAGTTCTCTTGATTGCTTATGAGGTTCTGGAATTTCTTAGATGTTGAAATGATAAAATAACATTGTATTTATACTTATTTATGTCAAATTTCTTGAAATTACAACACTACAAGTTGACATCATATCTAGGAGGATAAAATCCCGCCAAGAATTGAATTCAAAATAGGTCTTGATTAGGGTGGTACTCATATTCCCAAGGTGGCATATGAGTCCCAGTGGCTCAAAACTAGGGCACAAACTCCAAGAAAAGTCCTATTTAATGTGAAACTCAAAATTAGGTCCTAAGACCTAGGTGGGACTCATATGCCCAAGGAGGCATATGAGTCCCAAATCACTAGATCTAGAACACATGACCTAAAACACTGAGCTATGATTGGTTATTTGCTAAGTGTTGGGATTATCCATGAAAAGATGCAATTAATAAGGCTTGTAGATGCATAATAGGACAAATTAAGGCATAAATAAGCCTAGTTAATTAATAAAGCCCTAGATTAGTGTGAAAGTGTTAAGATACACTTTACAACACCCTAAATAAGGCATAATTAGGCTCATTTTTATCATTAATTATTCATTCCCAAATTAAGTGTGAAAAAGGGATACTTTTTTTCTACACTACATTTTAATATATTTTATTTTTTTATTATATATATTATCTATTTTTTAGTGAACATAGGTATTTCACTAAACATCAAAATCTCTATTCCACACATGTGTAAATATAAAAATAAAAATAAAAATTTATCAAAATGTTTATGAGTCAAGTATTGAAGTCTTTAGTTTAGAAGAAAACAAAAAAATAATTTGGATGGATATAGAAAAAATTAAGTTGTGTGGTATAAATCTATGTCTAAATTATAATTAATCTCACATCAATAATTAAATTAAAAAATAAAATATACAACAAAAAATTATGGAAAAATATTTGAGCACTAGATTTGGTCATACAAATTTAGTTTGAAAAATATACAATCTCATCCAAGGTTCTATAGTTTTTTTATGTTGTATAGTATAAACATCACTTTTCAAAATTATTGCTAACTATAAAAATTAAGTTATTAAAAGTTATCTAAAAGAACACAAATTATTTCTTAATTAAAAAGTAATTTAGAATATACATATGAAATATAAAAAATCACTAGTTCACATTATCTTCAAATTATTAATAGTTTAGTTGTTATAGGTGTTAAAAAGTGAAAATCTAGTTTTTTTTTAAATTTTAATGTCCCACTTTGGCCAAAAAGAAGAGCACGCTATTATAAGTTGACCCAAAATGCTTCTTCCTTAAATAGCCTCTTAGAAGTTGTCTATTTGGATATAATGGCATTATGTTGTAGTTTTAATGGATATACTATGATTTAAACATATTATTTATTAGATTTTCAATGTGGGTCCATGCTTGAAATCCCATGAGGAGATTAACTAATGTAAGGGTGAAATTTCCATTCCCATGGCACATTTTCTCATTTAGTTTATCATTTGAAATGGTATCACATAGATTTGCAACACATTTACAGTCGACCCAGTTAAAGAAAATCAATCGGCACTTGGTTTGGTTCGACTCTCTACAAATTTAAATCTACATTGTACATTTGAGTCTACGTTGCACTTTTTTTCAGCTTACTAACTTATTCAATAGATTAAGATAACATGTATTCATTATCATTTAGTTCTTAAATGACTATATATGCTTTTATATTTGTTTGAGCACTATATATAGTGCACTGCACCTTTCATGTATCGACCTTTATACTTGGTATAAATCAACCTCCAATTCATTTCATAATACATTTATAAATCGGCCTTTAATTACTTTGCATAATATATATACAATCAACCTTAATTACTTTCCATAAATATATATAAATATACATACATATATACATACATACACACACACACACATGCGCGCACACACACACACACACACACACACACACACACATAGCCTCAATGCTCTATATATGTGTGTGTGTGTGTGTGTATACATACATATATTCATTTATATATTCCATGTCAACTCAATATCTCACCCAAAGGGAGAAACCATCCAGTTCCAAGCAAAAAAAAAGTCTTGCCGAGAAGCACCACACCACTAGCCACAAGCCAATAGCATGGGGAACCCAGAATGGAATGGACCAAGTAGAATCAAGGGGGCCTCCCTTCACTAGCTAGTAAATCGACAATAGCAATAGGGATAACAAACAACCACTCCACATCAACCTCATCAACAAAATGAACTTTAAACACAACCATCAAGAGGCCAAAAACCCCAATGACCTCCTTAGTCGGCCAGGGGCACTACAAAATGACAACACTAGAAAGCAAAGGAAACAAACTCTCCCCACAAACTAAAACGGCTCACCCAATGGGAGAAACTATTCGACGCTGGGTACCCAAAATCCCACTAAGAAGTACCATGCAACTAGCCATAGGCCAACATCATAGAGAACCCAACAAAACATCCATGAATTAGCCAAAACCCAATAGCCTACCACCAATGCCCAAAAGAATAGACATAGACACAGGAACTACACCATCTTCATCTAGTTCAAACTCTTCATTTCCCTCTCCCTCCAAAGATTTTAAACACCCACTCCCACCTCTCTTCCCACTCTCCTTTATGAAAATTGTATGATATTAAGGTTATGAGCCTTTAGTTATTTTCCCTACAAGCAAGAAGCCCGACTGCTTTACCAAAGGGTTGCCCCTAAGATAATTCTCATAGTTAGGTGCACTATCATTTTACATTTAATTCCACAAAAAATGATTTCCCTTATCTATTCCTAATTATTATTTTCTTAATCTAAATTAATTATACTAAATTTATTTGCACTTATTTGATTAACCTAGATTAACTTCAATGAACATTTTTTTCCTTTAGGATAAGACATAAATAGACCAGTAGTTCAATATAAAGGCAATGCTTATCCAAACACATTTAATTGTAAATATTATTTGAAATTTAAAACTTAAAGTATTTTTGAATTTTGATTCCTTTTTATTTATAATCAAATATGCATCAAGTATGTTTGATAATTTGTCATATAAAGAGTGGACTAGAAAATTATTATTCTACTTAAATATCAAATATTTTAATAATCAAATAATCAATAATAATTTTACACTCGAACCCCACCAAAAAGTGATAAACACATAACTTATGCGAATTTTTCTCCACAAGTCTAATTAAATCAAACAGACAAAAATAGAAGTTATATAACTAAATACCCATTATTACATCTACATACTTCACATAATCCTCAACTACATGGATGGATACCTTCCAAACCTATGCATTAACAAAATAAAATTCCCACCCAAAGCGAAACAAAAAAACTCTTTACAGTACAGAAGTTGTTACCTGCACTATGAGCAGCAGGATGAGGAATCACACATGGGAGAAGACATTCACACCAAAATTATGTGTCAAGCTTCACAATTAGCACAAATAATCATACCATCATATAACTTCAAAATAGCTATCTTATATAATACAGCTAATGTTGGCATTTTTTTTATGGGGGAAAGATAGAAACTGTGTAATCACCCAACTGATATTCAGGTCAGCTTGAGTGGTCTGTTAATAATTCCATACCTCCAGCATAAGATTATTGTCACCTTCTTCGTGCGGGCATTTCGATATCGTTTATTTTGGACGGTTTCTCGCCGGCACATTTCATCGTAAGATACTAATCATGCTTTCTTGGTTCCTCCATTGCAGTTTGCATTGTTTAGTCTTTATTTCATAGGATTGGAGATCAATTAAGAAAAATAGGTAAGATTTGGTTCTGCCTGATTTTGCTAATGTCGCTGTCTAACTACTTTCTGACAACTGATAGATGGTCTACTTCGATCAGGGTATGCTCTTTTTATATTTCATCAATTCGACCTCTATCTTATGTAGTTCCATAGTTTATTATTCTTTTCTCTTTCGTTCATTTGCCTTGTCTTCGCCGTAAGAAATTTTTCTCGTCTTCAACGTCATTTGCAATTAGTCCGTGTTTCTATTGACAACTCTTAAATCGGTAGCTGTGACGTTTCATTACACCTTTCCAGGAGACTACAGGACATCTTCACGACCTATTTAATGACGCTACCCGGCATTTCCCTTGCTATAAAGCTTCTTCTACTGTGAAACCTTTTCTCAAAGCATCCCCGCACAGTAGCAATGGAGACGTGGTCGAATCTGGGAAAGATCGCGGCAACCACAGTTTTCGTGGGAACAATCGCCGGGCAGTACATTCCTGCCGAAGTCTACGAATATTTCAGAGAGCAACGCCGCAGGCTCTCACGATTTCTGTCTTCCTACATCACTCTTGTGATTGAGGAAAAGCAAAGCTTGAGGGTCAGCGATCTTTACGAATCGGTGGAGATTTATTTGAGCGTGCGATCCTCTTCCGCAGCCACTAGATTAAAGGTGACCAAGTCCAAAAATGACAACGCCTTTACTTTCGCCATGGACAAAAGCCAGCAAATCATGGACGAATTTGACGGAGTCAGAGCCTGGTGGACTTTGCACACAGAGGTGAAGCCGCCTTCCATGTTTAACGCCATCGATGAAAAGAGCTACTTCGAGCTGAAATTCCACAAGAAAGACAAAAGCAGGATATTTGAATCCTATCTGCCGCACATAATTGCGGAGGCCAAAATCATGGAGCAGAAAAAGCGGCAACGGAGGATTTACACCAATGTAGGTGGTAAATCGTCGCACCCCTACCAGGCCAGAAGCGCCGTTTGGAATGCCGTGGGTTTCGAGCACCCTGCGACGTTCGAAACCCTGGCTCTTGATCCCGAGGTAAAGGATGACATAATACAGGACCTCAGAAGTTTTTCTCGGCCGTGCGTGGAAACGAGGGTATCTGCTCTTTGGCCCGCCCGGCACCGGAAAATCGAGTATGATAGCTGCTATTTCGAATTTTCTCGAGTATGACATTTATGACCTGGAGTTAACCGAGGTCAACAGCAACACCGACCTCAGAACGCTTTTGATTGGGACTACGAATAGGTCCATTATTGTGATTGAGGACATCGATTGCTCGCTCGATTTGTCCGGCCGGAAAAAGAAGGCGAAGACAGAGAGCAGAGCACAGCAAATGCCGGTGAAAGATGAAAGCGGCGGTCAAAATAGCATGGTTACTTTGTCTGGGGTTTTGAATTTTACAGACGGTTTGTGGTCATTCTGCGGCAGCGAGAGGATTATTATTTTCACGACGAATCATGTTGATAGGCTGGACCCTGCACTTCTTCGGTCAGGGCGTATGGATAAGCATATTCATTTGTCTTTCTGCACTTTTCCTGTGTTTAAAGTTCTTGCTCGAAATTATCTTGGCGTTGAAGATCATCCTCTGTTTGAGCAAGTTGAGGCTTTGATGAAGGAGGCGGAGATCACGCCGGCGGATGTGACTGAGGAATTGCTGAGGGCGAGTGACGATCCCTCTGCTGCTCTTCAAAAGCTGATTCAGGCTCTGCGCCAAGCCATAGAAAAGGCTGCCGTGAAAAATGAGATTTCACCGGAGACTGAAAGTGTAGAAGCCAATTTAGTTGAAGAGGAATCTCCTCCGGTAGCTATTATGGGTGACGCTTCAGAATATATGAAGAAGTTTAGAAAGCGAGTGGGATAGATAGTGATATGTATGCTTTTTGTTTGTTGATACACTTCTACTCTGTGCTTTGTTATTCCCTTCAATGGTAAGATGAACTCACACCATGAAAATTAACTTGTAATTTGTTTTCAAAATAATTAAGTTCCAATTTATGCACTTAATCGGTAAAAAAAAATTTGTACCTGCCGGGAATATCCCATTCGATTTTGCTCAACAGCCAGATTAATAATTGTATCTATTACCTAATCAAAAATTATTTATTTTGACCAACAAATATTTATCTTTTCTAAAATTAAGATGTATTAAGATACACATTTTTTAACAAAAGATATTTTTAAAAGGAACTATTGGCAATCTGATTGGTTGAAACAATTTGAATCAGTTTTGCAACCTTCACGTCATTGGAAAAATAAATATTTAAAACCTAATAAAATATTAAAAAATTAGATACATAGTATATTATCTGATACAGTGACAGTTATGCGGAAAGATTTTTCCTTCATTGTATGATTTATCCATTTGTTTGTATCCACAATCGATGGAATGCCTAATTAATATGCTTCCATATTAAAAGTAACTTTTGTATCCTTTGAAAGTTAACACTACACGCTTCATCTACCTATGCTCTCATTTATGCTCATATGGAGGTGGAGAAAAGTAATGGTATCGTTTATGCTCATATGGAGATGGAGAAAAGTAATGGTATGATGGTATTTTACATTATTAGTACTTGCCTATACAAGTAACTATCCCATCACATTTCCTTTAACATGCAAATTAATGTATGTACCTATTAACCAATTGATTGTCAAAATTTTATAATAATAAAAAATTAAAAAATGTATATAATGTATTAAATTTCACTATTTGCTACCTAAAAAGTTGCCATCAATTTACAATGCCATACTTGTTTTCATTTATGTTGCAGTTTGATGATATAACAAAATAACTATCATGTCTCTTTAATCACAAAATAAAGGGTGATGTAAACATTCTTGTCGCACGGTGATTAGAAATAGGTAAATGGAATCCTTATACCCTTTCCACTCCTACATTTTTTGTGATTTTAGATTTATTTGATGGTAGGATATATTACTCAAGGATGGTAGAATATATCAATCAATCATTAATAATAATATTATTTAATTTATATTTAATATTAATAATAACATATTATCTATAATTTTATGCTCTATGTGCGTGCTCTATTTTTTTTAGATTTATGCTCTGCTTGCACAGCTGAGGCATATCCAAACAAGGGGCCTAGCTGGTGTCCCCTTCCAAGAATTTATCCTCCATTGAAGCTGGTGTTAAAGGCGATCTTTATACTGGCATTGGCTCCTCGAGGACTAAAGTCAAAAAGGCTTTATAGTTTGGCAATGCCTTGTCTCAGGATGGTGAAACCCTTTGCCTACCCCCTTGTTTGAATCTGATTCCTTGGTTTCAAAGGATATTCTATCTTCTTATGTGGATAAAGTGGTTAGTGGGAGCTTCTTTTTGAAAGGTTCTACTTCCTCCCTTGCTACTTTTAAATCCCATTGTGTGGTGGATGGCTTGGAAGTTGGTGTTTTAGATTATATAATGGATGAGTCCATTGTGTGTCTGTAGTTGTCTCTTGTGGGAAAATTTATGTCTTTCCAACCTAATATTGATCTTGTATGTAAATGGATTGACTCTTATTGGACTCTTAAAGACATGGTGAATGTTAGTACTATGTCGAATAGGTTGTTCCTTTTCAGTTTCTTTAATCAAAAGGACATGATGAATATCATCACTAAAGGCCCTTGGGCCCTCAACAAAAAAATAAAAAAATACCTCTCCTTGTGCAAGTGGAAACTGAGTTTAAACCCTTCTACAAACTTGGGTTCAATAGCTCTGGGTTCAACTTCTAGGTCTACCCTTAGAATTCTGAAACAATAAGATTTTTTAAGAGATTTCTAATTCCTTTGGTAGTTTACTAGCTATTGACAAGGTTATGGATCAAAAGTCTCATCTTTCCTTTGCTAGAATTTGTATAAATGTGGTAGTAAATAGTGTACTTCCTTCCTCTATAACCTTGAAATCAAAGCTTGGGATTTATACCCAACCCATTAAGTATGAGAAAGCAAGCCTTTTATATCAGATGCATGGGAAATGTTGGCACCTTACTCAAGACTATAAAAGGCATGTTAATTGAAAAGATAAGTAAATCTTAGCTTCTGGTGCTCCTTCACCTTCTTTACGAAAACCTGCTAAGATTCAATTGTTTGAGCAAAAATCTCCTTGATTGCGTGGTGTTGAGGTTCTTGCTTCTTTGACTTGCAGGGGCTATTGTTTTTTTAGGGGAGACTAAGTCAAGAAAGGTTGTCTCCTCACCTTCTCCCAACCCTCAGTATTCTACAACTTCTCTTATTGAATCCCATCTAAAGGTCACTGCTACCCCTTCTAGCTCCCCTAAAGGTTCGAAGATGGATATAGGAAAATTATTATGCATTTCTCCAGATGGAGAAGACATTGTTTCTCATGATATCCTCAATAATAAGATGAATTACTCTCTTGATATTTTTGGGTTCAAGGCATTAGATCCATCTTTGTCTCACAAGATAGATCAAATGGAGGATACTTGGATTCAAATCAATGAAAAATATAAAAAGAAAAAGATAGCAGAAGTAGGTAGCGATCAAAAGGTGAGAAGAATAAACAATAAAGATGCAAGATCTAGAGATGCAGCTAGGGAGATAGCCTTAAGGAAATAGAGGACCCTTGAGGATCTTTCTAATCAAACAAAATCCAAGAAATAAAGTTGGGGAGGACTCTCCCCTTGGGTCAGTATTGCTCCAATATTGACTGTTTGACTATTATAATGAAGATTATGACATGTAATATTAGGGGATTGAATAGTCGAGGGTCATAAAACAACATATTTTGAAATGCTCTATCATAGAGTTGAAGGTTGACATCCTCCTCATGTACGAAACTAAAATGCAGTAGGAGACTTCAGAAAAAGTAGTTAAAAATGTCTTGCCTAAGGTGAATTTTTTTCTCAGTAATGTTGATGGCACTCCAGGTGGTTTAGTGACACTATGGAACCCTAAGAAAATATCAATAGTGGAATAAAAAATATTTGGAAATAGTTATGGAAGTTGGAAGGACTAATATGAAGTGGAAATTTCTTAATACATCTATGTCCCAAATACAAGAAATATCAAAAACCAACTCTAGAACCCCTTATCTATGTTGGTGTCTCCAGATAAGAGGGTGGAATGGATGGTTGGGGGGGATTTTAACTTCCCCCTCTACTTCTTTGATAAACTGGGGGGTGGAGGGCTTCTTAGATAGCATGTTGTACTTTGCTAATTTTATTAAATCAGTCAATGGTTTTTTAGATGTGGATCTCATAGGCTCTAGGTTTAATTGGTGAAATAGTTGCCATGGTCATGACCACATTCAACTTAAACTTGATAGAGCGTTAATCTCTGGTGATTGGGACATCCTTGCTAAGCTGATTCTTTCTCCTCTTCCTAAGTCAACCTCTTATCATAATTATATGGTTTTGAATTGGGAGGATAAAAGGCATAAGGCCCCCTATCCTTTCAAATATAAGATTACATGGAATTTTCATCCAAAATTCAAGAACCTCATTCATCTTTGCTGGAATTAGCCTTGTCAAGGTACACCAATGTTTTGTTTAGCTCAAAAAATCAAAAGAATCAAGTTTAATGTTCAAGGATGGAATAAATTATCATTTGGAAACATCTTCCAAATGAAAAAGAATATCCTCAGCAATCTTAAAGATATCAAGAGAAGATAGAGAAGGAGGTAGTGGATGAAGACACATCTAGAAGAGAGGGAGCTAAGGGAAGAATGGTTCTACAATGCTAAAAAGGAAGAAATATTCTAGAAATAGAAATCTAGGGTGCAATGGCTTCAAGGAGACAAGAATACCAAATTCTTCCACCAATCAACCCTAAAATACAGAAGATGGAATAAAATAAATCCCCTTGTTGATGAGAATGGTTAGGTACTAACTAATGACGAGGATATTGTTAATGGGACTATATATTTTTTCAAAAATGTAGGAGGAATTCAGAATCCTCCCTCTCATGATCTTGATTCTCTATTGGATGTCATCCTGAGGGTGATTTCTGAAAGAGATTTATAGGAACTAGGAAAGGTGGTGTCAATTCAAGAGGTCAAGTATGTTATTTTCTCTTTTGGAGCCTATAAAGCACCTAGTCTGGATCGATTCCCCCTAATTTTTTTCTTGTGTATAGAATATTCTCTATGATTATTATTAATAGGATGAAATTAGTGCTTGATAGGATGATATCCACTAACCAAAAAGGTTTTAGCCCTGGAAGGAAAATCATGGATGCTACTATTGTATCCCACGAGTACATTCACTCGATGGAGTATTCCATGAAATTGGGTATGGTTCTGAAGTTAGATATTTTGAAGGCTTATGGTAGAGTGGAATGGAGCTTTATATTTGTTGTTCTTGAAAATATTGGTTTCAGTGGAAAAATCTTAAAATTAATAGAATAATGTGTTTCTACTCCCAATTTTTCTATTTTTATCAATGGTATACCTAAAGGTCTCTTCTCTTGTGGGAGAGGTTTAAGGCAAGGTGACACTCTCTCCACCTACTTATTCATAATTGTTGTGGATTTCCTAAGTTGAATCCTTCAAATAAATTTGGACATAGGGATATTTAAGGGAATTAAAGCTTCTTCTTCTTTTCCCCTTGTGTCTCATCAATAGTTTGTTGATGATATAATTTTTTTTGGGGCTACTTCTATGATTGAAGCTACAAATTGGAAATATATCTTATAGAACTATGCTAAAGTTTATTGAAAACATATTAATTACAATAAAAGTAAGATGTACTTTAATTCTAGTTAGTCATTGAAAAATAAAGTTTTGAGAATTCTTGAATGTAAGGAAGTAGCTCTCCTTGATGCTTACTTGGGGCTTCCATTATGTACTAAAAATCCCCCAAATTCCTGCTAGAACAACATAATTGAGAGAATCCAAAAAAAATTGCAAATTGAAAAGGAAAACCATTAAGCCAAGCTGGGAAGGTTCAACTCCTTAAGTCCTCCCTCTAGAATGATCTTGTTTACTTCCTCTCCCTTTTTAAGATGCCAGCCTTTATCATTAATAAAATTAAGAAAATTCAAAGGACCTTCCTTTGGAGACAAGGAGAAATGTATTGAGTTGAACTAGTTTCTTTCCATTGATTGGTAGCGGCCTCACTCCTTCAGGTAGTAGGGGATTTTTTCTCCATCATGGGTGGCTTCTTTGGAGAAGCACTTTTTTTCTATGAGACCCAAGCATTGTTCGATGGTGGGATCAGCCAGATTCAGAGATGGTTTATCTTTCAACAAGCCCAACAACACCGATATCTTTGTTATTATTCCTTCTTGTAGTTGGTGAGTGAAGGTTGATTAGCCACATTCTCAACATTCTCTCTTTATGACCCCTACTATTCTAAGGAGGGTCAATTCTCTAGAATAAGAAACTGGGTATGTGCAAGATCATGGGGGTCTAAACTAGGCCTTTAAGTGGTGATAAAAATTCAAAAAAATAGAGTTAGGCAACTTGATGTATAAAAATTTGAATAGGTTATTAACATAATTTGAAAAATATGTAAGAACAAAAGTTGTAGCAAATTGAATGTAATTTCTAAGCTACTAGTCATTTTTTAGAAAAAAGTAAATTTGTTTTGAGAAAATCTGAAATTTCAATGCAGTGGTACTAAATTTTTAGGAAAAAAATAAGAAGTAAATTTGTTTTGAGAAAATCTGAAATTTCAATGCAGTGGTACTAAATTTTTAGGAAAAAAAAAAGAAGTAGGTGTGTGTCTGACCACCCTAAGTACAAAAAAAACATAATATTTTTTTCTAATTTTTTAAATATAAGTAGGAAACATGTCCGGATATGCCCGATTTTTTTTAATTTTTTTCCACATAAATAATTAATTATGATTTTTTTACTAGAACTTTTCAGAATTACTAAAATGTCTGTGTTGACCTTATAACTTGGCCAAAAAATTATGAAATTCATTTTGTTTTAATCCTATAGTATGTGAAGCAAAATGTGGTGCATCTTATGGATTCAAAAAATGTTAAGTAGTTTGAAAGTTATAGAAGTTTTCAATTAACTTATCAGTCGGACTCTAGACATAATAAGGTAGAAAAACAATAATAATTATTTTATTTAATTCAAAATAAGAAAAAGTTATATTAGAAAGTGACAATTTTTTCTATAAACCCTTTTTGTTTGATGAAATTCGGGTAAAAAAAAGTAAGGGTGAACTTCAAAAAACTAAACAAATTTTCAAAAAGACGTTTTTTGGATTGACTTTCTAGGTCAGGAAATCCCAAACCGAATCTCGAACAAATATTCGTTTGTAACAGATAATACATAATATTATATAATATGTATTATATATATGCATTATGTATTTATTAGCCAATAGACTATTATACATGGGAACCCCGCTGGGATTTCCCCCAATTTGACGCTGTTGGGGAGATCCCGGGTTCCCCCCACGTAATTTACCGCCATTGGTGAATCTCCTCCGACCCGCGACCTTATGACGCACACCATCTTCCCAAGGAAGATTGAATATAAAACAAAACAGGCTATGGGGGAAGCCTCAATTGACAATTTTCCTTTGTATTTTGTAGGTTTTGGATATGAATGACACTGCCATCGCAATTTTTTGTGCGCAGGAATTGGAGAGGAAGTTAGTGTGAGGATGAAGAGGTAGAAGCAGGCAAAAGTTTTGAGAAAGCAATGAAGAAAATTAGTAAAGATTCAGGGAGCTGCCCATTCATTGCTTCCATTATAGGTTTGTATGTGGCCTGATACGAAATTCCAAAAGGGGGATTTTTCCGCGAGACCTAGGTCCAGTATTTTGAGAAAATGCAAAAGAATGACGATGCCTCTTTTCTTTGCGGTTCCGCAGGAAGCCATGGGGAATTCCAAGGGGAGCGGCAATAGTTTCAATATTTATGACCCTGGCTCCCCTGACGTTTCCTGCCTTGGCCGGATCAAGCTAAAGCAGAAAAATGGGGTTAAGCTTAAGGCAATCAGCAGCAATGGCAGTGAAGGTTGACGCTTTTCTGGTACCGAAGTCGGATCCAGCTCATCGCAGAGGCAGGGGAAGCTTTCTTGGATAAAGAAACTTTTTTCTTTTTCTTCTAAGAGAAAAACTCAGGTACAGGTCCACGGTTAAAACTGCACACCTCCCTCCCATGAAATTCCTTCCCAAATTGAGAGCTTTTCTCCCCGGTTATCTTATTCTCACGGGTCGCAATTGAAGCATTTCAATTCATAGCGGGAGCCAGATGCTTTGTCCAATTTTTTTGCAGATGATGTTGAGATTTGGGCACAAGACTCCGCTGAGGAAGCGTCCCCGAAGAAATTATGGAAGGAGGATGAATACACCTTGTAATTATAAGCAAATATAGATTTTGTTTATATTCTTTGTTTAGGCTGAAAAAAGTGCACATAAAAAGTTTGAGTAGCTATGCAAAAGTATTGGGGACCCTTATTTCTGTGGGTGGGGCAATGGTGGTCACTCTGTACAAGGGTCCGGCTATAGGAAAGTTTTGGTTTGTAATGCAAAATCTGGAGGAAAATAACGTAGACAATATGGATTAGATTTTCGGTGCCCTTTTGCCTAGAGGAGCATGTGTGTCTCTATCCATATGGACCATAATACAGGTAAATCAGTTTTAACTTCCTTTTTTCCAATAATACTCTCCATATGACAGGGAGTAACACAAAAAAAATGTATAATCAGGTAGAAACTTACAACAAATATCCAGCAGAATTGTCAATTGTTGCTTTTACAACAGTATTTGGAACCATACACTCAGCTGCTGTTACATTTCTAGTGGAACATAATTTAGTTGTTTGGAATTTACACTGGGACATTCAGATCATAAGCATTGTATATGCAGTATGTATTACAACTCAAGAATTAGTCTTTCTATGATTTTTTTGCATCTCATTTACTCTCTAAGTAAAAGTCTTCCCATCTTGCAAGCAATTATGGGTATAGGTTTAACATTCGTCTTGAGAATCTAGTGCATCCACAAGAAAGGACCTCTATTTGTGTCATTGTTTAAGCATGTTAGCATATTGACAGCAACCATTGTAGGAGCCACATTTCTTGATGACAAGATTTATATTGGAAGGTTTCATATCTGAAATTCTTTCCAAGTAGTTATTCTTTGATTTTGTATGTTTTGGGATAGAATTACAGAGGATAACATTATTGGGATGTCTATTTTGAACTTACTATAATGGATGTTTCATTTGTAGTGTGGTGGGAGCAATTCTTATCATTTCAGGATTTATTTTGTGATTTGGGGATAATCAAGGGAGAGCAATACATAGAACCATCTAGAGAGTAGTACAAAGAACCATCTAGATCCACAAAAATCTGTCAGCATTGATATTAAACAACCTTTGTTGGGCTGCCAAGCCTCCAAAAATTTTCATTGAAAAACTACTTACTGTTAAGCGTGTTTGAGTTGGAGTAGTACTAGGATAGGTGACCTCTCGAAGTCCCAATGGTTCATCCTTTTGAGCATCACCTATATGCAATGAGTGCTAGATGGACCATTCATTATCATGAGAGATGGGTTCTTGTCAACCACTACTCATGAAACATGGGTCAATGAGTTTGACTTGAAAAACTACATGATTGAATCCTGATAGCAATCTATTTATATTTTATTTTTATATATTAAAGGAAAAATTTGTTGACATATAATTTGTTAGAATAAAAATAACTAGCAATCCACCTTGTTGTGTAATGAGTATTCCAAAGAGGTGTGGAAACTCAATTAGGGAATATTATGGTCTATTTTTTGGCATGCATTTGTGTAGTACATGAGGTCAATTAGTAGGTCATTTAGCAAATGATGTTGTGTGTGCAACAAATGTCTCAATGAAAAAGTGATATCTTTAAATCAACTATACTTCTATATATAGTGATCCAAGCATGAGTGAAACAAAACCTCTAAATCAGAAAGATAATCATGCTTCATTACCAACATGCTCATGTTATGTTTTCAATAGGGAGAGATGGGGAGAGGGAGAGAAAGGGATTGAAAGAGGGGGAAATAAAGGGGGGAGAGAGAGAGTAGGGAATATGGATAGGAGAGGGAGATATAAAGAGAGAGAGGAGAGAGGGATAATAGAGATGGAAGAGATAAATATATAGAAAGGGAGAGAAAGATAAAGATAAAGAAAGGAAGTGATATATAGAGAGGTAGAGAGAGGGAAGATATAAAGGTAGAGAGAAATGGAAGAAGAAATATGGATAGTTAGAGATAGAGAGGTAAAGAGAAATAGAGGTAGAGATGAAGATAGAGCAAGAGAGGAAGAGAGAGACAAATAGATAAAGAGATAGAGGGAGAGATAAAAATAGAGATAGAGAGATAAAGAGGGAGAGATAAAGAGTAAGAGGGAGAGGAGATATAGAGAGACATGGATGGTGAGATGGTGAGATGGAGTGATAGAGAGATAAAGATATAAGGATATATAGAGAGGGGGAGAGGGAGAGACAAACAAAGAGAAGTAGAGATAGATAAATAGAGATGGAGAGAGGGAGAGAAATATGGGGAGATAGAGTGATAGAGAAATAGGGAGATATAGAGATATATGGGAAGAGAAAGAGAGAGATAGAGATATGTCAGAAAGAAAGGGAGAGAGAGAGAGGTAAAGAGAGAAATAGATAGGGGATAGGGAGGGAGTGATGGAGAGAGATACATAGAGATACAGAGAGGGGGATATCGAGAGAGGGTAGGAGAGAAAGGGAGAAAGATAGGTAGAGGATGGAGAGAAAGAGAGAAGAGGGGTGGGAAAGAGAGAGAGAGAGATGGGGAGATAGAGGTAAAGAAATATATGGATGAAAAGAGAGAGAGAGAGGAGTGAGAGGGAGAATGAGAAAGAGAGGGAGATTGAGAAAGAGAGAGAGAAGGAGAGATAGCTATAGCTCAATATATCATGGAGTGATATAGATAGAGGGAGATATTGAGATATAGAAAGGAATGGGTAGAGATAGGGAGATTGAGGTATGCCATTAAAATATTGCAAGTATATGAGTATATCCATGTGGAGATGTGTGGACCGATTTGTAACTAACACATCAACAAAGATGTCATAGACCTTGACACCTAGTATTGTGGCTATATCCTGATAAATATTTTTAGCAATGGTAATAGTTGTAATAGTTTTTACAAAAAATGAATTATTTATAATTGACATGTATCACCATATATTTTTGTCACATATACACTATCATTTAGTGCCCTTATCCCCTTATACTTTGCAAAATAGAAGATATATAAGGGAAAATAAGTAGAGAGGGAAGGATAGAGAAAGAGAGAGAGAGGAGGGTAAAGGGACAGAGGGAGGTAGAGAGGGAGAGAGAGGTGGGATAGAAAGAAGTAGAGAAGGAAAAAGAGAGCCAAAGAGAGTGAGACAGAGAGAGAGGGAGGGAGGGAGAGGTAGAGACAGATAGGGGTGATATAGAGAATTAGAGGGCAAAGGAGAGAGAGGTAGAGAGGAATAAGTGAGAGAGGGAGAGAAGTAGAGAGGGAAGGAGGGAGTGAGAGAGAAATAGGTGGGATGGAGGGATGGATAGGTAGAGAGGGATATGTGATATAGAGAGAAATGGAGAGGGAAGGAGAGAGCAAGAGGGAGGGAGAAGGGGGGAGGGAGGAAGGGAGAGGTAGAGAGGGATAGGTGAGATAGATCATTGCTTTCTTCACACCGTCCATTTCTTTTTACGACCATAAATAATGTGGGCTCACCCTATCAACGTAAGTATTGCACGTCATTCAGGTGCAAGTGCTACTAATACATAAATATATAATATTATGTATTATATATAATATATTATATAGTATATTATATATTATGTATTATTATATTATATATTATTATATTATATATTAATGAGAAAGAGCACATAATATATAACATATATATATTAATATATATATATATATACATGAGACATATATATATATATTATACATGCTTAATTCATTATATATAAGATATAACATATATATGAAATGATGAGACATGCATTAATATTATGTAATATATATTATATAATATATTTAACACATAGCATATAATATAATATTTATTGGATGGCCAATTCACAAGAAAGAGAGAGGGAGGGAATGGGGGGCACTTGAGAGAGAGGGAGAGAGAAAGACCTTAGAAGTGGGAGTGAAAGACCTGAGGGATGGGGAGAGAGAGCTGAGAGGGAGAGAGAGAGAGAGGGGAGGAGAGAGAGGGAGGTATAATATATTTTATATTATATATTATATAATATATATTCAAAATATAATATATAATATATATTATATAATATATTTAATACATTGTCTCCCTTTGAAAACTAGGTGGGCTTTTTCTAAGTATAATTAGAAAAAGGTTGTCACATCAATCATATCCTATATTAGGTAACACTATTATTAGATAGATTTCCCATCACTTGCAATAATGGGAGGATTTGAAATATAACTCGTATGGTCTTATAAATTCTTACAAAAAACTTTAAAGTAGCTAAATATTAATAATGACAGGATTTCCCATCAATTTTCTCACCAAGGAAGATGAGTTGTAAAGAAAACTTTAAAGAAGCTAAATATTAATAACACCAAGGAAAACGTACCACCCCTGACAAAATTACTAATGTGTGGCCAATTCACAAGAGAGAGAGAGAGAGGAAGAGAGAAAGATCTTAGAAGTGGGAGTGAAAGACTTGAGAGGGATGGGGAGAGAGAGCTAAGAGGGAGAGAGAAAGAGGGGGGGAGAGGGAGGTATAGAGGGAAGGAGAGAGAGAGATATATATAGTTTGGAGGGAGAGAGGGAGAGAGTCTTGAGAGGGAGATGGAGAGAGGGAGAGAGAGAGAGAGAGAGAGAGAGAGAGAGAGAGAGAGAGAGAGAGAGAGAGAGAGAGAGAGAGAGAGAGGAGAGCGGGAGGCAAAGAGAGAGATAGAGACTTGAGAGGGAGAAATGGAGGGAGAGAGGAAGCTTTGAGAGACTTGGGAGAGAGAGGGGTGGGAGGAACCTGGGAGTGAGAGGGAGATATAGACAGAGAGTTGAGATAGAGGGATAGAGAGACAAAGAGAGAGGGGGAGAGAGGGAGAGGGGGGAGAGGGGAGGATGGAGAGACCTAAGAGAGAGGGAAAGAGAGAGAATTGAGAGGAAGAGTGTTTTCCTATGTTAGGATAGGCTCTAGAATAAGGAGTGATACAACCATCAAACAAAACCATTACAACTCAATTCAACATTCATGCCATTAAAACCTTCAAGTTTAATAACATGTCATTAGATCATTCATGTAAAAGACCATAAAATCATCATGAATAAGAATCACTATCTTCCAATCATGGTACATAAACAAGAACATTATGCAACTTTCAAACAAAATCCTTAGAAGACATCAAGATACATGTTAATTAGATTGTTCATGTGAAATCTATACAATGATTATGATCAATAAATAAGTCATCGGTCAACCATGATGCATGAATAAACACTATATATACACACTATATACATTAACAAACACTAAATTAATAGATTATTTAATATTTATTACTAAATTTTTGTCTCATCATTATACTATTAAATTTTCATAAATTCAACACTAAAAATATCCATCCAACCAAATTCTTTATAAAATATCCATACAACAAAATTCTTTATAAAATATCCATCCAAGATCAATTTTTTTATAAATATAAGATTATTGTCTTAATAAAGTTTTGTGGGTCTCAATTGCATCTATTCATTTCTTTTTGTTTTCCTCTTTAGATTGTGACTGTCTCCTTTCCTCTAGCCATCATTGATGCTCGTCTAAGTCCACTTCCATGGACCTACACACATCAACAATAGTTTACATTTTTTATGCAAAACATCTCAATAATGAGTGAACACATTCTTCATTTTGAATAGTGTTAATTTGATCCTGAATGGTTCTAACATTCACATTGACTTGTTCTCGAAAGCGAGCACCATTAGGTGCAAGTGGTGGAGGTAGGGGTTTCAAGGTGGAGTGGTTGGAGCTGGAGGGTGTGGATCCATGATTTAGATATAAGTGAACCTGCATTAAATTTGTAATTGAAAAATGTAAGATACATGTTTAAAATCCCCTTAAACAATTCAATATAAATGACTTAATTCAATACAAATGAAAAAATGTGTAAAGTTCATTTATGTCTAAGGTGTGTAAATGGAAAACAAATAATTGTTAAAGTGATGTGAAATCTCATTTAAAAATACTTTAAATTTTTATCTTGCTACAATGTGGAAGTGTTAAGCTCCAAATTGATTCAACAAAGGTGGAAGTGTTAAGCTCCAAATTGATTCAACAAAGGTGTAAGTGTTACGCTCCAAATTGCCAATAGTAAGTGAATCTATATACATAGTTAGTAATGGTTAAACAAAACTTGTCCCTACAGCCATAGGGAAATGGGAAAAGTTAATGGGTCATAATCAATGGGTTGTGCGAGAGGCTATCATTTGTATATGATTCAATATAATAGCCTTCAACATAGCACATTGATTATTACCCATTCACTTCACCCATTTAACTATGGTTGTAGGGACAAGTTTTGTTTGGTTAGTACTAACAATGGATCCAGATTCATCGAGAATTGGAAATTTAGAGCACTTCCAACAAGGATCCTTTCTATTTTGAGAGCTGAAGAGAGTCAAAACAATTAAAAAAATAAAAAACAAAGTGTTTACCAAAGAAATACTAATTTAAAAATAAGAAACAAAGCAAGAATTTAAGAAACATGAAAATAAGTGATAAAGAATAATGAAAAATAGACAAAATATAAAACAGGTTAAAACAATGGAGAAAGGAGGCAATGAAAGTTCTATTTTATGTTTGTTTAGTATGCTAGGTTCAATTTTATGTTTTTTTCTAGTAATAAAGGTTCCATTTTTTTGTTTGATGTTTTTTTTTGTTTTCCATTAACTAGGGTTTCAAATATTTTGTAACATTAAATAGAAATGAAAAAATTCAAAAAATCTACAAAAAATGCAAAAAAAATCTTAAATTTATCACTAATTAGCAAAAAAAATGCAAAAAATGCAAAAAAAACATACCTAGAGGTCGTTGCTTGACTATTGCGTTGCCAAAATGAAGACTAGTTTGTGAAAATGAGGAAGAATTCGCGTTATAAAGTCCTCAAAGAAATAGATATCCATTATAAACAGATATCCATCAATAACGGATATCAATTATTAATGGATATCTATTTGTTATATCATAAATTTCTTTATATATAATATATATTATATATATTCTATAATATATTATATTATATTATATTATATATAATATTATATAATATATTATATTATATAAATTATACAATATATATTATATATTATATATTATATATTATATTTAATACATTGTCTCCATTTGAAAATGAGACAACAAAACAGATATCCAGTAAAAACGGATATTCGTTATGCAACACCATATTGATTTTTCATGGGGGCATCAATATCCATAGGAGTTAATAACAGATATCCATTTTTTTATTATAAATTTATTAAATATAAATATACTATATATTATATACTATATATTTTATAATATATACTATAGTTTATATTATATATAATATATACTATAGTATATATTATATATAATATATACTATAATAT
>VDFB02075321.1:387521050-387563071 GCA_007258455.2 Sequoia sempervirens
AAAGAAGACAAGGTATGCAAAATATTCAAATTGAAGCTATGTCTATGCAGTTGTAGCACTGCAAGGGAATGAAGAGGGATCAAACTATTGGTTGGCACGATGTATACAGGGAAAGAAAAATCTAACATAACCGATGACAAATGATGATGGCTTCATGTATCCTATAGGTTCAATTTTTGTTTCTCGAACTTGGTTGCATTACCGTTTCAACATCGTTTAGGTTTTTTACAATAATATAGATTTGTTATTCTAAGTATATTTAGATGTTGATAAAAAAGTTATGATCACACAGGTTCAATTGTTGTTTTTAGAACATGGTTGTGAACATATATGATTAGAAAGATTAACGTACCTACATTTGAAGACTATGAGAAACACAAAACCATTCTAATGTATTCACACCTTGTTATAGCAACAAATGATAAGTTATTGAGACATCATGCTAGACCAAAAAAAAAAACTATGGACAATTAGTAGTGATGATCATGAAGCATTACTGGAAACTCTAAAGGTAAGAGATGACCCTACAAGGACACTTGAGTAGCAAATCATTTGTCGTATGGGACAGGTATGATATTATTCATCACATTTTGATATTATTTATCTACTAAGGTTCATTATTTAGGTTGTTTAGAATAATATAGATTGGTTATTCTAAGCATCTTTCATAGTTTTTGATGGTGTTTCCTTGCTCTGGTGGTCGAGCTAGGGTGTCTATGACCTAGCTCATTCTCGGTGGCTTCCTGTTGGTGCGAAGAGGGGGGGATCTTACTACGTTCAGGGTTTTATTTTTTCTGTGCCTTTCTTCCTTCGTTGTTGGCTATCCTTGGCTTGTAGTGGTGATTGCTTTGCTCATGCCAATTGGTTTGGATGGATTTTGTCCTGTGCGTGGTGGAGACCAGGTAGATTCTGGTGTGTTGTTGCCTGGTGTAGTTCGCTCAGCCTATTAGGCTTGTGTGGGGCTGCATTTTTTGGGTGAGGTGTGGGCATTTGGTGTGGGACATGGTCTTTTCCTGGGGCTGTGTGTTGCCCATTTGGGTGTTGGTTGTTTCCTCTTGAAGTTGAAGTTGAATCCTTTGAGTTTTTGTGGGCTATGGGTGGAGCCAGAGGGGTATCGTGTTAACCCTGGTGTGGGTGTTTTCCTCTATTCTCTTTTTCGGTGGGTTTGCATGCCCTCTTAGGGTCTCTTTCTGGGTTCATGTCTCGAGGGGAATCATTTGGCGTAAACCCCTTGATGGATTTTTGAGCTTCTTTTGGTTCAAAATCTCTGACACAAGGTGAGAAGGTTTTCGATAATAATTTGTTTGTGCAGGATCAAGAGAAGATTGGCTCTAGATCGTCTGGGGTAGCTAAGATTACGAAGATTAATGGTTGTTTGGAAAGATGTAAGGAGAGACTGAAATTGGTTATCCCGATGGAGTTTCTAGTGGATGATATTGAATATTTTTTAAAGCACTCCTTTTATTGTAAATTTATGGGTTTGAGAGTTTCATTGCAATTTTTGTAATCTTGGGCTTAGAGGACCTGGATGCCAGAAGGAGAGATGGAGATTAGACTCCTAGCGAATAACTACTTTATGGTATCCTTTGATTGCATGGTGGATCAGAATAGAATTTTTGAGGGAGGTCCCTACTTCTATAACCAAGTGGGTTTGTTTATGAAGCCATGGCATGCAGGCTTCAATCCGACTGAGGAGCTCCGGAATAGGGTTCCAGTTTGGGTTTGGCTGTCGTGGTTTCCAGTCGAATGTTGGCGTGAGGATGTTTTACATTTGGTGGCTTCAATGCTTGGTAAACCAGTTGGATCATCACAACAGACACAATTTAAAAAGGTAATGACTTTTTCCCATATTTGTGTAGAAATTGATTTAAGCATGCCATTGCCGGATTCTGTGGAAGTAAGTGCAGGATCATATACATGGGTTCAACAGTTAGATTATGAAACTCTACCTTTTAGGTGTCAACTTTGTCATGAATATGCACACTTGTAGCGTAGATGCCCTAGGGCTAAGCTGATGGTGACCCAATCTAGCCAACCTCCTCGCAAACCACCTAGGGTTGATAAGGGGAAGGGGCCCATTCTAGGTGATGGTATTGGAGAGGATGGGTATATCCCTATCAAAACCTGTAACAAAAATTGAGGGTAGAAGAGGACTCTGGGGGAGAGGCAGGATGATGATACCTTTAATAGGTTTGAGGTGTTGGATGACCTCAGTCAACAGGAAGTGAATATGGGTTTGATGAACTTGGATCATGGAACTTTGGGTGCAGGTAAGGATGGGCCTCCTATGGAGGCTATGCAAGAGGTGCATGATACGGGTGTTGGGCAGATGGACATAGATCAACAGTTGATTGTTCAGGTTGGATCAGATCCTGTTATTGGAGTTTTGAAGAATGGGGGAGAGGGTTCTCCTTTGCCCATAAATATTGGTGCGGAAGTTGGAAAGAACTCGTTGGCCTCTTCTCGCATGGGTATTCCACAAAAGGACCCAAAGAAAGGGATTGGTGAGAAGAATCCTAAGTTGGGTAGAAAAAAGGATATGGAAAAGATCAAGTCAATTGGGGAAACTCTAGTGGAGTCAGGGGTAGTCAAGACCCTAGATTCACACTTCTTGGGTAACCAAAAATGATTGTTTTATCATGGAATGTTAGGGGCTTGAACAATGGACCTCGACAAAAAGTTGTTCGTGATTTGGTTAGGAATCCATCTCCGGATATTCTTTTTCTTCAAGAAACTAAATTATCTGTGGAGAGTATGTTAAATATGGTACCTAAATTGTGGAATTTTGGCGAGTGCCGGTGTGTTGGAGCTCTCAGTGCATCCGAGGGGGTGGCTTGCTTATGGAACCCCTGGAGGATTTTCCCCCTCTGGTGGATGTCTTCTAGATCTTCTATTTCCTTGGTGACCTCTTGCTCTGTGACTGGAGAGTGTATTCTCCTCTCTAATGCATATGCACCTATTGATTATCAGGGTAAGCAACTTCTATGGTCCCACCTTGATTTTGTTCATAGCTTGGCTCCTCTCCACCCATGGATTCTGGCTTGGGATTTCAACGCTATTGTGGAATTGTCTGAGAAAAGGGGTGGAATTGCTAGATTGGAACTTTCTGCATTGCTTCTAAGGGATAGCATTGTTGATCTCAATCTTATTGATGTTCAGCCCAGTAATGGTCGTTTTACTTGCAATAATAGAAGGACTGGTGAGGATTTTGTTGCAGAGAGGCTGGATCGGTTCTTGGTCTCCTGTTATTGGGTTGGTGACTTGTGGTCTACATCCTCTAAAATTCTAGATTGGAGGGGTTCAAACCACTGGCCTATCAAGCTTAGCATCATCTTTGCTCGAGCGTCTCGTTCTTCTTCCTTCAAATTCTAGCTTATGTGGTTACGAGATCCTACTCTTTTTGACCAAATGGATGTGTGGTGGAGGATAGGTAGACCTGCTTTCGGTACGACAATGTATACCTTTGCAAAGCTTCTTCAATTCGTCAAGTATCAGCTTAAAAGGTGGAATCGACAATTTTTTGGTAATATTTTTCATGATAAAGTCGTCGCTCAGGAAGAGTTAAATAATATTACAAGATTGATTCGAGAGAATGGGGTTTCTGAGGATCTTTTGAAAGAAGAGGCTAGGACTCTGAAGGTGGTGGAGGAATGTGAATTATGGGAAGAAGTTTACTGGAAGCAAAAGGCACGTGTCGAATGGCTGCAGGAAGGGGACAAAAACATTGCCTTTTTCTTTAATTTTGTGAAGGCGAGGAGGCATGGTAATTCCATTTCTATGCTAGTTAATGATAGGGGGGATCGTGTGGTGTCATTTCAAGAAATCGTGGTTGAGGCATCATAGTATTTTGCTACTCTCTTTAGTGAGGATTATCAAGGGGGTTCAGTCGAGGAGGAATAGGTCCTTTCTTGTATCCCTCAGTTGGTTCCAGGGAGGCGAAATGAGTATCTGATGAAGGAGATTTCTCTCGAGGAGCTAGAGTAGATTGTTTTCCAGATTAAGTGCGAAAAGGCTCCTGGCCCTGATGGTTTCCCAATTGAGTTCTTTCAAGATTTCTAGGATATCATAAAGTTGGATCTTTTGGCGGTTGTCCAGGAGTCCCGGAGGAACAAGCAGATGTTGCATGCTCTTAACCCCACTTTCATTGCTCTTATTCCCAAGTGTGAAGGGGTGGATAGGTTAACATAGTTTAGACCGATTTCCCTTTGCAATGTGGTTTATAAAATTATTTCCAAGTTAATGGCTGAGAGACTGAAGAAGTGGCTTAAACTACTAATTTCAGAGGAACAAAGTGGCTTTGTTGTGGGTCAATAGATTTTGGATGAGGTTGTTATTGCTATAGAGACCATCCACTCCATGGCCAGTTCTAGAAGAAGACAATGTTCATTAAACTAGATATGGCTAAGGCCTACGACAGGGTTAGATGGTCCTTCCTGTGAAAGATCTTTGTTGCTTTTGGTTTTTGTGAAGAATTGATCCAATGGGTCATGAGTTGTGTTACGTCAGTATCCTTCTTGGTACTGATAAATGGAGATCATTCTAAACTTTTTGGGGCTTCTAGGGGTTTTTGCCAAGGGGACCCTATCTCCCTGTACCTATTTCTTCTTCTTGCTAAAGGTCTTGGGTGTCTGTTGAAAAGAAATGTCAGATTAGGTATCATTCGGGGTTGGCACTGGGGTGGATATTTGCCTCCATAGTCTCATTTGCAGTTTGTTGATGATACTGCCTTGATGGGGTTGGCTACTGTCAAGGAAGCTACTTTTCTGAGGCAGCTGTTAGATGTTTACCTTGTGGCATCAGGGCAACTGATTAATGAGGATAAATCTTCCATCTTCTTCTTCAATACACTTGTCCCCATTCAGAGAAGAATTGCTAATATCTTGTGGTTTCATATAGGGGTTCTCCCTTTCACATATTTGGGCATTCCATTTTCTGTTGGCTGGCTTCCAAAGGGATCTTGGCAAAATATTATTGATAAGTTCAGGGTGAAAGTCAATCATTGGACACATGGATGGTTGTCTTTTTCTGGGCAGGTTCAGCTTCTTAAGTCAGTTGTGCAAGCACTCCCTACTTACAGATGTATGCTTCAGGTCACTCCGGTAGGGTTTCTGAAGGAGTTGGATTCTCTTGAAAGGCAGTTTTTATGGGCTGGATGCTTGTCGTCATCCAAGTAAAGCTTGGTCAAGTGGGAAGATGTGTGTAGTCCTAAGCAGTATGGTGGTCTGGGTTTACGATAGTCAGCATTATTTAGTGAGGCTGTGGCTACTAAGGTTTTCTGGAGATGGTGTGTGGAGCAGGATCAATTGTGGGCCAGGATACTATCTCATAAGTATTTCCCTGGTGCCCCTCGGCATGATCTCCTTAGGTATCCTCTTGGGGGGAAAGGTTCGGTGATTTGGAGTACTCTTCAGAAGGGTGCAAGGCTCATCAAGGAAGGTTTATTTTGGATCTGCAAATGGGATTCTGAAGCTCTTTTTTGGTCAGATTCTTGGGATGCTTTCCCTCCACTTATATCTCGGTTTACTCACCTGCTTCCTTTAAGCCAAAGATTTCTTGCAGCTGGTTGGTCTAGGGTGAGTGACTTCAAGTCCTCTTTTTATGGTCAGTTGGAGAGGGCTTGTTGGAAGGATCCCACTCAGTGGTCAGATTTGGGGGAAGAAGACGGTGCTGAGCTTAACATAATTCTTTGTAGTAGACGTTGTAGCTCTCTTCTTAAAGAGGATATTCTTGCTTGGGCACACAATCCTAAGGGGATTTACTTTATTGCTTGTGGCTACCAGGTGTTATTGACTCAGAAGTTGGTTAGGGGGGAGGTTCCTTGGTGGAAGAGGGTGTGGAGTAAGCTATCATGGCCAAAATGCAATTGCTTTATTTGGAATTTAGCATGGAATAGGTGCTTGACCTGGGACAACATTTGTAAACATGGTTTTCAGGGGCCTTCAGTTTGTGTGCTCTGTGGGACTGAGGAAGAGGATTCCTCACACTTGTTCTTCTGCTGCCCCTTTGTTATGCAACTATGGAATTGGTGGTGGGAGGTTTGGACACATCCTTGTGTTCATGCTTCCTCTTTGGTGGAATTCTGGGATAGTATGGGAAGACCCCCCTCGATGGCTTCCTTTTTGCAGGAAGTTTGGTATGTTGGACCTACTTTTATTCTTTGGCAGGTTTGGCTAGAGTGAAATCGTAGTATATTTCATGGTATGAAATTGATGGGTCAGTAGGTGTGGATGCGTATCTTAGTTATGATATAGGAGTCAGTTGAGGCCAAGAGTGAAGTGGTTTTCCCCCTTGGGAAAGGGGATGCGGAGTTAGTGGATAGATTAGGACTGTAGGGGATACATTCTTCTTCTAGTGGTTCTAGGAGAGGCAGGAAAGGGACCATGAGAGTGCAACAGATGGGTAGATGGTTACCTCCTCCAGCTGGAGTTTTGAAGATCAATGCTGATGCTTCTTCCAGAGGAAATCCTGGACCTACTAGGATTGGTGGGGTTGGCAGGGATTCAGGGGGTTTGTGATATTTATTTTCTCTATTCATGAGGGGGAGAAGACTGTTAATCTCATGGAGGGCCTGGCGATTCTTTATGTTGTGGAGTGGGCCCTTGCTTTGGGTTGGAAAAAGATTATTTGTGAAGTGGATTCACAGATCTTGGTTGATCTTTTCAATGAAAGAAAGATGTCTGATATTAATTAGTAGTTAGCTTCGGTTGTTCAGCGGATTCTTCAGGTTAGTTCCATAATGGAGTTGGTTTCTTTTGTTCATATCCCAAGGGAGTGGAATCGGGTTGCTGATTGCCTGGCGAAATGGGCTTCTGAACATGGTAATGGTTGGAAGGTTGAGGATTGGATGTAGGTTTAACTTGAATTACGTCAAGATTTGGATGGGTTCCTTGAAGAGGATAGAAGGATTCTGGAAGATAGTTGATTTTGTTTATGGTCTCGTTGTGTTGTCTCTTTTGATTCTGGGCTTGTTCCCTTGGTTTTGGTTGTAATGTTCCTTTTTGATTTTCAATAAAGTTTTTACCCCTTTTTTATATATATAAAAAAGTCTTTTATAGTTTGCATTACCAATTCATCATCATTCAGGTTGTTTAGAATAATATAGATTTTTTATTCTAAGCATCTTTTCTATTGTGACGATATAGATATCTCATTTGAAGTATATTGTGATGTTCCTAACATGATAGATCATGGACGTGCTACAACAATAGCCAACTCTAATCAATTGGGAGAGGTATGCAACATATTAAAATAATATAGATTGGTTATTCTAATCATTTTTTATATTTTTCATTACCATTTCATCATCATTTAGGTTGTTTAGAATAATATAGATTTGTTACTCTAAGCATCTTTTTTATTGTGACAATATAGATTTATCGTTTGAAGTATATTGTGATGTTCCTAGCACGATAGATCATGGACTTGTTACAACAATAGCCAGTTCTGATTCTTTGGGAGAGGTATGTGAGAGATTAGAATAATATAGATTGGTTATTCTAAACATCTTTTATAGTTTGCATTACCATTTCATCATCAATTACGTCATTTAGAATAATATATATTTGTTATTCTAAGCATCTTTTCTATTGTACATAGTTTGACTGCTACCTTAATGGTTTGTATAGGTGGTTCACTCCAAAACATCAACATGCTACTCTTGTAGAAGAGTGTGCCAACCGCAAAGGCAATGCAGGCTCTATTTCCTTCCCCTACTGGGAAATGACTATGTATTAGGCTCGTTTGTTGTATGCCTACATGGAATTTTGTAAATTCTATATTTGATAGCAATTATTTAATGATAATATCATGCATATTGTTTACACTTTATGTTTATTCAAGTGTATACTTTACAACTTATGTGTGTACTATGTCACTTATGAGTATTGCAATGTATACTTTATGCCTTAGATGTTTTAAAGTGTATACTTTCTATTCATGTGTGTAGTTCATGAATTAAGTGTATTTGAGTAAATGAATCACTTTTTCACTTACTGACAAGGAACAAAACAAACCCTAAACCCCTTTGCACATTTACATCACATCCATTTGACCCTTTTTCCATCAATTAAAAACTCATCACTACGGGAAAATGCATTAGAGATAGCAAAAATGGAGAGAGGTTATTGTAGAGGATCCCAACACAATTCCATAGCCTAAGATAGAGATTTTGTAGGCATCATGGTTTCCAAGAAATAGAAATTCAAAGATTATTGTCTTTTAGCACTTTGGACTCTTAAGAAAAATTGTCAGTCCAATGTAGCTCGAAGTGATTCAGCATATTTAGGTGCAAAAGAGGACCATATCTAGCATAAATGTACCCATCTAGACATGTTGGAATAGTTTTTTTGGTCCTACGAGTTGCAAAATGAAATTTGCACCTCTTTGCAACTTTACACTGCTTGCATCTGACAACTTTTTCCTCAACTAAAAACTCGTCACCGCTAGAAAATGCCTCCGAGATAGCAAAAAATGAGAGAGGTTATTGTAGAGGCTTTCAACACAACCCCATAGCCTTAGAAAAAGAGTCAATAGGCATCACATTTTTTAAGAAATAGCCCTTCAAAGATTGTTTCCTTTTAGCACTTTGGACTTTTAAGGGAAATTGCTAGTCCAATGTAGCTCGGAGTGATTCAACATATTTGGGTGCAAAAGAGGACCATCCCTAGTGTAAACATACCCATCCAGATGTGTTGGAATAGTCCATTTGGTCCTACGAGTTGCAGAATGAAAGTTGCAACACTTTGCAACATTACACTGCTTGCATTTGACAACTTTTTCAACTAAAAACTCATCACCACAGGAAAATTCCTTCGACATAGAAAAAACCAAGAGAGGTTATTGTAGAGGGTCTCAACATGATCCCATAGCCTTATAAAAAAAAATTTTAGGCATCATGGTTTCTAAGAATAAAGATTCAAAGATTATTGTCTTTTAGCACTTTATACTCTTAAAGGAAATCATCGGTTCAATGTAGCTCAAAATGATTCAATGTATTTGGGTGTAAGAAAGGACCATAAATAGTGTAAACGTACCCATCTAGACATGTTAGAACAGTTTGTTTGGTCCTACGAGTTGCAGAACAAAAGTTGGACCACTTTGCAACTTTACACTGCTTGCATCTGACAACTTTTTCCTCAACTGAAAACCCATCACTGCGGGAAAATGCCTCCAAGATAGAAAAAAATGAGAGAGGTTATTGTAGAGAGTCTCAACATGATCCCATATCCTTAGATGGAGATTCTGTAGGCATCACAGTTTCTAAGAAATAACCCTTCAAAAATTGTTGTGTTTTAGCACTTTGGACTCTTAAGGGAAATCACCAGTCCAATGTAGCTCAGAGTGATTTGGAGTATTTGGGTGAAAAAGAGGACCATCCCTAGTGTAAACATGCCCATCTAAATGTGTTGGAATAGTTCGCTTGGTCCTATGAGTTGCAAAACGAAAGTTGCACCACTTTGCAACTTTACACTGCTTACATTTGACATCTTTTTCCTTAATTGAAAACTTGTCACCATGGGAAAATGCCTCTGAGATAGAAAAATACGAGAGAGGTTATTGTAGAGGGTCCCAACATTATCCCATAGCCTCTTATAGAAAGTTTGTAGGTGTCACGGTTTCCAAGAAATACCCCTTCAAAGATTGTTGTCTTTTAGCACTTTGGACTCTTAAGGGAAATCATCGGTCCAATGTAGCTTGGAGTGATTCAGCATATTTGGGTACAAAAGAGGACCATCCCTAGCATAAAAATACCCATCTAGACATGTTTGAATAGTCCATTTGGTCCCACGAGTTGCAAAATGAAAGTTGCACCACTTTGCAACTTTACACTACTTGTCAAAATTGCAACTTATTGTCAGATGATGAAAGTTTAAGAGTCATCTTGTTGTATTTCATTGGAAAATAGTTGGAAATTGTTTCATCATGGCTCAATTAGGTAGGAATTAGATGTTAGAAGGGTTTGGGAGAGAAGGGGAGGTCAATCGAGGTTTGGGTATGATGCCCTAGATGTGAAAAGTGTGGTTTTTGAGTGAAATTGGGAGGTTTAAGGGTGTTAGTGATTGAAATCTATTGGGGCAAGCAATTTATAAAGGTGTATTAAGCATATGTAGACTTCTATAAATGTGTTTGAGGTGTTGTTTGAGTGAGATAAGTGTGGAAATGCATACTTTCAATTAACCCCCTCATAATCTAGGCAAAATGAGGGTTACATGATTGAGTGACTTAGATGGCATTTACAAGGATGATAGTTGTGGAATTTGGATGTTTATAGCCTGGTGAGATACTGTCCAAATGAATCTTGGAGGGGCAGCAGTTTTAAAGAGGAGCTATTTTCTAAAATTGGGCTAATTGAAGCCCTATTCGGCGTAATAGTTCAATTTCAATGGGGTTCCAAAACAAGCACATTAGGTTTTGAGATATGTTAAAGAGAAGGGTAATGGGTGTCTTTCACAACCTTTTTTCTTGTGGGTTTGAGTTGATTTTGTGAAGATATTGATTCTTACTCAAGATGATTTTATACCTTTTACATGTTATTATGCTTCAATGAACATTAAGTGACATTGATTTTTATCTAGATGATTATATTACTTTCAAATTAACATTATAACATGAAATGCATTTCATTAAGTTGTATCCAATTTTTATTAATTTTAACTTCTTTTGAAATAAAAATTAGTCACACACTTCATTACACGAGTTTAGAAAACAAAATAATGTCAAACGTAAATTCATTCAATAGAGCTTGAAATCATGGGTATTTTCAAAATGAGTATTTGATAAAAATGTATTGGTAGACATGTATGAAAAATGTGGTACAATAGAAAAGGAAATTCATTGTTTGAAAATCCTCCTCAAAGAAATACATGGATTACCAATTGTAATTCATAAGTTCTATTAAAATGTTATTTCATTAATCTATAACATACATTATCAATCACAACTTTAAACAATTCTAAGATCATTATACATTCCATTTAAAAAATTCAAATTAGAAAGACATGCACATGAGGAACAAATTAGATCAAATATCAATTCTTATATATCAAACTGTAAAATAATTGTTTTTGTGCATATACAAATTTGGCATATGCCTACTCAGAACAAGTTTTACAATTTTTACAAATTGTGGCATATATGCCATCTCAAGATCTATCAAACCCTAAGTACATGTCAATCTATATCATATCTGAATCCTATGCTAGACCATCAAAATCAAGCCTCCTTGAAGAAGTTAGATGCTCTATAGTTTCCTGCACAATAACATTTCAAACCACAAATTAGATTATGTGAATAGTTCACAAAATAGACTAGTAAATAGAAACTTATATACCATCATTTATAAATTACAAATTTAACATCAAAATCAGTACACATGTACTATATTATATCAATAATGCAATTCTTGTTTACCTCAAATCTTGCTCTCTTTTCTACAAGACATTCTGTATATGATTGTCCCTTAGGATGATCAGGAGTCCTCATATAAAGTAATGGTCTCTCACTCATCACAATGTTGAGTAAAAAGTATGACTATAATAGATAAAATAAAAATGATACAAATTAAAATAAATTGTTGACAAATAATCATATCTACTAATCACATAGCTACTCCTATCTAAACATAAATGATATGTAATATAAAATAAGCACACACCTATTGTAATGCTATGACACTAAATGGGCTCATAGTGGATGGATCAACTAAGATGGTTTCTTGTATAAAAAATGACAAGAATGTAAATGCACATGCACATGCACATATAATTATAATGTTGACAATAAAAAATATATACTTGTTGTGCAACTTCATCCAATGGGTCAAACTCGGTCAACAAGGTTGTATAAGAACCAGGTTGTTGCATAAAAAGACAAGATTACATAAGACTATTAATATATGTAGTACATGTATTTAAACATAATAGATTTCAAAGATTAACATCTAAAATAACAATTTAAATTATTTACTGTGTACTGATTGTCTAAGGAAAATCAAATGGCAGTATGCATAGCATGCTGCACTTCTGACAACTGCTCCTTTGTCAACAATTATTAAAGATTCCAGCACGTAAACATATATTAGTACAAATATCCTTCATAAAATATGAAAGAATTTACATAAAACACACTATGAAATTTCTTTAGGACTTACCAGTCCTCCCATATCATCCCTGGCAGTCCATGTCTCTCCTGCAAATGCTCCACTATGTGCTCTATCAACTCCTACATCTAGCATATCATGAACCTCAAAGATGGATGTGTCTATGGGAGCCTCAGTGGACCGTCAAAGAGGACCAAAACATAAATTGTTGCACATCATGCAATGATGACGCACATAAATATTTCCCAAAGACAACGGTGTACTAGTGGGAGTTGATGGATGTGTACCAGTGGGAGCTACTATAGCAGGTGTACCACCATCATACTGGGATGTATTAGGTGCACCACCATCGTGATGGGATGCACCGTCAAATGGTTGTGCAACATGATGGATTTGCCTCACCAAATGATCACTCAACGAATGTGATGCATAAATGCTAAAAGTCCCTGCATGTACAACAATCTCAGGGCAAGGTAGTTGAGTCAGAACAACAATAGGTGGAGTAGGATGATCTGGGGTGACTCGATGTACCCTAGGTCTATCCTGTGGTATCCCTCTACCAACACCCTGGAAATATCGCATGTCAAAGTAATTGACATGTTTCCCTAGCACAAACTCAGCATATAATTTTTGGAGAAAATACTGAGGGATGTCAAGATTGTTGTTGGGTGGTTTATTGAAAACCATCCACCAAAGTCTCCAAAAATTATCTAATATTCCTCTATTGGTGCACCATTTAATTGAAAATTTTGGTTTTCACACATTAACAAGCTATCCAGTTCTCTGATCTATGAATAACTGGGATAATTGGGCTTTTTCAATATCAAGAGCCTTCACCTCATCATGCGATAACCCATCAGCATAAAATTGTCTTTGTTGCTCTCGCCACTATGCAAAACTATTATGCTAAGTTGCCAAAGTTTGAACATTTACAATTATTGTTTCCAAAGTGTTTCATATCTAATAGTTCATTGAATGTCTCATAGATTTGACAAACTTTTCTTAATTGATCTAAATTTCTGTGAATAGACTCGTGTATTGTTGGCACATTTTCATTTGGAAACAATGGTTGTGATGGAAGATTTGGAGGGTATTCATTTTCTGTAGGATTAGGGTTTTCATTTTGTGTAGGGTTAGGATTTTCATTTTGATCCATTTTTAACATGTTAATTGATAAAAATAAAATAAAATTAACAATGGTTTTAATCTAATAAAAAATCTATCGAATATACCCTATTTTTGACTAAAATTCAAAAAAATAAATCCAAATGAATATAAATTGAATAAAAATTGAAAAAATCAAACATACCTTACAAATTTGATGAATTTTTTGGTAATTTGACCTCTCCCATCTGATTCACACTTTAAAAACCCATGTGGACACACTGTAGAAATATAGCTCTTAGGTTTTTTTGGTCTGTTTATAATGTAGGAAATGGATATCCGTTTAATGGATATCTATTTCCTGATTTACAACCTTTTAAAATAAATGATTAGGTCTGGGACCCGACCAGGGTGGTTTTTCTAAAATATCTATTATTTAATATAATATAATATGTATTATATATAATATAATATGTATTATATTATAATATAATATATATTATATTAATTTTAATATAACACATATACTATATTATAAATAATATAATACATATTATTATATATAATATATATTATATTATTTATAATATAATATAATATAATATCAATATAATATAATATAATAATATATTATAATATAATATTTGTATTATATTATAATAATATATAATAATACATATATTATATTATAATATAATATTATATAATATGACCTCTCAGAGTTTTTTTTAATTATAACACAAAGAACAAATATCTGTTTATAATAGATATCCATTTTTTATTTACAGAATTTTTAATAAAATGGTTGGGTCGAGGACCCGACCATATTTAACTGCACCTATTTGTTTTAAAATATTTAATATAATATAATTTATTTTTCTTTTTTTATCGGTAAACACTGTAAGGGGTAGTACCCAATATTGATTTCCAAAAAATATTACAGGAGTAATATCAGAAAATCCTGGTTGGTATTTTCTGTATTATTGACCAACTAGTCCATCAAGATACCCAAACATGAAATACAGACCAAAATCTGGTTGTTGTTTCAGTTACTAGCAGACAGGATTGCAATCTATACCTGATGCCATAGACTGTGCTAATTATACCCCACACCCGGGATTGACACAAAATCTACTAACCATATACTACTGAGGAGATATTTACATTGCACATTGATAGAGAAACCCACCTTGAGAGACTTCAATTCTATGAATACCTTTGAAACTCAGAGATCCTCATCCTCATATTTAGACTCACACTGGTTTAGGTATTCCTTGTAACTGGCGATTATGGGACAGTCTAGGCCACAGTTCTTGTGAGCCAGATCTTTAGCTTTTTTCTTCTAGGTCTCGTTGGTCATTTTCCTTCCATTCCTCTCCTTCACCCAGCCCCCATTCCTGGTCATCATTAGCATCAAACTCATCCTCAAGCTCCTCATCCTCCATGTACCTTCTGACCCAACCCCTAGGCAAATTTGTAGTTAGTTTCGTAGCTTTGAGGAGGAAGAAAATATTTCTATCCCTTTTTGCCCACAATTTTTCAAAGCCTTCTCGATCAATGGTGTGAATCAGAGGGAATTTCAAATCCTCGTAGCCTCTCACACGTGTCGTATAGTAGTTTTGTGGCATGGGGATGTTCCTTTCATCATCCACGTTGTTCGATGCTGCATCAATTTCACCCAACCATGCATGTACAAAAATCATCTGGGTCAATTTTTTACCTAGTCCCTTGGAAACTCCCATGTGAAGGAGAACTACAAGAAAAATTGTTGGTATCTCTGTGTTGGTTGTCACTCTGTGGCAGGCATTCAGGAATTCTAGACCTAGCATGTGCTTAGTGGCCTTTAGGATGAGCAGATGTGAGGATTGAAGAAGACCTTGCAGCTGTTTGTCCGTAAATTCCCCGTGAAAAGCCTGCATTTGTTTATTCATTTTTAAAGCCAATGGCATCTCCATTGCTCTCCTTTCTCCACACCTTCCAGAAACTTCTACTCTATACTAGTTAGATGCCTTTGTAAGCTACTTGCTTAACTACACATGAGAGCTAATGTATCGAGGGATACCTACATGTGTGATAAAATACAACTGTGAATGTGAAGTGTACTCATTCCCAGAGATGAAATTAATGCAATAGCTAGCGTCCTTATGGGGGAATCATTTCCATAATTTACCTTTTTGAATTATGATTGTGACGACATCCCATGTCTTGTCAAGAATGACGTGAGAGAGTGTACTTGCCTCCCATAGGCTTTGGGGGCCACCAAAGCAATTACCGGTGCCAGAAATTTTTGATATAGTTTCCTATCCTTTAATCATCTAAAATCCTAGCTGGCCAATGCTGAGGTAGCTTTTGCCAGCTCATCTACTTTGGAGTTGCCTTCCCTATGTATGTGACTAACTTTGAAGGTTGCAAAGTCATCTGAAAATTCCTTGATATGTTGTAGCAAATGATTTAATTTCCAATTAGGAGTGGATCCTTTACGAATTGCATTGATAGTAATTAGAGAGTCTCCTTCCAAGTGTATCTGACTAAAATTTAGCTCTCTACCTAGCTACAAGCCAATTGTTGCCACTCTGAATTCTGCCTAATTATTTGTGCATCTACCTAAAGAAACTGATTTCACTGCTAGCACCTTGCTATCAGAGTCCCATGCTATACAACCAGCCCCACCCAGGCCTGGGTTGCCTTGTACAATGCAATCGAAATTGATTTTTAGCCACCCTAGATCAGGGGCTTGCCACCTAGTCTCCTCTCTTGATTATTTTTTGGATTGAAGGGAGCTACTCCCACTCAGTGTGGATGGTTTAAGACCTGGGAAGCATTTGAACAAAGTGTCATCCTAGCTAGTGAAAACATTGTGTTTAACTTCCTTACGTCTAGCAACCTCATTGACCAGTTCCATTATTTCTCTTTCAATTTTGTCCCATAGTCTGTCCTTGTTCAATTCCTTTCCTTGAAAGATTCTCTAGTTCCTTTCCTTCCATAGTTCCCATATTACTATGGATGGGGAGATTTTCCAGATGCTGTTAAACACTGCTTTGCTACTTTTTTGAGGCCACATCTTAAACCACGTTGCAAGATCATCTGACATTGGACAATGAAAATTAAGCATGGTTCTCACATGATTCCAACATTCTGATGCATAGGGATAGGACAACAGAGTGTGATATGTCATTTCCACGTGAGCTTTGCAAAGAAAACACCTTCCCAGGCCTTGTATTCCGAATTTAGCCAATTTGTCCTTCATGAGGATTCTTTTTTGGACTGACAGCCATGCAAAAACTCCTACCTTAGGCAAGCAGTTGTTTCCCCGAAAAAGTTTTCTTGGCCAATCCTGACGAGCTATTGCTATTTCCTTGGCCTTATATCCTAACTTCACCTTATAGGTCCCATTAGTATATCCACACCACCTGATTTGGTCTTTCCCATTAGATGGGATAAAGAATCTTTCTTTGAGGATTTTGGATAGAGTTTCTTTCTAGGGCTGTAGGTCATTGAGGGTTTGAAGATCATGCCAAACCCAACATGAGCTTCCTTGATTAGGGATCTTCACACCATAATTGGTAACCTTGTTACCCCATCGTCTAGTAGTTTCCTCTTTTATCTCCTCCAAACCATGAATGTCACCAATTGGTGCTCTCCTACCCCAAGAGTCATGCCAAAACGATGCACTATTACCATCTTGGACTTCCCATGTGACATGATTAGATATAATGTCTCTACATTCTAGAAGGAAATTCCAAATTACAGAGCCTCTCGGGGAATCCAAAACTATGAGGATTCTATTTGGGTCATCTGAGTCAAGATACTTCCTTTTCAATACTCTAACCCATTTCTGATTTCCTTTAGTGTGGATGTCCCAAACTAATTTGGCACCCATGGCCTTATTCATAAGGGGTAATTGGCATAACCCTGCACCTCCAACTTTCTTGGGAAGGAAAATCTTGTCCCATTCCAAAAGAGGAAATTTGTTTTGCTCCCCCATACCACTCCAAAAGAACCTCCTAAATATTTGAGTGAGAGCATCTTCAGTAGCTTTGTGGAGCTTGAGAAAAGACATTGAGTATACTGGGATTGCTGATAATACAAATTTAACTAACAAGAGTCTACTAGCTGATGAGAGCCATTTACCTTTCCAAGGCTCAACTTGTTCTTCCAGCTTCTAATTAAATTTTCCTAGTAGCAGTTTTTGTTAATGCCTACAAACAATGGGATTCCCAGATAGCGACCTGGTAGGGAGGCAAATTTCAAATTTAGGATCCTTGCAATATCTCTTTGTAAACTTGGCTGAGTATTTAAAAAGAAAATCTTTGATTTGTCCCAGTTGATGTTTTGACCTGATGCTTTACAATAGGTATCCAGGAAATTTTTTATCATTCTTGCTTCCCTCTGACTTTCTTCACCCATTAGTACTGTGTCATCTACAAATTGTAAGTGAGTTGAGGGTTCCATACCATTTGCAACATGAATTCCTTTCCATTTACCTTCCTCTCTGAGTCTTTTGATCCCCCTCCCCAATACTTCTGCCATTATTATGAATAGGAATGGGGATAATGGGTCTCCCTGCCTAAGTCCCCTGGAGGAAGAGATGAAACCATTTGTTGTGCCATTAACCAGTACTGAGAATTTCGGAGTTGAAATGCAGTTGCTAACCCAATTTATCCAGTTTGTGCTAAAACCAAATATGCCTAATACTTCCAGAAGGAAGCCCCTATCTACCATATCATATGCTTTGAGAATGTCTAACTTTAGGAGCATACATGCCTCCTTGTTTTTCCTATCTATGTGGATTGTTTCATGGGCTATAATGATTCCTTCTACTATGGATCAGCCTGGAGCAAAGCCACTTTGTTCTTCAAAAATTACTTCCTTGAGCACATTCTTGAGTCTGTTAGCAATTATCTTTGTTACCACTTTGTACACAGTGTTGCATAGGGCAATAGGCCTGAAATCACTCATAGATTGAGGGAATTTATTTTTAGGAATTAGTGCCAAGAAGGTGTGGTTTATCGCCCCTAGCATAGTCATTTTCTTTCTGGATTCTTCAACAACTACACCAAGGTCTTCTCCAACTATATCCCAGAAGGTTTGGAAGAAGCCGGTAGAGAAGCCATCTGGACCTGGGGCCTTGTTTGGATTCATTTGAAAAATTGCCTCTTGGACTTCTGCTAGGGATACTTTTTGATAGAGAAATTTTTTTTGGGTCTCTGAGATGATGGATGGAATTGCGCCCAGTAAATAGTCCCTGTCACTCCTATTAACAAGGGTTTCCTTGTTTAATAGTGATTCAAAGAAAGTGACAACCTCTTTGTTGAATTCTTCAATTGATTGAGTTGTATCACCATTGGATTTTTTGATTTCTAGGATCCTCTTACTGTTGTTATTTGCTATTGTTGATCTGTGAAAAAAATTTATGTTTCTATCCCCTTCTTTTAGCCAAACTTCCCTTGATTTTTTATGCCAGTAGCATTCCTCCCATTTGAGAATTTCAGCCAGTTCTTCGTTTAGACTTTTTTCATTCTCAAAGTCTACAACATCCATGCCCCTATCTATCACATGATCATTGAGAGTGCAGATTTCTTGTTCTATTCTTGCTTTGTACTAAAAGATGTTTTTGAAGTATCTTTCGTTCCATTCTTTTAGGTTCACTTTTACATAACTCATTTTTTTGCTTACTTTGAAAAGATCTTTTTCTCCACTGAGCTTCACTTCATTCCACCAAGTCTTAATTAAATCTAGGAGTCAATTATCTCTTAGCCACATATATTCAAATTTGAACAGGAAACCTTTAGGAGCTTCAACAAGGCCAAAAGAGAGTTGGACTGGGAAATCATTTGAACCAGTGAAGGGGAGGATTTGTGCATCATGTGATCCCTCCAGATTCCCCTAGTCGCCCCATAAGAGGAATCTGTCAAGCCTTTCTGCAATGTTAGTGAGATCTTTTCTCCTATTGGACTAGGTATATATTCCATTCCTTGCTTGAATATCCAAGAGGATATTTTTATCCAAGAACTCCTGAAAGTCTCTTTGAACAACCGTAGATCTCCCTGTCCCCCCTTGTTTTTCTTTTTTTTTTAGAGTGGCATTGAAGTCCCCTGCTATAATCCCTTTCTCTGACCTTTTTCTTTCTACTATTCTAGAAATATTGTCCCATAGTCTCTTTTTGCCTTCAGTGGAGACCAGGCCATAGACATTAATGTAGAAGAAGGAAAGGTTTCTTCTAATGTCTTTAAATCTGATTGTTTGCCAATTCTCAGCTTCTGCCTCTACTACCCCTACCATTGAGAGTGGGTTCCATATAACCCCCAGACCTCCATATGCCCCTAATGCCTTTAGAAGTTGTCCATTCCATCGTTTCCAACTGTCAAACCTTCTTCTACCTTCCTCTTATTCCACTTCATTTCTTGCAAGAGCATCACATTTGCATTTGATTGGTCAATTTGGTGCTTGACCACGTGCCATTTTTTAGGGGCGTTGACGCCCCTAACATTCTAGGTAATAACCCTCATACTTTCGAGGGAAGGATACTCTCCTTCCCAATTATCAGTTTATTTTTCCCTAGGGAATTACCAGCCAACACAAGCTTGGTCTTGTTTGATTTTCTTCCCCTACTTGAATTTTTCTTAATGTTAGTGCCTTTAAGCTTTGATTCTAACTATTGCAATTGTCTAACTTCCAGTAATTCTCCTTCTTCCACATCCTCCCAGAGCTCACCTATCCCATCTGAGAGTTGCTCACTTTCCTCTCCATCTAATTGTTGACCCTCGTCTTCTACTTCATTCTGGGGGGCATCTAAATTTGCTAGCAATCTTTGGGAGATCATTTGTCGTGGGGGCACAGGAGGGAGAAGGGACTGATCACTATTAACACCACTAACAGATAATTCCTTCAATTTGTTTTGAATCGCTTTCTAGAGAAGTTGAGTGTCGTCCATGAGGGAAATGAGGGCTTGTTCAGCCTGGATATTTTCTTTATGGGGATTTCTAGCTTCCTTAACTGGAGAAAGTAGGAGATCCACTGGAAGGGCATCGTTTTCTTCTCTAGATGGCTCGACTATCCCCATATTTGTCCTGCCCACATTGATAGTAGGCATTGGGGGAACATCCACTAAATCTTCTTGAATGATATTGAATGACTTGTCTATTATTGGCTTTTTTGAGGTGCTCTCTTGAAGTGACTTCCTAAAGAGATAGTTTTTTGTTCCTGAACCCTCCCAAACATTGATTTCTTTCTACCAGCTTCCAAATTTTGTTAATATCTCAAGTGTTTAATATATCCCAACCCCTACATCTATTTCAACCAAAGCATAGGGTTTCGATCCACATATTCCATTGATGATCTCTTCATCCACTCCAATACATACTCCTAGGGAATCACCCAATCTTGTCATAGCATCAAAATTCTAGAATTTTGACGGTAGATCTATTAGCTTAATCTAGGTCAGGATTTGGGGCAATTGGTGATTCCATGGGTCAAAACTAGCTTGCCAGTTTGTGTAGTAAAACCAGTGTCTATTCATAAACAAAGGGTCCCCTTCTAGGATTTCCAATTTCAAATTTAAATCTATACATTCTATCAAAAAGAAGGAATTCAGAAGAGGCATAACACTTACTCGATCTAGATATTTGTTCATCCACCAGGCTTTGATATGTTCATTTGAGCTGGCTAGGCCGGTCCATTTTGTAAAAAGGGCATGGTCTGATAGCCTCCCCACCCATTTTTCTATTAGTTCTGCTAGCATTTGAAAGAGTTTATGACCTCTAGGCTGCAATTTTGTGCACTGAAATGTTCAAGATTGGGAATCTTTGCAATTTATTTTCCTTCAAAGTAGATTGTAATCTCTCTTATTCATTCTTCTACCAAATTCAATTTCCTCTCCAATAGGTTGAGTTTTATTCACAAAGGCATTCTAATCAGAATTGAGCAGAACTTTCTTCTACCATACTTTTCTAGTGCAATTATGAGGATTTCCTCCTTTGCACTTCCACTTGGCTACTAGTTGTTTTCCTTCTGGATTCCCTTCCTGGAGCCACCCACGCCTACTCCTATACTCTGGTCTTTCTGATGAGTTCTAGTTGACGCCCAGAGGAATTTTCTTTTGCTTCGTTGGTCTGTCATGCCCACTCTAAAATTAATTCTACCTGTATTGGGGATGGCATTTATCCACCCAACCTCCATTTTCAAAAACCTACTAAGGAGTATGTCCTGGATTTGTTGATCTATTGTGCCACCATCCTTTCTTAGGGGCTCGACTCCTTCCACCAGTTCAGAATCGCCCTAGCAAATACATGGCCCATCTGTAGATTTTTGCACATCCTCGCTTGCTCGCGTCATTACCTTTTTTTTAATATAATATATATTATATTAATTTAAATATAATACATATATTATAAATAATATAATACATATTATTATATATAATATAATATAATATAATATTATATTATATTATAATGTTATATTATATTATATTATAATATATTATAATATTATATATATTATAATATATAATAATACATATATAATATTACATAATATGACCTCTCAGGGTTTTTTCTTAATTATAACACAAAGAACAGATATCCGTTTTGGTTTGGTATTACCAAACCAGAACAGATATTGTACTTGGGCCTGCAAAAAGTCAAAGGCATGAATTTCATTCTTTCGGACGTGTTAAAAATGCCTTTTATTCACATCGCCACTTTTTGGACCCCCATGATCTTGCACAAACCCAACTAAGGGTAGGGGACGAAAGCAAAGATAGACTGGTTAGATGGGACTCGACGCTAGGTGCTAGGGCACCTTCGGGGAGGGATCCCCTTGGGGGGATCCCTCTCCTCTAGGAGGATAGGACTCGGCTAGAATGCACCTTTGGGTTGGGATCCCCTCTGAACCGTGTGAGATGGTCACCTATTACATGGCTCATGAACTTTGTGTCAATCTACAACATTGGGGGGGTACCTATTATACATTTGTTACTCGCTAGGAACTGAACAAATGGCTAGAGTCACTTTTTTTAATTGGAAGAAGGTGTGCTCTCCTAAGTTGGCTAGAGGCTTGGGGATAAGAAAGTTAAATGTGTTCAACAAAGCCCTCCTCTCAAAAATAGGATGGTTTTTCATTTAGGGAAAAAGGACTGGGTAGAGATCTTAAAAGATAAATATATAGATAACAAAGATCCCTATTTTCTGCTCTATTCGTAGGCATGGCCAGAAGGTTTTTCTATGTGGAATAATATGGTGAAAACAAGGGAAACATTAAGACAAGAAACTAGGAGAAGAGTTGGGAATGGAAGACAAGTTAGATTTTGGAATGAAGCCTAAGGAAAAGGTCTTGTTCTTTTGCATATTGATCAACTGAACCAAATTTTAAACTAGACCTTATTAGGCTCTATGAGATCTTTTTATATAACTATGTTGATTAGGGAGGAGGAATTACTAAATGGAAAGATTTCAAACATCAATTTATTGATTGGAGGGATATAAGGTGGGATTCTCTATCAGTCCTTTCAAAAAAAATTCCTTGATGGACTCGCTTCTTGGAGACTATGAGCTTGTTTATCGTGATGGACAAGATGTCTGGGTTTGGAGTGATAACCCATCTAGTGTTTTCTTGATGAAAGCTTCTTATAAGTTTTTGGAACAACCTTTCCTTAGTCTTCATAATTTGAACTAGAGTAAATTTTGGAATTCCAGGTTAATACCAAAGATCAATTGCTTGTAGTGGGTTGCATTCCTTGGTAAAATCCTAACCATTGATGTCCCTAATAGGAGGGGCTTTCAGTTTGTGAATAGGTTTCCTCTTTGTTCAAAAGATGTTGAAAGTATAATCCATTTTTTGTTACAATGCTCCTTTGTGAGGGATGTTTGGTCTTGGGTCCTTGACACCCGATTAACTAATTGGGTGTTTCCTATTAACCTAATGGATCTTGTTGATCAATGGAGCTTCTATCCTTTTTCACATCCCACTATTGTGGAGTTTTGGGGTAAAATCCCTCCCTTTGTTGCTTGGAATCTATGGAAATAAAGAAACAATAGAGTGTTTAGGGAGCAATAGAGAAGTAGCAAAGAAGTTTTTAGTTGCATGAAATATCATATTCAGGAAAATATTAATTCAATAAGATTTGGCCTCTCTAAAGTAATGTTGACTTATAAAGATCTAGAAGAATAAAACAACTATGGGGAATTAAACAAGACTTGACTATAATTAACTGGGCAAGTATTTTAAGTAGAAGGTTGACTATCTGGATGCCTCCACCTAAAGGTTGGATTAAACTAAACTTTGATGGCTACTCAAAGGGCAACCTAGGAGTTGCTGCCATAGGTGGGTTTTTTAGAGACTATACAAGTAGATGTATGGAAGGTGATGCAAAAGGTATAGGGATAGCTACTAGCAATGAGGCTAAAGCCCCTGTTGTGTGGTGGGTTTTGAAAAGGGCCAAAGAATTAGGGTTATAAAAAATTGATAATTGAAGGGGATTCAAAATTGATTGTTGAAGCTCTAAACTATAATGGTGAACCCCCTAGAAGATTAAGAGTTTTATTGAGGACTCAAAGAGGATTATCAATTCTCTAGATCAATTCTTGGTGCAACATACTTTAAGAGAGGGGAATAAGGAAACAAATGTTGCCTCTAATGTCAGATTATCCCATGCCCAATGGAATATTTGGAACTTTTGGGACGTTTCTCCACAAATTAAAGTGAGTGTCTCTAATGATTGTCTTTCAATTAACAATGAGAAATTCAATTTTCAAAAGAGTAATGATGGTAATGGCTAGAAAGTTTTTGAGGCCCTGGCTCTAGTTGCCTCTTTTGGTGAGGCTTTTATTTGGCACCATTTTTTGAATTTTGAATCCTCCTAGATTTAATGAAAACATGTCAAATGAAGAATGGGTACATGACTTGAATGGGTAGTCCTTCCAAAATTAGTTGGTGTATGATCTTAGGCCATGTGGCCCTTATTTCCCCACCTGCTATTCTCTATGAATTCATGTCTTGGACAATAAGGACAAGCCTGAAATGACTTAGGGTTCTTTTTATAATAATTCTATGGAGGGGATTATTAATGAAAAGGATTGCATTGAAAAGCCAAAGGACATAAGATATAATATCTCTAGGAATAATTATTCCAAGTTCGTGTATATTAAAGGTGGGGAGGGCTCTAATTTGACTAAACCTAAGTTAAAATGTTTTTGAATTAATTCTTTTTGTCCTCACCAATTATCAAAATAATTATAAGGAGGCCCTCAACTTGATTTATGTGACAGCTACATATTGGCATAATATCCTCAAGCCCTCAAATGACAAATCTAACTTAATTTTTTTATTCTATTGGATTTTGGGGGTGGTTACTTTACATGAGCTATGGGTCATGTCTAAAAATCAAAATGACCTCACCTAAGATTCAACCAATCTTGAATCCTGATGCACAAATTGTGAAGCAACGAGCCTTCTAGAACAAGGAAGATGATTTTCTATTGTTTTTAATTTGGTATGTGAGGGTTTATTATGTTCATAGGTTTGAAGCGTGGGATGGGATGGCCATAGTGATGCCTTTAATGGCTCACGACCTTAGTAGACAGGCATGACACATGCTCACACGTTTTGTGGGTGATGAGTTTCTTATTTAATCTCCACCACCTCATATTTGTTTCAAAGTTTCTAATTCAAAGCCATGGAGATGGTGGTCTGCTTAAGGACCACTCACAAACTCTGGGTGTTCTTTGGCCACATTTCCTACAATCGTTTGAAGTTGGTCTTCAGGGACTGGGACCCCTTGGTGTTAGGATTAGCACAGCTACTCCTGGACAGTGATTACATGGACACAACAGAGAGGTACCACACGAATGTAGACATAGCGTTTCGCTTCGTTGCCACTCTTCTAGATTTGGAGGTGCCTAAGGCAGTTACTCTTCTGATAGCAAGAAAAATGATCATGGGGGATCTCCTAGGTGTTGTGGAGGATGCAATCATTATTGTGGAATTAGGTGTGGGGCTTCCAAGACCAAGGGACATGAATAAAGCTCTCATACCTGGGGTGTTTGTGTGAAGATATCCATTCCTTCTGGATCTCAAACGGGAAGCACTGCAGGAGCATAGGAGGGCAAGATGCAGCCTCATTTTCCTGAAACATCATCTTTATCTTGATCCGTCTGGTAGTGTTGATTGGCGCTGGCATTTTTGGAAATACTTTTTAGTGGAAGGGGTGGAGTTTAAAGAGTGATGCGGGTATGTTCATGCTTTCTGTGGGTTTGGCTCTCTCTCTATCTCTAAAATTCGACAACCTAGAGTTCTCCTTTGGGTGAGGCTTCGACAGGTTTTTGTTTCCTCTAGTTGGATGGTGGCACTTGTGGGTGGAATAGTAGTGGCGACAAGTTTCTCAGTGTTCTTTTGGGCGATGGTGGCAAACATCTTCAGTTTTTTGCTTTTTGGTGGCGATGTTGATAGACATGTAATGTATTTCCTTCGAATTCTGATGTTCTTGCTTAGTTGGTTATCTGTCATTCCAGGGGGTTAGGCGTCATGTTCTCTATACACAACAACCATGCTGAAACTCTGAATCGACACTTGGTGTCTGACTAAAGATTGTAATTTTTTGAATTTTGGTATTTAATACAAATCCTAATTTACATACCAAAAAATAATAATAATAATAATAATAATATAATACTTATTTCAATTAAATTTAATCATTAATAAAATAATTAATAATATAATAATGTCATATAGTACAAATGTAATATAATTATAATATAATAATAATCTAATAATTATAATATAACAATCTAATAATATAATACAAAAATAATTAAAAAAATATAATAACATTAGTATAATAAAATAATAATATAATAATATACTAGCATGGCACCTTGATGTGCAATGGGTACATCGAAGAGGTGTGAAAGGTCAATTAGAGAAAATTTGGTGTTTTGTTTTTCGTTCATTTGTGTATTACATGATATCAATTGATATGTCATTTAGAAAATGATTTTGTATTATTATTATTTATTTTATTATTATATAATAATAATAATATATTTATTTTTAAAATTTATGTATTGACTAGTATATTATTATAATTTTATTGATATAATCAAGTTTGGATTACATTAAATTATTATTATAATTATATTAGTAATGATTTGGTTAGATATTATACTATACTATATTTATATTATATTATATAATGTATCTATATTAAATCATATTGTAATGTATAGTTATATTAAATTATATTATATTTACTATATAATATTATATTATATAAATTTTTATTATATTATGTTATTATATTTTTTATATTATAATAATATTTATTATATTATTATATTTATAGTGTTATATTGTATTATATCATATTGCTAATTGGATTATGGATCTATTAGGAATATGGGTCAATTAAGGGTCATATCCATAGGATTTATTCTTCACGTATGTTTAGGATAAGGATTGAAATCAAATAAGTATTTTATATTATTAGTATTAGTATTAGTATTATATTATTATTATTATTATTATATATTTTATATAATATAATATCAGTATTATATATTTTTTGTTATAGATTACTATTATATTGTTATATTTGTATTAATATATTATTAATATTAAAATTATTATATTATTCATAATATTATGTTATTATTTTGATATGACTATTATATTATTTTTAGTATAATTAAATTATTCCACCTATTAGATTATTAATATTTTTTTCAAATATTATAGTTAGTGAAAAATTATTATCCTTAATATTATATTATTATTAATAAAATATTATCAATATTTTTTATTTCTTTTGTTGCTACAGGGTTGTGGGTGAGATCTGCCGCTTGCAAGAAGTCCCACCTATTAAACCCTAGAGTAGAGTTGAACCTGAGACCAATGGGGAGAAAACCCACTGCCCAAGCCAACGATACTACCCATTCGAGCCAAAATATTATCAATATTATTAATATTAGTATTAAATTATTATATTATTTACTATTATTATTAAATAGTTATTAATGGACAAAACAAGTTTCACAAACTTCAAATAATAATTTTGTTAATTAAGATCTGTATTTAATAATTACAATTATAGAATATAAGATATAATAATTAAAATATAATGTATATATAATAAGTATAATTAAATTAAATATAAGTTAGCTTGCAATATATAAAATATATATTGTATATTAGTTATATATTATATTAAATATTTATATTGAATGATTTCGAAAATAAAATATAATATGTAGTAATATTATTTGAATTTTTTTTTGACATTATATCTATAGACATCTAAATTTAATCACTCCCATATGATTAAATTTACTCCCCTTTCGTCTATCATATTAAATATTAATTTAATATTACTCCTTTTGTCTCATATCTGTAAAGTATTTAATTTAATAATTAAATGCTTTATCTTTCATCTTCTTCCTCTCTAAATTAAATAAATACACCAATTTATTTAATTTAGTCATTTTTTTCCCCTTTTGATTTAAAATCAATTTAAAATTCTTTCATTTTCTCTCTCCTTGTCACATCCTCCATGATCTTGCTCTAATCTGAATTAATTTAATTAATTCATGATTATGATGTGCATCCTCTTAATCAAAGATTAATGTCACATCCTCCTACATTTGCCACTTGCCTCTAATCTTCCATTAATTATTTTAATCCAATATTTGCACAACCTTAACCAAAGTCATTAGCCATATTTAGCACCACATTTTTAGTCAACCTTTGTATTTATTTCTTTTTAGCATTGACCCTCTTTCCCATGTGAATTTTTCATTCACATTTATTTATCCTAGATTCCCCTCTTTTATATGTGAATTTTTAATTCACATTGTATCTTTCCAAGGCTTCTAGAACCTTGGACTTGTCACAATCTCCACATGTGATCAAGTCCCACCTTCTTGGAGCCCACCTTTTATCCTTTAGACTCTCCTAAGAATGTGAATTTTTAATTCACACTTATTTCTCCAACCACCTCTCCTTTTCCCATGGAGTTTTTGAGGAATTCTAAAATTCCTCAAATGTCCCTTTCACTCTCACTTGGGGACAAGAAACTCCTTTTTGAGGAAATCTTGTCACTCCCCAAGGTACTTGGAAGGTAATTGTCCTTCCTCCACCTCATGTACCTTTTTGCCACCTCACTCCACCTCATCTCTTCCTAGCCACTTCATCATCCACATGTCAAGATGTGAGGGCTTGTGAGTTCTCAACCCACCATAGCCCTCCATCTTGACCTTGTTGGATGAATCTCAACCATTGAATTCTCTAGAGAATTTAATTTCTCCTATAAATACCCCCTCCTCAAGGGCATTTTCAAGACTTTCATTTTGAGCAACCTTATGCTGCCAATTTTCATTTGCTATCATTTAGTCATGTATTTCAATCATTTTGCATAAGTTGATCTTGCATTTAGGAACTCAAGAAGCCATTTAAGGAGCACACAAAGTCATCCAAATCAAGGGCCAACCAAGGAGTCTTCAACAGCAAGGGAGGTATAACTATTTGCATTTACTTCATCTATCTTCCTTCTTGTTTTATCACTCTTTAGGCTGATCATTGAACTATTCTTGGTATATTATCATTTGCACTTTTAGTTATTTTGCATATTAGAGTAGGGTAAAATTCTAAGGTACACATTTATGGCACGCCCGGTGGGACCCACAAATAGGTTCCTGCATTTAACCTTCATTTTTGCTAAGTTATTTTGTAGGAAAAGGTCGCAGAAAGGCGGAAGCGCCCTCTGCTTTACTACAGAAAGGTAGAAGCACCCTCTGGTTTACTGCAAAAAGGCGGAAGCGCCCTCTGCTTTACCACAGAAAAGCGGCAGAAAGGCGGAAGTGCTCTCTTGTCCGCTACAGAAAGGCAGAAGCGCCCTATATCTGACAATTTCATATTCTTCTAACAGTTTGCTGTAGCTCTTTTCCTCTAACCTTTTGCTACAGAAAGGTGGAAGCGCCCTCTTATCTGATGCAAAAAGGCGGAAGTGCCCTATATCTGACAATTTCATATTCTTCTAACAGTTTGTTGCAGCTCTTTTCCTTTAACCTTTTGCTATAGAAAGGTGGAAATGCCCTCTTGTCTGCTGCAGAAAGGCGGAAGCGCCCTATATCTGAAAATTTCATATTCTTCTAACAGTTTGTTGTAGCTCTTTTCCTCTAACCTTTTGCTACAGAAAGGTGGAAGTGCCCCCTGTTTTTGCTGCAGAAAGGCGGAAGCGCCCCCTGTTTTTGCTACAGAAATGTGGAAGTGCCCCTGATTTTACTGCAAAAAGTTGTCAACGCCCTTGTTTTTGCTACAGAAAGGTGGAAGCGCCCCCTATTTGGTTGCAAAAAGGCGGAAGCGCCCTCTTTTTACTACAGAAAGGTGGAAGCGCCCCAAAACAACACAATTTAGAAGGTAAAACATTCATTTTAGCTTCATTTTTGCTCTCATTTTTTGCTATTTTTGAGTAGTAACCCTCTAACATTGTTTTGGCAAGCATATTGGGGTTTTTTGCTAATGTTTTACAGCATATTATGGTGTAATTGACCAAGAACGAAGAAAAAGATAGCTAACAGTTGTTTGCAGGGCCATCCATTTGATCAGATTTTCAAAAATTATCCTTGTTGTTTTGGAACATAGTCTAATTAGGGGGAGTAAACTTCATTGCTTGATGTGATTGTTTATTCTTGTGTTACCCAAGGGGGGCATTAATTTGTTTTCACTTTCCCCTTGCACTTCGTGTGAGCCTGAGGAGTAGTTGGAAATGGTTAGTGTCTTCTTTTTAGTGGGACCTGCTTGGGGATTTCATCACCCCAAGGGACGATTCCGACCACGCGTACCGGCGGGGTATATAAATGGGGGAGAACAAAAGTTGTACCCCAATTCAGTCACGTCATAATTGGCGGAGTGTCAAAGCTAGAGTGATACCTAGATAGACGTGAAGAGTTGGTCCGAGCCTTTCAGTATCTCGCTGGGGTTCCCAACTCATGCTTGTGACGGGCTAGTGTTCACGATTGTGCCTCATGTACCGAGAGTATATCGAGGACTCCCTAGAAGCCTTGTGCATCTTAGATTAAGACCTTGTTTGGCCATACCCTTAACATTAATCATAGGATTATGCTTGCTTAAAGTGTTTTCTTGTGAAAAACTCATGAAATCTTTGATACATTGGCCTTATTTCATTATTTTGAGTCCTTGCCATAGCCATTTCCATCAAAACCAACCTCTATTTTATTGCAGAAAGGTGGAAGCACCCTCTGTTTTATTGCAAAAAGGTGGAAGCGCCCCCTATTTTTGCTGCATAAAGGTAGAAGCGCCCTCTATTTTGCTGCAAAAAGGCGGAAGCACCCCTATTTTTGCTGCAGAAAGGCGGAAGTGCCACTGATTTACTGTAGAAAGCTGTCAACGCCCCTGATTTACTGCAAAAAGCTGTCAACGCCCCTGATTTTTGCTACAGAGGGGCGAATTTGCCCGCCTGAACACCCAAAATCACCCCATTTGGATCCGTTTAGCCTCTAAACCATCGTTTAATCATTCCCAACCATTATCTCATCATCCCAAGCCTCCGTTATATCACTTTAAGTCTCCCAAGACTGCCATTTGATAAGTTTAAACCTCCATCTTATCATTTCAAACCTCTATTTAACCATTCTAAATCCCCATTCATTATCCATAATCATCTTCAACTCACCCTTCATTTTTTAATTTCCCCATATTCCATTCAAAAGTCCATACCACCACCTAGCGGACATCATAATTTTACCATTTACATCACCAAATACCACTCATAACCAAACTGCCATAACCTTGTGTTACAAAGAGGTTACCCAAATGGACCATAGCACTTGAATTTGATTATTAGTCTTTAACTTCAACCCAAATCAATTTTCTTCCATCTTGAGATAAATTCGGTGTTGTAAGTTATCATCCTCAGGATAATCAATCCATTCCTATCTTAAGGTGGATTCGGTGTCGTGATCATCCTCTTAATCAATCAAAGCTCTAGGTCACTAAGGGTAACTTCCTTTGGTTAAACTCAAGGTCTCTCTCTCACATCTTTCATCATCCAATCATACCCGTCCAATCATCCAAATCTATCAAAACCAATCATTTGATCAAATTGTCCAACCAATCAAATCACATCCGTTCAACCAATGCAATCCTATCGTTCTTAATAATCTAAGCTAATTCAATCAAAATCCAATCTAGCCAATCAAATCCGATCCAATCAAAATCTGATCCAATCCAATATATCCAAACAAAAACTGATCCAAATCCAAACCCCCTCACAATCCAATTTCATCCTATCACAATCAAGTCACTTGTCAAGATCATCTTTGTAATCCACCCATAACACATTTGCATGCCCGTTCAAACTAGGTCACAAGCTAAGAGACAAATGGATTCCCAAGCGAACACGTCCCAAGACCTTAATAACAATACAAATCCCACCGATGGTGCAAATATCGCTCAAGGTCCTAGCAATGTCGGACCCCAAGATCCTCATAATGGTACTTCATCACACTCCAACACTGAAAATCAGAACAACTCACCACATGGTGAAGAGAGTATGGCTAATCAACCTGAACTCACACTTGAGGAACATTTTAGTAATCCCGCCAATGTGCAAATGACTGACCGTCTGCTTGAAAAATATGGAGAAGAAATTTTGGCCCACCTAATTGAGAAGGGTGTCAAACCCCCCCAGGTGTTGACTTTTCCAAATATGGGAGTCCCCCATCTAACGTTCTCCAAAATGCACCAGAAGGTTCATACTTCCCCAATGTCCCTCCAGTTGAGGGTTGGCATCAACCTGGATTTGGCAATGTTGTTCTTTATCAGGTTAACCATCCCCCACATGCTTCAACCTCAGTTATGGGAAGTCCTCAAATGCCTAATCCCAATAATCCTTTTGCCTATGGAATGCCACAAAATGTTCCACCACCCCCACCATTAACCCTAACAGCACTCCCTCTTTAAAATCAACCTACAGTCAACACTGGGGGCGCACCCTTTACCACATCGCTTCCACCTTCTAGGGCCACAAATCCACCACCATCTTCGTATACATCTCAACAGCTTCACCAATCGAACATTCTGCCTCAATTACCTCCACAAGGCACACCCCAGCTGAACATTCCAAGTGGTACCCAACAACCTCCCTTACAAAACGCTTCTACACTACCTCAACCATCTCATTAACAATAACCCATACATAATGCTTTGGTCTCTTCACAACAACCACCCTACCAACCACAAGGCAATCCATCTCGACCTATTGCTCAGACCATATCACCCTTTCTCACATCCATTATGCGTCCACAGGCTCAACCACAACGTAATATCCCATCTCGACCCATACAACAGTTGACATCACATCAACAACCCCCTCAACACTGCTACTATCACAATCAGCAGCAATTTCACCAACAACTGCCCTATTCAACCTCCCAACAATCACAACAGTACCCTCAACACCAACAAACCAATACACAACATCCCATCCAAGCTTCTCAACAACTTACCCCACACTTTTATCCGACAAATTTGTACTATACCCCACAACAACAACCCCCATATCAACAAAATCCCCCATCTTACCAGCAAGGCATGTCATCATCCAACCATCCAACTCCATATTTCAACAATCTGACGCTCTCTCAACAAGATCCTTTATCATCCTATCATCAATATCCCCCCAACCCACCACCGGCCAACTCGGATCTGTTGGAAATCAAAGCCGCTTTGAAGGATCTTCAAGCTGAGACCGGCAAACAATCATTCAAATTTGAAGACATATTCCCATATCCATTTGATCCCTCCATCTCATTAATCCTATTTCCTAAACATTTTGAAATACCAAAGTTTGACAAATACAAGGGAAACAAAGACCCTAAGGCTCACTTGCAGGATTTTTACTCCCAATGTCAAGAAGTCATGTACAACGACAACTATCTCTTGTGCCTATTTCCACGAAGCCTGATAAGCCATGCCTTGGATTGGTTCATGACCCTCGAAAAAGGGTCCATAAAAACTTTTGCTGACCTATCAGAAAAATTTGTGTCCTACTTCTCTTTCAATTTGGAGGACACAGACACCTTAGATCTCCTCAAAGAGAAACAATGTGAGGGGGAAACCTTTACTAGCTACCTACAAAGGTGGCGTGCATTAGCAAGCCAAATGAAGACCCCTCTGAAAGAAAAAGACATGGTCACTCTTTTCGTAGAAAATTCTCACCCCAACATGGCTCATAATTTCAGGTTACACTGTGTCACCACTTTCGCAGAGATAGTGGAAAAAGGACCCATCCTTGAACGTGCCCTTATTACCAAAGGGCACATCAAAATACATAGTCATGATAAAGAGAGGTCATTTGGCGATAAACCACGATTCTGGAACAAGAACAAGAATGTAGTGAATGACGGCGTGACAGACACTAAACACGTCCAAGTGGCTAATGCATCCCAAAAACAACAATCGTCTATACCTAACGCCATCTTCGTACCACAGGGGGCACCTCGTCCTCCTCAACAGTCAAATCAAAATAGCCAAGGGAACACCAAGCGCCAGTATGGTCAATTAGGGGAACCTCTGAGTGTTGTCTTTAATAAGTTGTTACAAATCAATAGTTATCCCATCACATATCCTATCACCAAGCCATTTGACGAATCCAAACCCAAGCCCGCATGGTTTAAGGAAAATGAATATTGTGAGTTCCATAGAATCAAAGGACACTCTTTGAATAAATGTCAGGGTCTAAAAAACTATGTCCAAGATCTCATTGATTGAGGAGATATCAAGGTTGACCCCAGTCAAGCTTCATCGTCCAATTCTCAATTGCAGATATATCAAAATGCCTTTCCAAACCATAACCAAAGCCCTAGCACCTCCAACAATAATCCTCAAAACAACAGCACAAATAACATTAGCTATAAGAATGTACCCCTCAATTACAAGGGTATCATTCATTACATTGAGCAGGAAGAACCTCGTGTATCCATGATACATGTCAAATCCAAGGATTCTCAGTGTGTTGTTACCACACGATGAGCCCACATCACTGTCCCTGCAGCCTCTGCACCTACCCAATCAACTCCTGTAAGCTCTTAGTACAACATCCTTGATCACTTAGGAAGGACCCCTGCACATATCTCCAATTTGGATTTACTCAAGTCTTCCCCTATACATCAAGAAATCCTCAACAAAGCCCTAAAGGAAACCCATGTGCCAAATGACATCGACCCCACACAATTCCAAGCTTTGGTGGGACACTTGGCTTTATCTCATCAACTGCACTTCAGCCAAAACGATATGCCAAACATCGATGTCAATCATAATCACCCTTTACATATCGAAGTCATGGTTGCTCGTCATAAAATAAAAAGGGTCTTGGTAGATAATGGCTCTGCTCTCAATTTGTGTACTCTAAAATTCATAAAACAAGTGGGGTATACTCAAGAAAATTTGAGTAATCAGATTATCACAATAAAAGCCTATGATAATGCAGAAAGAAATTCAGAGGGGATTATCAGTCTTCCCATCCAAGTGGGACCTGTGCTTCAGTACACTACCTGTCATGTCCTTGATCTGGACTTGCCATATAATCTCCTCCTTGGCCATCCATGGCTCCATGCTATGCAAGTTGTCCCCTCCACATACCATCAGTGCCTAAAATTCCCAATCAACAGACAAGAAGTCACCATCTATGTTGATCCCCAACCATTTGAATATTGCCGTGCTTTAGAAGCGTCATTTCCCCATTTACATTATTGTCCCGGGTTTGAAATGTGGGCATCCTAGTCATCATCCGCTAATCCACCCTCCACTGCGATCACCACTCCATCCTCCACCACTGATCCTACAGTCACCAAAGTCCAGATCATTGACAAAGGGTGTGGTGAATACGAAATGCATATTGCTCTCAATGTAGCAACCATGCCACCATCACCACACGAGTATGGTCAACCATCACATGCTACTCCAAAGGAAGACAAGACTATCACCTTCAGTGGTAAAAACATCCCTACCACCACTTTCTGATCCCCGAGTGTCAAGATAGATGCACAAGAAGAGGACATAAGCCAATGGGTCTACTGAGAAGAGCCCAAACCAGAGACTCCTCTAAAGAAATATTTTCAAGAAAAGTACCCTTGGCCAACAAAGTTCGTGGAAAAACATAACTATCAAGGTGGGGGCCTAGGAAAAGAAGAACACGGGCAGTTGCAACCCATTGATACGTCCAAGCTACTGAAGAACATAGGCATTGGGTATGACAAAAAATAGAAAAAGCCCTACAACATCGTCTAATACTTCCAATAGTGTCACCGTGGACAATGGCTCATTGGAAGACATACCGGAGGAGGAATCCATCATACATGCATACGATGACGTCGATCATACCGACTTATCATCCATGTTTGAATGCCTATCCGTCTACACTATTAGCCTATCCCTTTGTCACCCTGAGCTTATTGATTGGGACCTACATAATAGCACACCTATCAATATGTCTGTGGATACATATGTCAACCTTATGGGATTGGGGGAGGATGAACACTCCAGTCACAAAAATAAGAATAAGAAAAGTAAAAGGTGGTCATCTAGTGAAAACCTCCCTGAGGCACTTCCTGACCTTGAAAAAGTAAAAATAAAGGACGTATCTGATGGCGAAAACCTTGAAGAGGCACCGAAAGATGGAGATGTTCATCTTCCCCTTATGGGAACTCAGTTATCTACCCGATCATCTATTCTGATTGAAGAGGCTCAAGAAGTTAATCTGGGCACTGCTGAAAGTCCTAAAATCACCTATGTAGCTAAGTCACTCTTAGAGAAAGAGTATTTGGTCATCATGCAGCTACTCCATGAGGGAATCATTAACATTGCTTGGTCATACTCAGACATGCCAGGCTTGGACCCCGCCTTAGTGGTTCTTCACTTAGACATTCGCCTAGACGCCAAGTCTGTCAAACAAAAGCTCCACAAGATGCACCCGTAGGTCACATTATTAGTCAAAAAAGAATTAGAGAAGTTACTAGAGGCGGGTTTTATCAGACCGATTGACTACTCTGAATGGATCTCCAATATAGTACCAGTTGCCAAACCAAATGGAGACATTCGGGTCTGCACAGACTTCAAGGATCTCAACAAAGCCTGCCTGAAAGACAACTTCCCTCTGTCTAACATTGACATGTTGGTCGACCTCACAGCAGGACATTAGATGCTATCCCTTATGGATGGATTCTTCGGTTATAACCAGATTCGAATTGCACCAGAGGACCAACACAAGACCACTTTTACAACACCTTGGGGTACTTTCTGTTACAATGTTATGCCCTTTGGTCTCAAAAATGCAGAAGCAACATATCAGAGGGCAATGATGGTCATCTTCCATGAGCTCATCCATATCATCATGGAAGATCATGTCGATGACTTGTTAGGAAAATCCAGAACACGAGCAGAACATCCTGCCATCCTGAAAAAGATATTTGAGCAGTTAGAACATTACAAATTGTGGCTAAATCCAAAAAAGTGTGTCTTTGGAGTCACGTCAGGAAAGTTGTTGGGCTTTATAGTCTCTCACAGGGGCATTGAGGTTGATCCCACCAAGGTAAAAGCTATTCTGGACATGCCACCTCCACACAATCTGAAGCAGTTAAGAAGCCTCCAAGGGAAGATGCAGTCCATCTGTCGGTTCATAGCCCAGCTAGTAGATAAATGTCAGCCATTCACTCATCTTTTGAAAAAATATTCCACCTTCCGATGGAACCAACAGTGTCAGATGGGTTTTGATAAAATTAAGGAATATTTAGCTCATCCCCCGGTCTTGATGCCACCTATTCCAAGAAAACCCCTCCTGCTCTACATCTCTGCTACTTCAATCACACTAGGGGAATTATTGGCACAACATGATGAGTCATTCAAAGAGAGGGCAGTCTACTACATCAGTCGAACATTGGTCGGCTATGAGTTAAATTATTCCCCCATGGAAAAGGCCTGCCTTGCGCTAGTCTTCAGCACACAGAAACTTCGTCATTACATGCTCAGTCATCTGGTCAAATTAATCGCTAAAATTGATCCTTTGAAGTATTTGTTATCTAGAACCACTTTGACTGGCCGCATGGCCAAATGGGTCATGCTCCTAAGCGAATTTGGCATAGAGTATGTAGAGCGAAAAGCCATAAAGGGACAGGTTATAGCTGATCAATTGGCTGAGGCACCATTAATAGATGCTTACCCTCTAGACATTGAGTTTCCAGACGAAGAAGTCTACATGGTCACATAAACACCAATTTGGACACTATACTTTGATGGCTCATACACGCATAGTGGATCAGGTGCAAGAATTTTATTAATTACCCCTCAAGGCGACTACATTCCAAAATCATTCAGGATAGCATTCTCATGTACCAACAATATGGCAGAGTATGAAGCTCTCCTCATCGGCCTTAGAATTGCAAAGTAGTGGCACATTACTCATTTTAAAGTCTTTGGTGATTCTTTGCTAGTCATTAGGCAGGTTAATGATGAGTTCCTAACCAAAGATGATAAGCTATTACCCTACAAGCGCATGGTGGATGATTTCAAGAAATATTTCACCTCTATACAATTTGACCAAATCCCTCGGGTACAGAATAAAGTAGCGGACGCAATGGCCACTATTGGTTCTCTGATTGACATGCCTAAAGACCAAACAAAATGTGAGTTTCTTGTTGAACAACTTTTAATCCCTGCATATGATGTTCCTGAGACTAATATGGTGTGTGATATTGTAGGTCCCACCTCCCCTTGGTATCAAGACATATACACTTATCTCCATGATAATGTCGTACCCCTAGAACTTACATGCAACCAACACAAATCCTTTATCCATCGCTCTTCCCGATACACCATTGTTGGTGATACGCTTTATCGTCGTGGGTATGATGGAATCCTCCTTAGATGTCTAAATGAGACCGAAGCCCGCACAACACTAATGGAAGTACATGGGGGTGTCTGTGGAGCTCACTCAAATGGTATGGCTTTGGCGAAAAGAATCCTATGAGCTGGATATTATTAGCCTACATTGGAACATGATGCTTGTGAATTTGTAAAGAAGTGCCTTCCGTGCCAACAACATGCAGATTTGATTCATGCCCCGGCACAAGATCTTCAACCCCTTCTGGCACCATGGCCCTTTTCTCAATGGGGTTTCAACTTGATTGGTAATATTTACCCACCATACTTCAATGGCCATACATTCATAATTACCGCCCTTTGAATGCTTCACTAAATTGGGTGGAAGCAATACCACTCCTGAAATCACCGGCATCCAAATCTCAAAATTTATCCTTTACCATATTCTCTGCAGATATGGTATCCCATCCACCATCCTTTTTGATAACGGAAAACCCTTCAAAAACCAAGCCATGAAACACCTTTGCAACACCTTTCATGTCCAACACCGTTGGTCAATGCCTTATTACCCCCAAGATAATGGTCAGGAAGAAGCAACCAACAAGACCTTTATCTGCATCCTCAAAAAGGTTGTCAATAACACTGGCTGAGATTGGCACCTCCATATTCATGTTTCCCTCTGGGCATATCGCACATCCATCTGCACCCACGACAAAGCGCCACCTATATACTGAGTATGGTGCTGAAGCCATCTTGCCAATTGAAGTTGAGCTTCCATCACTGAGGATTTCTCTAAAGAATCTTATCAGCGAAGAAGATGCTTGAGTTGCACGGCTTGCACAGCTAGAATTACTGGATGAACGAAGAATAAAAGCCTATGATCATCTGCAAGCATACCAAAACTGCCTCAAACGTAACTACAATAAAAAGGTCCGTCCTCGATAATTCCAGGTTGGTGAACTTGTTCTTAAGGAGAATCAACATGCTCAACAAGATCGTGATAAAAAGGGAAAATTTGAGGCAAACTAGTTAGGGCCTTATATCATAGCTGCCAAATATGGATATGGGGCCTACAGATTGATTACTCTTGAAGGAGATCCCCTTGATGAACCCATCAATATCATGCATCTGAAGAAGTTCTACACCTAAATCCGCTCGGTAACCCCACCCAATCAAAAAAATCAAAAAAATAAAAAAAGTAAAAAATCCAAAAAAAATAGTAAAGAGAAATAAATTTGTCCTATGGTGAAAACCACCTCTTGGTGGTGCCTTGGATAAGTATGGATGGTGAAAACATGGTAACAAGCATCATCCGTAGAGGGATTAATCATTATCTACCTGACATCCTAATTATTTTATGCTTTCATCTGCACTATCATCCTCACCCACCTCATCCTAGGCCACCTGGTATATATAGATTGGGCATTGGATGACCCATCTAGCCTATCCCCCATCCTGGGCTTTTCAGTATCCCACTTTCAGCTTGTGTCATTCATTCCCTTTGTCCATCAGTCAGTGTCATCATATAGGATCATCCATCGTGGTCAACCTCCATCTAGATCTCATCCTTCCATGGTCTTTTCATCGAACTACATTGCCCCTGCGCTTTCACGTAGGCAAGGTTGGTCATTTGATCCTCCCCCGGGGCATTTGTCTGTTGTGTTTTGTGTCCTTCATCATCGGTCCCCATTGTCTTCTTTCCGCTTTATCCATGGTCCTTTTCATGAACTACGAGGGCTTTGCGCTTTCATGTAGGCAAGGCTAATCTATGATCAGCCTCCGAGCCCCTAGGTCTGTAGGTTATGTCGTTTCTCCGCCTTGTGTCCTGCCTCATTTGTGTCGTATCATCAAGCCATGTCCTTACCTAGCTAAAACTTAGCAAACAAACCCCACTTGTATCATGAGAGTTAATTAGTTTTGAAACATCTCGCGTCATAATGATCGTTTAGTTTAGTTTATCCATCATCTGTGGTCTTAACATGATGCATCCTTCCTAATCGACCTCATCAATCCCATCCATCCCATTGATCATATGGCAAAGGACATTTGAAATTAATTGTGATCTTTTGATACTTTTGGCTTTTGTTTATCATTTGAACTCCCTATCATCACTTGTCAAGGCCACCATGGTCCATCATATTATGGCGTGTTTTGATTAGTCCACATAGGGGCATATCTTGATCTATTGTTTGATTGTGTCTTCTTGGTTGTCCCACGTAGTACCCACCAAGATCCTTGTGGTCTTGTGTTACGCTGGGGCATCCTTTTGTGCTTGTGGTTCTCTCAATACCTGGCCCGACCAAGGTCTTCATGACTTTGGGGTGTTGGGATAGCCTTCTTGTCTGGTGTGTTTGTTTCATGCATTAGACACTAATCTACCTCGGTCCTCCATACCTTGGTGTATCGTGTCTTATGCTATAGCAAAAACCAGTGCTCCAAAGATGGAAAATTGTACTAGGATTGCATTTCATAATCATGACCATTGCATTACATTCATCCTATGATTTTGGTTGTGCAAATATTTCTCCTCCATCCCCTATTCTTCTCAGGATACTAAAAGGTTTTTAACATGTGCACACTCACACCATGCCCGCATTCATCTTCCACTATCACCTAGGGCCTTATTGACACTTATCATGAAAAAATTACATTTGCACGCTATGTTAGGTTCATCCATAATATCGCCACCTGCAATATGAAGTGTTAGGTCCATCATTAATACTGTCATAATACATCCATTACATCCTGCATCACACATATTAGTCAAACATGCATCATAAGCATATAAAACATAAGCATTTGTCGCATCATCATAAGCATATCCATATCTACCTTAAACGTATACATCATAGGCATTCATCATACATGAAAACAAAAATCACCATACATTACATCTTGCATCACACATATTAGTCAAACATGCATCATAAGCATATAAAACATAAGCATTTGTCGTGTCATCATAAGCATATCCATATCTACCTTAAATGTATACATCATAGGCATTCATCATACATGAAAACAGAAATCACCATACATTACATCCTGCATCACACACATTAGTTGGCATGCACAAAAATCCCTCAAAAACATAAATATATATAAATAACAACATCCATACATGTAACATCCACAAAAGTCATCATAGATGACTGCCATCATATGACCATCCACATATGCATCAACACAATCATCTATAGATCTCAAATCCATCACATACATAAAACATGAGGTCAATAAGAGCTATCGTATATATAAATATACCACAAATCCATAGTACATCTCATAGTCAAGACTAACATATAATAATGTTGTCGATGTCATCACAATCTGTGACCATCATATACAAAAATCATCCAATCAAAACACCAGTACACGGTCCTATAAATATCCACTGCACCTCTGCACTATCCATCTACCCTACACCTGTCAAAAACTCAGTAACCTGTCACCTCCCAAATGAACTCCCCACATCTGATCTCTATCAAGACTCAGGTCCTGCTCCCTTGCCTGGTGAAACCCCTGGTGAATCACTGTAACCCCAGGTCCATGTCCCCAATGACTGAGACGGTGCTGGCATCTGAGGTGTCTGCCGGGTATAACGGAATGTCTGCTGGGCCGGATCAAGAACTGCATAATAATATGCAGCCATCCAAAATCCTGCCTCTCTCATGCTATCCTCTCGCTCAGCAACCTAGACCCGAGCGGAATTTCACTCATGACGATACCTGTCTTGGTCCCTGGTAATGGCTCTCCTCTCCTAGTCCCATGCCTCCTGATCCAACCGACTCTATGCCAGCTTTGTGTGTAATTGATCCCTCATCTCCTCTACAGCCCCTGCCCATGCCACCACTGCATCTCTATCTCTCTCCACAACCTGCATATCTGCTCCTGGCATCCCACCCTCACCCTGACCTATTGGTGCACGAGCCATC
>VDFB02075321.1:387563171-387800232 GCA_007258455.2 Sequoia sempervirens
AATTGAGTTGGAAGAATTCAACATTAACTGTAGAGAATTATATAAAAACAGTTTGAGCTAGACAAACAATCTCTATATGCGGCTGCGGCAGAAATAGTATTTCAAACTATTTACTTACAGATTTAAATTCTGAGACCTCTGTACTTTTTTTTTTTGTATTAAATATAGTTCATGAAACATTGTACATTATACCTCCATCGTTATGTCTTGAGGCCTTACTTTGAAACAGTATAGCTGCTGTTTTTAACAGCCTTTTATATCAATTTTCTGAAGATCACAATATTACATTATATGCTTTTCTTCCCTGATTTGCTGCTGTTATATTTCCTTAGAATTTAACAGTTCCTCCTTATATGGTGTGCTATCTTATTTGCTGCTGTTATATGTTTTCCTTCCATGTTTTGTTGCTGTTATATGTTTTCCTTCCATGATTTGCTTCTGTTGAACGGTCAAGGCTTGATGTTGACTGCCTCAATTCTGTTTCTTTCCCTCATTTTCTGTTTTAGTTGCTTAGCTAATTTGCCCTTTGAGAATCCGAGTGTCCAAGGGACATGTTCTTGTTCTCACTGTATGACTCCAAGTCATTCCACCCTGCAAGGATTTCTGCTGCCAACATCTCGTCCCTGGAGAAGACTTCCTCTAATTCCATGTTTTCGTTTGTGTACAGCTAATTGGGTGCTCTGATTTCTTGGATCTCCTTTCCAGCTTTAGACTTCACATTGAACTCTTTCTGAAAAGCATCCATTGCAGCCATAAAGGTGTCTAGAGTGGGCTATCCAAATTGCCAATTATGCTCATATTTTAGTTCCTTTTGCTTGATCAGTACCACCAATTTGCCTTCCGAGGCCTTTACAGTCTTGATAACCTGTGAAGCAATATAAAACATTGTGAGTCTTTTTGCTGACTCAGTAAGGGCCCTCCGTTGTCCATTGAATTTATCACCATTTCTCGCTTTCCATAGATGCCAAAAAGATTTCATTAGCTAAACAGTACGAAAACAAATTGATTTCTTTTCCCAATTTTTTATCATTACACGGTAAGATTAATTTCCAGTGAAGTTGGCCATTTGCATTCCAAATTACTAAGTTATTGCATAGAAGGATTCCATGTTTCCTTAGCATACAAACAACCAAAAAATATGTGTTCCACAGTTTCTAGAAGTCTGCAGATACTGCAGATTTCAATATCTGAGTGTTTCATTTTCACCGGAACTCTTTGGAGCAGTATGAACCACCTAAAACATGCTTTCTTTGGATCAAGCATACTAGACCAGTTGGAGCTGAAGATTTCCAGCCACTCCTTGCTGTTTAGGTTAATTTTCCAGGCTTTAATTAGGTGCTCAGTTAGGGAGTCAGATTCTATTAGTTCATTGTATATTAATTTGTTTTGCAAGTCTTTTGTGAGATCATCATTAAGTCTGGTCAGGTTGAGAGGGGGAGACCTCTGTACTTTTGGAGCGGACGCATTAATTTATAAATTGTATCCAGATTGGCCTGGCTTTTCTTTGTGTCACATATGTAAGAAAAGATGGCCGACTCAATAAAGAAAGCAGGCACAAGAATCACTGCGTTTGTTACGTAGTGAGATGTTTGGTATAGTGGTTTATATTTGTTAAAGGGGGTGGTTATTGCATAGCTCATTAAAATCCTTTTAACTGCAAAAAGCAATGGTCACCATGCTGATGTTTATGAAGCCACGCTTTGAGGAGAACATCAGCACTTTGTAATTTAATTGTACAATAACACCACGTGAAATAGAAAGCAAGATATGTAAATAAACAGTCCGTGTGAATAACTCTTGCTTCGATTTTTTTAATATTTATTAATTATTTTCATGTTTTCTAAGCCAATTTTAATTGGGTATTGAGAGATTCTTATAGAAGCTTTGATAAGGTAGACATCTGAAACAATATATCAACATAGATTCTATGATTAACAATTTCTAAATGAGTACAAATATAAATGAAAATAATATTATATTAATTATTTTAAATATAATTAATAATTATTTATGTAAGCAAATGGAAGATCTTTGAAGCCGAGGAAAATGGGCATTCCGAATCTTTGATGAGCAAGGTGATGGCGTGGATGCGAGGCCCACATCACGGTCTAAGTTTGCCTCGAATAAGAAGAAAAGCGTGGAGGAGCCAAAATGGGAGGACTCCCCAAAAAAGCATGCGGATGACCCAGGGGGAAAGAATATTCTGGTCCCTCCCCCTGTTATTCCTGTCGGTGACTGTCCAAAAGATAACCTCAAGGGTGCAGCTGGGTCTGGTGACACGATCGGTGGGCAACGTAAGAAGTGGACCTCACTTTTTGGGGTTAAACCTAATGGTAAGTCATTTTTTCCCCCTGTGTGCAACATTTCCTACCCTACAGTTGGAAAATTTGCAATTTCTATTCCAAACGAGATCATTGATCATAATATTGCTATAATGGATAATTCCCTAGTTGGAAAATTCATGGGCCAAAGGCCAAATATTGAGATTGTTAGGGATTTCGTAAAAAAAAAATGGAGAACAAATGGTAGTGTCTCTGTTGTAGCTCTCCCAAAAGGTTTCTTTGCTTTTGAGTTCTCAAACAGAGAAGACATTAAGGCTATTAGATGCAGAGGACCATGGGTTATTGGAAAATCAACTCTCGCCCTTAAGAAATGGTCTTCAAACTTAGATCTAACAGACTCCATCTTTGAGACTGTTCTGGTATGGGCTAGGCTTCATGGCCTTCCTTTGGAATACTGCAACGAGGATGTTTTCAGGGGGATAGCTAGCTCCTTTGGGGAGCTACTATTGAATGACCCTATGATAGCACGAAGAAGGAGACTGGTGTTTTCCAGAATATGTGTGGGTGTTTCTCAGGAAGCGGATCTTCCCTCTTCTGTGGAGATCCACTCAAAACTTGGTTCTTGGTCATAGGCTATTGAGTTTGAGACCATCCCTTTTGCCTACTTCAACTACAAAAAATCTGGCCATTGGGTGAAGCATTGCCCCCTTAAGGTAGTAAAAGAAATGGAAAACCCCAAAAGGGCCTCAAAAGTGGTATGGAAAAAGAAGCAGGAAATTTTTTTTGTAACAGAGCCAGTGGGCAAGGCTGCTGTTACCCCTGATAATTTCTCGGGTGATGCTGGAAATGAAGGATCCACCACCCAGGTCCCCCAAGTTCTTGTTCCAGAGATTAAGTCTGTTTCTCAAGACAAATGGGAAGGAATGGATTGTAATGCTGGGAACTTGGCTCTAAGCAAGGTAGATGCTTCTCAATACAATATCTCGGATAATGCTGGTAATGAAGGATCTGCCATCCAGATCCCCCAAGTTTTGGTTCTAGAGCTTATATCTAATTCTCAGGACAAAGAGGAAAGTGTGGAATAGGAAGTTGGGAAATTAGCCCTAAACAAGTCGGATGATTCTATTGCCTCGAAGATGAGCCCCATCAATTGGGACCCCATGACACTAGGGCTGGACGACATTCCTACTCAGGGTCTTTCTCTGGAGGTAGGCATTCCCTTGATTGTGTCTCCGGTTAGGACAAATAACCCAGTTGTTGAATCCTATTCGGATGTGGCTTCTATTGATGTCGTTGAAGATACTTATTCGGACCCTAGCCAGGCAATATTTCTTGGTAGAAGTAACTCCTTGCCTTGTGGGAATGGGCTCATGGATACTCTCCCCTGGGAGTAGAAATTCCTCTCTGAAAAGAATGGGAATCCAGCAAAAAATCGGATAGTCAAGATGATACAGATAAAGAAGAGGTGCTATTAAAGAAAAAGAAGAAAAAATTGAAAATCAAAATCAAAATCACCCCATGTGGGATTTCAACAAGATTGAGAGAAAAAGCGGACTGTGGGGCAATATCTCTGGCCAAAGGAAGAAGACCCAAAAATTTGATAAGAGAGCACCATAGCTTTCAAGATATTGCGGATGGCTTCCAAAAAACCATCCCTGAGTTCCTTCTTTGTCCTAAATTCTCATGAAGTTATTGTCTTGGAATATAAGGGGACTAAATAACCCCTACAGGCAAGATATTTTACACAATTTTTCCCGGGACCAAAAGCCTGATATTCTCCTCATTCAGGAAACCAAAATGTTAAGTGAAAAGGTGGAAAAGATTTCTTTGTTCCAACACTATTCCATTCAGGGAAGTGATTCTGCTGGTGCCTCTGGTGGGGTTACAAATTTTTGGAACTGTAAGGTCATAAGAGGTGACCCTCTTTTTTCTTGTCCTAATCATGTTGCCACTAGATTTACTCACATAAGGAAAAACTTTAGCTGTATCCAGTCTAATATTTATGCTCCTAACTGCAAAAAAGCTCGGAAGGCTTTTTGGAAAGAGCTCGTTGCTTTCTGGAATATCTTTCAAAATGACCCTTGGGTTGTCATGGGAGATTTTAATTCTCCTCTCCTTCAGGGTGAGAAGTTTGGCAGCTCTCAGATCAATGAAGAAAGCAAAGAAGATCTCTTGGAATTCATCAACAATCAGGCCTTGATTGACCTGGACTTGCAAGGGAGCTCTTACACATGGTCGAATAGAAGAGTTATGTCTGATCTGATCCAGGTGAGACTTGATAGAACCCTTGTTTCTGATATTTGGATCTTAAATTATTGCTGCTCTTTGAAAACCCTCCCTAGGATTGGATCTGACCATTTTCCTATTAGTTTTATTGCTGACCCCTTAAAAATTAATAGGAATACTCCTTTTCGCTTTGAGAAGATGTGGCTTTCCCATCCTCTCCTCCGAGAGGAAATAAGGAAATGGTGGAATATTAAAATTAAGGGTACTGCCTTATTTAGAATCACCAAAAAACTAAGAGAAGTTAAAATGAATCTCAGAAAGTGGAAAAAAGAGTCTTTTGGCAATATCTTTCAAATCAAATCTGATCTTCAGTTTAGGCTGTCTGAAATCCAAAATAAAATTCAGAAGGAAGGCTACTTGAATGAAACTAAGGAAAAGGAAAATGAGATCCTCTCAAAACTTCATGAGATAATTGCTAGAGAAGAGGAATTTTGGAGACAAAGATCCAGAGCTCTCTGGCTAAAGGCTGGAGACAAAAACACCAGATACTTTCATCTTTCAGCATCTAAACACAGGGCAGCTAACAAAATTTTAGCAATTGTGGTTGATGGTAGAACTTATGAGGAGGAAGAGGATATTAGAAGAGAAGCTGTCCTATTCTTCAAGAACCTCCTGTCTGAGAAAGAGGGTATTAACTTGGAGGATCAAAATCAGTTACTGGAGGCTATCCCTAGGATTGTTAACTCTAGAGACAATGAAATGTTGACAGATATACCCACCAGTGAGGAAATTAAAAAAGTTGTTTTCTCTTTTGAAGGAAGCAAAGCACCTGGTCCTGATGGCTTCCCTTTACTTTTCTTCCATTGGTTCTGGGACATTGTTGGGGAGGATGTTGAGAAGGCGGTGGAAGAGTTCTTCCGCTCTAGAAATATTTTGAAGGAGTTAAACGCCACTTTCTTGGTTCTTATCCCCAAAAAACCTAGAGTGAGGATTTTGAAGGCTTCAGACCTATCAGCCTCTGTAATTCCTTCTATAAAATTATTTCGAAGGTGCTTACCTCTAGGCTGCTTCTCATTCTGCCCTCTATTATTGCTCCTCAACAGAATGGTTTTGTGCCTGGTAGACAAATTATTGACTCTATTGTCCATGCTCATGAGAATGTTCACTCCCTCTCGGTCTCTAAATCGGAAGGATTCCTTCTTAAGCTTGACATTTCGAAGGCTTATGACAGGGTGGACTGGAACTTTCTGTTTAAGATCTTAAAGTCTTTTGGTTTCAATGAAAGGGTTTTGCAGCTTATTGAACAACTCATTACTTCTGCTTCTGTGGCGGTTCTTATTAATGGATCCCCTTCCACTTTTTTCCGTAGTTCTAGAGGGTTAAGACAGGGAGATCCCATTTCTCCTATCCTCTTCACGATTATGGCTGAGAGTTTTGGTAGGAATATGAGTAAATTGGTTGCTCAAAGATCTATTATGGGGCTCAAACCGTCATCGAACAATTTGATATGCTCTCATCAACAGTTCGTGGATGACACTTTGCTGATGGGAAGGTTTGCTGTCTCGGAAGCTAAATAGATGAAGAAACTTTTGGATACCTATGGTAGAGCTTCTGGTCAGGTGATAAATAAGAAAAAAAGCTCGTTATATTTCTTTAACACACCTTTGCATAGATAGAGAAAGATAGCTGGAATTCTTGGTTGCAAGATAGAGTCCCTTCCTGCTACTTATCTGGGACTGCCTCTATGTTTAAAACCTCCGAATACTTTTTGGATCTCTCTGGTTGATAGGTTTGGGAAAAAACTCTCTGGATAGAAAGGAGCTCACCTAAGTCAAGCTGGAAAACTCCAGCTTCTTAAAGCTTCTCTGCAGAACCTCCCTATCTATGCTCTCAGTCTTTTTAAAATCCCATCCAAATATGCTGAAACCATTAAGAAGATTCAAAAGAGATTCCTTTGGTCTGGAGTCGAAGAAAGAAAAAGAATGCCTCTTGTTGGATGGGATTTGGTTTGCAAATCTAAAAAGGATGGAGGCCTTGGGCTAAGAAAAATTAGACTGTTGAACAAGTCACTCCTAGCTAAACAGATATGGAGACTTTTCTTTTCCTCTGGGGAATGGAGTGAAATAATTAAAAACAATTATTTGCAGAATAACAATTCCCTCAAAGACATTATTGAGAATCCCAACCTCCCAAAAGGATCAAGTTGTTGGAACTATATGATTGATGGGATAAAGGTGGTGAAACTGGGATTGAAATGGCAGGTTCGCAATGGTAACTAGATTAGATTTTGGGATGACTGTTGGCTGCGTAATGAACCTCTGTCTCAGGATGGGAATCTCAGTAGATGGGTTGAGTTTTGCAAAGATACTTTTGGCCTTTTTGTTAAAGACTACTGGCGGGATGGTAATTGGATCAATCTCCCCTTGATAAACCCTGTTTTGGTCTCTATTTACTCCTCCTTGAACGCTGTCAGACTATGCTTAAATCAGGAGGATAGTCTTATCTGGAAGTATGAGCCTTCTGGGTGCTTTTCTGTCTCATCTGCCTTTGCCCAGATTTCACATGCTCTTAACTCTCCCCCTCTGTGGTCGCAAGCCTGGACGAAGCATCTCTTACCTAAGGTTAACATCTTTTTCTGGTCTTTGCTGCAAAATAAAGTTCTTACTGTGGATAATCTTAGTAAAAGAGGTGTTTTGCTCCCTAATAGATGCTACCTCTATAAAAGCAATGCTAAATCGGTTAACCACCTCTTTATCCGCTGTCCTTTCTCCTCTTTGGTTTGGGACAAGCTTCTGAAATGCTGGCATTTTTATTGTGTCCCTCCGGAGTCAGTTGAGGATTTTTTTGTTCAATGGAAAGCCCCTTCTTTCAACCCCTTTATTAAAAAACTGTGGGCTTTCTCGTTCCCCCATGTGACTTGGGGAATTTGGAAAGAGAGAAACAACCGGATCTTCAGGGATAAGGAGTCATCGGAGGAAATTGTGTTTGAAAGAATTCTTAGGATGATTAAAGAAAATTTCTCTATTGTTCCCTTCAGGGAGGACAAGGTTGAGACTGTTGTTTGCTCTCCTTTTGACAGCCTGATTGCTAGGGAATGGAGAATTAAATGGGATATTTCCAATGCTCCTAATACGACCAAAAAATCCAAGGATGGAGTTTGCTGGAGTTTTCCTATGGAAGGCTGGGCCAAAGCCAACTTCGATGGCACAACCAAAGGAAACCCGGGGAAGGCTGGGTGTGGTGGGGTCCTAAGGGACTCGACAGGTAACTTTTTGGGAGCTGTTGCCACTCCTCTAGGGGTCCAAACTAATCACGTGGCGGAAGCGGCGGGGGCTTATTACATAATCAACCTTGCTGTGGGCATTAAATGTAAAAATTTATGGCTTGAAGGTGATTCAAAAAATATAATTGATAGCCTTTGTGGTAGGTCACAGCCCGCATGGTCGATTAAAAATTGGATTGAAGATGCTAAGGTTTTACTTAGTAAGTTCGATAGAATAAAAATAACTCATGCTTACTGTGAGGCGAACGCTGTTGCGGATTTTTTTGCCAATGAGGGAGTTAAGAGTGACAAAATCCTCACATGGCACAAAAAGATTGACCTCCACTCCAACGCTCAAGCTTTATTGGTGCTCGATGCGGTGAATGGAAAAGTGGCGGCTTCTTGTAATAATGAGGAAGGTACGAGTCATGAATAATAAAATTAGAAGACATAATGGGGCCGAGAGGATCTGGCAGATAAATTATTTACTTTGGCATGCTTTGTGGGTCCTGCGAAGCAAAGAAACTATCTGGAACAGGTTCTCCATCTGCAACAGTATTCGAACTGAGATCTCAAAAATGGGCGGGGAATGGAAGAGGGTTGAACCTACCAGTTTCAAGTCACACACCAAGAACACTAAAGCGTGGAGTAAAATAAGAAGGGGTGGCTTACTTCTGTTCATCGAGAAACTCCATGACCCCAAGGAGGAGATTACTGATTTCTTTGAAAAAAATTGGAATAATGGAGAGGTTCTCCTCTTTGGGAGGAAAGTTTAGATTGATGAAGTTTTGATAGCGGAGGTGACTGGCATTCCGATTGAAGAGCATAAATTTTTTAGAGACAGGAAATTCTCTGACAAAGCTGTGTTGAGGTTCCCTAAGTCTAAAATGGAGAAGCAAAAACTTGTCAAGATGACGAACAGTTACTATGAAGAGGACACTATAAAAGCTTTATGGAGAAAAGTGCTAAGGGTTATCATGGAGTACATCACTCTCGATGGTCGCTTCACTAGGGTTTATGGATATCACTTCGTGTTGCTCAATCACTTCCGGCATAAGGTGTGTGTTTCTATCCCTTTCTTCTTGCTCTGTTCCCTGAGAAATGGCTTTTCTGACCACAGTAGAAGCCCTAAAAGATACCCGATTCTTCACACGGGTCTTTTAAGGCTCATTTATGAGCACTTTCAAAATATGCCTGCCCTTCCAAACCCTATAGCCCCTTTGGAGCTTGATGAGGATGATACTAAGCCTAGTTTATCTTATTCTAAAGTTTCCCTCGACCGTGTCAAGAGCCCCTCACCTCCTCTGCCCCCCCTTCTACTTTTGGCCATTCCCCCCAGCCTTCTGGTGCCTGCTCTATTCTTGCCTCTAGCCGCACTAACCTTAATGCTAAAGTGGCGAGCTCTAGCTCCCCGGTTAATAAGTTAGTCTCCTACCCTGATGACTCTCCTGTTGTCTCTGCTAAAGTGGTCGAGGTTAGTCCTGAGGACCCCCACATCCCTCAGAATATTCAACATGAGAACTATAGCCCTCCTAGTGGTGTGGAGTTGGTTATTTTTGGGGTCAACTCTGATTGTGATCCTCCTTTTGACTTCGTGGGTACTGCTAAGAGTTGTTCTATGGACCAGTTTAATTCTGCCAAATGGTTATTTTATGAAATCAATGAGCTGAAAACAAAAAAATTGTCTCTCCACAATAAGTTGGGGGAAATTGAAGCCAAAGTTGCGGGGCTAATTCAGCTTGAAGCGGAGAAGAATACCACTGTGAAGGATAACACACAAAAGGACAACATTGTTGAAAATGATCTTGAAAAAATTAAAGGAACCGTGAAAAAAAATGTTGATCAAAACTGCAGAATTGCCAGACATAACTCTTTAATCATCAAAGCCATGTCCGAAAGACTGGAAAAAACCCAGAAGAGAGCTCTGATTGTCGACCTTGATCAGGAGAAAGACCAGGAGGAGGAAGCAGGGATCTCTAAGCGAACCAGATCAAGTACTAAAAGAAAAGCCCTGACCACCCCAAATATGACTCAGATCTTCATGGAGGGGGTCCAGGATATGGTGGACCTAGAAGAAGTTGCTGACGAGCTTTTGAAGTCTATGGATTAGCTGTGGCTGGGCCCAACTTTGTCTGTTTGCTAGCCGTTTATTATTATTTTTGCGGATTTTTGTGGTTGTCTGTTCTTGCTGGTTTTTATCTTTTTGGCAGCCTTTTTGTCTTTCTAATCTCCTTTGGTCTTAGCTTGTAATATTACTTTGTGGCTTCGGTCCCCTTTAAAACCTGTTGGCCCCTCTTTATCAAATAATTATTTGTAAGAACAATTGAAAACAGCTTTTTGTTACAAGTATGTAGATTGAATAATTTTTATTTTTATGATTATTTTTTATAAAATATAGTAAGGATATCATTGTTTACAATTATATATATATATATATATATATATAGAAGAATTATTTAATGATTGCAAACTAAGCAAGTAGAAGAAACGAGTATGTTCATTAATATGAAGCTTTTACCATAATAATTTGAGACATCTCGGTTAGAAATAATGTTACGTCTTTCTAAACCTTTTATGCACCATTAAGGGTAGGTAGTACCAAGAGTTTGAAGTACTTGGTTTAGAGAAATTTATCATTCATGTGTAGGAGGCTCTATTAACCTTCACATGTGGCATTAGAGATGTAATTGTGCATTAAAATATTTCATGTTTTATTACCTCACAACACTTAGATGATTAATTTAGCAATGAGACATTTGTTTCATGTCAAGAGATCAACAATGCCCAAAATAAATATATTGTTAGACTAGATATATTAATGACATCAAAATATGGTTTACACAACCTTCATAGCATCTCCTTTGACCCAAAGAAACAATCTAATTAATTAAATAAATCTATTATAATTAGTTTTGAATTAATACTAACAAGATAAATAATAAGCATGAATTGCATTGACTATTTTGTTGAATACTTGAATCCTTCCAATCAAAAATGAAAATTTAACACTCTAAAAATCCATATTTTCTAAAATCCACTTATGAACTAAGATCCCATAGTATTGAGTGTTGCACCCAGACCAAAATGAAATTTAAGATTATTATCTCGCTGTGCTTTATTTGATGTCAATTAGATTCCAAGAAGGTTCAAGAGTATCTTAATTCTTTATATATATTCGTGGAGCTTATCTTGGTCAATTTTTTTTTGTTTTGTTATTTAGTTGTGTTGGCGTTATTGCTCAAATTTCTTTCTCTTTTTTCTATCTAACCATGAAATTTGAAAAAAAATCAGAACAACTTCGTCAGGATTTGGAAGTACAATAATGTTAATTGTGAGCATGATGTCCCAACTCTTTCTATTGCAATTTTATTTAAAAATAAAATGAAATTATAAATCTTTGTTATCTTTAATGATTAATTTTTTGATTTGTCCCTTTTTTTATTAAAACTAGCATATATATATTATTTATTAATAATATATATAATACATCGAGAGATATCCTTCTTGAGGCATCTATTACACTTTTATGTGACTAATTCATTATAAAATAGACACCTCGAGAAGGATATCTCTCAGTGTATTATATATATATATAATAAATGATATATATATGTTAGTAGCATTCGTAGTGGGACATAAATGAAAAAATGATTAGTGTTCAGTTTACGCTTAGGGTTAGCTTTAAGGTTAAGTTCATGGTTAGGGTTAGGTTTAGAGATAAAATTGGTATTAGGGTTGGAGTTATTATTAGGGTTAGGTTTTGGGTTAAGTTTAGGATAATGTTTAGGGTTAAAGTTATGATTACAATTAGAGATAGAATTAGAATTTACATTGGGGTTATCATCACAATTAGGGTTAGGGCTAGGATTAGACATAGAATAAGGATGAAGGGTATGGTTAAAGCCAGGTTAGGGTTAGAGATAGAATTAAGATTAAGATTGGGGTTAATGTTAGGTTGGTAATAATTTTATTATTTTGAATAGGGTTAGGGTTAGGTTTAGAGATTAAATTGGTATTAGGGTTGGAGTTATTATTAGGATTAGGCTTAGACATAGAATAAGGATGAAGGGTATGGTTAAAGTCAGGTTAGGGTTAGAGATAAAATTAGGGTTAAGGTTGGGGTTAACATTAGGTTGAGAATAATTTAATTATTGGAAATAGGGTTAGGGTTAGGTTTAGAGATAAAATTGGCATTAGCGTTGGAGTTATTATTAGGGTTAGGCTTAGACATAGAATAAGGATGACGGGTATGGTTAAAGTCATGTTAGGGTTAGAGATAAAATTAGGGTTAAGGTTGGGGCTAACGTTACATTGGGAATAATTTTATTATTAGGAATAGGGTTAGGTTTAGAGATAAAATTGGTATTAGGGTTGGAGCTATTATTAGGGTTAGGATTAGGGTTAAGTTTAGGATAATGTTTAGGGTTAAAGATACTATTACAATTAGAGATTGAATTAGAATTTGGATTGGGATTATCATCAAAATTAGGGTTAGGGTTAGGATTAGACATAAAATTAAGGTTAGGATGGGAATAATTTTATTATTGGGAATAGGGTTATTTTTAGAGATAAAATTGGTATTAGGGTTGGAGTTATTATTTAGGTTAGGATTAGGGTTTGGGTATGGACAATATCATGATGGGCCAAAAAATGGTGATATGATGGGTATGTGTAGGGTTTGTGGCTAACGACTTTTTTTTAACCCAAAATTGATGAAACAAACAAGGTTTTTAAAGGAGATTCTCAGCTTTCCACCAATATAAATTATGTTTTACTTTGAATTTAATAAATAATTATTATTCATTTTATATTTGAATTATGACTAAAGTCCTAATTGATAGGTTGATTGAAAAGCATCTATAGCTTTCAAACGGTATCATATTTTTTGAATCTGAAACATGTGTCACATTGTATGCTTCACATACTATAGGAAATTAAGAAAAAATGAATTTCATGAAGTTTAACAAGTTAAGGTGGTGAACATATGAATTTTTATATTTTTAAATGTTGTAATAAAAAATTCATAATTAATTATTTACTTGGAAAAAAATTACAAAAAAATATACATCACATTGGGACATGAGTTCTCTACTTATATCTAAAATCTTATAAAAATTATTATCATTTTATTGTGGTTAGTTAGATGAACAACTACTTCTTATTTTTTCCCTGAAATTTAAGTACTCTGCGGTGAAATTTCAAATTTTCACCAAATAGATTTCAAAAAAACCTAGTAGTTTAGAAACTACATTCAATTTGCTACACATTTTATTCTTACATATTTTTGAAATAATAGAGATAACTTATTCAAATTTTTACGTTAAGTTTCCTAACCTTGATTTTTCTAAATTTTTCACCACTTAAGGGCCTATTCTTTCCATGATGATCCTGCACATATGTACCCTTTTTGTTCTTCAGGCAATGGTGCAAGATTTCATGTATCACTCTTTTTCAAAGCTGCCATGTCTTCATCCATAACAATCTTCCATGATTTTGCATCATTCATACCTAATGCCTCTTCTATTGATTTGGATTCATCCATGCTAGTATTCAAATAAAAAATACATCTCCAATCATCAAGCGATTACCTTTCATGTGGTTGTTTATGCCTTGTATACCTACGAACAAGTTGATTTGGAGGTTTTTCCTTGTCTTTTGAAGATTCAGAGCTAGATGAGCTCTTCTCAACTTGTCTATCCATGGGCCTTGATTCAACTTTCTTAGGTGTAGAAGGAAATTGAAACACATCTTCCTATTTTCTTTGTTCTGGCTATAATGTAAAGAAGAAGGTTTAGCTTATGTAAAAATAACACTTCTACTATGTATTACCTTCTATGCAACAGGATCCCAAAGCTTGTACCTTTCACACCATAATTGTATCTGATTAAGACACATTTCATAGCCTTGTTCTCCAACTTTGATCACTTCTCCTTTGGTACATGTATATATGTGTCACAACCAAAAAATATAAGATTTCTTAATGAAGGCTTGTGACCCAGCCATGCCTCTATAGGCATCTTATCAACAAGAGATGATGTAGGTGACCTATTAATTAGGTAACAAGTAGTAGCAACAACTTCAGCACAAAACCTTTGTTCTAGACCAACACCACTCAACATAATCCTAGCCTTCTCCATCAATTCCCTATTCATTCTTTCTATAACTCCATTCTATTGTGGATACTATGGAGTTATCTTTTTTTTATGAACACTATAGTCTTTACATAATCTATCAAAATCATTAGAGAAAAATTCATTGCCATTATTAGTCCTCAAACATTTTATTTTCTTTCTATTCTACAACTCAACCATTGCTTTAAATTCTTTATATCGACCAAAAATTTAGATTTACTCTTTATAAAATATACCCATGTCCTACTATAATCATCAATAAATGAAACATAATATGTGAATTTACCAATTAAAGGAACATCTATAGGACCAAACACATCATAATGAATAAGATCCAATACACCACAATATTTATGAGAACTCAAATAAAATTGAATGTGGTTTTGTTTTCCATAAATGCAATTCTCACAAAAATCAAATTCAAGGTTACAATCAGACAAACCTTCAACAAGGTTTTTATTTTTCAAGGTCCTTAGACCCTTTTCTCCAATTTGGAAAAGTCTTTGGTGCCATAACATAGTTTTCTCTATAGGTAACTTTGATTTAGAAGATAGAGCACCCTTGGGTACCCAAAATCCTTGACCATCTATTGAAGGTGAAACCCTCACTTCTTCCACAAACTTGTTTTTCATAGAAGTACTATTGCACTCAACATTGGTGCATGCATCAAGCTTATACAATGTGTCATAAATGAAACCTCTAGCAATCATTGTAGCACCTCTGACCATCTTGCATCCTACATCAGAAAATACTACGTGCACACCTACATATATTAGTTTTCTCATAGATAACAAGTTTTTTGCTAAACCAAGGATATGCAACACACCATTAATCTTTCTTGTTCTACCATCAGGAAATCTGATTTTAACTTTACCACGGCCAACAATTTCTAAATGAGAATCATCACCCAAGTATGTCTTACTTCCATAAAATTTTGCATATTTAGAAAACAAATCTTTATTAAAGGGTATATGCAGGATCATGATGGGTCAAAAAGTGGCGATATGATGGGCATGTGGCTGACGACTTTTTGTTTGCCAAAAATTGATGAAACAAAAAGGGTTTTTAAAGAAGATTCTCAAATTTCCAATAATATAAATTATTCTTTACTTTGAATTTAATAAATAATTATTATTCATTTTTTATTTGAATTACGACTAAAGTCCTGATTGATAAGTGATTGAAAACATCTATAGCTTTCAACAAGATGACATTTTTGAATTAATCACAGCATCACATTCTATGCTTCACATACTATAGGATTAAAAAATGATTTTCATGAAGTTTTGACCAAGTTAGGGTGAATTGGGGCATATGATTTTTATATTTTTTAAGTTGTAATAAAAAATCATAATTAATTATTTACTTAGAAAAAATTATAAAAAATATGCATCACCTTGAGACATGAATCCTCTAATAATTATATCTAAAATATTATAAGAAAATATTATCATTTTATTATGGTTAGGGTGGTTAGACAAACACCTACTTCTTCTTTTTCCGAACTTTAAGTACTCTGCATTGAAATTTAAAATTTTCACCAAATAGATTTTTTTTTAAATAAACCTAGTAGTTTAGAAAATACATTCAATTTTCTATAGATTCTATTCTTAGATATTTTTGAAATAATATAGATAACTTATTCAAATTTTTACGTCAAGTTGCCTAACTCTGATTTTTTTGAATTTTTCCCCACTTAAGGGCCTATTTTTTCCATGATGATCTTGCACATACCCTAAAGTTCATATGGAAAGATGTACCTGAGTAAATTAACCATGCATCCTTACCTGCAAGAGTTTCCAAAGTTGCAATGAATGTGTCACCATATTCCTTCTTGGACTCGGAACTAGAATCATTTTTTTTCTTTTTTTTCTTCTTTTCTTCTTTGCAATCCTTACGAACATTTAGTTCCAGCAAATAACTTTGGACTTTCTAGGAGACTTAGATCTCCCCTTGGACTTAGATTTTTCATGCTTCTCATTCTTCTTTCCTTTCTCCTTAGGTCTTCCATGAACATTCAGGGCCTCCTTAGAACTGATGGATACCTTCCTCTTCATGTCTTCAAAATGAAAAGAACCCACGACATCTTCAGTCTTCAATATAATAGAAGTACTCCCAATAGCCATATAACAAGAGAATCCCATGAATCAGGAAAAGAACAAAGCAAGATTTGACATTTCTCTTCCTCATCCATTTTGACACCAACTGATGCCAACTGAGCCACTAGCATATTGAATGCTTCCAAGTGGTCTGTAATTCATCCACCCTCTTCCATTCTCAAGTAATACATTTTCTTCCTTAAGAAAATCTTGTTTACTATAAATTTGGTTTGATACATCTAACCAAGCTTCTTCCATAGTTTTTATGCAAAGGTCTCTTCATGGAAATTGATTAAAATAGAGCCTACCAAGCATAATCTAATTAGATCCTTGGCTTTATGGTCCATAACATCCTATTGAGTAGCTTGAGTAGGATCTATAGGCCTTGAAACATTCTTATCAACAACATCCCACAGATCTTGATCTATCAACAGATCATCCATGTTTAGCTTCCGCATCTCAAAATTATATCCAAAATTTTTTTCCACCTTTATTCTCCCTGATGAACTTGCCATCTGAAAATTCTTGTAACAAGATCACAAAGTGTCTTTTGCACAAGCTCCCACTCAAATCTAGATTAGTTCAAAAAAACCCAACAACCCACAACTAAAACCAAAGGTGATCAATCTTTGATACCACTTGTAAGGAAGCTAAGGTAGTAGAACACCTTCCTACACTAATCTTGAGAGGAGAATAATGCAAAACTTTTACATATCTTTAACACTTATAGAAACTTAAACAAAAATAAACATATGCATACCACAACACAATAATTTACATGGGGAAAACCCTTTTGAGAGAAAAACCTCACACTCCAAAAGTTTCCCAATATATTATTCAACAATCACAAAGATTACAATATACTTGCAGAGCAAGATTCTCATAGGAGTATCACCAATGCTCAAAGATCTAGAGGTAATACAACTACTATCAGACTCTCAAAATACATCCCAATACATAGTCATAATACAATTCCCTCATAAAATAGGGTTTCCTTCTAGGGAAAATCAAGCTAATAAAATATCAGCTATCAGATATGAGACATAATGATGAATGGTCCAAATTTACAATAATAGAACATAAATATAAATTTTCTTTCGGGGGAGCTACCCCTAAGTCCCCACCAAGGCACACTACCCTTGGACCCTAGCTGGGGGGATGATCCCCCTGACCCCTCATGGGGGATCACCCCCATGCCCCCCCGCCGTCATTGGATGAACAGTACCTTATGTATCAACAGTACCTTATGTAATTGCAAGGTTAAGACACATTTTCTCAACAAGAATAGCTCCATGCCAAACTCACACTAAAGTTGAAATTCAAGACACATGTGTATGCAAAAATGATAAAGATACTGAATCATACAACATCAAAGACTAGAAGAAAAGGGAGGGAGATCAAGCTTCAACTATCCAACATGATGTGGAACACATCTCAACTGTTTGTCCAGGAACATTCACAAGTAGAACTCGATGTCCACTATGCAAATAGTGCATGCGCTCACTTTGGTCTAATGGAACCTCAAGCTATCCACTATGTCATCCCCTAGGATATTGGCTTAGTGAGAAAGTAATGCTAGGTCTACAAGCTCTCACTGTACTAACCATACAAAATATTTCTCTCTAATAACTCTGATAGGGCCCCACACAACTAAGGCTTTAGGCTTCATAAGACCTAATTGTGTTGTAGAAAAAAGTACCCTTTGCTTGATATGGGAATAATTTATGATAAATGGACTTAATGAGGTCTTGATTCAAGTTTTTTGAGGCATTTTATGCATCCGCACTAGGTCTTGGAACCTTGCAAATTGAATAACATGCTTTTAATGATGTCTTGTAAAGGTGTTGCAAAGTCTTGTAAAGGACTTTCACACTTTTCTAGACTTAATAAACCTATTTTTTCCTAATTCAACATTATAAAAGGTGTTTAATAACATTCTTACATCAATATATAAGGCTTGTAAAATAAACTTAACGATAAACTAATGTTGTAATGTTTCTTGCATATTCACATTGGTTTTTGTGCCTTCCTATGCTATGTGGACCTCATTTTAGTGTTGTAAAGTGTATTTAATCACATTTTCACATTTCATTTTGTGTCCCAAGCCCTATTTGACATTTACATCATCACTAATAGGCCCTTATTAACCCATATTGTGCATCCCAAGGCTTAATTTTATCAAATAACCAACATAGTCATCATATAAGCCTAATTTTCTTACTTCTTAGTATTCTAGCTAGCAAAAATGGCCCCTGTGGGACCCATTCGCCATTAGTGGCGAATGAATCTCAATTGACCCATTTTTGGGGTTTTGAGCGGGAAAAAATAGGTCTTAAGTTTAATTTTTCTCCATGTCAGCCTTAGAGATCCAGTTAATGGGAAAATAAGTTGAATTTCCTATAAAATCACCTCTCTTAACTCATTTTTACATCCATTAACTTAATTCACATATTCATCCACCAATCTTTCATTTCAAGTCAAGTAACTTGGGGTTTTGTCATTGCAAGTCATTAAGAAAGCTTCTAAGGATATTCAAGGGAAGATTTTACATGTTATGCTACAAAATTTCAAGATAAAAATCATGGAAAGGTAATCTATTCCATTATTGCATGCTTCATTCCATTCTTTCATCATTTTGGTTTAATTACCTAAACGGGGTTTGACCAAGGAAAACCCCCATGCCCTAACAATCAACATTTCTTCTTTTATTCTTGTGTGTTTGCATATTTAGGTCCTTTGGAAGCTTGTAAATCATTGGAGATCAATTTACAAGGTTGATCAAGTCTTCTTCTCATTCAACAAGTCAAAATATCAATAAAATCTCATTTTTAGACTTGTAAATCAAAATTTTGGAAGTGAATAGTTGTAGGGCATCAAAGTGCAAATCGAAAGCTTTAGAATCCTCCTTTGTAAATATAGAAATTCAAAAGTGCACTCATTTTCCATGGGTGTAAAATGAGTCCCACCCAAAGGTCAATTTTTTGATTTTTACATTTTTAGATACCCTTTTGTCAGAAACGGGTTTTGGTACAGTTTGGCAGAACTAGGATCGATTCACCCAGAATGGCGAATGAGTCTCACTAGGCCTAAATTTCAGCATCAATAGTATTCTAGAAGTAATTTATAGTCCTTATCCATATCTCATGTGCACACTTTCAATTTGATTCATTTCTGTTACATTTTTCTATTCATTTTTAGGTTATTTTACATTACACATTTTGTTTTCAAACATCACTTGTTTATTAAGTTTGTCATTCATAATATCTCAATTTCTTAGCTTAGTTGCACTTAAATCATCTCATTTAGCCTTAATATCATTATACACAACATAATTTAAATGAACGCTTAGCATTTTTGGGCCCTATCTCTCTCCTTTTAGGTGAAAAACCCTAGAAGAGCTAGAGAAGTCTATAGGAACCAAAAATATACAGTTCATTTTGGTGAACCTGCTTTTCAAACACTTTCTTATCTAATTTTGGAGTCTTTCATAATATATCTAGCCTTGCATTAATCTTGCATAAGGGTTTGTATGAGTCATTTACATGCTAGATGTTAAATTTTGTATTCATAAAAAAGTGCATTTTGCTTGCATTTTTAACAACTAAATTCATTTCAATTCTCTGAAATTCAGCATTTTTCAATTAGGTTTGCATCATAACACTTAGAAAGAATCAAAATCACTCAAATTTTTTTGAAAATTCTAAAAAAATTCCATATTGGGACTCATTCGCCACCCTAGGAAAATCAGTCCCTTTGACCCCTAAAACTGCATTTTATAGAACTCAGAATTTTGTTTTAAGCTTCTATTTGGTGCCTTAACCTATATATATCAGTTAGTTGCATTTTTGTAACATTCATTTTGTTAAATTTAGCTTTAATTAGCTCATTTCATGCACTATTTAATTTCACTTTTGCATTCACAACATTTCATTTTTAGATTGTTGCATTGTGTAAACAGAAAATGAGCTTACTTCGAAACTAAAAATTCCATTTCCTTTTAAGTCATTTCATTGTACTTTCTTTCCTTTTCATCATAGCATGTTTTCTTTCAAAATATGTGGCTATAATTTCATTAATAGTGGATTGTATAAGTACAACATTCCCTCTTATGAGTTCAATTTTGATTACAACAATGAAGACTTTAAGAAACCTGATCAAACCATTGGTACAATCCTTAATCTTACATTGCCCATTGGTGTGGATGGTAGTGTTGACAATCATAACAATCATACTTGTTCTTCTCTGAATACCTCTCCTATTAGTGACATTGGTATCTTGGTGCAAGAAGTTACAAGCCCTAAGGGTCTTGATTGTCCATCTCCTTATTCCCCTTTAGACGATGTTAGACAAAAAGAACACGAGATCATAGACATATTCCTAAGTATCACCTTACCAAATTCCATGGTCATGAAAATCACTCTTGTCCATCTCCTAATATCCCTCCTCGATGTAAAGAGGATAGGTTGGTGTTAGAAGATATCCCTATTGCAAATCATGAAACTAGTGATCCCTCCTTCCCTAATGCTTCTCCCATTTGGGAAAATCTATTTGAAAATCCTAATGGTCCTTCTCTTGATGCCTCTCCCATTTGTGATGAAGCTAAATTACAAACCTCAAACTTAGATGAACATATTACAAGCTCTCCCAGTATGGTAGACAATTGAACCATATATTTTTGGATCCAATGGACTCTCTAACTCTTAGAGGGTTTTTCACCCAAAAGGAGAGAGATTAGATCCAAAAATGCTAACTAGTTCATTCAAAGTAGGGATGTGTGTGATGTGATGTGATTTAAATGGAATGATCTAATTACAATTAGATGATATATTTGACTAATTATGAACATTTGCAAAACTAATGAAATGCATGTTGTTTGAAAACACATTGTATATTGATGAAATGAATCAAATGGATAAGATATGCAGAACAAAAAGAGATGGATGGAATCAGAATGCACCTGGAGGTAGAATGATATCATTGGAATATTCTGGAATGTTTTAAAAACTTCTATTAATGGCCACTGGGACTCATTCGCCATGCAAGGCGAATTAGTCCTGTCGCTAGTGAAATCTTTCAGAAACCTGTTTCTGACTATCGGGAGCTAAAATATGAGAAAATCAATTTTAGGCCTACAAGTGGGACTCATTTTCCATGGGTGGAAAATCATTCCACCTATAGAAATATGGAGAATCAAAAGAAGGTTTTGTGGAGTTAGATCTAGAATTATATCTCCTACAGGTCTATGCTTCTAAAACTATCAGATTCGGGTCTGAAAGTGAGTATTTGTTGATGATTTGACTTGAATGAAGAGAAGAAAAATTGAATGAATTTGAAATGAAATTTCCAATGATTCCTAAGCTTCCAAGAGTCCTAGATCTACAAACAAACAAGAAAAAAGAGAGATATGTTGAAGGTTAGGGCATGGGGGTTTTCCTTGGTCAAACCTCGTTTAGGTAATTAAACCAAAGTGATGAAATAAAGTAATGAAACATGCAAAAATGGAGATGATTACCTTGTAATGATGATTTGAACTTGAAATTTGGCAACATATCATGAAGATTCAGCCCTTGAATTTCCTTAGAAGTTTAATTGAAGACTTGCAATGAGAAATCCCTAGTTTGCTTGACTTGTGATAGAAGATAGATGAATAATGGATGCTTGGATTGATGAGAGGGATGTATAGATGTAAAATGAGGATAAAAACAATTATTTATAGTCAATTGTTCCTTAGTACCTATTCATACCTCATCATAGGCCAACATGAAGTGATTTTTAAATAAAAACCTGAAAGGAATTTAAAAATATTTTGAAATTAGAGCCAAGAAGGACTCATTTGCCACCCATGGTGAATGGGTCCTATTGTGCAGTTTTTGCACACACGCCCCGTTGAAAGGAGGGACCCTCTTTCACTTTGATTTTTGGTGTTTTGGCCCTTTTATTTTAAGGATTACCGTGCCTTGGAATGATCTTAAATGTTTATTTTTCTTTCTTGAGTGATTTCACCAAGTTGTGGTTTGAAAAACTTAAGTTCTGGGCAAAGTTCAGGTTTATACCCCAATTCGGGATTTTCCACCCCATCCAGATTTTCCTAGACTTCATTCAAACTCCGACCAAACATGGTGGTTCAAGAATTTCTATTCTTCGCGGAATTCCACCTGGACCGGATTTTTTTGAATTTTGTCTTGCTATTGGGTTTCTGAACTTCTCCAACTTGTCTTGTTAGCTGCATTCATACAATTGGAGGGGGGTGTATTTAGTTGATCTTTGAGGATTTTTCTTGCCATTATGCTTTGTGACTACTTCCTATTGAGTTGGAGTGTTCAATCTAGTAATTCTTGGCTGAATTTGGTGTGCTTGACTTCTAAATTGTGGATTTGGTGATCGCTTCTTAGGCGTCATTATGGTTGAAGTTTGCTCGAGCATTTGGATTGTTTTCTTTTGTTGCCATAATTGATTTTCATTTCATCAAATGGTATGTGCATTTTGCCTCTCTTTTGATTGATGAATGTGAATGGTCATTGGTGTTTTAGATATGTTCAGAATTTAAATTTTTGTGTCTTTGAGCGTCTAACTAGGGTTGCTTGATATTGCTTTATTTATGGTCTCCCAAGTAAGTTCTGAGCTCGTTCGTTCATTTGAATTGGGAGGTATCTTGCTTGTGATCCACAAATAACCTCTATGAGAACCCAGCAGTTGAGTTATCTGAGTCCAAGCTTGCTCTATGCTTTAATGGTCAAAATTTAGGGTTTCATGCTTAGGGAATCGTCATTTCATCTTAGTTTGCTTTCGAGTGAACCTAGAGGAAGATTTGTAGAAGGTTCAAGTTAAACTGATTCCATACCTAGGGTCCTCAAATTTGTGATCATTCCATCAATTTGAATGAATAAGGTCGCAAGAAAATTATGGTATTTGGTGTTTCAAGATTTTAGCGAGATTCCTCTTCAGCCAGAATTCCCCAATTTCTGTTTCATCCAGATTTTCCCGAAAATCCTTTGTTCCCTCATTTTTTCAAAATCTGTAGACTATCACTCCGTTCTCAAAAATTCATCTCGACCCAATTTTCCTGGTTGGTGGAAAACGAAGGATTATGAATAGCATGGCTTGTTAATTGATGATTATGCATTTTATGATTAATTTGAGTTATTTTTGAGATCCCATATGTTGTTTATTGGTTGATGATAATTGGATTAAGTTTTTAATAGGTTTCTTCATGTTTATTCCACTGGAATTCATCTAACTTGGAATTCTCTTAAATTCCTCCTTGGCTTGGATTCCGCGGGTGGACCTAAAACTCGAACTCTAATATGATCATTTTATATGATATTTAATGGAACCTTGCTTATCTGGGATTCATTTTAATGATGATTTTGATTGATTAACCTTGGTTTCATGTGGTTTTTATTATGGTTCCTTTGTCAAGTGTAGGCCGGATCGAGCAAGATAGAAGCTAGAAAAGCTAAGAGTGATATGGAGGGATCTTCTGTCTCAGAAGCAGAAAATATTAAAATGGACATCAGGAGTAAGATCCTAGAGAGCAAGATTACATCTATCTAGTCAGAGGTGACTGACATGAATGTTGAACTATGGGACTATGAAGAGTTCAAGGCTAGAATGGTGGCATAGGATCTTCCTTTGCTAGCTCAAAGAATATTGGAATCAGGGTTGGCACATGTAGCTGGATTTCCTTCTACAGTGCAATGTTATGAGTTGGTTCTTGAGTGTGCTAGGAATTGTGACATAAGTACTTAGAGAATAGTCATTCCTCAAGGGAGGATTGTGGAAAATTTGAATCTTGTCTCTATATCCCAGACCTTTGACATGCCAGATAGATCTCATGTGGTGGCATTCAACATGGAGGAAGCTAAGAAGTTCTATGAAGATGAGACTATAGAGTCACAACAGATCATCAATTCCTAGTTGGAAAAGCCTAAGTCTCACTATTCAAAACTGCCCAAACAACTATTCAGAGAAAAGTTCAAGAAGGAATATTATGATGCCATCACTCTTCTTAGTAGGGTGGTAGGATTAAAGAGTGTAGATATGTTCGAGAATTGGATGTGCCATGTCATTGTGAGGATGGAACAGGAGAAGATCAACTATCATTGGGGAGGTGTCATAAGTGTTGTGATCCATGAGCAATTATGCAATGTGCTACAAACCAATACCTTCACAATGACTTCCTATTTAGTCTATGCACTTGGAATATTTCATCCATACAAGGGATTGAGTACCAAGGGCATCTTTGGGAAGGATGTAATTTATGAGGTTTACCCTCAATTGCACTTAGGGAGCTCAAGTTATAGGAGGGTGAGTGATGCATTCACCATGCATATAACTAGATTGCTTCAGGATGTAAAACATATGAGGATTTTGGATCAAGCCAAGGAGATAATCAAGAAATATGGGGCTCGGTTCATACAATTTCCCACCTTCTCATACATCAGGATTGATGATCATATCTTACTCCTGGAGGTCACTAGGCAAATATGTGACTTTGATGCTATTGTAAAAAGGGACAAACATAAGACTGGGTTTGGTGGAGACTTTCCTTTGAAGAGGAGATAAGTGCTCTTGGTTTATCCTTCCATTCCAAGAGGTCTAGATTTGACATAACTGGTGGAGCTCAAATGAAGGTGAGTGGGGAATATAGCCACAAGGATGATTTGGAAGACCATTGGGCCAATTGCAGTGATGAATATGAGGTTAGAAAGAAGAATTTTTCCCGACTTCCAATTGAATCAGTTCGATTATACAATGTGAAGGCAGTTCCAGATCAGATTGAAGATGATGGGGACTTGATTCAAGGCCATGCTTATGAGGTAGTAAATGATAGACTAATTGGCGAAATAGATTGGCTGGAAGAAGAAAAAATAGAGCTAGGACAGTTAATGAATCTAGTCATTAAGTATACAAAGTTGTGGTTGAAGCATAAGATATGGGAATTGGAGAACGAAGGTGTACAATGCACTTATGATCTTATGGGAGATTTAGACCCTCATTCTACTTCCAAGGATTTAGCTGAGTAGGATCCCAAGGGTAAGGGAAAGGTAAGTTCCCATTTTAAAATTAAGATTAAGGGTGTTCAAGTGGAGGAAGCCCAAGAAACAAAAAAATAGAGAAAGCCTATTGCCAAGAAAAGGGGGCATACTTCAAGGACTAAGAAGTTTGGAAAGGAGGAAACTGAAGAGCAAGATCTTGAGGTTAGTGCTTCTATGCCTAAAAGAAGAAGAATTGTAAGACTGTCATAGAAGGAAAGCTCCAAGGATGGAGGGGAAGTTAATCCACCTATGGTAAATGTGGAAAGTTCAGGAGAAAAGACACAAGTATACACAAGGAAATCAAGAACTCTGTCTCCTAAGGATAATGTGTTAAAGAAAGATCCTCCTCTAGTTACTTCTCATGCAGAGCAACATGATGATGTTCCTTCTTCCCATGAAGCTCAAAAAAAAGAACCAGGTGAATCTAAGGAAGCTAGGGATCACCGGGATATAGAAGGAGAAGAATTTAATGAGAGTGAGCTTTATAATGTTGAGGCAGAAATAGAAAAAGTGATGCAGTCTCCCTTGGTTGCATATGAAGATTCGCTAGTTAGAACTGAAGAGGTTAAATATCCTCAAAGAGAAGAAGAGACAGTTAAGGTTCCATCGCCTATGAACAGAGAAGAACATATTGGTGAAAAGGAAGATAAGGCTGAAGAGATTCCTAAGAGGCAGGATTTGAATGAAGAAGTGCCTAAGGACTAGCAAGAGGAAGTGGGATAGAGTAAAGTATAGTTAGAGTCCACTGTTCTAGAGTGTCTAGATAAAGAAATAAGGAGGAAACAAGTTGTTTTAGAGGATACCCCACCCAATTGGGATAAGTTACTGGTGAAAATAGGAAAAGATAAAGGAAAGAAGAAGGCCATGGTCATTTCCAAGATTGAAAGAGATGAAGTAAACAATAGGGTGGTCCACATTGCAACTCCTACTCTGGATAAGAACAGTGATGATGTAACTGGAAAAGAGTACAATGTTCTGACCATCAACCTAGGGCCTACCTCCACAGAGCAGGATATTGAAGAATATGAGGGTTCAAGTGCAACAATCTTGGGTAGGTTGAGGAAAGAAATGAAGACTAAACAGGAGATGAAGAAGGAGATCAAAACACTCAATAAATGTTTGGAGGATCTGATGAAACCTTTGCAATCTATTGGCTCCTCATCCTCTACTACAATTTTCCTACCCCAAAAAACTATCACTGAGCTAGAAAGAATGAAGGCTACTACTCTTGCTACAAAAAATTGGCTACAAGGGATGCAAACCAAAGGAAATAATGCTATCAAGGAAATTCTCTCAACTGGAGGAGATTCTATGAGGGCAATAGATTTTTTAAAAGAAGTGTTGGCTCAAGATGAGGATGTAGATCTCTTGTTGTAGAAAACTAGAACCATCATCGAATATACTAAGGATAAGTTGGTGAATGATGGAATTCTCCCTTCCTCTAGAGCTGTCGAACCTTGGAAATGGTTGGAAGCTTTGCAAATAAGGTAGAAGGTCTAAAGAAGATATATAAGCAAAGAAGGAAAATTGAGGATACCTTGACTGGTGTCTATAATGGATGCATTTCTTTCTTTGAGATCATGATAGGGAGAATGAGGTTTGCACCGAAGCATTTGAGCTTAGAACAATTGAGGAAATGGTGGCAAGATGTATATTCTTCAGCTAGTGATAATACTGTTACTGAACATCAATTGGATGATGCAGCCACCTATGTTGCAATTATTGATAAATATCATACCTATAAGGTTGAGTGGGATAAATCAGTGGAGCAATCAAGAGAAAATATTAAGTCAATTGAAAGTTGACTTAAGGTTTTTCCTTTGCCTCCCATAGCCGACTTGGACAAGGCGCTTTTGATGGCGCATGATAGGATGGATCGAAATAAAGACAAAGAGGGAAGATAGTTAATGCTAGGCTACATCAAGATTTCTGCTTCCCTATTATTTTGCATGCATTGGTTTAAACTATATAATAGATCCCAGGATGACTTGGATGAAGTTCAAGCATTTAATGCATAGTTTAATTTATTTTGAATTTCTCTTGGCCGACTTTTTTTGTGGCCAATTATTATTGTAAACCCTAAACTAGGCCAACATATCTTGGGGGTTCTATTAATATGGCATTTTTCCTCATTTGTAAGAGATAAAGATAGACATAGAAACAAATAGATAGCTGATATTGAAGTGAATTAAGAGGTAGAGCAAGAGTTAGAAGTTAGTTTTTTTCCAAGAAAATATTGTAACAGAAGACTAGAATTGTTGCTTCAGTGGATAATTTGATGCAAGTAATGGCATTGTGATTTGGTGCCAGACTTGTGTTATTCTTATCTTGCATGTTTCTTATTGTTCTATTCTTTAAGATTGCTTGAGAAGCATTAGATGTATGTTAGATTTAGACTTAGACATGATACAATGGTGTTTATGATTTGATGCTTGAAGTGTTACAGCGATCCCCGATCCATACTTTTTGCAGCTAGCTAACTATTAGTTGCTTTACAAAGTTAGCCTGGACCATACATCTATCGTGCTTAGTTCAATTGTGAGTGTTTGTCCATTTCAATTGCAATAGGGTTGTCTTAGATGAATGTTCATGATCTAAAAACCTTTAATACCTTAGAAGATTTCACTGTTCTTATAAGATTGTAGACTCATCTGGGTTAAGCAAGAATTAGTTTATGAGGGATTGGTCCATTTCAAGTGTTTCATCATTTTCATTGTTAATCTTAGGAGTGGTGTTAAATTTAGGAATCTCTCTAAAACCCTAATCTTTCATTATTCCTTTCATCATTTGGGCTAGATTTAGGATTGAAGTATCATTACATTGCCAGATTTGATAAGTTAAAGATTCAATATTTTCTTGTAGTAAGGTCCCTTTGTGATTACCAACATTTTCACATTTATCACTGAGTTGTTTACGCATTGTCAAGACCTAACATTAGAGACCTTGGGGTTATCTCTTGAGGCTTGCTGATAGAGATTTACCTTTTAAGAGAGATAGGATATTATATTATGTCTGAGTTGTTGTTGTGCAGAAAACATCATCAACAGGTCCCACCTTGGACTGGGTGTCAGGGATTAACTTGCATTTAATATTGTTTGTCGGGTTTACATTCAAAAATACACTAAATTAAGACATGTGAGGGCATAAAGGGGAAAAATTAGTCATAAGAAAGGTACACATAAATAAGGAGATGTGCCTAGGAGAGAGTGAAAGTTTGTTATAAGACTTTACAACACTTCAATATAGGAATTAATAATGAATAAAAAGGAATGTTTATATGAATTATAATAAAACAAGTATAGAAGAATGTAGAAATGCCTTACAACACTTCACAACATCTTCACAAGACATCATTAAAAGAATTTTATTTGATTTTCAAGGGTCCAAGACCTAGTGTGGATGCATAAAATACTTCACAACACTAGATTAAGACCTTGTTTAGTCAATTTAATCATGAAATAATCCATATCAAGCAAAGGGTCCAATTTTCTATGGCACAACAATATGGAACAAGAGAATGTGACCTTAGAAACAACCAACAATCAAATACAATCTTCCCCTAATCTTCCCACTATCAATAATCAAACACATTCCACCATTAATAACTCCCTTAGTGGCGATGAAGTTATTTTGGATGAGCCAAACCTTAATTGTCAAGAACATGTGGTTTGTTGCTCTCCTAAGAAATCTCCTTCTAGGGAGAATATTATGACCCAAGACAATGATAACATGCCTCTCAAAGACAATAAAGACTCCCACTTGTTACGAGATGTTAACATTATTCAACCTAAAATCATCCTTTATCCCCCTTCACATAAACCTTCACACAAACAACAACCTCACCTCACCCTATACCCACCTCAAACTAATGTGTCGCAACATCTGAGTTATAATATTGTTTCTCATACATATAACACTCGAAATAATCTGTAACCACCGCAACCAACCCTACCCTCCTTACCTTTACCCAATTTTCCTAGTGCTCCTCGCTACATCCAACATACAAAGGAGTATGATCTTGTTGAACAGTTAAAGAATACTCCTGCAAATATTTCCCTTTGGGATTTACTTCAAAACTCACCAAATTATCACAACATTCTTCAAACAGGCTTAAAACAAATCATAGTTCCTCCTGTACCACTCCAAATGATGTAGCAGCTCTCATCCAAAAACTAAATCTTGACATTACTTTCCATCAACACGAGCTCCCTCCTTTGGAGATGTGTAAACAACATGACGCCTTTATGATAATCACTTGATTCAATCGCATAGGTATCAAACGCACTCTCATATATAATGGTTCTACCCTTAATGTGTGTAGTGTGAGTCTCCTTGATCAATTACATGTTGACAAGTCACAAATAATACCTAATTTTGTCTCTATTTGAGGATTTGATAATACAACAAAGAAACCACTCGGTGTAATCACTTTGCCTATTATGGTTGGGGTGGTTACTTTGCAAAATCCTATTCATGTCATGCCTTATGATCTTTTGTATAATATTCTTTTAGGAAAACCATGGATTCATGAGATGAATGCAATGCCTTCAACCCTTCATTGTATCATGAAATATGTCCATAACAATCATATATATCACGTTGAAATTGACCTCAAGCCTGAAAGTTGCTTGCCCCTTGAAAAAGGAGCTACAAGTCCTCTAAAAAACATTGATTCCAACATTCAATCTAGACCCTCTTGAAATAGAAAAAATATGAGGAATCGCTGTCTAAATTATTTGGTGATGATTGGGGGTCCTTAGAATTCACACCATCATTCATGGGCAAATACATACTTACACAAAAGAGAGATGAAAAACAAGAACAACCAACCATCATTTCAATGCAACATTTAGACAACCTTTCGAAAGCATCCACCTCAACCACTTTATACAATTCCACAAACTACACAACAAACTTTAATGAACACAATAACGACCAACCACCTATTCCAAATCAATGAAACAAATTTATGGAAAAGGATATGAACTCATAAAATAAAAGGGATATAGTGGAAAAGGATGTGGTGCTTAAGAACAAGGTATGTGCAACTGTATAGAGCCTAACACACAACAAAAAAACCCATGGTCTTGGTTATTTTCCTTTGTTCAAACCTTCCCTCAACATCAACAATCTCACAAAACATATTCCTAAATCATCCTTAACAACTAGTGGTCTTGAACATCATCCTTTACCAAACATGCAACACATAACTACACCTTCACTTAATGTCAATGTCATCTCACAAAATGTTCATGATTTGACTTCGTTAGATTTTATTCCTTCCTATAATGGGAAGCATAAAATCTCGCAATCTAGAGAAACTTGTGTAAGTATGACATCCACTACTAAGAAAGATGTACCTATGAAAAAAATCATAAGACCACCTTCTCCTCTTGATCAAGAGGGTATCTTGTCAAGACTCCTCCAAGATCACTTGATCACCCTCCCTCCCAAATTTGCACTAAATGTTATTCCAAGACTTCATTTTGTGCATATCATAGAGTTCATGGTCACTCCACTAATGAATGTAATGCTTTGAGTAATAAAATCCAACACTTTCAAGAGTTTGGTATGCTTCCCTATGTGGGGGAATCTAATTTCTCTAATTGCTATTGATTTTCACTCTAGAATACATCTCTTTGAAACAATTTCATCTCACCTTTGTCTTGCACTCAGTGGGGGCAAGGGGTTATGTAGCCTTACCCTCATATGCCATTTTCCGTTGCCTCCTTTGGCTAGTCTTTAACTTTTTATGAATACGTAAGAGCAATCTTGAGATGTGGACGACATGCCTTAAGTTGGCTTGCATATGACATACTTCTCTCTTTCATGACGTAGATTCTCAAAAACATATGACTTGGCATAGGGCTTTCTAGGTAAACTCTCATGTCTCTCTTCTTCTACTTTAAAGAAATTTCTCGTAGTACGGGTGCTTGCAATTGCTTTAAAGTGGGGCCATACATCACCATTCACATTTCATTGTGTCATTTTATTTTTCTTGTGATGCCCTCTCTTGGAAGCATTAAGTGCAATGTTGTTCAGGATGAGACCTTGCACTTTTCCTCTCTTGGAAACAAGATGAGACTGTTTGCACTTATCCTCTCTTGGCGACATTGAGCATGATGTTCCCTAAAATGAGACATTGCATGAACTAAGCAAATCCATATGAACAATCCTTATACTATTTTTCATTAACAATGTCTATGAGTGTCAAGCATACAAAGTTTTGCTTACCTCATAGAGCTCAAACCATCATTTTTCCTTGTGGCACCTTGTTAAAGTTATCAAGAGGTATAACTTTGATATGGTTGAGTGGAAAGCCCAACTAGCAGCATGAATTTTCCCCATAGCCACCTTTGTGTTTGTGAGTGCATACCAACTAGCATATGTATCTTACCTTTTGGGATTTCTCACCCTACAGACAACTAGTTATGTGGGCCCAAAGTGAGTATGTTGTGGCCTTCTCACCCCGCAAACAACCTAAAGCTCTATGGCCCCAAAGTGAGTACATATTTTTCACCTTGTCTTTCTTTCCATCTTTCCTTTGCATAATTTTGTATCTTGGGGGCTTGACCTACATATGGATCTCTCTTGAATGTATACTTTAGTGTGAGTTTGAAGCAAGTTCATCCTCTCACTAAAGTGGGGGCTAAATGTGCCATAGAAAAAAGTACCCTTTGCTTGATATGGGAATAATTCATGATAAATGGACTTAATAAGGCCTTGATTCAAGTGTTACAGTGAGGAATTTTATGGATCTGAACTAGGTCTTGGAACCTTGTAAATTGAATAACATGCTTTTAATGATGTCTTGTAAAGGTGTTCTAAAGTCTTGTAAAGGAATTTCACGCTTTTCGAGACTTAATAAACCTATTTCTCCCTAATTCAACATTATAAAATTTGTTTAATAATGTTATTACATCAATATAGAAGTCTTGTAAAATAAACTAAATGATAAACTAATGTTGTAATGTGTCTTGCATATTCACATTGGTTTTTGTGCCTTCCTATGCTATGTGGACCTCATTTTAGTGTTGTAAAGTGTATTTAATCACACTTTCGCATTGAATTTTGTGTCCCAAACCCTATTTGACATTTACAACATCTCTAATAGGCACCTATTAACCCATATTGTGCATCTTGAGGCATAATTTGATCAAATAATCAACATAGTCATCATATAAGCCTAATTTTCTTACTTCTCAACATTCCAGCTAGCAAAAATGGCCCTTGTGGGACCCATTCACCATTAGTGGTGAATTAGTCCCATCTAGGTGGGACCCATTCACCATTAGTGGCAAATGAGTCCCATTTGAGCCATTTTTGGGGTTTTGAGTGGGAAAAATTAGGTTTTAAGTTTAATTTTTCTCCATGTTGGCATTAGGGATCCAATTAATGGGAAAATAAGGTGAATTTCCTATAAAATCACCTCTCTTAACTCATTTTTACATCCATTAACACAATTCACATATTCATCCACCAATCTTTCATCTCAAGTCAAGTAACTTAGGGTTTTGTCATTACAAGTCATTAAGAAAGCTTCTAAGGACATTCAAGGGCATATTTTACATGTTATGCTGTATAATTTCAAGTTCAACATCATGGAAAGTTAATATATTCAATTATTGCATGTTTCATTCCATTCTTTCATCATTTTGGTTTAATTACCTAAACAGGGTTTGACCAAGGCAAATCCCCATGCCCTAATAATCAACATTTCTTCTTTTATTATTGTGTGTTTGTAGATTTAGGTCCTTTGGAAGCTTGTAAATCATTGGAAATCAAGTTAAAATGTTTCTCAAGTCTTCTTCTCATTCAACGAGTCAAAATATCAACAAAATCTCATTTTTCAGACCTGTAAATCAAAGTTTAGGAAGCAGACACCTGTAGGGCATCAAAGTGCAGATCAAAAGCTTTGAAATCCACCTTTGAGAATCCTAAAATTAAAAAGTGGAATCATTCATCATGGGTGGAAAATGAGTCTCACCCCAAGGTCAATTTTTTAATTTTTTAATTTTTAGATACCCTTTTGTCAAAAACGAGTTCTGATACAGTTTGGCAGAACTAAGACTGATTTGCCTAGAATGGAAAATGAGTCCCACAAGGCCTAAATTTCAACATCAACAACATTCTAGAAGTAATTTCTAGTCCTTATGCATATCTCAAGTGCACACTTTCAATCTGATTCATTTTTGTTACATTTTTTGTTCATTTTTTGGTTATTTTGCATTACATAATGTGTTTTCAAACATCACTTGTTTCTTAAGTTTTGCATTCATAATCTCTTAATTTCTTAGTTTAGTTTCACTTAGATCATCTCATTTAACCTTAATAAAATTATACAAAACATAATTTGAATTAACACTTTGCATTTTTGGGCCCTATCTCTCTCCTTTTATGTGAAAAACCCTAGAAGAGCTAGAGAAGTCTATAGGAACCAAAAATATATGGTTCACTAACAAGCTACATTATCCTAAGAACCTACGAAAAATGGAAAGGATCCATTGGGAAGAAAAAAAAAGTTATGCTTGGTGGCCTTGAAGAGGGGTTTGAGCTTCACAAGGTTAGCAAGTTGTATTATGCTAAACACTTATAACAAAAATGCAAGGGTTTGTTCAAAGTGACTTTCTTAGTTCATGTAAGGTCTCCTTTTAGGGAACATTGTGCCTAATGTCTCCATGAGAGGACAAATATAGGATAAGAGAATTGCAACTTAGGGAATGCAACATGTAGCATCACCACTAAGAGGAAAGTCGTACACTAAGAAATATCACACTCTCAGAGGACATCAAACCAAATGACATCACCAAGAAAAGGATGCATCACAAGAAGAAATAAGATCACATAATGAAACGTGAAGAATGCCAATGTATGCCCCCACTTTAAAGATATTTCTAGCACCATTTATGGGAGAAATTTTCTTTAAAGTATCCAATGAAGAAGACATGAGAGCTTATTTGAAAAGCCCTATGCCAAGTATTATGTTCTTGAATGAAGTTACATCATGAAAAAGAGAGGAAGGGGTTTCCCCCAAAATGAAAACACATAAGGGATCTACATATTTGGGGTCAGTATATCTTTGATACAATGTTTTTATAGAGCTCAAAAATGTCATCATTCCCCAAATACTGGTAGAACTGGAGGAATTACACATAGAGGGGTATGTGCAAAATCATGATGGGCCAAAAAGTGGCAATATGATGGGTATGTGTAGGGTATGTGGCTGACGACTTTTTTATACCCAAAATTGATGAAACAAAAAGGGTTTTTAAAGGAGACTCTCAGCTTTCCACCAATATAAATTATGCTTTACTTTGAATTTAATATATAATTATTATTCATTTTCTATTTGAATTACAACTAAAGTCCTGATTGATAGGCTGATTGAAAGATATCTATAGCCTTCAAACAGTATCGCCATTTTTAAATCCAAAACATGTGTCACATTCCATGCTTTGCATACTATAGGATTAAAAAAAAGTTGCATTTCATGAAGTTTTTACCAAGTTAAGGTGGTTAGACATATGAGTTTTTATATTTTTTAAAAGTTGTAATAAAAAATTCATAATTAATTATTTACATGGAAATTTTTTTTTAAAAAATATGCATCACATCGGGACATGAGTCCTCTACCTATATCTAAAATATTATAAAAAAATATTATCATTTTATTGTGGTTGGGGTGGTCAGATAGACACCTACTTCTTATTTTTCCCTAAAATTTAAGTACTATTGCATTGAAATTTCAAATTTTCACCAAATAGATTTTAAAAAAAAAACCTAGTAGTTTAGAAACTACATTCAATTTGCTACAAATTCTATTCTTACATATTTTTGAAATAATATAGATAACTTATTCAAATTTTTACATCAAATTGCCTAATTCTAATTTTTTGGAATTTTTTGCCACTTAAGGGCCTATTTTTTCCATGATGATCCTACACATACTTAGAGAGAAAAAACAAAGAAAAAGCTTTTGGGTCAACATGGAAGGGACCTAAATTTCTCAACGCCTTGTGTCATCCCCAAAAGGAAGAAACAAGACAAATGAAAAGATAAATGTTTACAACATAGAGAAGAATGTAGATACAAATAGAGGAATGCGCATGAAGAGAGATACATCAAATAGAATAGTACAGGGGATCACATTACACATATGCAATCACACAAAGAACATGAAGAATAAAACAAAGACAATACTAGTAAGGAAAGTCAACCTATAGTAGGTTGTATGCATCCCAACCTTTTTCATTATATACGGAAGGTGGATAACTAGCTGAAGGGACAACATCAAGTGCCAAACTAGGACAAGCACCAATCTCAACACTCTTATTAGAAGGATCATCATTTAAGCTCATAGAAGATGAAAATAAAAAATTCAACTCGTTATGCACTTGTTCATCAATCTTTGCAATCTCATTATCATCATCTAGATTAATCACAACAAGAGGTCTAATGACAATATTCGTAGAATTTTTTTGTTGTTTATGTTGCAGTGAAGGTGGAGAGGTATCATGCACTACTTCAAAAAAGTTTGGATTTTTATTTTATAGTTTTTTGTTATTATTTTTCTTGTAATAAATGAGAAAGAGCACAACGTCTATGCCTATGCTCTCTAGCATGACGGTTTCTTTTCATTAGGTTTTCAACTTGTGTTTGTGTAGGAGTGGGTTTATCAACCATAGGTTATTTTTTCCCACTTAAGGGAGAAATGAAAGGAACCATGGGAGTTTGTTCAACCACTTTCTCTTTAGCTTTGTAATCTTGTTTGACTTTAGGAGGCACAAAGGGATCTGTTTGATTATCTCATGGTCTCTTATAGGAAATAGATAAAGGATTATTCATAAGCTAGTTTGGGATACTTGGAAGGGCTTTAGGTTCAATTATGGTCTCATCAAGGATAGAAGACTCAATCATGGGTTAAGGCATATTGTTAAGGGATAATTCTCTATGTATTTTGCCTTAAAATTTTGATAGTATTTGAAAAATAAGTCTTCACAAGGTCTAATTGGTTCAATAGGCTCAGGCCAAAATAAATCCAATGAAAGGTTCCCACAAGAAGACACAAGATTAAACCCACTATGATGCACAGTAAATATTTTATTTCCAAATGGAAACTTTAAACATTTATGCACAACTGATGGGATGGAATTCATGGAATGAAGCCATGGATAGCCTAACTTCACATGAAATTGGTCTAACGATAGGATGATGGTGAATGAGACATTTAATTCCATCAATCCAACATTTAGAGGGAGATTTATTGAGCCAATTGTAGGGAAAGAAAAACCATTACGTTTTTTGATTCATGCTTTTAGTTTTCATATGTATCTTGATAAATCTCATGCACAAACAATAATTCTTCAGTGATCACACTCTCTGCATAAACAAGATCAATTAATACCCCATTTGTAGGCTTATCATTGATTCTTCCAGGTATGTAAATGTTGAACATCTGGAATACTAAGAGGGGAGGGGTGAAACGATATTCCTCTAAAAATATTAAAACCTTTAAATAGATATGGACACATAACATAATTAAAATTTTCAAACAAAAGAAATCTAACAAAACACCACATAACACCAATATTTTTACGTGGAAATCCAAGATGGGAAAAACCATGGAGAGGGTTCACTCTCAAGTATTAAGTAACCAGTTACAGAATAAAGGGTGGCTCACTATTGGGGTGGCTCACTGTCGGGTTGGTTCACTATCAGTGGGCTCACTGCCCTAGATACAAAAACTAGTTAGATTACAACTGAGAGATAGCTTACAGCCAGAGTATATATTACAAAACTGAACTACAATAATTACTTCTGCAAATGCATGAATACAATTCTTGCTAAAGCACAAAAATCTTCAAAACTCTACAGTATACTACTATAGCACATATATCAGTTTGCACTATACATCAATAGATTGCTATCACATATCATATCATATCACATCATAAAATTTTTGTTTATGTCGTGATTCATATATATATATAGGATCTGCATATCCACTTAGTTGGCTTGCATCAGAGATAGATTCAGGTGACCATGCTACATAAGATGTTGGAGATGTCAGCATAAATGAAAAAAGATATCCCACGCTATACCAAAAATTATACCAGTAACACCACTACTAGAACAAAGGATAAGTCGGCGGTAAGAATACTAGACAGATCAATGACACCAATGAAAAATATCAACAATCTCCCCCTTTTTCATTGATGGCAAACAAAATTTTGGAATGCAAAAACTTCAAAAGATAAACTTCAAAACTCCCCCTATGATGACTATCTCTAATTCTCAAAAAAAAGAAAATTGTTTTCTCCCCCTTTTGACATCAATGAAAAAGGGTTACAGGGTGAAACACATTTAGGATGCACTTGATGCACCACTAGAGAAATACTACTTGATTTTCTAAAGATAGGTGACCCACTTACCTTTATTATCATTCCACTATAAAATTGCTTCGGTTAGAAGCTATGCATGAACTTGAATGGATGCAAGTAGAGATTATCCATCTTCAATTGAGCAAGGACAGAGAGGGTAGCTAGTTGTTCCTTTAAGAGGGTACGATTCATCAGTGAAATACTGTCTGTACACATCTCTCAGAGATTTCCTAAGGGTAGAATGATGTTCTATTGTTGTTGCAGTTTCAAGTACCTTTTGTGCATTTCCTTAATTGAGAATCTCTTGGAACCAGAAAATTCTTAAAACAACTTGAAAGAATGGTTGTTCTACCAGATCATTGACTCAATTGAGTCAAACTTTTTTCTAATAGCTTAGGTTGTGGCATCCGGCCACTGTAGGCTGTACAAATACATAGAATTTCCTTTCTCAAGAAGGTCTTGACCTTGCGTAATTAGTTGATGAAGATTGGAGAAGGCATTTGCACATCGGTCTTTTAATTCTTGCAAGATCTTATTCCTTTTAGCTTCCTTTTCCCTTTGTATCTTTTCATTCATACAGGAAGAGAAGTCCTTGACAACATTGATGAGTGTTTTGCATTTATCTGTATTGCTTCCAGACTGATTTATATTACATTTTGGAATAATACTTTGGAGAGAAACAATAGCCTCCTTGATCAAATTATCTTTTTCTTCTAATTCCTTAAGCATGTCATTTTTGGCTGAGGCCTGAATGGATTCAACAACTTGAAACTTCTAAAAAGGATTAATCTTCTCGATGTCAAGAATAATCTTGGAAGAGGTGATAGGCTAGATCACAAGTGGTGAAGTAAGTAAACTCTTTAAAGCATCACTAGAACAGGTACCAGTGGATATGTTAGCAATTTCTTCTATTTCCTCAGCTATCCCTGCTACCAATTCTTCACCTTTTCCTTGCTCTGTGTTTTCTTCCTACTTACCGGTATCAATTTCCTCTACTATTATCTCCTCCTTTTCTTCTAGTTTCCTCTCCTTCCTTTTCAATTCTCTCTCCTTCTCTTTCATCTTCTTTTTCTTGTTATTCTTCTGCATTTATCGAAGCAGAATTTTTATCTAGAGAATGAGTGTGTTTAATTTCTGGAGGATTCATATCAACATTGTATCCTTCTATTTAAGTGTATTCTGGTATAATATTTGCAACGTTTTCAGTATCTAATTCCTATTGAGTGCATGTGGGGGTAGTAGATGATGGATCAGAGCCATCACCAATCAACATGCCAAGATTTCTTTCCATGCCTGTAAGCTTCACAATGACACCTGCTTTCAGTTTATCTGTAGCTTCTTTGTTCTTTGTGTCACTAAAAAGTGTATACTTTTCTTGATATGGGAATAATTGATGATAAATTGAACTTAATGAGGCCTTAATTTAGTGTTGTGAGGTTTTTTACACATCCACACTAGGTCTTGGACCCTTACAAACTAAATAAAATGCATCTAACGATGTCTTGTAAAGGTGTTGTAAAGTGTTGTAAAAGACCTTCACACCTCTCTAGACTTAATGGACCCATCTTTCCCTAATTCAATGTTGTAAAATGTATTTAATGGCATTCTCACATTAATCTAAAAGGCTTGTAAAATAAACTTGACCTTAATCTAGTGTTGTAATGTGTCTTACACATTCACATTGGATGTTGTGCCTTTCTAGGCTATGTAGACCTCATTCTAGTGTTGTAAAGTGTATTTAATCACACTTTCACATTGAATTTTGTGTCCCAAGCCCTAATTTATCTTTATATCATCATCAACAGGCCCCTATTGCCTCATATTCTGCATCCCAAAGCATAATTTGATCAAATACCCAATGTAATCAACATAAAAGCTGAAATTCTTCATTCCCCAACAATCTAGTCATCAAAAGGGCCCCTCTAGGAATAAGTCACCCATCTAGGTGAATGAGTCCCTACCAAGTGGGACTAAGTTGCCCAACATGGTGACTTAGTCCAATTTGGCCTATTTTCAAGGTTTGAGTAGGAAATTTTTGGGTTTAAGTTTATTTTTCTTTCATGTCAGCCTTAGGGATCTAATTAACGAACAAATAACATGGATTTCCTATAGATATAATCCTTTAAACCATAATTCATAACAATCTTAACTCATCATCATTCATTCATCATTCATCGTGTTCTCAAGTCAAGAAAATTAGGGTTTTGGCATTCTAAGTCATAAAGACAACATTTTTCAAACATTCAAGGGAAAAGATTTCATCTTTTGTTGCATAAAATCAAGATCAATCATCATGGAAAGGTATTAACTCAATTTTTTCATGCTTCATTACATTATTTCTCCATTTTGGTTCAATTACCTAAAAAGGGGTTTGACCAAGGAAAACCCCCATGCCCTAACACCCAAAATTTTTCCTTCTCTCCTTGTTTGTTTGTAGATTTAGGTATCTTGGAGACTTGGATATCATTAAAAAACAAGTTGAAAAGTTTTTTACCAAGTCAAAATATCAACAAAAAAGTTACTTTCAGGCCTAAAAATTAGAGTTTCAGAAGTGAACACCCGTCAGAAACCGAAGTGCAGACCGAGGGCTTCCATTTCCACTTTTGAATTTTCATAAATTCAAAAGTGGATTAAGTCACCAAAAATGGCCACTTAGTCCCACTAAACCATTTTTTCAGAGGTTTCTATAGATTTGGATACCCATTTGGCTAAAACAAGTTTCTGAGCAGTTTTTCCAAATCTAAGACTAAGTTGCCCATATTGGAAAAAGTGTCCTAGTTGACTTCTACACCATGATTTTTAGGATTCTAGACCTTCATTCCATCCTTCTTCATCCTTCAGGTGAAAAAATTGTGTTTCATAGCTTTCTGTCTAGTTTTGTTTACATTTCTAGGTCCTTTATCACATGTTTGCATATCACAATGTGTTTTCCATCACTTTGCATTTCTGAGGTTTAGCATTAAATAATCATTTCTTTTATCAGTTTTCTACATTTAGACATTCCATTTATGCATACTACATCCCTCATTACATTAATCTTGAGTGTATACATTAGCATTTTGGGCCCATTTATCTTCTTTTAGGTGAAAAACCCTAGAAGAGCTAGAGAAACCCTTGGGTTACCAAAATCATTGTCCACATTTTGGTAAACCAAACTTTAAAATACTTTATTTTCTAATTTTGGAGTCCTTCATCATCCTATAATTAGCTTTCATTGCATATTGCATTAGTTAAGTTGCATTCTAGGGTTTTCAAATTTTGCATTAGTGAAAGTGCATATAGATTGCAGTTTTGCATCTTAAATCATTGAAAATTTCTAAAAAATTTCATTTGCATTTTAGGTCTGCATCATACAACATACAAACCATCAAAATCAATCCATAAATTTTGAAATTCTCAAAAAAAATCCTACTAGGACTAATTCACCACCTTGGGCGATGTAGTCCCTATTCAACCCTAAAACTACCTTTTACAGAGTTGAAAACCCTATTTTAAAGCTTTTGTTTTCTTCCATTACCTAAATATATTAGTTGGTTGAGTTTCTATAACATGCATTTCATTAGATCTAGCCTAAATTAACTCATTCCATGCATTGTTTAATTTTAAATTTGCATTTCAAACATTTCATCTTTCAAGTTGTTGCATAATGTAAACAGAAAATTACCTTATTTCACATCTAAAAATTGCATTTAAAAATTTCCCTTTAAGTCATTGCATTGCACTTGATTTAATTTCTCATGTTAGCATGTGTTTTATTCAACCATTTCATGTTTCTAGAATATCAAGTGGCTTGTATGATTCTATTTTTCATGAACATAATCAAGGACAACAAAGTAAAACATTTGATAAGCATGTTGCATACCCTCCTAGTACTTATCAGATTTGTAAGAATTTCATAACACAAGAGGATGCAAGTGTAGATGATCATAACAATCATACTTGTTCTTCTCCCAATACCTCTCCTATTAGTGACAAAGGTATCTTGGTCAAAGAGGATACAAGCATTGAGAATTTTGATTGTCCCTCTCCTCTTCCACCTTTGGAAGACATTAGGAAACAAGAGGATGAGATCATACAGACATTCCTAAACATCACCTTACCTAGTCTCTCTAACCATGATAATGAAACTTTTTCTTCTCCTAATATCATTCCTTGATGCAAAGAGGATAGGTTGGTGTTACAAGATATACCTATTAAGAGTCATGAGAACCTTTATCCTCCTTTCCCTAATGCTCCTACCATTTGGGAAAATCTATTTGAAAATCATCGTGGTCCTTCTCTTGATGCCTCCACCACTTGTGATGAAGCTACAAACTTGGATGACCATATTGCAAGCTCTCCTATTAGGGTAGATAATATGTAACAAGATAATGAGACCTTAGAGACAACAGACAATCAAATTGATTCTTCTCCTAATTCCCCCACTATTGATAAATAAGAAAATCCAACCATTGATCATTCCCCTACTTGTGATAAAGTAATTTTAGAAGAACCAATCCATAAATGTCAAAAAAAATTGATCCATAGTTCTCCTAAAAAATATCCTTCTAGAGAGAATCTCGTGGTGCTGGAAAATGGAAATAATACTAATTTGTCTTCCTTTGCTCATGATAAAAAAATTGATTCTCGATTACCTTTTGTTAGAGATACATCAACCCTCGAAGTCCACTGAGTTTATGAATGTGCAAGTTTCCATTAGTTCCCCCTCAATCAATGGACCTCATACATACCCCGTGGGACATCCTAAGAATCCTCTCATTCTCTACCAACCTTCACACAAACAACAAACTCAATACCAACCTAAACTCATCCTTTACCCACAATCACATAAACCTCCACCTCCACCTGAACCTGAGTTTACCCTTTACCCACCTAAGCATGATGTTGTTTCTCACACACATTACACTCAAAACAATTTGTGACTGCAAAAACCCACCCCAACACTATTACCTTTGCCTAATCCCATTTTTCCTAGTGCTCCTTGATTAACTCCTAGGGAGTATGATCTTGTTGAATAACTTAAGAATACTCCTACCAAGATATCCCTTTGGGACATTCTTTAGAATTCACCTACCTATCACACTATTGTCCAAATGGCCTTACAACAAATTGCTATCCCTTATACTATGCAACCAAATGATATAGTAGCCATAATTCAAGGATTGAATGCTAACGTTGTTTTCCACCAAAGTGAACTCGCCCCTTTGGAAGTGCAAAAAAAAATGATGCTTTCATGATCATATCTCAATACAAAACAAAAGGGATAAAGAAAACCCTTGTTGACACTAGCTCAAGGGTTAATGTGTGTAGTGTGAGCCTTCTAGATAGGCTTGGCATTAATCAATCGGACATTCAACCTGATTCTTTATCTATTAAGGGATTTGACAATGTCAAAACAAAACTACTTGGGGTGATCATTATACCTCTTACCGTTGGAGTGGCCACATTGAATACACCAATCCATGTTATGCCTCATGAAATTTCATGTAATCTTATCTTAGGTAGACCATGGATTCATGCAATGAATGGTGTGCCTTTCACTCTTCATCGAACAATGAAATATATTTACAACAACAAAGTGCACATACTTGAAGTTGACCCCAATCCAAATAGTTGTTTGAACATTGAGAAAAACACAATGAATCATTTACACACATTAACGCCAACTACACAAGTGGAACCTATACAACAAAAAGACAAACAACATATTGAACAAGTCGCGAAGCTATTAGATGATGATTGGGGTTCCTTAGGCTTCACACCAACACTCATGGATGAATGAAAGCTTACAACAAAAGACTCTAAGATAGTCATGTCAACACACAACTTAGCAGACCCTTCAAAAGCATCCACCTCAACCACTTTAGAAAATGAAGCATTACACAACAACCTTTGACAAACACAACAATGAACAACCACCCGATTTAAAAGAAATGAAAAAGCTTTATGGCAAAGGTTGTGAGCTTATGAAACAACTTGGATATAGTGGAAAAGGATGTGGTGCTAATGAACAAGGTATTTGCAACCCTGTCAATCCTAACACACAACAAACAACTCATGGTCTTGGTTATTTTCCTTTGATAGAAATCACAAAGCCTTCACTCAACATCAACACTATTACAAAACATCCTTCTACGATGATAAACACTAGTGGTCTTGATTGTTCTCCTTTACAAGCAATCAAACAAACAAATACACCATCACTTCATGTCAATGTCATCTTGCAAAACACTAATGAATTGAATTCGTTACATTTTACACCCTCCTATAAAGGAGAGCCCAAAATCTCTCAATCTAAATAGTCTTGCATAGATATGAAATCTTGTACATCTTATCAAGAAGTATCTTTTCCACAAACTACAGGAACCCCTTCTCCCATTACTCAAGAGGGTATCTTGTCAAGACTTCTTCAAGATCACTTGATCACCCTTCCACCAAGAACTTGAAAGAAATTATATTACAAGATTTCATTTTGTGCATATCATAGAGCTCATGGTCACTCCACTAATGAATGTAAGGCTTTGAGTAATAAAATACAATATTTTCAAGAGTTTGTTATTCTTCCTTTTGTGGGGGCACCTAATTCCTCTAAATGATACTAATTTTCACTCTAGCATGCATTTCCTCCATCATTTTGGGTCACCCTTGTCCTGCACTCAATGGGGGCAATGGGTTATGAATCCTTGTCCTTGTATGTCACTTTTTGTTGCCTCTTTTGGCTATTTGTTAACCTTTCATGATCATATATGACCAAGCTTGGGATGTGTACGACATGCCTTAAGTTGGATCGCGCGTGACATACTACCGTTTTCATGACATATCTTTTAAGAAACATATGACTTGGCATATGGCTTTCTAAGTAAGTTTTTGTGTCTTCTTCTTCCTCTTCTACTTTAAAGCACTTGCTCATATTAATGGTGCTAGTAACCGCTTTAAAGTGGAGACATACATTGACACTCACATTTGGGCTAATGCAAGAAGCTGGGTCCACAAAAAGCTAAAAAAGTGGAAGTGTTTTTGTTGTTTTTCAGAATTTGTCACTTGGACTGAAAATTTGAGGCACTTACACAATGAATCTAAAAAAATTCAGTACTATAAAATTTATCATTTTGAATCTAGTTTCCAAATATGTAAATTATTCAAATACCCAAATTATAGAAATTAAATTTTGATAGGGATATATAAAAACCACTTTTTAAAAGTCCTTGTTTTTTTACTATACCATGCATGTGTACAGACACCACTTTTTGACCCAAATAAAAGTATTTTGCTAATTCCTTTTAGGGAAAGAGAGCTAACAACATTAAGATTTATGAGGAATTTTTTTTGTAACTTTTTTGTAGAATATTTCCTTTTTTATTGATTTTTTATTGGCCTTAATTGTTGGTTTTAAAAATCAACATGTTCAAAAAGCATAATTGGACCTACACTAAAAAAAAATGAATCTCTTTTTCATTGTGTAGAGAATTTTTTGAAGGTTGATGCCATATATTTTTTTTACAAGAAACTTAACCAAAAAAAGGTTATTAAAAAAAAAAAAAGTCTGATATTTCAAGTTTAAGGCCTAGTTTGCTTAGAAATTAATTAAAAAATAACAAACATAATCAAATCTTAGTAAAAATTATATATTCAAAAACTATACATTTTTTCTCTAATGGGTTTTAATTGTATAGATTGATTCAGAAAAAAGTCCATCAGCCATATTGCCAAAGTTGGACATTCTTCTTAAATTTGCCTTAGTTTTTTAGTTGCAGGTGAAAGGCTAAGGCTTAGATTGCCAAGCCTTTCCTAAGCCTAAAACCAAGGCTACATGTGGGTTGGGAATTCAATTTTTAAATAACGTGTACACATTAGTAAAAAATGTACGAGCTATTTAGATGAAATGCATACGTGTTTCATAATGCATACATGTTATCTATTTACCTGTTGGGTAAAGGTAATGTGTATGTGTTATATAACACGTACGCGTTCCTAAAATAGAATGCATGTGCATTTTATAATGCGTACAAGTTTCTTATATAGCCATTTTTTCCTAATTTGGAAAATATAGATAAAACATGTTTTTCTTACAACATTCATTTTCTGCATTATGGTCCGAAAGTGCCATTTTCTACATTTTTTATTGCAAATTTGTCTCGTGCAGGGCATATTCTATTCAAATTGTTGGAAGAGACAAGTGTTGGTTGAATTTTTTGAAGTGGGATCAAGTACAAGAACATTTTACAAGAAGATTTGGAAAAAGAGAACTTTTGGATGTATTCATGATGTTTTTGTACTTCAAAGTTTATAGAAGAAACAATCTTCATACTACATAGTTTTATTTGAGTATTCGAAGGAGATGGAAATTTGAAAATAGGTTACTCAAATCATTTTTTTTGTCATAAAAGATGGTTTGGTAACCATGGGATCAAAGAAAAGAAAAAGAAAAAAATGTAGAAAGTTAATGACACCCAAAGAAATTCAAGCAAATAAAGAAATGGAGGCAAAAAGACAAAGGGATAGAAGAGAAAGGATTCATCAAATAGAAAATTTGGAAGCTTCTAGTTCCAAGAATATTTGGAGAGGAAGCCATGAATGATGAAATGAATGTAGATGATGCAAATGTGGAGATGGTGAATATGGAAGAAAATGAAATTATGGAGACAAACCCAACTATGCCTTCAACTTCAAATTTGAATGATATGCAAATAGTACCTATGCAAACAACTTTGGGTATGTCTTCAAATCCACCTCCCAATGATATGGAAAATGCACCTATTCAAAAAATCTATCTAGGTATGTTTCAAAACCCAAGTCTTGATAATATTGATCTTGTTTGTTTAGATGAAGCTAGATACACCATTGATGATATCAATAATTCTAGGGTTGAGACAATGCAAAAACAAAAAAATGACAAAATTATATCTTATGAGAATGCAAATGAGAATGAAATCCCTCATATTGATGAAAATGAGAATGAAATCCCTTTTAATTTTGAAAATTAAAATGAAGTTACCCCTTATGTGAATGAAAATGAAACCCCTTGTATGGATGAAGGTGAAATTTTTTTTTTTACAATTGAAAAAGATGTGCTAGATAACCTTCATGATAAATTTTCTTGGAGACAAATTAGAACTTATGGAAATAGAATATATAAAAAAAAAAATTATAGAAAGAAATTAGGATTCTAATCTCAACTCATGGTGCAATTGATGAGAATGTCAAAAATGAGAAAAGTGATGAAAAAATTAGGTATTTTTATAAAACCAAAAAAAGAAAGATGATTCAATAGAACAAGTCAAATCTAGTGTTGCTAATGCTATTGATTTTATAGGTAAGAAAAGTCGATCTAAAGATAAGAATGTGGCTCGTCATGCAATAACGACTGCTCTAGTTGATAAAGCAACTTCAAATAAAATAATGTTAAGTAAGATTAGTAAATGTATAAAAGTAAATCCTAAAAATTTGATAAGAGATGCTAAAAGAAGAGAAAGTATTGAAAAGGATCGAATTAATCAATGTTGGAGTTTTAGTGGTACACTTCCAAGATCAGACATGAAATTAACTAATGAAATTAAATCTTTAATCGATAAATTTTGGCATGATAATACAAGAGTATCACCTAACATTAGAGATGTCTTAAAATTAAGGTTAGATTCCAAAATTTGTGAACCTCATCCAAAGCATCTTTTAGATATGACTCAAACTAAATTATATAAAAAAAATAGATGCTTCAATCTTACCATTGAATATTAACATAAGTCAAAGATCATTTGAAAAGTGTAAACCCTGGTATGTTAGAAATAATAAGCAATGAATTTCTTGTTGTTGTAAGACTCATGTACAATTTCGTTATTATTATGATAGTTTTTGATATATACGATGCACTTTGCATGCTAACCAAATTATGCAGGACATTTGTGGTATTAATATGCCACCTGAAAGAATCAAAGATTTTATAGTAGGTTTGTTTTGTGAACCCTCTAATGGAAACTTATTTTATTTAAAAGCATGTATTTTTGGAGAATGTGATAGATGTGGTAACTTTTCATTATTAGGAGAATGTATGCATGAAACTAGTTTAGATGAATTTGGACAACAATTAGTGGGTGTAAAAAAATTTAAAAATGTTGAGTATTCTTTAAAAGATGGAAAAAGTGGAAAACATTGTGAGCTAATTGTGGAAAAATTTAGTATGCATGCATTTATTAAAGAATTTAAAGGTAATATTGTACCTAAATATGTTCAAAACTCTCAGTATGCTCATTAGCTTGATAATCAATTTTGTTTATGTAAAAACACATTCCCAATTGGAACTATATTGTTAGTTGTTGATTTTTCTGAAAATTATACTCTTGCTCCACAAGAAGAAATTGAATTGTAGTATTATAATTTAGTGCAAGTAGCTGTATTTTTTCATATCTTTTATAGGCATTTAGATGATAATAGAGAAGATAATAGAAATTTTTTGAGAAAGTACCATTTTTATGTAAGTGATAATCGATTACATTCATATGAGTTTGTTCAATATTGTTTTGATATATTTTATAAAAAATTTAAAGAGAGGAATTCAACCGCTAAAACATCTCATATGGTCTGAAAATAATTGCACAGGTCAATTCAAAAATGATAGAATTTTTTATTGGTTATGTAGAGTTCATAAGGAAAATAATATCCAACACATATGATTTTTTTTTTAAGTTGGTCATGGTAAGGGAGAATAGGATGGAGTAGGTACATGTGTGAAAAGAGCTCTTGCTAGAGAGCAACTAAAATTTGAGGATGATGCACAATTTAGAGATGCATATGCAATTGTAAATTGGTGCAATACCAAATTATTGACAAGAACAAGCGAGAGCTCAAAAATTAAATGCTTCTTTTGGTTAGTTGAAGAAAATGATATTTTTTCTCGACAAGATTGTGAAAAAATTAATGGATCTAAAAAATTTCATTCGTTTAAGAGTTCGAATGCAAACACATGGACAATGTGGACAAGGGATTTGGTGTGGTTTTGTCAATTTTTTATTGCAGGTGATTGGGAGGTGTGTGAAAATACGAAATGGGTCTAACAATGGAAACAAAGAGACTTAACACCTACATCAACACATGTTCAACATGGAATGAAAATTGAAGATAATCAAGTGTTCATATCAGATGATTACGATCATGTTTCAGATCTTGTACAAGAAGGTACATTATTTATTGAGTTGAATTTTATATGTATTCATGTTTATATGTGAATTAAATATAAGTCACTCTTTATTGAATTTTTTATTTATTTTTGCAAGACATGTGTATGTTGTTGCATATGAGGGGAATGAAGAGGAGATGGAGTATTGGTTGGCTAGATGTGTTGAGAGAAAATATAATTTGGTACATCCTAGAGTGGATGATGACAACTTTGAGTATCCAACTGGTTCAGTGGTTGTTGTTGGAACCTAGCTTCAAAAATATTTGATAAGAAAGAATGGATTACCTGCATTTGAAGATTATGAAAGACACAAGAATATTATACATTATTCACTTTTGATTTTGGAAACCAATATAAAAATAGTTAGATATCAAGGGAGGCATGCTAATAAAGTGTTATGGACACTTTCAATGGATGATCATAAGACAATCATAGATGCATTACAAAAGAAAGAGGATGCAGATGGTACGACTGAGTAAATAAATATTGGTAAGTATATAGTTGTATAAATATTTAATTGATATATATATTTGTCTTTAGTCATTTCCTAATTAAATTTTTATATCATTTTTTGTTTCAGGTCTCCCAAAACTAGATGGTTTACAAAAAAAGAGAGGAGATGCACATATATTACAATGGAATTCAAATCTAGAGGCAAGTAACTATATATAGTTCTAGATACTTTAATTGATAGTATAAATATAAAACTAAATTTAATTCATTGTCATTTTATAAAAAAATTATAATTGATTTCATATCCCTTTAATCCATTCTCTTAAAACCCCTTAATTCATCCTCTTATGTACCATTAATGCATCCTCTTGCATCCCCTTAAGTATCTCTATTAATTCCCCTTCATCCATTTTATTAGGACCCATTAATCCATCCTCTTGCATCCCCTTAAGTCACTCTCTCAACACCCCTTAAGCCATCCTCTTAGGACCCACTAATCCATACCACATATATCTACCCTTAATCCATCCACTTGCATCCCCTTAAGTCACTCTCTCAACACCCCTTAAGCCATCCTCTTAGGACCCCTTAATCAATATCCTCATAAATCTATCCTTAATCCATCCACTTGCATCCCCTTAAGTCTCTCTCTCAACACCCCTTAAGCCATCCTCTTAGGACCCCTTAATCCATATCCTTGTATATCTACCCTTAATCCATCCACTTGCATGCCCTTAATTCACTCTCTCAACACCCCTGAAGTCATGCTCTTATGACCCCTTAATCCATATCCTCGTATATCTACCCTTAATCCATCCACTTGCATCCCTTTAACTCTCTCTAGGTTTCATGAGATGCTTAGAATAACAAATCTATATGGGTTAATGGTTTAGCATTCATCTCCTATTCTTTAGGTCATATGGTTTAGGGTTTAGGGTTTCTAGGGTTTATGAGATGCTTAGAATAACAAATCTATATGGGTTTTAAGGGTTTATGGTTCATGAGATGCTTAGAATAACAAATCTATATGGGTTAATGGTTTAGGGCTCATCTCCCAGTCTTTAGGTCATATGGTTTAGGGTTTAGGGCTTCTATGGTTCATGAGATGCATATAATAACAAATCTATATGGGTTTTAAGGGTTTAGGGTTCATGAGATGCTTAGAATAAAAAATCTATATGAGTTAATGGTTTAGGGTTCATCTCCTAGTCTTTAGGTCATATGGTTTAGGGTTTAGGGTTTCTAGGGTTCATGAGATGCTTAGAATAACAAATCTATATGGGTTTTAAGGGTTTAGGGTGCATGAGATTCTTATAATAACAAATCTATATGGGTTAATGTTTTAGGGTTCATCTAGTCTTTAGGTCATATGGTTTAGGGTTAAGGGTTTCTAGGGTTCATGAGATGCTTAGAATAACAACTATATGGGTTCATCTCCTAGGACTTAGTTCCTATGGTTTAGGGTTTAGGGTTTTAATTCATTCTCTCAACTCCCCTTAATCCACCCTCTTACATCCCTTTAAGTCATTCTATCAGCTGCCCTTAATCCACCCTCTTACATCCCTTCAATTCATTCTATCAACTCTCCTTAATCCACCCTCTTGCATCCCCTTAAGCCATCCTCTTAAAGGACCCTTAATTCATATCCTCTTGCATACCCTTAATCCACAATCTTGCATCCCTTAAGTCACTCTCATAATTCCCCTTAAGTCATCCTCTCAGGAACCATTAAGCCATATCCTAGGGTTCATGACATGCATCCCATTAATCCACCCTCTTACATCCCTTTAAGTCATTCTATCAACTCCCCTTAATCCACCCTCTTACATCCCTTTAATTCATTCTATCAACTCTCCTTAATCCACCCTCTTGCATCCCCTTAAGCCATCCCCTTAACTCCCCTTAAGGAATTCTCTTAGGACCCCCCTTGAGCTATATCCTCTTAGGTCCCCTTAATCCATCCTATGGAAAACATCATTTGAATTTGTATGGAATTTATAAGGTCCAATTTTCTAACTTTTACTATATATTGTTCTTTTCTCACATGAATTATCTACTTAAATGACTCATAAAAACTATAGTTATTTTACTTACATTAATTATTTTTGCAGGTTCTCATCAAGTCGGTCTACCATGTGATTGTCATTGTAAAATTATTTTATCAAGAGACTATGTAAATATAAATTTGTGGTCTTGACCTAAAATTTGATAAGCTTTAATTGTATCTACATGCACATATATGTTTCATCATGTTATATAGTTGTATTAAACATCAATATACATTATATATGTTTCTTCAATGTATGAACTTCAATGAACTTATTAGTCACTTTTTAAATATCTTGTTCCAATTTTGTAGATTATACATTTCATGTCTTGTATTTACCACATTTTATATAATTGTTCAATTGTGTAGATTATACATTTTGTCCATACAAGGAGATAGATTTTTGTTCACTGATTCAAATATTTACTAGAATTGGAAAATAGTTAAATTTATTCTATTATGAATATGATCTAAACTATTTAAGGAATGTTTTAATTTTTCACCTAACCATGTGATAAATTATATATATGAAATTTGATTCTAGATAAGAATTTATATAGTGCATGTATTACTTGAAATTTAGATAAAATATCTATACATACATGAGTGCATATGATCATCAAAATGAGCATAACACGATCATAATTGACTACATATATAATCATCATATTAAAGTCAACTGATATAAAAAAACAAAAACATGATAATATTAATCCATATAATGTATGTGAAATGGTCCATGAAATAACATGTTCAAAATGTATATGTCAAGTCCAATGTACATATATTTAAATAAATCTAGAGATCTATAGTCCATAAAGTTTAAAACCATCTAACTATTAGGCTGATCAGACATATCAAGTCTCCTCTTTGTTCAATGTCGACTAGATGTATGAGCGCATCATGCTGTAAAAGAGTACAAGAAACTTGAAATTAGATTTAAAGTTATTTAGAAATTTGGATATAATTAAACATATTTAAACTTGAAAATATAGATTTTTAGATAAAAATAAATTTAATTAAATATCTAGTAAATATAGTAAAAATATTTTTTAGTATGCATAAATTACCATATGATCATGTGAATCTACTGGCACATTTTGTTCAACGGGTAGCATAACTATTAGTTGAGAAGATCCAAATGCTTGATCTACTATATCCTCCATATTCATATAAAGCAAACACTATGTTAAAACCTCAAATATATATATATATATAAGGTCCATAAAAATTGTATAGGATATTTAGTAAAGTTTACAACCTCGAATGATATGACCTCATGATCATGCACCTGAGATTATCCATGCATAAATGTTGACGATGTCTCAAGTGCGCCTGCCATGGGTATCTCATGAAATCCTTGCATATAGATGTACAACAATTTGTATAAATCAAATTCACACATGTGTATGTAAATGAACAAATTAAATTAGATCTATGATGTGTATTTAATTTAAACTTAACAAACTTTTGAATGCATACACCTCAGTTGATGATGTCTCAGGAGTGCTCACCACAACTTGTGGTTGGTCAGTACTAGGTATCATATGACCTCCCTGCATCTAGATATAATATATCATTTCACACATGTGTACAAATTCAAATTAAATTACATATATCCACACAAATTATTTGATATATATTGGTTCAAGTACCTGACCAAAAGGTGATCCCATCTCTATAGCACTCAACATATAGACACGATCATATTGAGTTTTAGGCATCGTTTGATCATGCATCTACACTGAAAACTTCTTGAATTAATATTATGTTATATATAAAATTTGATGTTAAATTATTTACATGAATTGTGTTCATTTAAAACAAATTAAATTTAAGTTCAAAAGATGAACATACCTATGTAGGATGATCCTCATAATATAGTAAATTCATATATGACTCCATCCCAAATGCATGTGGGTCACCTGAAGTGGATTCCTGAGTATTCCCGTAGCCTGAGCCTCCATGCTCTATATTGGCCACTTTAGCCACTGCATGTGTAGTCTGATGAGTGAGATGTCCTAAAAGTGAACTCAATGCTCCTAATTTTGATAACATGGTATGTTGTTGAAATGCAGCGGGAACACCAAAAAGAGGAGGAATAATAGGAGCAATCATAGCACGTTGTTGAGGATCGACACGTACTCCTAGTCTATGTTGGGGCATGCCACACCCAACTCCCTAAAATGACCTCATATCAAAATAGTTGGATTTTAAACCCAACTCAAACTTAGCCCATAACTTTCTCAAAAAGTATAGGGGCGCCCCAGAATTTCCATGTGGTAGATTATCAAACACCATCCACCATCTATCCCAAAAAAATGCAGCTATCTATAGGTTCCTACACCATAAAATTGAAATTCATTTTTTGTTGGGTAGAATTGATTGGTTTGTTTGGGGGTTAAAAAAATGTTGGTACATGGTTTGTTTTGTAATTTTAAGGTCATTAATTTCTTTATAGGACAATCCATTTGCATAGAATTATCTCCTCTCTTCTCTTCATTGATTGAACCTATCTAGGTTTACATTAATAGATCAAACAAAATCGACAATATTTTGCATCGTAGATGCAAACCATGCAGGATGGGGGGGTATTCTAGGCTTATTTTTTATCATATCTATATTTCCCTAAATCACAATAAGGTTTTGTCTAATTCTCTCTCTTAACTAATCTTGATCTACTACAGGGGGTGGGGGGTTAGGAGGTGGAGAGTGTGGAGGTGTGGGGTTTTGTTGTGGTGGTGGATTTGGATGTATGGGATCTATAAGAATTTGTGCATTTGTCATAAAATCCTCTATGTTAAATTTTGGATCCATGTGAACAATGAAATGGCAACTGCATGTTAAACAATTAAAAAATATATATCAACAAACTAATTAAATAATTCACACAATTTGAAAGTTATTTAAAAATAACATTGAATGTGCACAAAATCAAAATACATTTCATTTGAAGACCATTTGATTTATAACATTAAAAATCCATAGCATGTACAAATTAAATTGAATCTAGTGTGTGGCTGTTAATATGAAGGGTTTGTTGTTACTACCAACTCTTAGAATGCAACTAAAAATGGAGATAATTGTCACACCAAGGTCATAAAATTTTAATAAAATCCTACCTACATGTTACTTAAAACTAATTATTGAACACCTTTTAGCAACCCTTCCAAGAAGAATCATCAAGTATATCTAAAATATAAATCCACTATATGATTTAGATCAATATGTATACTATAATTAAGATACCTAAAATTTCTAAGGATGCACTAAATTACATTTTGTGTACATGGGCAGGGAACTCATATGTTGAGTCAAGTATAAGTGCTTCTACATAAAAAAAATTTAGAGGATGGCATATTTGTCATAATTCATCTAGGTATTTTATGTTAAACCTTTAATAAATGGGATGGTTCAATTATAAATAGTTTTGAGTTAGATCTATATATGGTACATAAGATTCCTCTTAGTGAAAATAGGGAGGTAAGTTCTAATTATAACTCTAATGGGTAGAAATGAAATTAGGGGGTTTTATTAGAACCCTATGAATGCATGCACTATGTCATTGGTTTACTAAGTGAATCCCCTAAAAGAAGGCCCCATTAACTTATTTTTAGCTAGATATCACTTGATACTTAAAATATAGCCAAATTTGATGATATACATTAATTTATTTATTTAAAATAAATAAAACCACATGGATTAAGGTAAAGACTTGAGATTTAAATTTAAATAAATCACTAGATCAACATTTAAACTACGAGTTAGATATTTAAATGTATCAAGAATTGAGAACTCACAAAAGGCTACCGTATCAACAATGAGGCTTCTTTGAATCATTATTGGAAAAATTAAATAAGAAGATTAGTAAATAGAGACTGTGAACATGAGGTGAGGAACCATTTAATTTATATAGGTAAAGGACTAAAGAATGAATTTAAATAAGACACATGTAGATATATAATTTTGATTTCTCAAATTGGGTGTTAATAGGAGGTTAGGGGTTGTTTACAGTGTCTTTTATTACATATATAAAGGTGGAAAAAGAGAAATAAAGGTCCCCACTAATTTAGGTTATGAACAACTCAAGAATGAGTGTCAAAATGGGTAAATGATGAAAACCATGTAGTTTGATTCAAGTAAAAATTATACTAGATTCTATTTATATTAGGATTATTGTTAGACAAGGGTGCTCAATGGAGCTCATAAATATCAATTCTATCATTAATTAACTAATTCATCAATAATTAATTTATTCTTGAAGTTTTTATGGGTCTATAGCTTTAACTTTTGGGGTGAGGGGAATTTTACTCATAGGTGTGGTTGTTTCCCAACAAGAGTATATCTATGGAGATAAGGTATATCAATTGTGAATACATGTATTTATCAAGTATGACATAGAATTTTACTAAATCCGAGGACATAAATTGATTTATCTAAACTTTCAAATTTCATGATAAGAGACACAAGTTCTCTATAATGGGACAAATTAGTTAAGAAGAAATTATAAGTTTAACACTAACATTAATTTATAATCTCGTTCGGGCGGGGGCCCTAGCTCGGTTGGCTAAGTAATTCCGTTGCGGCTCTGCTGATCACGAGTTCTAGTCTCCCCCGTCCCGTGGTACCGGAGGGCGTGTCGCGCCAGTGCCGCCGGTCACGTTAAAAATTTTACCAGGCGCACTACAGTTTATAGGGGGTCGTGCTACCCGATTCCTGCAGTCTAATAAAAAAAATTAAAAAAAAAATTTATAATCTCGTTCATTATTTTCAAAGTATACTAAAGATAAGATTAAAAAATTAATAGAAGACATTCAAAGGGACACATAGATATATGCTAGTGGTAATTGCAATGTACAAAATAAATAAATATGAGCTTGAGCTCTATTCACATATTGAAAATGACTTCTTTAAGTAAAAAGGCTTCACTAAATTTTTTAGTTGTACAATAAAATCATATTTATACATGTGAATTGGTGTGCATAATTTATCATGCAAAAATGGAAGAAATTAGATCTTTACTATATAATTATTTAGAGATTTGATGACATGAAAACATATCTATGTCAAATAAAAAATGTAAGAAACCTTCAAGGAGGGATACTTCTAAAATTATGTGAAGTAAAGTTAAGAACCAATGACAAGGAGGACACAAAATAAAGCAAGGAAGGAGGGAATCTTCCAAATTGAAATTACTCAATGAGAAAGAGCAACATGACCAATCCCAATGAGATTGAAACTTGTAACCATACTAAAAAATTATAATGTTTAAACTATAGTTGATTATGGCAATGGTGTAACATAGCAACATGATCAATCCTAATTAGATCAACCTCATAAATTTATGATATGATTTGTTGAACTAGTTAAGAAACATCTCCTCATTTCTCAACACAAATGGTTACATTGAAAGTATTGATTGTACAAGTTCAAGTTGCACTATCTCAAAGGTGAAAATATTAGGGTTTTAGGTTTAGGTTTTAGGGTAAATAGGGTTTTAGGTTTACATTTTAGGGTTTATGTCCAAAAATTAACTTGGGTGAATTAGTTGTTAGGGACCTATGTTTTTTGGAACCTAGGGTTTAGGATTTTTATATCTAAGTTAAATGTGTCTAATTTAGGTTTAGTTTTTTTGGTTTTTGATTTACAATTTAACATTCTTTGTTTCATTGATTTTTTTTGTTTTTTAATTGCAATTTAAAAACAATAAAATATCAAACTAAACAAAAAAAAACCAAATAATAATTACAAAACAAAAATGCAAGATATAAAGGGAAAAAATGGTAGAATTGAACCAACCTAGAGGTCACTGAGGTCAGTTGTCTCAACAAGAGGAGGTGGCAGTGAAAATTTGCTTCAATCAAGCCCTTCGAAATGTGTACGTGATCTTGCTTCTCCTTCTTTGGCATGACTCAAACTAATAGTTAAAATGAAAACACGGACACTTATTTTAAAAAATAAATAGCTTTAAGAAACACGTACATGTTTTAGGTTTGTGTACCTGAATTTGAATGCACATGCATTCAAATTTAGGCTCAGGTACTCGATTGATAATTCATATGCATTTTCTAAAAATGCATACACGTTTTGTGTGAAATTTTTTGTTTTGGCCAAAACTTCCCCTCTTCATGGACCCAACTTCTTGCACTTACCCATTTCATTGTGTGGTTTCTTTCCTCTTGTGATGTGTCCTCTTCTTGGTGGTGTCATTGGGCTTGATTCCCTCCAAGAGTGTGATACTTATTTGAGACATCCTCTCTTGGACACATTAAGCATGATGTTCCCTAAGATGAGACCTTGCACGAACTAATCAAAATCCCTTTAAAAATTCCTTGCACTATTTTTCCATTTACAACAATTGTCATATGGCCACCTTGCATAACATAGCTTGCATGCCTATGCTACCATCCTGTTTGTCTATAAGTTTCAAGCATATGAAGTTTTGCTTACCTCATAGAGCTCAAAAATCATTTTCATTATGGCACCTTATTAAAGTTATCAAGAGGTATAACTTTGGTTTGGTTCAGTTGGAAACCCATGCTGAGGCATGAATTTTCCCCATAGCCACTATGTGGATTTCTCACCCCATGGAAACCCAGAAGTTCCATGGCCCCAGAGTGAGTATGTTGTGGATTTCTCACCCCACAAACAGCCAAAAGTTCTCTAGCCCCAGAGTGAGTATACTTTTGGGATTTCTCACCCAGCAGACACCCATGGTTCTATCACCCCAGAGTGATTATACATTTATTTTTCCAAACAAACAACCTAGATCCAATCCACAATGTGTTGGAAAAATAATCAAAGCTTGTCCAACCCATTTTCATTTCCTTCTAGTTCTTTCCATTGTATGATCATGTATCTTGTCTTGTTGTAAATCATTCACCTTATGCATATCTTCTTGTGCTTATGTTGGTTTAACTTAGGATCTTGGATCCTGGGGGCTTACGTAACCTCCTTTGATCTTTTTCATCCTTTGTCATCCACATTGGTACAATTGGACTCTTCTTGAATGTCTACTTTAGTGTGATTTTGAAGCAAGTTAATCCTCTCACTAAAGTGGGGGCTTAATGTGTCACCAAATAGTGTATACTTTGCTTGATATGGGAATAACTGATGATAAATTGGACTTAATGAGGCCTTGATTTGGTGTTGTGAGGTGTTTTACACATCCACACTAGGTATTGGACCCTTACAAACTAAATAAAATGCATTTAACGATGTCTTGTAAAGGTGTTGTAAAGTGTTGTAAAATATTTTCACTCCTCTCTAGACTCAATGGACCCATCTTTCCCTAATTCAATGTTGAAAATTTTATTTAATGGCATTCTCACATTAATCTAGAAGGCTTGTAAACTAAACTTGATCTTAATCTAGTGTGTCTTACACATTCACATTGGATGTTATGCGTTTCTAGGCTAAGTGGACCTCGTTCTAGTTTTGTAAAGTGTATTTAATCACACTTTCACATTGAATTTTGTATCCCAATCCCTAATTGACCTTTACATCATCATCAATAGGCCCATATTTCCCCATATTGTGCATCCCAAGGCATAATTTGATCAAATATCTGACGAAATCAACATAAAAACTAAAAAATTTCATTCCCCGATAATCTAGCTATCAAAAGGGCCCCTCATGGAATAAGTCACCCATCTAGGTGAATGATTCCATGCCATGTGGGACTAGGTCACCCAAAATGGTGACTTAGTCCAATTTGGCTTATTTTTGAGGTTTGAGCAAGAAATTTTGGAATTTAAGTTTATTTTTCTTTCATGTCGGCCTTAGGGATCCAATTAATGGAGAAGTAAGGTGGATTTCCTATAAATATAAGCCTTTAAACCATAATTCATAACAATTTTAACTCATCATCATTAATTCATCATTCATCATGTTCTCAAGTCAAGCAGGTTAGGGTTTTGGCATTCTAAGTCATCAAGACAACATTTTTCAGACATTCAAGAGCAGATTCTTCATCTTTTGTTGCAGAAAATAAAGATCAATCATCATGGAAAGGTATTAACTCCATTTTTTCATGCTTCATTACATTATTTCTCCATTTTGGTTTAATTACCTAAAAAGGGGTTTCACCAAGGCAAACCCCCATTCCCTAACATCCAACATTTATCCTTCTCTCCTTGTGTGTTTGCAGATTTAGGTATCTCTGAGACTTGGACATAATTAAAGAACAAGTTGCAAAGTTGTTGACCAAATCAAAATATCAACAAAAATTCACTTTTAGGCCTAAAAATTAGAGTTTTAGAAGCGGACACCCATTAGAAACCAAGTGCAAACTGACGGCTTTCATTTCAACTTTCGAATTTTCATAAATTCAAAAGTGGATTAAGTTGCCAAAAATGGTGACTTAGTCCCACTAATCAATTTTTTTGGAGGTTTTTGTAGATTTGGATACCCATTTGGCCAAAATAGGTTTCTAAGCAATTTTTTCAGATCTAGGACTAAGTCGCCCAGATTAGCACAAGTGTCCTAGTTGACTTCTACATCAGGATTTTTAGGATTCTAGACCTTCATTCCATCCTTCTTCATCCTCTAGATGCACACATTTTGTTTCATAGCTTTTTGTCTAGTTTTGTTTACATTTCTAGGTCCTTTATAACATGTTTGCATATCACAATGTGTTTTCCAACACTTTGTATTTCTTAGGTTTAGCATTAAATAATCTTTTTTTTGTTAGCTAGTGGCATTTAGGCATACTACATCCCTCATTACATTAATCTTGAGTGTAGAAATTGGCATTTTGGGCCCATTTCTTTCCTTTTAGGTGAAAAACCTTAGAAGAGCCAGAGAAACCCTTGGGTTACCAAAATCATTGTCCACATTCTCCATGAGGGTATGTTCCCTTTTCTTTGTTCTCAACCCCGACCGACTGATTCCTTTAAAACTTGCTAATTTTTCCTCTTTATGAGTTTAGAAACAATGGAAATAGCTTCATTAACAATGTCCTTGTCTATTTTCCTAGCATTTGCTTAGATTGTATTTAGACCAACCTAGAGACTATCAGGAATATCCTCTTTGAAATTATCTATGTTTTCATCTAATCTTGAATAGTACAAAACAAATGCTTATGTTATATTTTATTTTCCTTTGGAAGTAGCAGAGTTGGAAAAATCACCAACCTCTTTAGTGTTTCCATCTATAAGCAGTTCAAATAGGGTATCTACATCAAGATGATCACAAGTTACCTTTTTAGATTTCTTCTCCCAGACCTTAATTTGGTACTTATCTGGGTATGATTTTGTTTCGAATTCTTCAACAGTAAGAATATCCTAAGTGGCTTTCACTTCTTTCACCTTCTTGCTTGAAGTAGGTGGAGGAAGACCTTTCTTCCTCTTATCGGATGGACTTTTCATTTCTCTCGAAGGTTCAACTACTTTTTTAGAGGTACCGAATGAGCTACTAGTTGTACTATAGGATATTGTGGTTGTATTATTCATATGTGGTTGTCATTGATGTCAACACTATTAGCATTGAGGTATTAAAGGTTGTATATGTCGAGGATATTGAGAAAGTTGTTAAAGAAAGAGTTCCAAGTTCCCAGTAGAACTATGAAGGTCATGAAGGTTTCTTGGGTTGTACGTTGAAGATCAACTGTTGTAGACTAAAGGGTTTATTTATGAGTGTATCTAGTCCATCCACTAGAAATTTTATAGGTTCACATGAAGATTTGTTCGAGTTATGAAGATTTGTGTTCTAACAGTGTCTTTGTGGTCTTTGTCTGTGTTCTTGATTAAAGTTGGTATAATTATGGTAATTCTATTTGCTGTGGATGTTTCTCTATTTTTTCTTGGTACTCATGGATGTTTCTAGATCATGCTCTATCTTTGTTGCATGTCCATGTTGATCGATGTGCTCAGGGTCAAAGTTTTTTCTCGGTATGTTCGGGTTTTCAAGTTCTTGGTCGACATGATGGTTGTAACATGTTGTGGATCCTTGGAGATTAAAATTTGGATGTTGGTGTGTTCAAGGATATTGTTTTGGGTCTCATCATAATATTAGCCGATGGTATTTGATCCACATTGAAAATTTATTTGGAAATTTGGGTCGACATTGAAAATATGTTTCATATTTCTGGCCGACTAGGTTGTTGATGTAATTCCATGTTATAGATATATAAGAGCGATTGTTTGAGTGAAGTTAGTGTGTGCATAAGAGAAAATGTATGCCAGAGAAAGTGCAAATGTGCGAATAGTGTCCAAATCATTCAATTGCAGAGCAGAGTGAGAAGAAGTTTGAGTGAAGTGTGAAGAAGGTTTTTGTGTGCTTAATTGGAACTGTAATTAGGCTTGTGAAGAAGCTATTTCCTCAATTCATACCCTATGGATCTAATCCATATTTTTTTTTATTGTTTGGTAGTGAGACCTCTTGTATTTGAGTAGTGAGCTCTAGGAAGTGTGCTTGAATGCATGTGCATTCCCATTATTTTTCTTATACTTTTAACAGGGTATAATATTATGGACTAACATCCACAGTGGTTTTTCCACTAATAGGGTTTCCACATAAAAAATATTGGTGTTCTCTATGCTTCTGATGCATTGTCTTTTCATGGTTTATTGTTCATTCTTCAGATCTGAGATTAACTTAAGTTTGAAAAAGTTTAAATATTTTGTGACAACTGATTCACCCCCCCTCTCAGTTGTCTATCCTTGTTTTACCAACAATTGGTATCAGAGCAGGTTCCTTTGAAGAAGTTGAAAATCTTGAGGTGATCTGAGATGGTATCATACAAGAAGGACAATCCTAGATTCAATGGAACAAACTACTCATTGTGGAAAGCTAGGATGGAGTGTCATTTGAAGTGTATTAGTGAACCATTATGGAAAATTACAAAGAATCAATATGTTATTCCTTAGAATGGTCCTTCCACTATTGATGAGATTAAAGAGGCTGAGAATAATGTCTGGGCTATGGAAGCTTTGTCGAGTGCTCTAATAGATTCATAAATGACAATTTTTTTAGGTCTAAAGATAGCTCATGAGATGTGGATGAATTTGGAAACTTTTTATGAAGGAGATGTACATGTGAAGATGGCTAAGATATAGAGTTTGAAAGACAAGTATAGAAATTTGAAGATGGATGAAGATGACAATATTTCTTCTTTTATGCAAAGAGTAAATGAATTAGTGATGGGCATTAGATGTGTCAGTGGTATCCTGGAAGAGGAAGAAATTGTGGCTATAGTGATCAGATCATTGCCTCCCTCCTACAAAGCGAAGGCTCGTGCTATTGAAGAAAATAGATCATTGATTAATGTGACAAGAGATACACTGATTGGTAAACTAGTTGCCTTTAAGTTGAGCAAATTTGGTGAATCTGCTCCTAAGACTGAAACTACATTCAAAGCTACTATATCCAGAAGAAACAAGCAAAGATATGATTTGGGAGAGAGTTCTAGAAAGAAATTCAAGTATGAGGAAGAAATGAAACAACTTGAAGATGAAGAAAGAGAGGTAGAAGAGTTGGAAGCACTGATTGTGAAGAAAGAAGGTAGAGGACAAGGTAAGTATAAAAGAAATCTTCCTATCAAATGTTTTTCTTGTAGTAAAATAGGTCGTTTTGCATCAAGGTGTCCTAAAAGAGTTCTTAGATCTAAGCCTTACAAATCTAGATTCCAAAAGAAATGCTATTTTTTTGAAGGTGTGACTAATGAAGAGTCTGATAAATGAAATGGAAATGAAGATGATTGGGTTTTCATTGTTATCAAGGAAAATAGTCATATGGCTACTGAACCTACTAAAGTTGAGAAAGCTCTTGCAGCTCAAATTGAAGAAATGGATGAGTGGTTCATTGACAATGGATGCTCACATCATATGACTAGTGACAAAAGAAAATTTGTAAGTCTAGAGAAGTATCACGGTGGGATTGTAAGATTTGGAGATAACAATTCTTGTGTGATTCATGGAAAAGGATCTATTTGTATTGGTGGTAAGCATAACACTAATGATGCTATTTGTGTAGAAGGCTTGAAGCACAACCTATTGAGTGTTGGATAGATGGTGGACTAGGGTTATGATCTTCAGTTCAAAGATGGAAGATGTAGGATATATGGAAGTTCTAGAAATAAAATTGCTTTAGGTAAATAGACAAAAGGGTTTTTCACCTTAATGTTGCTAGTGAAAGTTGTTTAATTGCTCAAGTAGATGAAAGCTGGTTATGGCATAGAAGGTTGTGTCATGTGAATTTTGATAACATTTTCAAAGTAAGCTCCACTCAAGCTGTAAGAGATTTACCTAAGCTAGTGAAGCTTACTAACACAATTTGTAAGGAGTGTTAGATGGGAAAACAAACTAGAGTCTCTTTTTGGAGAAAACAACATCATTCAAATGGATTACTGGAGTTGGTGCATAGTAATCTATTTGGTCCCTCTAGAGTCAAAAGTCTCCATGGTGAAAGGTAATTTATACTCCTTATTGATGATTATTCTAGAATGATATGGGTTTCTTTCATAAGATAAAAATGTGAAGCATTAGAAAAGTTCAAAAGTTTCAAAGCTATGGCAGAAAATGAGAAAGATCTGAAAATCAAATGCTTAAGGTCAGACAGAGGTGGTGAATTCACTTCCAGGGAGTTTAATTATTTCTATGAAGATCATGGAATCAGAAGATATTTATTTGTTCCCCAAACCCCTCAATAGAATGGTGTTGCAGAAAGGAAGAACAAAACAATTTTGGATGCTGCTAGAACAATGATGATTGAAGGAAATGTGACTCGCATCTACTGGAGTGAAGTTGTAAGCACTATTGTGTACACTTTGAACCGAGTAAATGTAAATGGTAATTTCGGTAAGACTCCTTTTGAACTATGGTTTGGTTATAAGCCTACTATTAAATACTTCAAGATCTTTGGAAGAAAGTGTTAAATCAAGAGAGATGACGATATAGGAAAGTTTGATGCAAGAATCAATGAAGGAATCTTTCTAGGTTACTCTGCTAGAAGCGAGGCCTACTGATGATATAACAAAATACTGAGAAAAATGGTTGAGATTACAAATGTCAAAGTTGATGAGGATTCTGCTAGATCATACAGATATTGTGGATATGATTCAGATAAAGACAATACGAAAAAAGGGAAGAATGTTCAGACACTGAATCAACTTCAAATTGTGCCATATGTTCTAGTAAGACAACTTCAATTTGTTCTAGTAAATCAAGATAGTTAGGAAGAAGAGACAAGTGCGAGTGTAGAAGAAAGTACAGAAGAATCAAAAGTTCAAGAGAATCTTAAAACTCCAAGGTATGTAAAGCTAAATCATTCTAAAAATCAAACTATAGGAGATAAGAATAAAGGAGTGCAAACTACAAGGAAGATTATAGAAGAATATTGCCTAATTTCCAAGATTGAACCTAAAGATGTGGTGCAGGAGCACTTAGGCTAACCTCCATCTTGTTAATTTAATTTTGGCTTGTATCTGACCTTAGCCAAGTCAGAGGATTTGAGTGTTTGTTTTGGACCTTAGAAGGTCATTGTTGTGGTTGGGTGAATTAGTCATTAGGACTAAGATTCACCAAGGTTTAGTAATCATTGATAGTTTTGCTTAGTTTTTCTTTGTTTAGTTTATGTTTGGAGTTTTGAGCTTTAAATGTGTTCTAAACACATCTATGTTGCTAGAAAGATGCCAAGAGCCAGTTAAGGGAGTTGGATGCTCAAAATACAGGAGATAGAGGTCCTAAGATTTAGGATGATGGCATAAGGACAAGTTGCAAAAATTTGTTGCAAAGTTGTCATGACAACATTTGTCATGTTGCATGCAACTTAGTTATCTTGGATCCCCTAAAAGCTAGGAGTGTGGGATCGACCAACATCCCTAAAAAATTGGAAAATGGCATCTATGTAAGATGTGGCTCAAAACCAAGAAGTTAGTTCTTTTGTAATCAAGTTTTTGCTTTTGGAAGAAGAAGAAGACTCTGCAATTTCTGTGTTTTCGCATGTTTTGAAGTGACAGTGATATCAAGTGGATTGAATGTACTGATTTGAGATTACATTTGTGTTCATAGGGTAGTTCTAAGATTTTTCTCTTTTGCAATCAAGTTAATTGGATTTAATATAGTGCTCTGGATTCTTAGGTTAGGGTCTAAGGTCTTTTCTGGTCCTGTCCTGACCAATCAACCTTTCTATGGCTCCCCCATGAAATCTAGCCAGGGGAATTTCCTGAGAATGGATGGAATTGTTAGGGGAGCCACTTGTTTGTACATATCTAGTGGTAGGAGTCATGTGGATTTGAGTAGCAATGAGCAATAACAAACCCTAGGTGAGCTCTGAGTGCCCGGTTAGCGGTTTGTCAGTCAAGAATTGAAGAGATCAGGTAGGGATCAGAAGTACAGTATGGAAAAGTATAGTTCCAGGTAGAATTTGGTCATATCTTAACATGCAAGAAGGATTGAGGTCTAATCAATCCATTTGCTTAGTTGATTAACAAGAAATCAGTAAAACCCTAGGAATTAGGCCTATTAGCCCTATTTAACCTAGATTATAGGAAACAGGTGTACGGAGGAGTCGGGGGTCTAAAACCCTATGAATCTTTTAAGGGATCAAAAAGGGTGTCTGAAAGTGCAATTTTTTTGCCAGGTTGTTTGGAAAGTTTGAGCAAGAAAAGCAAAAAGGACACTGTCAAGGGCTACAAGGGATTAGGCCTTCTCAAGGAAAATTCTTCAAATCGGTAAGAGTAAAGATTGAAGACCATCCAATATGGATCTAATTGGATGTGAAAGACATGTTTTCAATATCTCTGACACCCCTACATGCAGTTCAAGGTTGTGAGCGAAGTTGACACTTAGACTCTTCTAAGTGTAGGAGAGAGTTTACAAGTTCAAGTGTTGTCAGTCCTCCAAGGTGAAGCACAAGGAGTGAGACTCTTGGGGAAGAGTTGAAATAGGGCTTAGTTAATGACCTAAGCCTAATCAGAACCTAGAAGCTATCAAGTTCCTGGATGGAGAGAGGGAGAAGTCTTCCTAATTAGTTGTGCAAGCAAACCAAGGAGCACTTACATCATATTGGTATCAGAGCCTTTGTTTGATTAGGCTTGTGATTGATGTTGCAACCCACTAAATCAGTAGGAGAGAATACACCAGAGGAAGAAAGAACCATGGTGACTAATGTTGAGTTAGCCAAGAAGGTAGAAGAGCAAGAAGAGGATAACTAGCTGCTAAGAGAAAGGTTGTCTCGAATGGAGAAGCTCTTGGATGAAGTCCAAGAAAAGGCAAACCAAGTAAAGGAGAAAATAAAAGAGAAGGAAGAGCAGGAAGCAAAAGAAAAGGAACTAGACTTGGAGGAGGAAGCTCCAAAACCTGACCCTGCCCTTGCTGAAGAACCCTTCTTGAAGGCACTGTAGGCCTTAAGTGGCAAAGCTTTGGAAGGTGTGCCACTATTTAGTGGATAAATGGACCTTGATTCAGTCATGGACTCGATTGAAAGCATAGAGAATCACTTTGAATGTGATGGTATAACAGAAGCCCAAAAAGTTAAGGTGGCCAAGTCAAGGTTGAGAGGTTCAGCTCTCACATGGTGGAAGTTTGTGCAAGGTGAAAGAGAGAAAGAAGGAAAAGGTCCTATAGTTACATGGAGAGGTATGGTAACCAAGATCAAGCAGACCTACTTACCTGATGACTATCAAGTATAGTTGCATAGGAGGAGACATAATCTTAGACAAAAAGATATGGATGTCCAAACATATACCGAGGAGTTCCAAAAGTTGTGCCTTAGATGAAAGGTGGTTGAAGATGAAAGCATCAAGTTTGAATGGGCTTAAATGGTCTATTCAAGAAGATATGAGCCTAGTGAACTTCAAAACCATCTGCCAATGTTATCAAATGGCCTTAAAGATAGAGGAGAAAGGCAAAAAGAAGCAAGAGCAAACCTCCAAGAGTAGGGGTAAAGGAAAAGATAGTAGAGGACAAAGAGGTGGTTATGGTGGAAGGAGTTAAGAATCAAGGGCTCAAGGAGAAATCAAGTACTCTGATCAGCAAGAAGGAAGCTCTAGTAGAGGTGGTAGAGGAAGAGGCTCTAACTCTAGAGGAAGAAGTGGTGGACAAGGAAGAGGTAATTACTTTACCAACATGAAATGTTACCACTACAATCAAATGGGACACCCGGCCTATAGATGTCCAGAGAAAGGTAGTACTTCTCATGGAGGTGACAAAAGAACAAATCTAGTTCATGATGAGAAAAATGCAGTAGAGAAACATTCTAAAGTACCATTGAATTCTGAGGAAGGTGAGAACCTCATGATGAGGAGAACTTTGATCAAGGAGCCGATTAAAGAAGAACCAAGCCAAAGGAGGCCCTTTTTGGGATAAAGTGTAAGATGATACGAAAAGTGTGTAGAGTCATCATTGACTCAGGGTCTACTGACAATATTGTGTCAGAGGAGATAGTCAGCAAGCTGAAGTTGACAAGGATACCCCACACCAATCCTTACAAGGTCACATGGCTCAATAAAGGCCAACATGTCTTGGTAAATGAACAAGCATGGGTGGAGTTCTCAATTGGAAGGTACAAAGACAAAGTCTTGTGTGATGTGTTACCTATGGATGCATGTCACTTGCTCCTAGGTAGACCATGGAAATTTGATTGCCAAGCTATGCATGATGGAGTGAAGAACTCTTACACTTTCAAGAAGGATAAGGTAACATTTAGAATTCAGTCACTATTAGAAGATGCAGAGGTGCAGACAGTAGGTCCTAATTTTCTCATGGTTGGTGAAAAAGAGTTCCTAGAAGCCTTGGAAGAAGGAGGAGTTGTCTATGCAATGATGCTAAGGCCAAGAGAGGTAAGTAATGAGAAAGCAACTGAGAAGCCAGAGTTACCTAAGGAAATATAGAAAATGTTGCAGACCTATGAAGGCATTATAAGTAGTGGAAAACCAGCAGCATTACCCCCTAAAAGAGCCATAAGTCATAGGATAGACTTGATACTAGGGGCTACCCTACCAAATAAAGCAGCTTACAAGATGACCCCTCAACAAAATGAGGAAATAGCTAGGAAAATACAAGAATTCCTAAACCAAGGTCTCATTAGGAAGAGCATCAGCCCATGTGTAGTACCCACTATCTTAGCACCTAAAAAGGGAGGAGAATGGAGGCTTTGTACTGATTCCAGGGCCATAAATAAGATAACCATTAGGTATAGGTTCCCTATCCCTAGGATTGAAGACCTCATGGATTGTCTAGGTGAAGCTAGGTACTATACCAAGATAGACCTAAAGAGTGGTTATCACCAAATTAGAATACATGAGGGAGATGAGTGGAAAACAACTTTCAAAACCAATGAGGGTTTATATGAGTGGTTGGTTATGCCATTTGGGTTGTCTAATGCCCCCTCCACATTCATGAGACTCATGAATGAAATCCTCAAAGACTACATTGGCAAATTTGTAGTAGTGTATCTTGATGATATACTGATTTATAGCAAAACAAGAGAAGAGCACCTCAAAATGATAGAGTTGATTTTCAAGAAGCTACAAGAGGAGAAGTTGATGATCAATTTAGAAAAGTGTGAATTCATCAAAACAGAGCTGGTGTACCTCAATTTTGTGCTATCACATGGCAACTTGATAATGGATAGCAGCAAAGTGGAAGCCATCCTCAATTGGCCTACTCCAAAGATAGCAACATAGGTAAGAAGTTTTCATGGTCTTGCTCAATACTATAGGAAGTTCATAAGACAATTTAGTGCTATTTGTGCTCCAATGTTGGATACCATTAAAGGAGGGATGAAGACTAAGTTTGTATGGAATGAGCAAGCTAACAAAAGTTTTGAGTTTTTGAAATAAAAGATAGCTACCCAACCTATTTTGGTGTTACCAAGCTTTGAGAAGCTATTCACAATAGAGTGTGATGCAAGCAATGTGGCTATTGGAGTTGTTCTCAGTCAAGAGGGAAGACCGATGGCTTTTCATTCAGAGAAGTTAAGTGAAGCCAAGAAGAAGTATTCTTCTTATGACCTTGAGATGTATGCATTGGTCCAGGCTCTAAGGAAATGGAGGCACTACTTGCTTCCCAAGGAATTCATAGTGTATTCAGACAACCAAGCACTTAGTTTCCTGAATTCACAAGAGAAATTGAGTCACAGACACATGAAGTGGGTGGAATACCTGCAAGCTTACACTTTCGATATCAAGCACAAGAAAGGATTACTCAACAAGGTGGTTGATGCCTTGAGTAGAAGAGTCCTCACCATTCAAGAGATTTAGTTGAAGAGCATGGGAATAGATCATTTCAAGGATCTATATGCAAATGATGAAGATTTTGCAGACATTTATAAAGTATGTGCTGAATACAAGAATCATTTTCATAGTAAATATGTTGAATATACTTTGCAAAGTGATCTTTTGTTTAAAGGGAATCAGTTATGTGTCCCTAGAAGCTCTATTAGAGAGAATTTGATACAAGAAAAGCATAATGGTGCATTAAGTGGTCACTTTGGGATCACAAAGACTCAAGAACTTGTTCAAAGATTCTATTATTGGCCAAGAATGAATCTAGATGTTAGGAGGTATGTGGAGAGTTGTATAGTGTGTCAAAAGGCCAAAGGTACTTCTTCAAATGCAGGCCTATACCAACCACTGCCTATTCCTACTAGGCCATGGGAATGCTTGAGTATGGATTTTATAGTTGGGTTACCCAAGACAAGACAGGGCATGGACAGTGTTTATGTGGTTGTAGACAAATTCAGCAAGATGGCTCACTTTGTGCCATGTAAAACAACCAATGATGCCATTCAAATAGCCTCTTTTTTCTTCAAGGAAATAGTAAGAATACATGGGTTACCTATAAGCATTGTATCAGACAGAGACACCAAGTTCATGAGTCATTTTTGGAAGACACTTTGGTAGAGATTGGGCACTAATCTATCTTTTGGATCTGCATACCATCCCCAAACTGATGGTTAGACTCAAGTTGTTAATAGAACTCTTGGAAATCTATTAAGGTGCTTGACCAAGGAGTATGGTCAATAATGGGATCAGTTGATAGGACAAGCTGAATATGTTTATAATGGCACTGTGAACAGGTCAATAGGGAAGAGTCCCTTTGAAATTGTCTATGGACTACATCCTAGAGGACTCTATGAGCTAAGAGACTTAAGGGATGGAGTCAAGGGAAGTGGATATGTTGATGATTTTTCTTATGCAATGTAGGAGATTCATGATACAGTCAGGAAGACATTGGCAGAAAATAACATGAAGTATAAGACTAAGGTGGATGAGCATAGAAGAGAAGTGCAGTTCAATGTTGGAGACTTAGTGATGGTGCATTTAAACAAATCTAGGTTTCCAAAATGAGTTCCTCACAAGTTGCAGATGAAGAGGATAGGTCCCTATCCTATCTTAGCAAAGTATGGAAACAATGCCTTTAAAGTGCAGCTACCAGATGATAGTGGACTATCCCCTATTTTTAACATTGCAGACCTGGTTCATTATAAAGGACCACCCCCAGACATGGATCGGAACCTCAATGAAGTCATCCAAGATGTGGAGGAGCTCAAACTGCCTTTTGCTATAGTCAAACAAGCTGACAGTGTACTGGATACAGTGTCTATAAGAAGACTAGTACCAAGGAATACAAGGAACATCTGATTAAAAGACATGGTCAATTTGATGCTGATGCAGTGTGGATCAAAGAATCAGAGTTCAAGAAGTTGGGCATTGATCTCAACTTACTCAATCCAAGGGTGGATTGAAAGCTTTTATTTTGGGTAGGATGGTGCAGGAGCACTTAGGCTAACCTCCATCTTGTTAATTTCATTTTGGCTTGTATCTAACCTTAGCCAAGTTAGAGGGTTTGAGTGTTTGTTTTGGACCTTAGAAGGTTATTGTTGTGGTTGCGTGAATTAGTCATTAGGACTAAGATTCACCAAGGTTTTGTAATCCTTGATAATTTAGCTTCATTTTGCTTTGTTTAGTTTAAGTTTGGAATTTTGAGCTTTAAATGTGTTTTAAACACATCTATGTTGCTATAAAGATGCCAAGAGCCAGTTAAGGGAGTTGGATGCTCGAAATACAGGAGATAGAGGTCCTAAGATTTAGGATGATGGCATAAGGACAAGTTGCAAAAATTTGTTGCAAAGTTGTCATGACAACATTTGTCATGTTGCATGCAACTTAGTTATCTTGGATCCCCTAAAAGCTAGGAGTGTGGGATCGAACAACATCCCTAAAAACTTGGAAAATGGCATCTATGTAAGGTGTGGCTCGAAACCAAGAAGTTAGTTCTTTTGTAATCAAGTTTTTGCTTTTGGAAGAAGAAGACTGCAATTTCTGTGTTTCCGCATGTTTTGAAGTGACAGTGATATCAAGTGGATTGAATGTACTGATTTGAGATTACATTTGTGTTCATAGGGTAGTTCTAAGCTTTTTCTCCTTTCAAGCAAGTTAATTGGAGTCAATATAGTGCTTTGGATTCTTAGGTTAGGGTCTAAGGTCTTTTCTGGTCCTGTCCTAACCAATCAACCTTTCTATGGTTCCCCCATGAAATCTAGCCAGGGGAATTTCCTGAGGATGGATGGAATTGTTAGGGGAGCCACTTTTTTGTACATATCTAGTGGTAGGAGTCATGTGGAGTTGAGTAGCAATGAGCAATAATAAACCCTAGGTGAGCTTTGAGTGCCCGATTAGAGGTTTGTCAGTCAAGAATTGAAGAGATCAGGCAGGGATCAGAAGTACAGTACGAAAAAGTACAGTTCTAGGTAGAATTTGGTCATATCTTAACATGCAAGAAGGATTGAGGTCCAATCAATCCATTTGCTTAGTTGATTAACAAGAAATTAGTAAAACCCTAGGAATTAGGCCTATTAGCCCTATTTAACCTAGATTATAGGAAACATGTGTATGGAGGAGTCAGGGGTCTGAAACCCTGTGAATCTTTTAAGGGATCAAAAAGGGTGTCTGAAAGTGCAATTTGTTTGCCAGGTTGTTTGGAAATTTTGAGCAAGAAAAGCAAAAAGGACACTGTCAAGGGCTACAAGGAATTAGACCTTCTCAAGGAAAATTCTTGAAATCGATAAGAGTAAAGATTGAAGACCATCCAATATGGATCTAATTGGATGTGAAAGACATGTTTTCAGTATCTCTAACACCCCTGCAAGCAGTTCAAGGTTGTCAACGAAGTTGACACTTAGATTCTTCTAAGTGTAGGAGAGATTTTACAAGTTCAAGTGTTGTCAGTCCTCCAAGGTGAAGCACAAGGAGTGAGACTCTTGGGGAAGAGTTGAAACAGGGCTTAGTTAATGACCTAAGCCTAATTAGAACCTAGAAGCTATCAGGTTCCTGGATGAAGATAGGGAGAAGTCTTCCTAATTAGTTGTGCAAGCAAACCAAGGAGCACTTACATCAAGATGTCAAAGAAGCCTGCAATGATGAATAATGGATGGAAGCTATGAAGGAAGAACTGATTCAAATTGAAAAGAATGATACATGGGTACTTGTTCTTAGACCTAAAGATAAGAATGTGATTGGTACTAAATGGGTCTTTTAGAATAAACTAAATGAACAAGGTGAAGTGGTCTAGAATAAAGCAAGACTAGTATGTAAAGGGTATTCACAAATGGAAGTTATTTATTTTGAAGAAACCTTTTCCCCTATTGCTAGAATTGAAGCTTTAAGGTTATTTCTTGCTTATGCTACATATAAAAATTATAAAGTCTATCAAATGGATGTAAAGTCAGCGTTTTTGAATGGTGAGTTAGAAGAAGTATACATTGAACAACCTAATGGATTTCAATCGACTGACAAAGAAGACATGGTTTTCCAATTGAAGAAAGGTTTGTATGGACTCAAGAAAGCCCCCAAAGCCTAGTATGCTAGATTGGACAAATATTTACTGAAGCTTGGATTCAATAAAGGTACTGCTGACAACAACTTATATTTCAAATTGGATCATGATAAAGAATTAATTATTGTCTTTTTTATGAGATTATTTTTGGAGGAGATGATAATATATGTATGAAATTTTTTAATGAAATGAAGAGTGAATTTGAGATGAGTATGATGGGTATGTGCAGGATCATCATGGAAAAAACAGGCCCTTAAGTGGCAAAAAAATTAGAAAAATAAGAGTTAGGCAACTTGGCTTAAAAATTTGAATAAGTTATCTATATTATTTCAAAAATATGTAAGAATAGAATCTGTAGAAAATTGAATGTAGTTTCTAAACTACTAGGTTTGTTTAAAAAAAAAAAAAAATCTATTTGGTGAAAATTTGAAATTTCAATGCAGTAGTACTTAAATTTCAGGGAAAAAATAAGTGTCTATCTGACCACCCTAACCACAATAAAATGATAATATTTTTTTACAAAATTTTAGATATAAGTAGAGGACTCATGTCTCGATGTGATGCATATTTTTTTGTAATTTATTTCCAAGTAAATAATTAATTATGAATTTTTTATTACAACTTTTAAAAAATATAAAAAACTCGTATGTTTGACCACCTTAACTTGGTCAAAAATTCATGAAATTCATTTTTTATTTTTTTAATCCTATAGTGTGTGAAGCATAGAATGTGGTGCATGTTTTGGATTCAAAAACTGTGATACTATTTGAAGGCTATAAATGTTTTTCAATCAACCTATCAATCAGGACTGTAGTCATAATTCAAATAGAAAATGAATAATAATTACTTATTAAATCCAAAGTAAAGCATAATTTATATTGGTGAAAAGTTGAGAATCTCCTTTAAAAAACCTTTTCATTTCATCAATTTTGGGTAAAAAAAGTCGTCAGCCACATACACATCATATTGCCACTTTTTGGCCCATCATGATCCTGCACATACCCTGATTAGAGAGATGCAGTTCTTTCTAGGATTGCAAGTTACTCAGTTTGACAAGGGGATCTTCATATCTCAGTCCAAATATGTGAGATAACTACTGAAGAAGTTTGACATGGATGACTCAAAACCTATTGGTACTCACATGGTAATCGAATGTAAGTTGACACATAATGGTGATTCTCCTAAAGAAAATCAAACAAGATATAGGTCAATGATTGGTGGATTGCTCTATTTAACTCAAACTAGCACATACATTATGAATGTTGTATGTATGGTTGCTAGATTTCAGGCTGATCCAAAAGAGTCTCATGTGACTTTTGTTAATAGAATCTTCGGGTATCTGAAAGAAATAGTTGATTTTGGGCTTTGGTATCCTAAGGATGATATTACTTTGAATGCATATACTGATGCAGATTGGGAAGGAGATGTAGAAGATAGAAAGAGTACTAGTGGTGGTGCCTTCTTTCTAGGAAAGAAGTTGGTGTCTTGGTTGAGCAAAAAGTAGAATTCCATTTCTCTATCTACTGTTGAAGCAGAGTATATTGTTACTGCATTAAACAACTGTACTCAAGTGATGTGGATGAAACAGATGCTAAAAGATATCAAAGTAGCATATGATGAACCTATTGTCGTATACTATGACAACTCAACTGCAATTAACATATCAAAGAATTTGGTGCTACACTCTAAGATCAAGCATATATCAATCAAGTTTCACTTCTTAAGAGAAAAAGTAAGTGAGAAAGAAGTCGGACTAGAGTATGTGCCTACCAAAGAACAAATTGCAAACATTTTCACTAAGTCATTTCCAAAGGATACTTTTGAGTATCTCAAAGGGATGCTAGGGGCAATTACCCCTCCTTATTTGAACTAAAGATGCGTTTACTTGCATCAATATGTGTGCTTCATAGATACTTCATGTTCTGGATTGATGTTTTTGAGGCTGCTACTCAAGGGGAGTAGTTAGATGTGCAGATATGTGGTTCAGAGCTTGTATGTGGGAAGATAATTCTTATCTTTGCCATTGATGTCAAAGGGGGGAGAATAGTCATGTGAAAAAAAATTATTTATTTGGAGTAAAGAGTCTTGTGGGGAGAAGATCATGCAGAAGAAGTCAAGGAAGAAGAGTTAGAATCTAAGGAGGAGTAAGTGTTGATTGAGAATTGGGTTGATGGTGTTTTTCACATCATGTGTTGCCATCAATGCCAAAGGGGGAGATTCTTCGATATTGTGGTTGTATTGCTGATATGTGGTTGTCATTGATGTCAACACTATTAGCATTGAGGTATTGAAGGTTGTATATGTCGAGGATATTGAGAAAATTGTTAAAGAAAGAGTTCCAGGTTCCCAATGGAACTATGAAGGTCATGATAGTGTATTGTTTTGTACATTGAAGATCAACTATTGCAGACTAAAGGGTTTATTACTGAGTGTATCTAGTCCATCCACTGGAAGTTTCACTTTGAGTTATGAAGATTTTTGTTCTCACAATGTCTCTATGGTCTCTATCAATGTTCTTGATTAAAGTTGGGATAATTCTGGTAATTCTCTTTGTTATGGATGTTTCTCTATTTTTTTTGGTGCTCGTGGATGTTTCTAGATCACGATCTGTCTTTGTTGCACATCTGCATTGATCGGTGTACTCATGGTCAAATTTTTTTCTCAGTATATTCAGGTTTTCATGTTCTTGGCTAGCATGATGGTTGTAACGTGTTACAGTGGATCCTTGGAGATTAAAATTTGAATGTTTGGAATGTTTGAGGATATTGTTTTGGGTCTCATCATAATATTAGCCAATGGTGTTTGATCCACATTGAAAATTTATTTGTAAATTTGGGTGACATTGAAAATATGTTTCATATTTTTGGCCTACTAGGTTGTTGATGTAATTCCATGTTGCAGATATATAAGAGTGATTGTTTGAGTGAAGTTAGTGTGTGTATAAGAGAAAATGTATGCCAGAGAAAGTGCAGATGTGTGAATAGTCTCCAAATCATTCGATTGCAGAGCAGAGTGAGAAGAAGTTTGAGTGAAGTGTGAAGAAGGTTTTTTTGTGCTTAACTGGAATTGTAATCAGGCTTGTGAAGAAGCTATTTCCTTTTTCATACCCTATGGATCTAATCTTTATTGTTGTGTATTGTTGGGAAGTGATCCCTCTTGTATTTGAGGAGTGAGCTCTAGGCACTATGCCTAAATGCATGCACATTTCCATTATTTTTCTTATACTTTTAACAGGGTATAATATTGTGTACTAACATCCACCGAGGTTTTTCCCCTAACAGGTTTTCCACGTAAAAAAATTTGGTGTTCTTTGTGCTTCTGATGTGTTTTTTGTTCATGGTTTACTATTCATTCATCAGATCTAAGATTAAGTTGAGTTTTAAAAAGTTTAAATATTATGTGACAATTGATTCACCCCCCTTCTCAGTTGTCTATCCTTGTTTTTCCAACATGTACTCTAAGTAATTCTTATATGAGTGTTGTAAGACCTTCCTCTGATAGTCCTCCTTCTTCCTTAATCGCTTTCAAAGTCTTTTCTACTTTCTTGTTGATTTCCTTTGAGATTTTCTCTTTCTAGATTTCTTTGAACTTTTCTTCTTTTGTGCCAAACCTCTTCTGAGAGGTGTCTACTGGACTCTCTAACAAAACTTTTGCAAGATAGTCTACATATTCTTCTGACACTTCATACCCCAATTCAGGTATCCACTAAGTTCTCAGTACAACCGCTTCCATTACACATTTGTCAACTATGACTATGAATGTGATATCATCCTTATATTTGGTGACTACTAATTTAGGGATTCTATTCTGGTTGTGCATCGTATATTGTAATAAAGAGAAAAATGAAGTAAATTCCATTTCTTGTGCAGTAGTATCTACATACCTCCTCATTCGCTCAACAATTTGGCGAGAACCTGGTTTTTCAGATGACCACACAGTTGGACCAAGACCATGCATTTCACGCATGAAGTAGAATAGTAAACAGAGTGCAAGGGTTCCATACTGGAATGTGACCTTCTTCTTGCTTCATTTGCACTTATTCAAATTCTCAAGAAACTGCTCTCTAATGAGCTCACATAAGTCATAGTCCACTCCATTTACCACCATATCATATGTAGTGTAGACAATAGTAGTTGAGATGGAGTTATCTCTGTTGGTGTAGTATATTTTGTTTCCAATGACCTAGATAGCATACCTCACAGCTACATTTGTAACTATATGAACCACTAGAGACCTACCGTCAAAAATGGTTTGAGTTAGGTTTTCAACTTCCTTGCTCTTGATTTCCTTTGGTACCGGAAGAATTTGTTAGTTTCATTCAACCCAGTAGCAACCTTCATTACTTCTTTTTTTATCAGATGAGCTTCATCTAACCATAGTAAAGTGTCATGGAACCTGCTCATAGCCATTCACACCCATTTATCATCAAAACAGAAACACAGGAAATTGTTCTAGACATGCAACTTCTTTTCAACTAGAACCTTGTATTCAGGTTTGACATTGAAATCATCACCAATGAGCTCATTTATCCACACATTAACTAATCTATTGTGATTAAACTCTTCAAGCTTTGAATGTGTGTAAGCCATAACATCTTTTGAAGGAATGAATCCATGTGGTATTTTTGATAAACAACCATCCATATCATTTTCAATTGATATATATGGATACATATTGAATTTAGGATGAGTCTGAGATGCCACATTGACCCAAAAAAGGAGTAGCCATAACTATAACCGTAGAGAAATAGAAATCTCAAGAAAAATACCTCTTGCAGATACACAAACCCTAGGATGCAAGTCGATTTCTTTCTTCTCCTTAGCTCCTTGTAACTCTTTTCGCTTGAGAGATCAAAAATGACTTGCAAAATTTATTTTTATGATAACTTCAATAAATGCATATTTTTGCATTAAATGCACTATAACTCCTTACGTGATTCCCTATTCATCAGACGGATATGACTTTACTAGATTTCTACAAGTTGCTTGTCCACCATTTTTCTTTCTCTCTCAGGAAACAGCTGGAGAGTAGCTAATTACCAGAATAGATGTATGCACCAAAGTTGGATTATTTTTCCCTTTTTCTCCAAATCTTCTTCATTTGAGCCTTAACATCTTCCTTATCAATTTTCTTCTTTGGTTTGGCTGGATTGACTACATTAGTTTTGCAAAATCTTGCAATGTGTCCAATTTTATTGCAATTGTAACACCTAGTGATTTTCTTCTTTTGTCCTGACTTGCACTAGTTAGCCTTATGTCCATATGCATAACATGTATAAGAATAACCACTAAAATAATTGTTCTTATTTGGTTCCTACATTGATTAGCATTGTGACCATAAACATTGCAATTATAACATCTACCAAAGTAAGTTCTAGCTTCTTGATTCATATTATTCCTGCAATTTAATGCTTTATAACCTAATTTATTACAATTAAAATGATGGCCATTAAAATAAAAGGGTATACTACATACTTTTTTCTTTTCCAAAGACTTACCTTTGTCTTCTTTGTCAGATTCGGTTTTAGTTTCTTTTACCGATTCAAATTCCTTTTCATCGGATTTACTATGTGAGCAATTTCCAATTTCACGGCCTAAGCCTTTCTTGTTTGTTGTTGATCTTTGAGCTGCTAATATTTCATCAAGCTTTTCTGAACTTTCTTCATATTTGATCTCTTGCTTCTTTGATTCTTCTAAATCTGATTTGAGAGATATAACTCTGTGTTCCAACTTCTCCCATTCATTAGATTTTTTCTTGATTACATTATTTAGATTTTCCTTGGTCTTTTCATCTTCTTCACTCTTAGCTTTCAAGTCAAGGATAGTACTATTTGTTGACTTGAGTTCAGTACTGACCTCCTTATGCCTTAGCTTGAATTTTTGGATCTAATCTTTCAATTTATAGATGTAATCATTTTCCATTTGAATATTTTCTAAGAGTTCCTTATTTTCATCTTCAATAGTTTCAAGATCTTCAAGGATGGACATGAATTCTTTCTAATACATGGTAGATTTGGGTATCATATGTTCAACCTTCTAGATCTCCTTTGAGTTGTTAGACTCTTCTAAATGATCTGGATCTGATACCAATTTTTGAACATCTAAAATATTGAGAGGGGAGGGGTGAATCAATATTCCTCTAAAAATATTAAAACCTTTAAATAGTTGTCCACATAACATAATTAAAATTGTCAAACAAAAAAAATCTAACACAACACCACATAACACCAAGATTTTTACGTGGAAACCCAAGATGGGAAAAAGCACGGAGAGGGTTAACGCTCAAGTATTAAGCAACCAGTTACAAAATATAAGGTGGCTCACTATCGTGTTGGCTCACTATTGGTGGGCTCAGTGCCCTAGATACAAAAACTAGCTATTACAGCTGAGAGATGGCTTACAGCCAAAGTATATATTACAAAATTGAACTACTATAATTGCATCTCCAAATGCATGACTATAGTTCTTGCTAAAGAAAAAAGATATTCAAAACTCTATACTATACTACTATAGCACATATATTAGTTCACACTATACATCAACAAATCACTATCACATATCATATCATATCACATCATAACATTTTAATTTATGTTGCTTCATATATATATATATATAGAATCTGTATATCCACTTAGTTGGCTTGCATAAGAGATAGAGTCAGGTGAACATGTTACACAAGATGTTGGAGATGTCGGCATAGATGCAAAAAGATATCCCAAGCTATACCGAAACTTATGCTGGTAACACCATTGTTGGAACAAAGTATAAGCCAGAGGTAAGAATACCAGACTGATTAATGACATCAATGAAAAATATCAACAGTAAAGAGGACCATCGGGTGCATGTTTAAGTATTTCTTGTTGTGAGAAATAAATATCAAACAACATCTTAGTCAGGCCCTTACGAGGTTTAGTTTCAATAAATTCCATCACATCATCTATAATGTTGTTCTTGTTATCTTTCATGGTTTCATCATCTGTGTCAACATTCATCACATCATTCTTTGTTTCACTAGATTTGACAAAGGAGATATTATGATTCTAAGGCATGGGATTGGTAAATGTTAGCAAGTTTTGATTAGGAGGAGCTATAGATTAATTCCATTGACCATTAACACCTCCAATTAGGATATGATTAGAATCAATGAGGTCTTGCACAAGATTTTTAAGATGGTTATAATGTTCTATATCATGTCCTTTTTGTTGTTGGAAATGGAAATAGGAATTTGGTCTATAGTTTGAAGGTAAAGGATTAGTAGGATCAGGAGCTCCAACAAGAGGTAAAGAAGTCAAAATACTCTAAGAGTTGCAACATGGTATTATGGAGGGTATCGAGTAGAGGTGTAAATTGTCTATTTCTATTTGCAAAGGCATATGGTTTTATCATCTTTATAGAAACCACTTGGGTGTTAGAATTTTGATTGGATTGAGGGGGATTAAGTTTTAGGAATCCCTTATTTTGTTTCTTGAAAGGTTGGTAGTTGGTTTGGGTTGTGGACTCAGAATTTTCAAAATGATTAGAGGAGTTTTCACTTCATGATTGCTAATCGAATTTTGGTAATAACAAAGGGTTGTACACAACTGTGTGAAGGAGGGAAATCTCAACATTTCAAGCTTTGTTTGGATTTTATCTTGAAAATTGGAAATAAACATTCTTTGAAGATCGACATCAGGAATCTTAATTTTTATTTGTGAATAAAGCATTTTATATCGTGCTATGAAATCAACAACCTTTTCATCATCATTTTGATTACATGTCTTCAAATCATCTAAGGCCATCTTGGGGCCCATGTGAATTTGGAAGTGGTTGTAAAAGGAATCAATAATTTTATTGAATGAACCAAATGAATTATTCGGTAGGGAGCAAAACCACTCTAAAGCAGCATCTTTCAATGATCTAGGGAATAAGCTATCCAAGAGTTTATCTTCAAAAATTAAGTCACTACATAGTGTTGTGTAAGTGGAAACATGTCTAATGAGATCTCCTTTCCCACCATATTTCTCAAACCTAGGAACCTCTATGCCTTGTGGAATTTGTGTTCTCAATATCTCCAAGGATAATGGATTGGTTTTGATGTATTGTGAAGGTTGGCCATTATTGTTTTGGTTTAAGGTGGTGATTTTTTATTGAAGGGATGACATGTTTTGTAAAAGTGTGTTAAGGATTGGATCATTGTTGGTAGTTTGATATGGAGGTGAATAAGGTGGAGTTGTGTATATATGTGGAGGGAAAATGAATCGTAGATTTGTGAGGGGGAGTGGTGTATACATGAGTACTAGTGTATGTAGGAATAGAGGTAAGGATTGTGGAAGGAGGAATTGAATTTCCACCTTTGCTTTGAGTATACCCCAAAGCTTGAGCACAACTAGTCATGCTAGGGACGTTCTTATCAACAATATGAGCTAGACTTTGCACAATCTCTATTCCATGTTAATTTTCAAGCATTTTCCTCACATTATCTAAAGCAAGAATTGGCACTACCAACAATTTTTTCAAAATTCACAAAGTTTTGAAATTTTACTATTTCTTCATCTATCCTTCTTATATTCTCTTGCGGGACATTAGCAACCATTGTCTCAACATCATGCACATTTTTGTAGGTAGGGAAGTCATTGGAAATGAGGTGTGAAGACTATGATCCATAGAGGGTCGATTATCAACAATATTAGTGAAAGAGTTGGAGAACCCAATATCCACAGCAAATGGTGTATCACAGGATGACATGAGTCTCAAACTACGTCTCACAATAGTATTGCTAATATGACACCAAGTTGTGAAGCTCATATAAGTTTCACAAACTCAATGTAAACCCAAAATGGAAAGAAGGTGGAATGTAATGCAATGACCTAGAATGTAATGTAATTTTCAAATTTCAAACAAGATATTTTTTTGATTGCTATACAAAAACCTAAAAACAATGTCTTGTAAATGCAATTTTGAAATCACACAATGCACTAAATTTACAAAATGAAGCTAAATATGATCAATTCCAATTAATAGAATTTTTGCAAACTAAAACTAAAAACTAAAAACAACAAAATAGAATGTAGAAACAAATATTTTAATGCCTATACATTTAGGAAATGAACCTAATCAAGGACTCATTCACCTAGGGGTGCATGGGTCCTAGTTTAGGGTTTTAAAAAAATGTTTTTTGCAAATTTCTAAGTTGATTCTAGTGGTTTCCAAATTCTAATTTAAAACAATAAGTTACAGTTTGAATTTTCTATGAAATGAATATTGAATGCAAATACAAAATATGAAAAAATGACACACTAGGAGATCTGATTTGATGTACAATTTTGATTCAATTTTCAAATGTAAATGAATGATGATTCAATGCTATGTAAATGATTTGCAAAATGATTGATTTTTTGTATTTTTCATATTTCAAGAGATGCAAAAATACAATCCTAAAACCCTAAATGAAATGAGAACTAATGGAAGATAGAAAAAACCCTAAATGAGATTCAATTCAATGCAATGCAATACAAATGAATGTGTGATCTAAATCTAGGGTGAAAAATGGACTCCAAAATAAAAAAAAATTGTAATGATCAAAAGTTGGGTTCACCAAAATGAAATGAAGAAAAATAGGGGAGCTTATCAAAATGGGGTTGATTAACTCAATTAGGGGACCTATTCTTCCTCAATTCATTAGAAAATGATATCCACACAATGAAAGGACTATCAACCTTGAGGTGAGTCAATTCAAACTGTGAATCTACTAATTTCCTTTTTCCAAGGACGAGGGTCTTAATTAAACAACACTTTGGGGAGAAAGATTAAAAATAGCAAATCAAACCCAAAATTCAATCGACAACTTGGATCTAATAGATTAAGCTCAATATTGATGGAACCATAAATCAAATTGCAAATCAGAGAGAGGTAAGATGATGTGTACCAATCATCAAAATTGATTTTTTGAAGTTTCCCTAGGACTCATTCGCCTAGGGGAAAATGGGTCTTGGTTTAGTGTTTATCTAAAACTTTTGAGATCCTCTACAACAAACCTGAATCTCTCAATTTTCCTAGGTTTTAGGTTTGGAAAGCCGGAAATAAATTCTATAATTGAGTTTCCGTGAGATGGCAAATTTTATGATAACTTTTGCAACTTTGACAACTTCAATTTCTCTCTTCAAGAGATCTCCAAGATTTCTTCCACCTAAATCTACAAACACAAATTAGGAGGGGAAAATGTTTTGTTTATGGTGAATGGGAGTTTTCCTTCGTCAAACCCCATTTTGGTAATTAAACCTTGAAATGAAATGAATTAGCATGAAAGGAATGATGAATGAACAACTCTATGTCACAACTCACCAAACCCTTAAATGAACCATGGAATGTAGATCTGCAACTAGCATGAAATGGCTTCAATGGATGTGGATATTGATCTTGAAACTTGAATAGAAAAAATTCTTGGATAGATCATGAACTCTACATCATCATAGTAGATCCAAAAACATACATGATGCAAGGATACTTTGACTTGACAATTGGATCTTGATTGCTACAACAATTCTTCACTAAATATTCTCTTGTATGCCTTCAAATGTTCTTTTAAACTCTAGATTACTTAGATCAAAATTTCTCATAATGTTGCTAGGTGAAACTTAATGAAATGACCTTATATTTATATATGTAACATTAATCTCCAAAATTCAAATAACACAAGCTAACATGTGAATATGGATTTGAATATGTTAAAATACTGCCAAAAAAATAATTTAAATTTAGGTCCCAGGTCTAAGTGAGGACCCATTCGCCCATGGGAAAATGGGTCCTAGTTCACTCACCTAGGACACACATTGCTCAATGAGAGGTGTTATGTTTAGGCATTAATGAATGTTGGGTTTCCTCTTCAAACTATGGGATTAATTAGGCTCGAATTTAAATTGAAGGGGCTAATTAAAGAAAATTAACCATAATTAATTAAATGATCCCTAGATAAGTGTGAATTAAGTCCATTTTAATTTATAGGGCCCTAAAATTAATGTGAATATGTAAAATACATATTAAAACACCAAATTAAGGCATAGTTAAGTTTAGATTAATATTAATTCCCAAATTAAGTGTGAAAATGCAAAGGGATGCATTTTTCTACACTGCACATATGTAACACCACTTTGAGGCCAATGGTTCAATTATTATTTATATTTTATTTATATTTTTACTAAAATTAGGTTATTAGCACAAAATATTAGGTTGATTACCGTGTTAAGATAAAATACTAAAATTTATTAAAAAAAGTTTAAAAAAAATATGATGCACTAGAAAAAGAATCTATATCACAATGGTATAATTTTTTTCTATTTTAGATAAATTGTTAAGATGAAAGCTGATGTCAAATGAAAATAATTATGTTTCAATTCAAGCACATTTAATTTCTATTTAAATATATACATACTTATCAAAATTGGAAAAAAAAAATCTGTGCACTAAAATTTCAAGTTATAAATACACATAAAAAATTTGAAGGAAATAAAATAAAATTTACTATATAAAGATTGATGTTGCATGTAACTTCATTTTTTAGAATTTTATCAACAAATAAATTATAGTTTCAATTTATAAAAAACTATATATTCAAATAATTTTTTAATTTTTTTAGAAAAATACAAACATAAATTATACTAAAAAATACACATTTTATTAGTTTACATCATTTCAAAATTCAAAAACTATATACCACTTTTCAATGACTCAAGTTTAAATGTTGGATTAGTGTTGGTTGTTTCCTTTATAAAAGTGTAACACAACTTTGTACTTTTACCCAATAACCCGACCTTACCTACTCACCCTATTCAAAATTCCACAAAGCCTATCATATCTTCATTTGACATGTTTTCTTCCTATCATATAAAGGCCCCTTTACAATTCATTTGATGGTAGATCAAATAATTTTAACCTTATTAGGAAAATAATTATTTGCAACTGGAATGAGTTCAATTCACTTTGCACTTTCAACAATGAAAAATTCAAAAGTTACAGGCAAACAACTTATCCTTCAAATTAATTCATACACCATCCAATTCAACATAAAACAAGAGTCAAATTCTCTTGGCATTTTATTTAATTAAATTGTTTTTGAATCTTTATACAATCAACTTCAAAGTACCACACAAAGAATTCATGTTGTAAATTGCCTCTTCCAATTTCAATGTCTTATTCCTGGCAACAAGTTTAACATAGAAATATTCAATAAAACTCTAATATTTAAAACAAAATTCTCCTTTCTGGAGAACTTCTACACCTCCCCTGGAAATATAGATTGATTACTATCAATTCTAAATTTCTAGACACTTTTCTCCAGCTTCTCTCTTCAACATTCACCAGCAACAACCTCATATTTCTTTTCTTTTTTCTGTTACCTAATTTTTTTCTTTCCTTTCTTGGCATCCAATTTCTTGGCTCTTCCCTTTCTAGCCAACTCTCTAATTCCTCCTTTTTTCCTTCCATGTCTCTTCCTTTCTCCAATGCCTCTTTTGTCTTTTTGGTTTTTTTTGTTTAGTAAAAAATTACAATTTTCACCAAGAAAGATAATAGAGTAAAATACAAATGTTGTTTGGAAATTCTAATTTTTAAATTTCAAAGTGGGCATAAGAATTAATTAAATAATTAATTCAAATTGCTCCTATGACTCCACTTGAATTCTATTGGAAGAGTATGAAATTAAATTCTCCAATTCTCGCCTACACACCAAAACCAAAAATCTAAAATTAAATCAACTACAAGGAAAATCACACATTTTTTTGGGTGATGAGGATTTTCATACACTCAGAATGCTCATTCATCAAACATGCCAGGTAGGAAAATTTGTGACCATAGCTCACAAAGTAGAGTTGAGTAGTAGGATTACTCTCCCAGGTTGTAAACAACCTGCAACGAATTCCATCGCCATAACAAATGCATAAAATTATGTCTTCCTTATTTTCCAACTACTAGCCAAAAGAAGCATCCTTCTCCTCCAAATTTTCTCATTTCTCTTCTCTCCTCTTGTGGATTCATATCCAACATTTACTGACTTCCTCCTCCAAATAATTTTTCCTCTCCACTTTTCCTTTATGGGATCAAACCCACCTTCAATCTACCACCTCCACCAAAATCTTGCAATATCCTTCACAACTTCTATATACAAATACTTATTCATACACAATCTTCAAATTTATATTCTCTTACTATATAATCAAACTATCTTCTCAACAATATGATGCTTCAACTCAACTTCCTCATCATTGAATTCAATAAAATTTAAATTTACCTCTTCTTTCACGGTTGCAACTTCATCATTTGCTGCAATGTCTTCAAATTGTATTTTTGCAATCTCAACTGTATCTACATTCTTTGTAGCTACAATATTTTTCATCCACTCATCCTCTATCACCATCTTCAACAAAAAATATTCTTCATCATTGCCATCTTTTGCTACTACTACTGCAGTCGCTTACTCTTGCTCATTATTTTCTTCTTCTTCCTCCATCTTCTTCATGTACTCCAAAGGATAATTTATTTTTTCTCTTTCTACTTCTTCAAGCACAAGTGCAAGAAATTCCTCATATTCATTCTTTTCCACCATTCCTTCTTCAATACATTCTTTTTTTGCACCCTCTTTATTCTTTCCTACAACAAAAATATCATTAGGAAAATAGTATTTTTCCAAGGCATCCATTGTTGCCTCAATCTTTTTCAACTCTTCATGGAGCTTTTGGTTCTCCACTTCCTCCCAATATTCTTCTTAAAATGGGATTATCACTGGTATCATCATGATCCATCTAGTTCTTTTCTTTGAACTCATCTCATTCATTGTTGTAATATTCTACAACAATTCTAACATACCCTACAATTTATCAAAACACTTTTCTTTGCAGTTTCAAGCTCTCGCTATTCAGGACTCCTCTTACTTGCAACAAACCTCATGAGCTTCTTCTCTATCACTTTTTCACTCCCCTATAGGCCCTAGTGGATCCTCTCCTCTCAAGATCCCCTGATCTGATACCAGTTGAGGGAAAATAAAATAATGTGAGCCTTGTTAGGAAAATAATTATTTATAGCTAGAATGAGTTCAATTCACTTTGCACTTTCAACAATGAAGAAATCAAAAGCTACAAGAAGGAAATTTATCCTTCAAATTAATTCATACACCATCCAATTCAATATAAAACAAGAATGAAATTCTCTCAACATTTTATTAAATTAAATTGTTTTTGAATCTTTATACAATCAACTCCAAAATACCATACAGAGAATTCATGTTGTAAATTCCCTCTTCCAATTTCAACATCTCATTCTTGGCAACAAATTTAACATACAAATATACAATAAAATTTTGATTTTTTATAACAAAATTCTCCTTCCTGGAGAACTTCTACGCATCCCCTAATAGTATAGATTGATTATTATCAATTCTAAATTTTTGGACACTTTTCTCTAGCTTCTCTCTTCAACCTTCACCAACAAAAACCTCAAATTTCTTTCTTTTTTTCTGTTACCCAATTTTTTTTCTTTCCTTTCTTGGCATCCAATTTCCCATCTCTTCCCTTTCTAGCCAACTCTCCAATTCCTCCTTTTTCCTTACCATTCTATTCATTTCTCCAATGCCTCCTTTGTCTTTTTGGTTTTTTTTTTAATAAAAAATTACAATTTTCACCAAAACGACAATAGATTAAAACACAAATGTTGCCTGGAAATTTTGATTTTAAAATTTCAAAGTGAGCATAAGAATTAATTAATTAATTAATTCAAATTTCTTCTATGACTCCACTTGAATTTTATTGGAATAGTATGAAATAAATTCTCCAATTCTCGCATGCACACCAAAACCAAAAAACATTATTGGAAGATTATGCAATTAAATTCTCCACCTCTCTCATACACCCAGGATGCTCCTACATCATCATCCCTCTCCCATTATGTATACATAAGAATCATTCCACTTCACATACCAATAATGACACTCATTTTCTGTAAGGTATTCATACATCTCATGCAAACACAGCTAACAATACACCTAATGACCTAGAAAAATGTTATGGTCAAGGATTTAAGATCCTTTCTAAACAAGGTTTAGACACAAATAAGGAGCATGACATTCAAACTCTCTTAGAACAAATATCACATTCCTCTATAATATGACTTAGTTACCAAGGCCCTCCATCTTTTCATAATACATTCATTCCAACTTCCACCCCATCACCACTACCCCGTTGTTCAAGAGGATATGACCTACTCCCCACTCCACACCCCTTTTCCAAGATAGAGCATACATTATGCACACTTTTTAGGTGGGAACTAATAACTCTCCCACCTCCTCATGAGAGAAACTCTAACATGAAAATAGAATAGAAATCATTCTTTTGTGCATATCATCAAATGTTAATTCAATTATATTATATGACATCAATTTGGATCCATATAAAATGATAAATTAGTTATTATGGTGTTGCTCCTTGCTATGTGGAATTCATAGTATCATTTCATGCTAATTACCATGCATGGGGCCACAAAAACATTTTGTGCAACCATATTTCATCAATGGGGAGCAACACGATAATACTTGCAATGTTTTTCTTGGAGGAAAAGGATAACTTATCTTATGAGGTGTGTGTCCTTTCTAAAGTATCCCCTCTTCACCCATTTTCTCCTTAAAAAAATACTATAGAAAGTACACTAACATTTTAAGGTGGGGCATATTCCCCTATCTATTATGACATCTTCTAATAATTTAAAGTTATATGCCCCTTTAGTGGTGGTATTTTATGTATGATATCCCCTAAGGTGTGGCTTGGCAATTCATTCATGTGCCCCTTTAGTGGTCATATTATGCATGATATCCCCTAAGGTGTGGCATTTTTAATCCATGTGGTGCCCCTTTATGGTGTTAGTATGCATGATATCCCCTAAGGTGTGGCTTTACAAAAAAATTCATGTGCACCCTTTGTGGCAGTGTTATTTATAACACTCGTTGAGGTGTGAATTTATAATTTCATCCCTTGTGACATTAAAATTTTGTACACCCCTTGAGGTGATTCATCCCTCATGGTGTTAAAATTTTGTGTACCCCTTGAGGTGATTTTTCCCCCAAAAAATTAAAATTTTGTACACCCCCTAAGGTGATTTATCCATTATGGAAATAAATGTTCCCCCATGACGTTCAAATTTTATGCACTTCCAGAGACATGATTGGAAAAATAGTTCATAGATTTGGCATAGCGTAGCTTGTTGATTCATGAAGTTGAGCATGTTTGCATGACCACCTAGCATAACACAACTTGATTTCCAATGGATTTTTTTGCTTCATGAATCGACTAGCATAATATAGCTTGCTAACCTTGTGAAACCCATCATATTGCATGGACACCTAGCATAATGTAGCTACTAGCCAGTGAATCTATGTAGCTCATGAGTGACCTAGTATAACATGGCTTAATATTCCTTATGAGAGAACCATTGTGTCTAGCATCATATTCAAGGAATAAAACTTGGTATTTGAGACAAATTTTAGACTAAGGTCTCTCTACCTTATCAACTTAAATCCTTTTTAGCATACTAGCCTTGTATTTGTGTTTTATTATTTTGTGTTTTCCTTGTGTCTTCATTGTGTTTGCATTGTGTAGTGTTTACATTATGTCTTGTTTTTGTATTATGTTAGTTTTGTGACTTCATTATGTATTCTTCATGTTTTTCATGTTGCATTGCACCTCATGTGTACATGTTCCTTTGTCTTTACATTGTTGTGCCATAATATCCTGAGCTTGGGGGCTAGCACATCCATAGATTTTATGTCATCGCATCTCTTTAATGTTTGGATAAAATAACCCTTCTGGGCTTATCCTCACTTTAGTTCGATCATAAGCATAAGTTTGTACTATCACTAAATTGGGGGTTAAATGTAGCATCGTAAATTATCACTCTTAACAATTTCACACTAGGTTTAGCTCCCATCTATGTGCCTAGACCAATTTGTGCTCTTAAATTGCATTTTTTATGATCATATTCAAAAAATCAAAATTAAATTGAGAATTATCAATTAATTTTTATTTAACGACACTTAAAATACCAAAAAAGGTTTGGACTAGGGAACTAGCTCCCCTATCTAGCCTATTTTTGCCTTAATTTAAATATTTCATTGTTGATATTTTAACATTTTGAAATTTGAATTTACTTGTCAATTGTCGGTAATCTTACAAGAAATTAAAGAAATGCATATAAATACTTGATCCTTTTCACCATTTGAAATCTAAGGGAATTAATTGAGCAATTGATCATCCTAAAAAGTAGTCAAGAGTAGAATTAGCAAGATTATTGAAACATTATTTCAATCAAGTATCATATTAGCAATGCATCAAGCTTTCATGTGAGTTTATTCATGTTTTGTGTTCATTTGTTTTGTGAGAACTAAAACTTGTAGGACTTTAAATCAAATATCTAATTCTCCTTGAAGGTGATGAGTGCAATGATTTCAATCCATCTTTAGGAATGGAGATCTGAGTGGTAAGTTGCAACACTTGTTAATTTATCATTCTTTTATCAAATTGCCTCTACCCAACCTAGGGTAAGCACTCTTTTATATCATTATAGCCATTATGGAGGTAGAAACACCAAAACAGGGTTTGACTTAGGCAATACCCTATACAAAAAAAACCCTTTCTCTCCTCTCTTGTGTGCAAGTGGCATATCTAAAGCAAATTTTGGAGGGGATTGAAGACCTGATGTCCAATCAAGCATTCAAGCCTCACTTATTGATGAATTGGGCAAAGTGGAATTAATCAGTGATAGATAAATTCTTGACACTAAGTCTAGAAAGGAAGATCCTATAGATAGTAATTAACTGATATCTAAATTATAATTCTTTATGCCTAGATAGAAGTTCCAAAGCTCCCATTTCGGCATGAGAAAGGAAGATGCTTTCCATGGTCATGCAGATATAAGCAGTTATAATAACTACTCTTTTTTTATATCATAGGCCTTCTTAAATTGCTTATTAACTTTCACAAAGTTTCTGATAAACATCAAAATACCGATATATTAAGCTCATAGGTTAAGCTCACTCCTATTTTCATTGATTTAAGAAAAGTTATTAACTTACACAAAAAACTCAATGAGTTTGAAATCATTAATCCATATCTTCTATTGGAACTTTTTATGGAGTTAATAACTTGTGTGAGGATGTTGAATAAGCTATGAATCATCTTTTATGATGGAGTTGGCAACTTGCACCAAAATTTTGGTCTCTAATCACAACTTCATAACTTTCTTGAAAGTTTCGACGAGTATAGTTAATCCCTATAGCCTTTTTCATCATCATTTTAAGATGCATTGACAACCTTTATCGATAATTTGAATTTGGTTATTAACTTGCTTAGAAGAGCCAATGAATATTGGTATTTCCTTCATTCGGTGTTTCAAATGTGAAACATAACCCATTCCCCAAAACTCCATATTGTCTAATGTTTTGAAAATCACACTTTGTGGGGTTAAGAAAAATAGTTATGAGTTTCTTTCTTTCCATTTTCAGCAATTTTGAATCTATTCACAACTTCATCAACAATGTGGAGTAAGTTGTTAACTTGAGTGAAAGTGTCGATTAAAATCAACCTTCCTTTCACCATCAGTTTATGATATTGTTTATGCAACCTTCATTGAAAACTTGGCAAGAATTGTTAATCAATATGAAATTATTGATGAATATTAGTTTTCCTTTGCCACCAATAACATTCATGCTAGTCTAACACACAATTAAGTGTCCAAAATAATAATCTTTTAAAATTTCCATCCATCTTTGACATATATATATTGAAAACTTAGAATTGAATGGAAATTTCCACACACTTTCATTTAAATTTTATAACAAATCGCTCTTAACAAAAGAATTTCTGGAGACCTTATAAACTTCCTTGATAAATATGCCAAACTAAAAATGAAGGTTAATGTCTAACTTTTTCTCAAGTCAATATTTTATCATAAAACTTTGTCACATTGTTGATGGTTGCAATAAGACCAAAACCGATAAATATGATTTCATTTTGACTAAATAAATCCTTCCATTTAATAGTTTTTATAATTTGATTGATAAAATTTGAAGCTTTAATATCTCAGAAATTGGGAGGTGGGTTAGTGTGGAAACTGGCCATATTTGATGTGACCCCATTAACATCATCCCCATAATTTTGTTTTGCATAAAACTTGGCAATGTTTGAATTTTTATTTTTTTTGCAAATCCTTGCAAGCTGCATTAGTGCTCCTTAGGATTCTAATTGAGATAACTAATGATTTCACTACAAAATGGTAGAATTCTCAAAATTTGCAAATGATTGGAGATAAATTTGAGTTGGAGATTCCAAGTTTAAGGATTTTGACTCAAAATTTTAAAATTTTCCAAATCTAAAATCGAGGTTAACACATTTTGATGTAGGACAAGGTGTGATTTAGACCCTAGTGTGATGTAGGAAAAATGGACCTAGTGTCTAAATCACACCTTCTTCTATATCACAATGGAAGAAATAAAAATTGATCACAAACACTTGGCTATTACCATTGTGGAAGAGCCAAAATGGTGGATTGGGGTTTTGGTTCTTTATATGGGGGTTGATTGATTAATTGATAATTAACTAAATATGAAGATGCAATTGTGTACCTAGGTTAATTATACAACTACAACGAACTATTATGATACTAGATAAGTATAGAATAAAAAAATAAAAAATAATTAGAGAAGAGCAGAGTGCACAGAAATGGGAACCTAGCATAGAAATTTGAGCTCAAATTGGTTGAACAAGGGCGCTAGCACCATAGACCTGGAAATGTAGACCTTTAGAATCAAAATTCAGATCTTAATTGGCCAATTTCTATAGCTCTTCCTTTTCTAATAGTGTTGGAACTTCGTATATTGTTGATTAATTTCACTTTCCCTAATTCGTTGACATGTGAGGCTTGAATGCTTGGTTGAGAAATTAGGTCTTTAATCCTTTCCCAAATTTCACTTTAGATCTATCACCTACACACAAGAGAGGAGAGAAAGGTTTGTGCCATATATGGGCTTGCCTAAGTCAAACCATGTTTTGGTGTTTCTACCTTGACTATAGTTATGATGAAGTAAAAGAGTTCTTACCCTAGGTCAAGTAGAGGAAAATGGATAAAATAATGATAAATTGACAAGTATTGTAACTTACCAATTAGATTTGCATTCATTGATGGACTAAAGTCATTGTACTCATCACCTTCAAGGAGAATTGGATTCTTTATTTGAAGTCATGCAAGTGTTAGTGCTCACAAAAAAAATGGATATAAAACATGAATAAAATCACATGAAAACTTGATTCATTCCTAACATGATGCTTGGTTGATAATAAGTGTTACATTTAAACTCTGCTAAGTTTCTCTTGACTGTTTTTTAGGATGCTCAATTATCACACCAAAATGCTATGCTTTCAAATGGTGAAAAATAATTGTATTTATATGCATTTCTTTAATTTTTGAAAAGATTAATTACTGACAATTGACAAGCAAATTCAAATTTTTAAATGTTAAAAAGCTGACAATGAAATATTTAAATTGGGGCCAAAATAGGTTGGATAGGGGCACTAGCACCCTAGTCCTAACCTATTTTAGACATTTAAGTTTTGTTAAATAAATAATAATTGATAATTCCCATTTTAATTATATTTATTTAAAATAATCATAAAATGGGTAATTTAAGAGCACAGATGGGTCCAGACACATAGGGGGAGCTAAACCTAGAGTAAATTTTCAAGGGTGACAATTTACGATGCTACATTTAGCCCCACTTTAGTGAGAGTATAAACTTACACTCATTCTCACATGAAATTAAGGATAAGCCAAGAAGGGTTCTTTTGTCTTGTAGTGACAAAAATTGTATACCTTTAAAATTTCACACTATGTTTGGGTTCCTTAATTATTGGACTTAATTAAGCTTCTAATTTACCAAATTATGCACTCTAAAGCCTTATTTTTATAGTTTTCTGAAAGGATAATTGATACTTAAATAAATGAAATCAATAATTAAATCACCATGGAATATGTGTGTCCTAGACTTATAGGCCATGACCCATTTTCCTATGGTAAAATGGGTCCCATTTAAGTGACAAGACCCATTGTAAAATATATTTTTGGTAGCATTTTAATTATTCAAGTTCAACTTACAATTATCGGGTTTTGGAATCTAATTTCCAAGAAATTAGATAAACACCTATAAATATAGTTTTTTTATCATTTGAAATCTAACTAAGAGGACACATGATTAAGATATCCTATGAGAAAATATCATTTTCAAGAGCATATTTATCAATCATTTGTTGCAACAATAAAGATCCTAACATCATGTCCAATTTTATGTGTGTTCATGTCATTTTTTGAAGGATAATATGCATTGTTGATCCTAAAGCATCCAAGCATCTTAAGTATCCAAATCAATCAAGCAAAGCAATATCAAGTTCCTTTGGAGAGATGTGTTTGACTTCAATCCTCTAAGGGAAGCCATTGAAGGCTAGTGAGTTGTAGCAATCTTTTTCATTCATCATTTCCTTCCTTTTTTATTATCTTTCTATCAAGGTTTAATTACCAAACTAGGGTTTGACTAAGGAAAACCCTCATACAAAAAAAAAAAAAAATTCTTTTGTTTCTTTGGAGTCTAGAGGAAAGCATTTTGGTGGGTGAAAAACATCCTTCTCCTATTTTCTCCCAAAATTTGGTGGTTCCTTCTATTCTTCATCCTACAAATGAAGAAAAGGAAATGACATTTGAAACACCTAGGTTCCCCCTACACATGCTCTAAATTGTACATGGAAAAATCAAAATGTGAAAGAATGAAAGAGATGGCATCATATAATGATTTTCCAACTTTCTTTAGGGAGTGAACCTCTAACAAATAATCCTTCTCCTATGTAGTTAGATCCTAACATGGTCTCGCTTCCTTACCCATCTTCACCATCCCTTGACTTTTCTTTATTCTTGTCAGCTAAGCATAAGTTTGAACACTACCTTTCCTAGCCAATCCAAAATCTTAAGCACTTTCCACCTTCACCACCATTGAGTCTATGTGATTCTTCTATTCCTCCTCTTAAATATTCTTCTTCTTCTATGATGGATAGTGCTCATGATCACACTATTAACACTACCATCTCATCAATCATGGTATATTCAAATAGTGATTCAAATAACATGGATGAACAATTGGAGAATCGTTCAAAATTTTCTTTGATTTTCACACAATCAATGGACTTGTCTTCTAGGGCATGTGTGATGATCCTTCTCTAGTGAATGATCCATCATGTATCACACCAGGAACCTCTCCTTGTACCGTACTTTTTTAAGTCCCTCTAGCATCTTTCTATCCATCTCTTTGTAATGAGAAAGATTGGGATGCAAATGGTTTTCTATAGATAGGATCACAAGGATGGTACCCTTTGTCCTTTTTTTATGCTTTCATGTAATATTATCCTCGTAATGTGATGATCGATGTGTAATTTGGTTGTTATTTCTCTTTGGATGACCCTTGATTCTCTTGTTGGCAAAAGGATGCAAAGGGAACAAAACTGTTGTGACATTCCTCTTTATGTATCTTCATTCTTCCATTGTTAGTAAATACAATTATATTCCCTTTGGAGATGATGCAAAGTATCAAGGAATTTAGGTCTCTTCCATGTTAACCTAAAATTTTATCTTAGCAACACTAGAGGTTGACACTAGTAGCTTTACTAATGACAACATAATGCAACTAATCAAGGAATGGACATCAACTATTCACATTCAACGACATCTCAAAATAATTATCTTCTTCCTCCTTATAAATTTGACACCAATGACAACACAAGCTTGTTGACATCAATGACAACACCAATATGCTCATACTTTAAAAAATCTCCCTCTTTGTCAATCATGGCAACACATGATGTGGAAAACCATCAAGGACACAATAGCTCTGCTCCATATCTATTTCATTTTCTCTTTTATATTTTCTCGCCCTTTTCACAAACAAACTCATATACTTTCTCCCCCTTTAATAGCTTATATTTTTCACATGAATTCCTCTCCTCCTTTGACATCAATGGAAAAGGAAAAAATAATTGTATCACAACTAATTAGTGTACTCCCCCTTAGGAGTGTTGGTTCTCAAATCAACAAATGCGATGAGTCCTAAATAGTAGCCACTCTCTCATACTTAGACTCAACGGGTTGATGTGGGCAACGAATAAGATTTAGTCAAAGAGACTAAAATCTTCTACACTTCTGGCTCTACTAAACCAGGGAGGGTAATCCCAATAGTATATTTATAGATACTTGTGTGCTAAAGTAACGAATACAATATAAACAGATGGTTCTCCTTTGATTGTTTGAAAGAAACAATACTCTAAAGGCCTGGTTGACCTCTACAATAATGTCTCATTTAAACATGAGAGATGTGATTCATTAAAATGAGCTTAACACACAAACAAACTGGGATTTTAATAAGTAATATGATTTAAATTTGTAATCATTGTTTCTAAAAATGTCTCAGGATTTGTGATAGGTCAATGCCTAATCATCGGTGATGGAGTCCAATATAAAACTATAACAGAGATCCTATCAGCAAATTAAGTTCAACAAATGGAAATTTAAAATATGTTAATGCCTTGCATTAACAAACCCACTCTTATTGCCATAAAGTTCTAATCACCAATCCCACTTGTGCACTCAAGATTACAGTGATTTGATCAAAGTAATTTAACTCTTTACTTGAAAGAGAACCCTGGCCAAATAACACAATCATAGGAAAGTTGTGATAACAAAGTCAAACAATACTTGATCTATTGAATTCATATAATCAAAAGCATACAAATTTGGAGACAACTTTACAACAGTAATATAATGTTACACAAATTGGCTAACATTTTCTCATAAAACCTAGTTGCTACAATTTACATACTCCATTTATAACTCAAACTTAACACTACTCTACCTTATTCACCTAATTGAGAATTTCAGAACCCTATATAAAAGAGAAGAAGAAAGATATAGAAGTAGAAGAAGCCCTAGAATCCATCTATGAAAGACACCTGGTATCTTTAGCTCCCTTGATCTGTAACTACCCTTGCTTCCTGAAGAAACTTCAATCTACTCCTTGATTCCTGCATCTTGTGTTTTCCCTATAACATAAAATATTCCTCATGGAAAGACTCATCATTCTCTTCATTCAGCCTTTTATCCACATTGAAAATGCCTTTACTTGCAAAAGACTTTACCTCCTCTCTGTTTTCTTGCTCCTCACTCCATTGCCCTACAATAGAAATTTTTCCCCAGCCTAAAAAAATCATCATTCCTCTTTGTTCAAATGTTGAAAAATATACCTTTTCCTACAAAAGATTTTACCCCCTTTGTTCATTTTCACATAGCTGCGTGAAAATGGTGTTCTCCATAAAAACTCATCTCGAACAAAATCACTTTGCACAGTCAATAAAGTATTCACATTACAAAATTATTTCCCATGCCCTTCCCAACAATATTATTTTCCATTTTATGTTTAAAATATTCACCTCTTTATGAAAATATAAAGGTTGCAATTGCTACATTGTTGGGCAAATAAACTTTATTTAAATGCCTAGCACATTAAAAAACTATCCTCAAATCTTCTTTTAAGAAAGCACGGGCCCACCGCTAAGTTTCTTTCCAATGTTTCCCCAGTATTCTTATCGTGCATTGCCCATTCATTTAGAAAATGAAAGAACAAATAGCGATGATAATGCAGCTAGAATTCTTGTGAAGAGTTAAAAATCTTATATCGTGCAAATAAAAATTTACCCATGCTCTTATGTTTCACCTTTTCACTGTTCAAAATTATTAAATAACTTTGAACTCCTGCCATGAGCCCACCACATTTATTTGCTCTAAGAACTCTCATCATATCTTTGATTTTTTTGGAAACTCAAATACTTATTAGTGATGGTTGAAATGAAGAGAGCAGCCATCAGGCATCGCTCATAAGAGGAGAAAATGTAAATTAGAATAGCAATGGACGATATCATCGCGCCATCGCTAATATGACTGGGAAAAGCGAACAAAAAATCGAGATGAGCGATATTCCTCCTATACATTGAAATCCTCTGTTCTTTGTTTTGCAACTTCCCTGGGAATTTTGATGAAACTTTTTGCAGCCATGGCAAGAGAAAAATGTGCAAGTCATTTTTCTTGATGCAAGGGCACTTTAATGGTTGTAGGCACCGAAACTCATCACAAACATGAAAAAGATCATTGTTGAGGTATTAGTAATGATCAATGGGTGATTTCAGACCATGGAGTAGCAATTTTGAGCCAATAAAAACCCCCAAAATCTTGTCATAAAGCCAAAAACGTGAGAGTTGTTCATCCTGCAATAATACTTAGATTAAATATTTCCAAAAAGCTCTAGAAGAAACCTCCATTAAGAAGGAAATACTTCAATCTTCAATACAATAGAGATTGGAGATCAAAAATCTACTCTTAACAACTCCATCACTCAAGCATTGCGCATCGCGGATGCAATAAAAAATAGAGAGATATATTAACAATAAGTGATAAATATATTAGTGATAAGTGATAAATATATTAGCGATAAGTGATAAAGAACTCAAAACATACTCCATCGCCAATGTCCAAAAGGAAAGATCCCTTAAATCCATGATGGGTGATGAGAGGACATAGCCATCACACCATCTTTGATTCAAATGGGAAAAAAAACCAAAATAGTGATTGGCCATGAGTTCATCCATGCAGAGTGAAAGTCATGAAAGCCACTTTCTAGCCAATCACAAGCAAGAATTAAACTTGTTTTTCCTCAAACATTTGAAATTGTATTTTATTTGTGCCCCAAATGCATTTTTCGTATTTGCATAGTGTTTAAAGTATTAAAAAATATTTTAAACATAAGCATTTGAAACTTTTAAAAAAATGCAAATTTTAATTATGCTTATAGGCCAAATGGAGAAAACTCACTGCGCACAAATGGTGACCCATGGAGTTGATATTTTTGTGTGCGGTCATAATCAATTAAATTTAGAAAAACCCATTTCCTCAAACTTCGCCCAACCATTAAGAATCAAGTACCTCCTTTGTAAACTGGCCCCCAGGACGAGTTTGCCGCAACATAAGTACATTAAAATAATGTATCAAATGACCTTTGATCTTGATGAAAATGGACTCATATATGTTTCAAACCCAAACAAGAAATGGGTTGTCATTAAATTTTCAAAATTTGAAACTTTTTGGAACACCCATTTTGGCCATGTTGCAGTTAGAAAAGAATTAGTTAACCCATCAAAGCTCATCCAGGAAGCACAAAATTGAGTATGCATGTAACCATTTGAACCAAAAATATATTGCAACAAATGGCATGGAAAAATTCTTCCTGAGGTGAAAAATATTAAATACCAAAGTGGCTCACTCAAGCATTTTTGCAGCTGCACATGTTTAACACCAATCAGGGCTCTCAAAGTCATCACTTTGAAAAAATATCAAAACAACTTCTGGGGGGCTGCCACTTGAAATACAATCTCATGTAGGTACACTAAGTATGTGTGAAAGAGGACTTCCCTTCAATCCACATTCATCAAAAGATATTAAGGGTCAAAGATGACCACTTTGAAGCATTTTGAAAATGCAGGTGTAAAAGTGAACAAACTACATTTTCTTTTGACCTGGTAAAAATATCAAATTTGATCATGAGGCTCTGAAAATCGACTAGGGAGAAAATGAATGTAGGGAGAATGGAAAGAAACAATATTTTTGACACGACGAACATCCAGTTGCAAGATATCAACTCAAATAGGAGGTCACTTTTTAGGATTGACAATATGCAAACAACAAAAAAGTTTCAGAACCTTCCAACTTCTCTTTTCAAAACACTATCAAAAATCATCATGGGAAGCTGAAAACTGACAAGCATGTTCACATATGTAAAGTAAATGAGTCCACCAAGGGGTTTGGCTTGAAAATCAACAGGCTTCAAATTGTGACCTTCCAAAGTAGATCACTTGCGCAGAATTTGTAGGTGCACTTCTGAGTGTGCAAAGGAAATTTTTTCAATATCGACACTTCAAATTTGAAAATTTGAAGGTTCCATCAATGGCTCTTTCTAGGGACATCTATTCCTCAGTGAATAGAGTGAGAATTTGGAATCCTCTGGGAGAGCAGACCAAGTGCTAGAATCATTGGGCAATAGAGTCTATTTTTTCAATTTTTTACCCTCATTTGGTAGCTTGAGGCCACCAAACAGAAAAGGGAAGCCAATTCTTACCCCTGTCAAATACCAATCTATTAAAAAGGTTGATGCCCTTTAATCCATATATCCCTTTGTCATACCACATCAATATGAGTGACTTAATTTTTGCAAACACAAGTGTCAGGCTGCCTTTGTATTTAACTTTACTATCACATGGAAACCAAATGACATAGGCCATATCACTGCCACACATTGCATTTTTTGATCTTGTGACAAATGACAGAACATGAGGATAAAGATCAAGACTATATGAAAACACAGCCTTCACATTTACCAATTCCCTCATAATGATCAAGGTCAAAAAATATATCAGGCCTCAAAAATAGTGTGCAATCCTTCTGTGTGTTGAGCAAAGGATACTCACACATTTGTAAGTTCAACTAAATTGCATCATAGACAAGCTTATCATCCCAACAACATGACTCAATCATATTACCATATGTCTCACTTTCCTGAAAACAAGATTCACCAACACTCCTAATACCTCCATCCACATTCAAATCATAGCATTCTGAAGAAATGTCAACATCCCAAACAATGTTTCCTACTCCGAGCTCATAGACAAGATTGTCAATGCTTGTTGTATTATCACAAAAAGAAGCCTCAAGTGCAGGTTCGTATAACTCAAAATCTTCATTTGCAACAAATTCATCATAGTGAGTGTTCAAAATACATTCACTATTGCAAAGAGTATCATATTCAACATTACCTCCTACTGCAACAGCTTGAAAATATGGCTTGCATACTACTCATGAGAAAAAATATGAGTTGCAAATCCAAAAAATAGGTTTGCATATGCATCTATGTGATCGACACAATCACATTCCTCAAGTGAAAACTCATCATAAGGAGTTTCATTATTTGTAGCAATGTTTATCTCTACATTTTACTTTCATGTACAACTACATCAATGCTATCCCCATACAAACATTCAATGATAACTTCAAAGGAAGCAAAAGAAGTAAAAGAATGTAAAACATCAAAAAAATAGGAGTTCCTTGTTCATCATTATCAGCATATGCATGCTCCTCATAACCAACTACTTGAACTAATTCATCCAATGAATCTCTTGCATGCATATCTCCTTTGTTCATACTGTTGCAACAACTAGCGGGGCTATATTCTTCACTGTCAAACTCGAAACCATCAATGGTTTCTTCATTGTAACTTCTCACACATATGATTGCTCTAACTAAAAATTATTGCATACTCTATCACTTTCATCTGATATGCTAACATTTTCAAAAGTACTCTTCAAATCATCAGGGTCTTATGTCTCATCATCATGAAAGCTTTCATCAATGCTACACTTACTTGTAGAATTGGCATGACCAATTGTACCATTACATTGTTGATCACACATTTCTTCTTCAAAAAAAATATTCAATTCATATCCATCATCTTGTTCTTGTGAGGTTTCAAAAAAATTATCATCATTATCTTTATTTAAACACTTTCAACTAAGAGAAATCAATTATTCCTCCTCTTCTTGAAAGGAATCATAGTCATCAGGGCTGCAAGAAAACTTGCAATCATCTTAGTCGCCTAGACAAGAATACTCCTCAACTGGTTGCAAGCTTTCATCTACAACACCATTGTTCTCATCATGAAGACATGAAACTTCATAATCAACATGATATTTAATTATATATTCAAAGTCCATTGAAGGGAAAATACTTTTAGTTTCATCTATATCATTGCAGCCTTCATCAAGGTATATTTCTTTGGTAGGTTATTCAAAAACAACTTCCTCATCACCTAATGATGCATCATTCTTATCTTCCACTATACCATCTAGATATATGTCAGTAAGGCTTGAAAAAGTACCATCATACAAGCTATTCAGCAGATTAGTTCCATACTTCTCTATCATTTCTTCAATTATTGATAGCCATTGATATAAACATTTAAGACTAGGGGGCTTCAAGTGAGCTGGCATAGTACTCAAACCTAGATCACAATTCTCACAGAACAAATCAATGCAAAATAACTCATCAAGTCTTTTTTATTCTAGTATAGCAAGCAGAAATTTCATGAATCTATCATGAAAATCATAGATGGATTCATCCTCAAACCTTTCTATATCGCACAATGCATCAATAGGTGACATAAGTTCAACCTCATTTTCAATTTTCTCTTCATATTCTTCTTAGGTATGCAGATTTATTTCTTCATAAAAGCAGTCATCATTCACTTCACCAAACACATCCATGAACAGTTTCTCAAGATCTTTCCATGAGCATATGGAATGCATTGGTAAACTAGAAAACCAATATTTAGCATTATCTTCTAAATTTCTTACAAAAAACATCATGACAACATCCTCCTCTACTATTTGGCAATCTTCCATTAAATCAAGAAAACCTTGTACATGTTGTGATGTTGATTCTTCAAAACCTCTTCTAAACTTAGGAAAACATTCATTAATTCTTCTTGGGATAGAATGTGGGTAACCCTAAATTTTACTAAAATTTAAAGGGTAATATCTCTCACTAGTGAACACTTTCCTTTGAGTACATGGCTATGTTCTAGGCATGATATTACAACTTGTAGAGGGAGAACTAGGACAACAATACATATTTGCAAATAGAATTGTGTTCCCTCTACAACTAATTTCTTCTCAAGATATCTTTTTAGAATACCTTACTTTCTCATTTCCCTTTCTACTAGTATCTTGAAATACTGAATAAGGGACAGTATTAACTATAATTTTTTGTTGAAAACCTTCATACAGAGATATTACGATAGAAAAATACCTGAGAACTACTACAACCAACTCTTTTGATGATGTAGAAACTTATGTAAAGTCGTCACCTCTTTGAAAGAGGAAAATATCTTCAAGTAGCAGAAAGCTTCTTCCAAGATCTAAGTATTTTTGAGTTATCTCCACCAAAAGAGCACCAAACTTCAAGAATACATCAAAAACATATGCAGCAATCTCCTTCAAGTATGCAGGTCCTTGGATAATTTTGACCTAAAACTATAGATCATCAAACTAAATTACTCTTTAAGGTGGGAAGATCTTCTGTTAGAGTTTTCTCAAGCCTTCTCCAGTGGAGTCACCAATCTATTGGTTCCCAAATCAATAGATGCAATGAGTCCTAAAGAGTAGCCACTCTCTCATATTTAGACTCAATAGGTTGATGTGGCCAATGAACAAGATTCAATCAAAGAGACTAAAATCTTCTACACTTTTGGCTTTGTTAAACTAGGGAGGGTAATCCCAATAGTATATTTATAGATACTTGTGTGCTAAAGTACCAAATACACTATAAACAGATGGTTCTCCTTTGATTGTTTGAAAGACAAAACACTTTAAATCCTTGGCTAACCTCTATAGTAATGCCTCATTTAAACATGAGAGAAGTGATTCATTAAAATGAGCTCAACGCACAAATAAATTGGTATTTCAATAAGTAATATGATTTAAATTTGTAATCATTGTTTCTAAAAATGTCTCAGGCTTTGTGATAGTTCAGTGCCTAATCATAGGCCATGGAGTCCAATATAAAACTTTAACAAAGATCCTATCAACAAATTAAGTTCAACCAATGGATTTCAAATATGTTAACCCCTTGCATTAACAAACCCACTCTTATTGCCATAAAATTCTACTCACCAATCTCACTTGTGCACTCAAGATTATAGTGATTTGATCAAAGTAATTTAACTCTTTACTTGAAATAGAACCCTGGCTAGATAACACAATCACAGAAAAGTTGTGATGACAAAGTCAAACAATCCTTGATATATTGAATTCATATAATCAAAAGCATACAAATCTGGAGACAACTTTACAAGAGTAATATAATGTTAAACAAATTGGGTAGCATTTGCTCATAAAACCTAGTTTTTACAATCTACATACTCCATTTATAATTCAGACTTAGCACTACTCTACACCTAATTCAAAATTTCAGAACCATGTACAAAAGAGAAGAAGAAGAAAGATATAGAAGTAGAAGATGCCCTAGAATCCATCCATGAAAGACACCTGGCATCTTTAGCTCCCTTGATCTGTAACTACCCTTGCTTCCTGAAGAAACTTCAATTTTCTCCTCGATTCATGCATCTTGTGTTTTCCTTGTAATAGAAAATATTCTTCATGGGAAGACTCATCATTTTCTCCATTCGGCCTTTTACCCACATTGAAAATTCCTTTACTTGCAAAAGACTTCACCAATTCTCTATTTTCTTGCTCCTCACTCTATTGCCCTACAACAACAAAATATTCCCTAGCCTAGAAAAATCATCATTCCTCTTTGTTCACATGTTGAAAAATATACCTTTTCCTACAAAATATTTTAACCTCTTTCTTCATTTTCACCCAACTGCATGAAAATGGTGTTCTCCATAAAAACTCATCTCCAACAAAAACACTTTCCATAGTGAATAAAATATTCACATTACAAAATTATTTCATGTGCCCTTCCCAACAATATTATTTTCTATTTTATGTTTAAAATATTCACCTCTTTATGAAAATATGAAAGTTGCAATTGCTACACTGTCGGGAAAATAAATTTTATTTAAATCCCCAGCACCTTAAAAAACTACCCTCAAATCCTCTTTTAAGAAAGCACAAGCCCATCGCTAACTTACTTTCCATTGTTTCCCCAACATTCTTAGCATGCATTTCCCATTCATTTAGAAAATGAAAGAACACATAACGATGATAATGCAGCTACAGTTCTCATGAAGAGTTAAAAATCTTATATCGAGCAAATAAAAATTTACCTATGCTCTTATGTTTCAACTTTTTACTGTTCAAAATTATTAAATAACTTTGAACTCCTGCCATGGGCCCACCACATTTATTTGCTCCAAGAACTCTCATTGCACATCTATGATGTTTTTTGGAAACTCAAATACTTATTAGCAATGGGCGAAATAAAGAGAACAACCATCGGGTGCATTGCTCATAAAATGAGAAAATGTAAATCAAAATAGTGATGGATGATATCATCGCACCATCGCTAATGTGACTGGGAAAAGTGAAAAGAAATCACGATGAGTGATATTCCTCATGTCCATCGGAATCCTCTATTCTTTGTTTTGTAACTTCTCTTGGAACTTTGATGTCCAACTTTTTGCAGTCATGGCAAGAGAAAAATGTGCAAGTTGTTTTTCTTGATGCAGGGGCGTTTTAATAGTTTTAGGCACCTGAAACTCATCACAAACATGAAAAAATCACTGTCGAGGTATTAGTAATGATCAATGGGTGATTTCAAACCTTGGAGCAGCAATTTTGAGCTAATAAAAACCCCCAAAATCTTGTCGTAAAGCCAAAAACGTGAGTTGTTCATCTTGCAATAATACTTAGATTAAATCTACCCAAAATGCTCCAAAAGAAACCTCCATTAAGAAGGAAACACTTCAATCTTTAATACTTGATAGTGATTGGAGATGAAAAATATACTCTTAACAACTCCATCACTCAAGCATCGCATATCGCAGATGCAACAAGAAATAGAGATATATATTAGCAATGAGCGATAAAGAACTCAAAACATACTCCATCGCCAATGTGCAAAAGAAAAGAGCCCTCGAATCCATGATGGGCGATGAGAGGACACAACCATCGCATCATCACTGATTCAAATGGGAAAAACAAACCAAAACAACGATTGGCCATGAGTTCATCTGTGCAGAGTGAAAGTCGTGAAAGCCGCTTTCCAGCCAATCACAAGCAAGAATTAAACTTTTTTTTCCTCAGAACATTTCAAATTGTATTTTATTTTTTTCCTAAATGCATTTTTCATATTTGAATAATGTTTAAAATATTCAAAAATATTTTAAACATAAGCATTTGAAACTTTAGAAAAAATGCAAATTTTAATTACTCTTGTAGGCCAAATGGAGAAAATTCACTGTGCACAAATGGTGACCCCTGGAGCCGAGTTTTTTGTGTGTGGCCATAATAAATTATTTAGAAAAAACCCATTTCCTCAAACATCGCTCAACCATTAAGAATCAGGTACCTCCTTTATAAACTGGCCCCCGAGACAGGTTTGCCACAACATATGTACATTAAAATAATGTATCATATGACCTTTGATCTTGATTAAAATGGAATTGTAGATGTTTCAAACCCAAACAAGAAATGGGTTGTCATTATATTTTCAAAATTCAAAAAAATTTGTGGCCATGTTGCAATCAGAAAAGGATTAGTTAACCCATCAAAGCTCATCTAGGAGGCACAAAACTAACCATTCATGTAACCATTTGAACCAAAAATCTAGTGCAACAAACAACATGGAAAAATTCTTCATGGGGTGAAAAATATTAAATACCAAAGTGGCTCACTCAGGTATTTTTGTAATTGCACATGTTTAACACCAATCAGGGCTCTCAAAGTCACCACTTTAAAAAAATATCAAAACAAATTCTGGGGGGCTGCCACTAGAAACATAAGCTCATCTAGGTACACAGAGTATGTGCACAAGAGGGTTTCCCTTCAATCCACATTCGTCAAAAGATATTAAGGGTTAAAGATGACCACTTGGAAGCATTCTAAAAATGTAGGTGTAAAAGTGAACAAACTGCATTTTCTTTTGACCTGGTAAAAATATCAAATTTGATCATGAGGCTCTGAAAACAGACAAGGGAGAAAATGTATGCAGAGAAAATGGAGAGAAACAATCTTTTTGACACAATGAAAATCCAGTTGCAAGATATCAACTCAATTAGGAGGCCACTTTGTAGGATTGACAATATGCAAACAACAAAAAAGTTTCAGAACCTTCTAGCTTCATTTTTCAAAACATTATCAAAACTCATCATGGGAAGCTGAAAAATGACAAGCCTGTTCACATATGTCAAGTAAATGATTCCACCAAGGGGTTTGGCTTGAAAATCAACAGGGTTCGAATTGTGAGCTTCCAAAGTAGGTCACTTGGGAAAATTTTGTAGGTGCACTTTTGAGTGTGCAAAGGCAATTTTTTCAATATGGGCACTTCAAATTTGAAAATTTAAAGGTGCCATCAAGGAGCACACACCAAACTGCACCAAATCAACTACCACTTCTCAAGAAAACACACACCCTTCTTACTGCAACAACTAGAAATGCTACTACCTACTCCCCCTGAGAGGTACCCACCAACATCAGTCCACAACAAAGAATGAATCTTGAGATCTACTAGATTGATGCATCTCCTTGTGCATCTAGTTCAAAGAAGGAGGTGCAATAACCCCCAACTTCTCCCGAAGATGCTCAAAAGTATCCTTAAGAAGGGCCTTAGTGAATATATTAGTAGTTTGGTCCTTCATAGACACATATTCAAGCTTCACTTCACTCTCCATAACCTTCTCTCTTAGAAAGTGATAACGAATTGAGATATGCTTTGTCCTTGAATTTGCATTATCAGATTCTTTGAAATATTGATTACACTTGTATTATCACATGTAATGTTGTAAAATTGTACCCCTTACCATTTCACATACATTCTTGTATCCATTTTAGTGTCCCTTAGCATTTGTGTAGGCTCATTTTAGCCCCTGCATCAACCTTTTGCCCCTCTCAGGATGCTTAGGACCCCTTTTTAGCAGCTACCTTTATGTGTCAACTTTTTGTTGAACCTTGTATTTTTCTCATTCTCGTTATTTTGTAGCATGATTTTTCTAGACACTAGTGCATTGTGCAGACATCCATGCACCATGCTAGTGACCCGTGGCATTTCAATGTTCAAACAATCTTTTCCAAGTGCCTTGCCACTTTTCAGCTACTTTTGTCGATGGTAACGGCCCATGAACGCCTTGTAATGGCTCGAGAACCTTCTTTTCCCTCCTATTCTCTCTTTTAAATCCATCTCTTTCATTCTATTTCTCTTTGGTCTTTCTGGCATTCTTCTCTCTAGCTTCTTGACTTCTCTCTTGGATATTATTTTTCCTTTCTCTTGTTATCTTGCTTGCACAACTCTCTACAACTTGCTACAACAACACTTTCATGTTCTTACAACACTTTTTGCAACTCTCTTGGCTCTTGCAACTCTATCACTCTCCTTGGCTTCTTCGAGCCTTGCAGGTGACATCTATCTTGTGCCTTATATCTTTGATCATATTGGGATTTCTCACATCCCCTATCTATTGCATCTCTATTTCATGATACAGGTTCTCCTCCTTGAGAAAGGTTTTATTTTATCAATCTTGCATTCATTTCATTTCTACTTATTACTTTTCTCTATCTATCTAGTTGTCCATAGAGGTGGGAACACTCAAACAGGGGTTTGACTGAGGCAAACCCCTAAACAGCCCCAACATGTTTCCCTCGGTCTTATGTGTGCAGGTGTTGAAGATATCTATTTTTTTGAGGCTTCATCACTTGGGTTGTTGTAAGCATTCTATTTATCTCCTCTCACTTTTTCATGTATGTTTTACTTAGTTTACTTTATTTTACTTCAGCTTTGTTATTCTTTATTACTTTCTCACATTCCAAGATTTCTTAACAGTCAAAGTAGTAGTCACTCTATTTTTTTCTATGAAATGCTTAGTTTTTATTCCATACAAGATGCCAATGTGTCACATTAATGTTCGCATGTTGTGCTTCTGTCCTTGGCCAAAAACTTGCTAGTCTATTCAAAAAACCTTTGTGACCTACTTATTCTAATTTTGAAACTCTCGCTCTATTCCTTGTGGTAATTTGAGGTAGTTTAGGGTAGTTCATTCCCTAGAACTCTCTTGAGAACAAAGAGACTTGTGAGTAGTGAATCCCCCTTCTCTACATCATAGAAGATATAAATAGGCTTGTCATACAACACTCTGATATCCTTCAATATTTTCCTCATCCATAACATTTGTGTGTAGCAAGATGTTTCAATGACTCAGTTTATGTAGTAGATAAAGAAATTGAATATTTTTTCTTGCTTAGCCATGACCAATCTACATCCAAGAAAGAATGCACCACCACTTGTACTTTTTCTTTCATCTACATAACCAGCCCAATCTACAACTATGTAAGCACTCAAGGTGAAATTAGCATCCTTTGGATACCATAAGCCATGATCCGGAGTGCCCTTCAAGTATCTAAATATCCTTTTTACTGCTGCAACATGTGATTCTCTAGGATCTTCTTGAAACCTAGCCACAAGACAAACTACATGCATGATATTCAGTCTAGTAGCAGTTAGATATAGTAGTCCACCAATCATTGATCTATACTTGCTCTGATCAGCCTTAGGAGATTCATCATTCTTTTTCAACTTGCAACCAGTAACCATAGTAGTACATACTAGGTTAGAATCCTCCATTCCAAACTTATTCAATATTTCTTTGACATAATTTGATTGTGAAATAAAAATTACTTTATCTATTTGATTGATTTGTATCCTAAGGAAGAAATTAATCTCCCCAAACATAGAAATCTCAAACTCATTTTGTGTCTCTTCTACAAACTTCTTACACATAGCTTCATTGCATCCAAAACTTATGCCATCAACATGTACAACCACAATCAAAATTTGATCTTTTTCAACTTTAAAGTAAATATTACTATCCACGGTACCTTTATTGAATCTTTTTTTATCAAATACCTATCCAACCTTGCATACCAAGCTCTAGGAGCTTTCTTTATTCCATATAATTCCTTCTTCAATCTATTGACCATATCTGGTTTTTTTGATAATTGAGATCCTTTTGGTTGTTCCATGTATACTTCTTCTTCCAACTCTTCATTCAAGAAAGCAAACTTCGCATTCATTTGATAAATTTAAAATCCTTATGTACTGCAAAAACTAAAAACATCCTAATAGCCTCCATTCTTGCCACCAAAGAAAATATCTCCTTGAAATCTATTCCTTCAACTTGTGAGTAACCCTTACACACAAGTCTTGCCTTGTTTCTTACCATTTCTCAATTATCATTTAGTTTTTTTATGAACACCCATTTAGTTCCAATTACATTTTTTTTGCAAGTCTTGGGACAAGTTCCCAAGTTGGATTCTTCTCAATCTATAGTAGTTCTTCTTTCATTGCCTTTATGCAATGTTCATCATGCCTCAATTACTGTTTTAGGTTCAACTTCAAAAAGTAAAAACATGTTTATCTCTTCTTCAATAGCTTTCCTTCTTGTCAATATACCTTTTCTTTTGTCTCCAGTGATCTATTCTTTAGAATTCTTCTTCTGCGCATACTTATGGTTTCTAGGGATCTTTTATGGAGCTTCTTCCTCTTCAACCTATACTTCTTTTTCATTTTTTTTCTTCTTCTCTATAAGTAGGATCATCTAATTCATATCCATCTATCACCACTAAATTCTTCTAAAAATATTCATCAACTTTGACACTAACACTCTGAACAATATTTCTCAATTCTTGTTGTAGCATTTGTAGGCTTTGCTTCTAATAGAGTATCTAAGGAAGACTCCTTCATCAAATCTTGCATCAAACTTTCCCAAGTTTTCTTCATCTCTTCTAATGTAACATTTGCTTCCAAACACCCTGAAGTACTTGACTGTAGGAATCCTTCTATACCATAGCTCAAAGGGAATCTCTATTTTGTTTTTTTTTTCTTGAACTCTATTAAGTATGTAAATAACAATATGAATTTCTTCTCTCCAATAGACTTTCAGTAGTTTTTCTTCTTTCATCATAGTCCTTGCAGCTTCTTGAATAGTTCTATTTTTCCTTTTAACCACTCTATTTTGATGAGGATTTCTAGGGGAAAACAAGTTCCTTTTATGCCATGATTCTCACAAGACATTAAATTCATTGGAGATGAACTCTCCACCTTTTTCATACCTCAAACACTTGATTTTATTGTCCATTTCATTCTCAACCATACTTTAAATGCTTTAAACTTTCTAGAGCTTCAAAAAAAAATTTGAGAAAAGTAACCCATGTAATTCTAAAAAAATCATCAATTAACAGCATGAAATACCTATCACCTTGAAGACTTCTTATTCTTGTAGGACCACAAATATTTTTATGAACCAAATCCAACAAACTGGTAGTAGATTGTTATTTTTCCTCTGAAACTTCTTGTTTGCCTTTCAATCTAACAATCCTTGTAGGCAGCATTGATAGGATTTGTAATCTTTGGAAGATCTCTCAGAGCTTGGACTAAATTGATTCTTACTAGATTATCAAAATTAATTTGACACATGCTCCTATTTCATAGCTATATTTCATTAATCTAATTCATAAAGTAATGAGCATCAACACCCTTAAGTTGATAGACATTTCCATCTGTCCTTCTTCCAACAGCAATCATAGTTTTGGACCCTTTTCTGATCTCACATCCATTATCTTGAAACATAAGATTGTTCCATTTTCTACATATTTTTCCAACACTCAAGATATTATGCCTTAAACCTTTGACATAGTAAAAATCATCAGTATTATTCTTGTCATCAAAACTAATTGAACCTATTCCACATATCTTACTACCTAAATCATCACCAAATATAACAAGTCCTCCATCATATTTTTCAAGTTTTAAAAACTTACTCTTGTCACTAATCATATGGCTAGAGAATTGGTTGTCAATGATCCAATAGTTCTTATCTTGTCTAGCATGAAAAGAAGATACCAAAGCACCTTTAACCTTATCCTTTCTCTCTGGAGGGCTATCCTTCACACATCTCTCAGAGTTAGCAAAAATAGATTCATCTTTTAAATCCATGAGAAATCATTCATCATCATCATCTCCATAATCATATTCATCATCAAAAATATTTGCATCTTCTCTAACATAATAACTTTTCTTAATCATCTAACTTTTGTTCTCCTTTTTTTTTCCATTCATAGCCCTGTTTAGACATCTTGAAGCATAGTGACCTATCTTCCACAACTAAAAAATTTGAAATGAAACTTACCTTTGTACTTACTAGTACCCTTTTTCATCCTTCTCACAATGTTATCTTCCACATCATTAAGATCATCCTGATCTGATTCTTTAGTCTTCTCTGATTTTCCAACCTTAAAAGTAGTCTCAACTTTTGCACAATAATTTGCACCAAATTCTCTCATTTCAAATGTAGTTAGGGAGCCATACAACTGATCTCTATTATATAAATCTATATTTTCAAATTCCTCAATAGCAAAAACTTTATAACTATAAGCTTTAGGAAGAGTTCTGAGAATTTTCTTTACCACCTTTGATCTTTGACCTTTCCACAAAAACCTCTAATGGAACTAACCACTTCATCTACCCTCTGCATTTAGCTTGTAATTTTTTAATCTTCAAACATCTGCAAGTTCTCAAATGTAATCTTCAAATTCTGCATCTTAGCTTGTTTAACCTTATCATCTCCTTCGTAAATGCTTTCCAATATTGTCCATATTTCTTTAGCAGATTTTAGATCCATAACTTTCACTAATTCATAATTTGTAAGACTACACAAGATAACATACCTTACTTTACCATTGCATTCATAGGCCTTAATTTTAGATTCAATTCTCAGACCATTTGTAGGAATAGTATAATCATTTTCTACTACCTTCCAGATATAAAATCCAAGATAAACCAAATAACCTTCCATCCTTGTCTTCCATAATGCATAGTCTATACCATCACATGGGGATCTCCTTCTTGTGTGCCATCCTAGATCTACCTCAAGTAGTTAATCTTTCTTCCAAGGAACCTTTCTCTAATACCAATTTTTGAATGCACAAGACAACTGAGAGGGGCGGTGAATCAGTTGTACCTTAAAACTTCAAAACCCTTATACATATTCAAATCCACATTCATTCAATAAACCCTTAAATATGTTATGATGATTTAGCATGAAACCCAATTAACAAAAACCGAAACACAACAAAACCATACCCAAGAGAACACCATATTTGCTTGCAAAACCCAAGATGGGAAAAACCACAATGAGGATTAGCTCACAATATAAGTAACAACACCAATTACAAAGGCTCATTATTGGAGGGCTCACTACCTAGAAAAAGAAAGGATCGCTACCAAAATAGAAAAGAATATAGATAAGAATTGTTACATAGAGAAAACTATCTCAATACAACAAAGCATCCACCACAATGTCACCAACACCTTCATAGCCTGATTGAATACTTGTAGAAATTTTTTGCTCACTACATCTAGTAATCTAACAGTTGAAATCTCACAGTGCAATTCTCAAATTCACACTCTATAACTCTACAATTCACATCATAAGTGTCTATCTCTTTTATCACACAATCCATGAACTCAACTCTTATTTATACTGTCTTCAACCTTGAAAACTTTCTCCAAGGTTGGATATGCACCTCAACCATGCAAATTCAAATTATACTGGCACCAAAACATTCTTGTGGTGAAAAGGAATGAAGGAGAACCAAAAAATTCCTTATCTAGGACCTAAATCTATCCTTACATGTCATGCCACATTGCCACAAACAACTAAGCACCTTTGCAAGTAGTGTAAACACCAAGGTAAGTCGATACCCATTAAGCTTTTAAGTACACGCTTCCTTTGATATGTCCATAAATCACAGACAAAAAATGTCACCTGAACACACTCTAGAATATTCTATAAACACCCTGAGATCCAACAAAATCCTTCACAACAACTTTCACTTGAAGAATGTACACACCTAGTACATCCAGACTACTCTACCATACACTATAACTCAAGAAAAATATTCTTTAGCTCCAAACTATGAACAACTTCAACTCAAGAAAGATGCCAACAATATCAAAACTCCTTCAAATCCACAAGACTTGAAACATAACTGCAAAGAAATGTGGAGTAGAAAAAAATCTCCCAAACACCTCTGTAATACACAACACACTCTAGTGAACACAACTTCTTCTACACATTGATCTAGCACACCAAATTTTGGATACAATACCTTTGAACATCTTTGGTCAACATATTTAAAGCATATAGGTAGATCTTCGACCTAGAATAAATGTGGAGAAACACAGGAACACAACCCTACAACCCAAAACACCATTGCAACACATTGTTTCTTCTTTTTATCATTTTTTCTCAAAAGCACTTGGAAACCAAGCACCAGAGACACATCCTCATCATCTTTAGCACTTTCTCAACACAACTAAACCAACTACAACATAGAAACTCAACCATAGATCATGGATCCTTATCTCAACAACACTAGAGGTTGACACTAGTAGCTTTACTAATGACAACATAATGCAACTAATCAAAGCATAGACATCAACTGCTCAACTCAATAATCTCCCCCAATAATGATCCAATTCCTCCATATACAATTGACACCAATGACAACACAAGCTTTTTTTATCAATGAAAACACCAATCTTCTCATACTTGCAAGAGTGTGAAAATGTAAAGGAGTACATTTTTCAACACTACATTTAGCCCCCACTTTAGTGAGAGTATGAGCCCATTCTCAAAATCACACAAAAGTAGACAAATAATTCAAGAGATGTCTAATTTTAAAACTATTAGAAAGATGAAATGACAAAGATAAAAGAGGATGATCAAGCTCCCAGGATCAAAGATCCCATGGAAAACCAACAAAGGCACAAAGAGACACACGAATGTAGCAGTGACACAAGATACAACATCATACAATTTCAAAACTAATGCAAAGATAAAAAAATTAAAAAATGGATCAAGCTTCATCTATTTGTCCAAATGATATGGATCAAGCCTAGTTTGTTTGTTCAACGATATGCTCATATGGGCTAGTGTAGTCCGATATACACTAGGTGAGCCCCAAGGAAAAATAAGAAACACACGATGGTCCAATGTAGTCTAATATACACCAGGTGTGTACCCATAACCATACCAAAGTTCTACTCCTTTATAACTTTGATAGGGTGCCACATACGACAACCATAAGTCTAGAAAGTTATGTTATGCTAGACACTCATGAAATAAAGGCACCACAAATAAAGTTTTGTTATGCTTGGTGGCCAAGATTTTTGTTTAGGATAGTCAAAATGGTTTTGATTAGTTCATGAAAGGTCTCACTTTAGGGAACATCACATTCGATATCACCATCAAGAGAGGACTAGTTGAGAGAGAAAATTTGCACCTCAGGTAATGCAAGCCATAGCATTACCACTAAGAGGGATGCCATATGCCAAGAAAGGTCATGCTCTTGAAGGAAATCAAACCTAATGTCAAAACTAAGAATACACATCATGTGAAATAAGAAGACCACACTTTGAATGAAGGTCATGTCATCAAGCAAGCAATAAATGGGAGGCATAATTCCGCCCACTTTAAAGAAATTGCTAAACACCATGATGTGAGAAATTATTTTAAAGTAGAATATGATAAATGAAAATTGATGAAAGAGACATGAGAGCTTATTTGGAAAGCCCTATGCCAATGATATGTTTCCAAATATTTAGCTATGTCATGTAAAGGAGGTCGCCTCCCATATGTAATCCTAAGATAACACATAAGGGATCCATATATTTTGGGTCAACGTATATCTTTTCTATAGTGATATAATTGAGCTAGAAATCATCATCATTCCCCAAATAACTCATGGAACAACAAGAAAAGAGGAAGAATTCCACATTGAGAGTGAAAACAAAGGATAATCCTTTTAGGTCAACATGGAAGAGACCCAAAAGGAAAGCACACAAGACAAGTGAAAAGATAATGGTTATGATAGATAGAAGAATGTAGATACAAATAGAAGAATATCACAATAGATTCACTACCTTTGTATCCTTGCACCAATGAGGTAACAAGGGTGATACAATGTAGGCTCACAAACATAAATACATGCCAAGCAACATAGTATAGGAGATCACATTATGCACATGCAATCACACAAATAAATTGAATAGATGTATTTGCTACTATGACACATGTGAGTTGACCTAAAGCAAGTCATTTGCATCCCAATCTTGTTCATCATATATGGAAAGTGGATGACTAGCCAAATGGGAAACAATGAGTGTTGTGCTAGGACAATCACTAGGTTCAACACATGGTGATGCACTTTGGTTAGGAGGATCATCATGATTGTTCTCATGTATGCTCATAGAAGAGGAAAATAACAAATTTAGCTCATTATGCACATCCTCACCAATCCTAACAATCTCATTATCATCATCCAAGTTAATCATAGTAGGAGGTCTAATGACAGTGCCCATAAAGGTTTCATGTTTTCATTGTTGTGACAAAGGTAGAGAATCATCATTCTTTGCTTGAGTTATATTTTGTTCTTTGTTTGTTTGTTTGTTATCTTCTTTTAACTTATGATAAATAGCATGACATCTATGCCTATGCTCTTTAGCATTTTGGTTTCTTTTTGCATAGTTTTCAAGTTGTGATTGTGTAGGAGCAGGTTTATTAACCACAGGTTTCTTTTCTTCCCGCACAAGGGAGGAACAAAAGGAACCATCGAGGGTTGGTCAACCACTTTCTCTTTGTTTTTGTAAACTTGTTTAATCTTAGGAGGAAAAATGGGACTTATATGGTTATAGCTTTGTCTCTTATAGGAAATAGGTGGAGGGTTTTTCATGGATTTTTCTTGATTACTCAGAAGGGATTTTGGTTCAATCATGGTTTGATCAATGATAGAAGACTCAATCATGGGTTGAGGGATATTGCTAAGAGATAATTCTACTATGTGATTTTCCTTAAACTTTTGGTAAGATTTGAAAATGAAGTCCTCATGAGGCTTCATAGGTTCCATAGGTTCATACCAAAAAGGAATCCAAGGAGAAATTTCCATAGGAAGACACAAGATTAAAACCGCTATGATGCATAGTGAAAATTTCATTTCCAAATGGAAATTTTAAGCATTTATGCACTATTGAAGGGATGGCATCCATGGAGCATAGCCATGGATAGCCTAGCTTCACACAAAATTGGTTCGATGATAGGATGATGGAGAATGATACATATAATTGTTTTGGTCCAACTTTTAAGGTGAGAGTGATCAAACCTATCATAAGGCAAGCAAAGCCATTGTGTTTTGATCTATGCTTTCAATTGTTCATAAGAATCTTGATAAATTTCATGCACAAACAAGAATTCCTTTGTGATTACATTCTCTACACACGAGATCAAATAATATCCCATTGGTAGGCTTTTCATTGATTCTTCCAACTATGTAAAGAGGTCCATCAGGTGCATGTTTAATTATGTCATTTTATGAGAAAAAAATGTCAAGATACATTTTGGTTTGGCCCTTATGAGGTTGAACATCAATGTATCCAATTAGGACATTGAAATAACCCTCATTATCACTCTTATCATCATCACTAAAGTCTTGTATATTGTCAACATTCATTACATCATTCTTGGTGTCACTAGCTTTAACAAATGAGATGTTATGATTTGGAATTGGATTGGTAAAGATTTGTAAATTCTAGTTGGGTGAGGAAACAAATTTATTTCCTTGATTATTAACACCACCAATCTAGATGTGATTATAATCAATGAGGTTTTTCACAACATTTTTAAGATGCATACATCATTATGTATCATGTCCATTCTTTTAGCGATAATGGAGAAAAAGCAATTGGAGTATAGTTTGGGGTAAAGGCTTTGTAGGATCAATGGTTCTAACAAGAGGTAAAGTAATTAGGTTCTCACCCAAGATTTGAAACATGGTGGAATGAAGGGTATATGGTAACATAGTAAATTGCCTATTCTTTTCCCTAAATTGATATGGATTTATTGTTTTTATAATAGCCACTTGAGATTGAACTTGTTGATTCATTTGAGGCGGATTTATCTGTATAAAGCATGTAATGTCCCAGATTAACTAAGTTATTTGATAATTTAATCAAATTGCAGCAAAGGAAATTCTAAGAAAATAATTTAATTAATCCAACCCTCTAAAATCAACTTATAAAAATGAAACTAAAAATTCATTAGAAGTTTCATTAAATAAGTCTCACAGATCATGCACCCAATTGCACAAATTTCACCCAGACTTCATAAATAACTCACCAAACTTAAGGTGAAGGTAAATGGAGTAAAAAAAAGTGTTATTTTCACCAAACCAATGGCCTCAAATATGATATAATCAACCAAAAAAATATGCTACAAATAAAACCCAAATAGTGAGCCAAAAATGAAGCATGGAATGCACTACAAGCTCACAAACTCTCAAATAAACTCACCAAAATTTAAGAAGAATTTATTGATAAAAAAATATCATGGAAACATATTAAATAATATAAAATACATGGCCTTGAGGCTTCCAAAATACTTCTATACAAATATTACCCAAATCTGAAGCCAAAATATGTTTCGATAGGCACTATCGAACAATGTTTTTTAATGAAAACTCACCCAGCACATAAAATATTTACCAAATGATAAAATATTAGTTTTAAATATAAAATATCAGAAATTTACATCCAAAAATCTGCTATCAAAAGCTATAAAAAATGAAATCCAAAATATGAAATAAACATCACAAATAATCCTGACAATCTTCTCAAAATTGATGGAAAAATAAAGAAATATGAAACCTTTCAGCACATTCGCAATCTCTGGATGAAATTTCACCAGTAGACCCTTGGAACTGTTTCCCTTGATCCTTTTTCCTCCATGGTTTATCAGCCTTGAAGAACTATATTCATAGGTTTATCAACCTTGAAGAGAAAGCAACAACTTTTTAGAAAATAACAAAGTGAAAGATGCCAGAATGAATCCAAATTTGTGTTTTATTAGAAAATATTCAATTTCCAAGTTGGGAGACCCAAATTCATGACCAAGGGAAGAGAATAATCTTTCATGCAAATATTTTTAGCCCCTTTTTTTCTATTTATCCATCACCTCCTAATATTCTCTTCCAAAATCTGCCACTTGTTCAAATGTATTTTCCACCACAAGATGTTTTCTTAAAAGTCAAATAAGCTCCTCCCAAAACCCATGCCAACATGGAGAAATTAACAACCTTGCAACAATATTTAATATTTATCATTAAATCAAGTTTTTCCCAATCAATTTGAAATATAAACTTTTATGGTATATTCATAAGTCTTGACTTACTATTTTTGGCTAATCAACTTACTAAAAATAGTAATTTACTAGTTTTAGAAAATTCAAAAAAAGGGACATGACAAAGCCCTTTTTTTTTTCTTGAATGGTTAGAAATTGTTATGAGGCACAAATTTGGAGTTTTTAGGAAGGTTGGAGGAAGTTTTCTCTTCCCAAAGACTAACCAAATTTTGATAGTCACAAATAGTCATGCACAAGTGAGTGAAGGAAGGGAATCTCATCATCTCAAGCTTATCTTGAATATTGGTTTACAATTTTTTAGTGAACATTTTTTGAAGATCAACATCAAGAATCTTAATGTTGATTTGTGAGTATTAAAGAAATTGGTATCATGCTATGAAATCGGTGACCTTTTCATCTTTATTTTTCTTGCATTGCATTAAGTTTGATAAGGCCATCTTGGGACCAATGTGTACTTGAAAATGGTTAAGGAAGGCATCAACAAGTTCATTGAATGAATGAACTTCCAAGGCTATATCTTTCAAGGATCTAGGAAAAAGCTTATCTAAGAGCTTGTCTTCAAAAAGGAAGTCACTACATAAGGTTGTGTATGCCGAGACATGGTTGCTAGGATCTCATTTACCGCCCTATTTATCAAATATAGGAATCTATATGCCTTGTGGCATTTGTGCTTTCAATATCTCCAATGATAATGGGTTTCGTTTGACATATTGTGAAGGTAGGCCATTTTGATTTTGGTTCAATGTGGAAATTTATTTTTGGAGGGATGACACTATTGGCACTCTCAAATATTGCAAATTTGAAGTGCCCATTTCAAACAAATTGCCTCTGCACTTTCAGAAGTACACCTGATGAATATGCCCAAATGACCTACTTTGGAGGGTCATAACTTGACACTAGTTGATTCCCAAGCAAAACCCATTTGCAAAATCACTCATGTGTCCTATGTGAGCATGCATGTCAATTTTCAGCTTCCCGTGATAAGTTTTGATGAGGTTTTGAAAAGTGAAGCTGGAGGCTTTTGGCACTGTTTTGCTGTTTGCAAATCTTCATTTCTACAAAGTAGCCTCCCGTTTGAGCTTGCATTTTACAACTAGATGACTGTCAAGTCAAAATGATTGTTGCTCTCAATTCTCCATGCCAAGATGAGATCACATGTCAGTTTTTAGAGTCTCATGAGTTGATTTTCTATTTTTAAAAGATCAAAACCAAATGAAATTTCTCCAGTTTTGCACCTGCATTTTCTGAAATCGTTCAGAGAGGTCAACTTTGACCATCAGTATTTCATGGAGATTGATGAATGAAGCTAATCCCTCTTGCACATGTGTTCACTATGCCAAAATGAGATAGTATTTCCAATGTCAGCTCTCCAGGAGTTGATTCGGTATTTTTCCAATGAAGTGATTTGATCAGTTTTAATTGGTTCAGAACAGCTGATTGTTGCAAAAAGTACTAGTAGGAAACTTTGACAATGAATATCTCTCACTTCATGACTCCTTTTGCTAAGCCGTTTGTTGCACTCAATTCTCAGATCAGAAGTCTACATGCCTGCAAGTTTTTATTGCTTTAGGAGGTCATTTGACTAGTTTCCTAGGATGATTCTAGGGCCTACTTGGCCAGTTTTGCTCATTTTTCAAAAGAGTCAGAAAGCAAGTTTTAATGGCAACCCAATTTGAATTTTTGTGCCAAATTCATTCAAAAAGCATTGTTGAGTCATTTGAGAATGAAATTTGTTTGAAAATGAAAAAAAAATAGTCAGGCCCACAAGGGGACTGGACATATGTCCACCTTTGATGGAATTCTTTCAATTTTCAGTGTGCTTTGGAAAGGTGAAGGGTACTCACAATTGCATATTTGGTTTCCCTAATAGACAATAGGAATCCACAAATACCACATCATGCTAAGAATTATTTGGAGGATGTCTCTAGCATTGCCATGTTTGTCTCGAAAGTAACATAATCATTTTATTGCAGGACCAACCAGAGCATTACTTGCTCTTTCAAATTGCCCAAATGTCTCTAATGTGGTGTTGCAAGCAATTATTAAATTATACAATCAGCAATTGTAAGCTTGTAAAGAAATGTGTGAGATGATTGACTGGCAATAAAATATATCATTGAAGCAATTCTATAAAATAAAATCAAATGCTAAGAATGGGTGGATTTAAGATGGAGAGAGTATGGAAATTCATCAAAGCATAAATGGTGGGAATTTTGTTGATTTCCTTTTAAAACAAAAGACAACTTTGTGGTAGAAGGACATAAGGGATTTTGTCTTAAAGGAATAGGAAGTCTAAATTTTTGAAATCTCATAGCTTTGAAGTTGGAGAATTTGAGGGCATTCTACTTTGGGAATATTTAATTGCTACTGGAAGAATCAAGAACCCAGTTGGAGATAGACCTCAAGCCCCCGACCTGATTGATAGAATTGCCTCTCTAATGGTGATAAATCTTAGGGCACTGCTATTTGAGTAGGAGGGCTTTATACGAAATACATGATGCGCACCACGCAAAGAAAGGTTTGTTGAAAAGTCTTTAAAGACTTTCATGAAAATGAAAATAAGTGGAGAGAAACACAGTTTGAAGATGTCTTGGAGTTGTGTGACACAGAGATCAGGAAATGCATTGGTGCCAGCATGTGCACACAAAGTGAATGTTTTGAAAATATTTTAAAAACTTCTAAACAAATGCATTCCAGCGGCTATGAGGAGATGGGGCGCCATAGTATACACACAGAATGATTTGTTAAAAGGACTCCATAAGACTCAATGAGAATGACTTAAGGAAATATTGCACCAGCACTAAAAGGGAGCACCCCCACCTATAGAGTAGATACAAAATGGAATGTTGAAAAGGCTCTAAAACCAGCACAAGGAACAAGGTATGGGCACCCATCAAATCAAGCAAATGTGGATTCATGGAACGCCTTATTAGCCAGTGTGTACCAACAACAAATGAATTTATTAAAATGACTTCAGAAACTCTTTAACAAATGCAAATTGGAAGCATAGGCAAGGCACATGCCTATATTTGAATATGCCCTTAATTCACAATGAGGACGCCATTGTGCCCTCCATAAGGAAGAACTATCAAATTAGCATGTAGTGAAGCACTTGGAATGATGTGTTGAAAATATTTGAGAAACACCAAAGTAAATGGCAAGATAGACAAGGCACGCACATTGAAGAGACCTCTAAAAATTTTAAGCAAACATAACCCGCACCATGATCACAGCAAAAAGGCACAAATGGATCTATTGATAATGTTTTAGAAACCCACTAGAAAACGTGGAGAATGGAGGACTTCAAGAGGAATTTGCATATTAAGGATCTTTGAAATATTCCATCGCACCATTTGAGGGAGCGACTATTGTATGTAAGGAGCTTGATGAAATAAGGATGGGATCAATCTGTGAAATGGGGTGCCTATGTGAGGAAAATGTGTGGAATGCAAGTGGAAAATGCCATGGAGTTGCAAAGAAAGAGTTGAGCAAGTTGCCGCCATTTTCATGTGAAGAGCAAAGCTCAAGCTAAAGTGTGAGGAAAGATTAGGGCAAACAATGAAAAAATAAAAGGATCAACGGGCAGATGAGATCTTATCCCTTCCCCACTGCTTCGTGTCTCCAAGATGAGCACTCATTAATTCTAGCGGGATGGCAAGGTTATGACACGTGGGTGTGGACCCGATGGTAAAGTCTTGATCACTTCATTGCTTATAATAAACTTGGTTTATTATATGAAGGTTTAAAATGAAAGCCCTTCAATTCCTGTGGGATGGGCAAGAAGCAGCCAAGTGGTGGGACCTAAGAGGAATTAAATGCATGGAAAAGGCTTTAAAATTTTGAAGATCCCAATGAAATATTAAGATCTATAATATTTTAGTTGGAAGAACATTTAAAGTTAATTTTTTTACCCACATAAAGTTGAATGGGTTTTCTTTTAAAGCAAAAGGTTAAACATTTTAAAGGTGAAAAGCAATTGAGCACAGAATAAATGTTAAAAGTCACGATGAAAGTGAAATTTGGTGCTAGGTTCATTGATGTGAAAATATGGGTAATATGTTTTTCTCGTGAAAATGGTGAAAATAAAATATTTCAAATGGGCTACAAAATATGTGCACGGGGTAAACATTTTATTTTCTAGTGAATTTAATATTCACTTTGTGAGCAAACATTCTCTATTGGGAAATAAAACTGTAAAGGATAAAATATTTTATTGCTAGGCATTAAAATATAAAGTGAAGGCATGAGATATTTTATAAAGTGAATTTATTCACTTTATATACAAATGTTTGTTGGAAATATTTATAGCAGTGCAAATGAGGAATAAACAGGATTTTCATGGGAGCAAAATTATTTTTCACACAATTGAGTGAATTTGATCGAATTTTCTCACATGGAGAATTTTTTAGTTGCAAAACAACTTGAGACAAAGGAAAAATTGGTTACAAAGAAGAAAGATGAGAGAGGCTTTACAAATTTGTTGATCAACCGGAGAGAATTTTCTAGATGGCATCTGCAGATCTTCTTTTGGAACATTCCATTCTTCTATTTCTTCTCTTATTCTCTCATTTGTAAAGGGTTCTGAGGTTGTGTTTTGTTCTGAATTCTTGTATGGGGCTAGGTAGATAGATAAATGTTGAAATTTTGAGTCATATACTGAGTCTATAAGTTGTAATTTCTAATTTTATGAGCAAATATTAGCTAGTTTGAGCAAATAAATCATGAATGTCTTCCAAGTGTTTCCACATTCATGAATGTCATCAAATTGTCTCCAAATCTGTATATTTTCAGTCATTTAAATTCAATAATATCAAGTATATTTGAGTTTGGCATCTCAATTTCATGAGATTGTTTTATCTATTTATGGGTTTGTTTCAATGAAATGGTTAAATGCTTTCAACAGATAATTGTGATTGAAGTGTGCAGGTTGGATCTGATAAGGAGAATTTGATTGATAACAGAAGAGGATATGTTGGTGTAATACATTAGCAATTTAAATCCACTAGTTGATGTCTATTTGCTAATGAAATTTTCTTTTATGAATTTGACTCCATGGCCCAGAATTAGACACTAGTTTGTCATTCAACTTGATGCATCTCAGAAACAACTTTAAATTCAAAATCATTTTAATCCCTGTTGTTTGGTGTTGAGTCTTGCTTCCCAATTGTTGATTAAGTGTTGACATACCTAGAATTTAGCTAGATTTGAAGTTGTCAGTACTTTCTTGGTGTATTTGCATTGGGATTTATTTGCTATAAAAAGCAATGTCTGTGTATGAGTGAATTAAGTTTTGGGCATTGTATAGGTTGACCCACCTTGGTTCTACAAAGCCAGAAGTGTAGAAGATCTTAGTCTTTGACTAAATCTTGTCAGTTGGCCAAATCAACCTTTGAGTTTGAGCATAACACATTGGCTAAGTTTTTAGGATTCAATTGATCTATTGATATTTGGAACACCAACAGACACATTTTGAAAAAGTTGGTTGAGGACGAAATTATTGGTTGTGTTTTGAGATGGGGGTGAATAAGGTAGAGGTGTATATGTGTGGGGAGAACAAGTAAATTGCAAGTTTTTGAAAGGTCACAAGTTAGGAGATATGATGTTTGAATTCACAAAGCTAAAAGGATTCCAAGTGGACATAACCAAAGTTGGATTAGCATTGCTAGTTGGTTTTCTTGTTTTAGTAATAGTTTAATGAGTGTATGTAGGATTAGAGACCATAGTCTTAAGGGGAGGATTTTTATTTCCACCTTGACTTTCAATGTATCCCAAAGTTTGAGCACAACTAGCCACTATAGGAACATGATCATCAATAATATGAGCTAAGATTCACACAATTTCCATTCCAAATTCATTATCAAGCATTCTCCTCATGTTATCTATGAAAGGAACCATAGTACTAGCAATATATTCAACACTCACAAAGTTTTGATTTTCTAAGGCTTTATCCATTTTTTGCTAGTTTTCTTGAGGAAAATGAGCAACCATGGTTTCAACATCAACAAGATTGGAGTTCATGGGACATATTATTTCAAGTATGGATTCCAACATGGGTTGACTAGTGTCAACACTATGGGTGAAAGAGCTAGAAAACCCAAGATCCACAATGGATGTACCAGCATGGGATGTCATGAGTCTTGAACTATGTCTCACTAAAGTATTAAAAATAGGACACTAGGTTGTAATAATCATATAAATTTCACCAAACTAAAAGTGTACCTAAAATAGATAAAAAAAACACTAAACAAATGTAGCAAACACCTAGAAATTTGACACATAATGCAAGTGTGTAAAGAGGTATTGCAATTTTTAGATCTAACATATAAGGATATACTGATTTTAGAACGTAAAAAACCTGAAAATGTCTTTTGAATGCAAATCTTATGTTTGAACTATTCACTTGTTGGGATATGGTGTTGTACACCATTACATAGTTTTATATATAATGTTGTAATTAAATAAATAGTTAGTTGTGATGCACCTAGATGGCATGGTCAATCACACTAGGTAATTATTTGGGACCACTTTATGTTGTATTGTAACATTATATTATTATTTAATGTGTGTGAGACATGTGACAATAATCTAATATTGGAAAAATATTAAATAAAGTGAAAACTTAGTACCCAATATTAAATAAGGGATTAGTGGTTTTGTATTCACATGGTTTTGTGGTGCATAGTTTTATCTTACCACTTAGTTGTATTTGTGTGAGATTGAATCTATTAAAGCAAACACATGTTTAATGGTTAAGGTTGGTTGAGTGAGTGGGTTGTCATTATTGAGTCTTTCTAAGGAGTTCATATGTGAAGCATGGCATGGGATGTGTGGATTCATTCTTGGACACATGAGGGTGCATTGAGAGGCTTGATGCTTCAGAGGTATTCATTGTAAACCTTATATTGCTTTATTTTTGAATAATATAATGGAGTATGGATGCTTTTGGAGGCTAGGCTTTTCCCTCTTGAGGGTTTTCCCAAGGTATATCTTGTGTTATCTTATGGCTTGTCTATTTGATCTATGCATCATGGTTACTTGTATGCATGTTTATCTCTCATGGGGTTATGTAGGAAATGGATTAAGTATGTGGGTTGAATGCATTATTTCCTAACAAGTGGTATCAGAGCTTTCATTGTTGATGAATTTTTTGATTTTTTTTTGCAAAGTTGAAGTTATGTACATGCATGTTATATTTGATATATTACAAGATATGGAACATACATTGTAGGTATTTTTTTGCAAATGTGGGCTCTTGGGTTGTCAAGATTTGTTGGGTTTATTACAAATCTAAAGCTTTCAAAAATTGGGTCAAAGACAGTTTCTTAAATTGAGTTTTTATATGAGGGTTTCAGAGGGGAAATTTCATAAATGACCTCTTGATACAAAATGAATCTCACCATTGGATCCAGGAGGCTTGAGACATGAAAATGACATAAAAATTGACATACTTTGGAAAAGTTAAAAAAAGGACAAAAAAATTTAGTCACAACCCTAGCCATATGGTTAGACTACAACTTGCAAAATTTAAAATATTAAAAAATTTAAAAAATAATTTCAACCTATTAATTAAAAAAAATCAGCAAAGAAAAATAATTAAATTCCTGCGAAGAAAATTCATATTGAAAAATTAATAAAATATTAAAATAAATATATATATATGATAGTGGGGAGGGCGGGATTCATAGGCCCGTACCAACCCTTTCCCATGCGTCAACCTCAACTTTTGTACTACCAATATTAATAGTTTCAGCCCACCGTACCCCTTTTCCATCACCATATCTTTATAAAATTTAAGGGAATTTAAATTAAAACTTAAAAATATTTATCGCCATTTTAAAACTACAGGAGTTTAACACCACCCCCCATTTCCACGTATTTTTTAAGGCTGATTTTAAATATTAAAAAATATGTCAGTTTTAAAAATATTAGATTTTTAATATTTGCATAATTTAAGTTAGATTTGATTTTGGAGCGGAGTCCACCATGTGGTGATTATTATATAGTCAAATTGGAAAAATTTTCAAACTTGCATAAATTTCATCTAGGAGCTCTAATTTTTTACTTCTACACTCATTGGAAAGGTGGTTCCAAGCACTACACAATGGTATAGGTTTGGTTCCATGATTTTGTTGTTTTAATCAGCTTTTGGGGCCTAAAAGTTAGATGTTCTCGGTTGCACGGTTTTAAGCATAACTTTTGCATACAAAATCATATTTTCGATTTCGAATAGGTATTGGAGAGCATGTATTCGAATAGTTTATGGAGCAAGTTGATTTTGGTACTTGTTTGTTCACTTGTATGTGCCTAAGATTTAGGGTATGATTGTGTGAGAATCTGGATGAGTCAAGAGGCGAAACCTTGAGGGAGTACATGTTTTTATATGATATTTATGATGGTATAGCTAATTATCGGTTTGGTTCTTCTTGGTATAGGTTTACAAGTGTTTTTTAGAGTTGGATTTTGATGGTGACAAGTACACTAGTTGTCTTTGGTGTAGCACCCCTCCAATTTTCTTATATTTTCAGATAGTGTTTTTACTTTGATAGACCATGATGCTATGTTGATGTTATTTGATTGCTGACATTGGAGCGATGATAGTTTTTATATTGTGATGTGATGGTACACTTTATGGATGATTATTGATTATGGCATGCCTTCTGCTTAGCATAGTTGTTTATTTGAGTTGATATTGTTATATGCTAATCTATAGTTAATTGATGTATTAGTTTCATCAGTTTTGATGTGACACTATATTGGTGAAGGGAACAGGATTGCATCACTCGCTTGCGAGCACCCTGTGATTCTGTGATTTTCTCTTCATGGTGTGATTGTTTATAATCTATATATATGTACGACATGTGTTTTGATTGCAAGCTTGCAGGTATAGGACATCAGCTCCACTTAGATTCATAGGTTTGATCATGTCCATTGCCCAATGGTATAGTTGATTAGGAGATAGTAACAGGGTTTCCTTGTCAAGCCACAACCCTAGTCACAGTGTGTCATCACTCCTTGTTTCGGTATGCTTTGTTGTTATGTTCTCCATGTTTGGCTTGTCGTTTATTTATTTTGCATGGTATGTTCTGTGGGAAATTAATGTTAATTAATGTTTATAATTATTTTTAGTAATTATTTAATTAATCTTGATTGATGTTGTTAGAAGCTTAATATTTGATTTAATTAATTAAATTTATTTAATTTTGTAAAGTGATTTAATCTTTGTGATTAAATTTATTATATAAAATGATTAAATTAATTAGGTTAAATTTAATTAGAAATTAATATGTGAATTTGAATTATTAAATACATAAATATCTTGTAATTATCTTAGAGGAAATATCTGTGATTTAGTTGAAAAGATATTTTATTTGGGACATGTGAACTAAAAAAAATTAATTAAACACAGTTGTTGGGAATTAATTCTCAGAGAGAATATTTGCATTAACTGAAAGAGGAAAGAGACTACTTCACGGCAATAAGAAAAGATATTTTTGAAAGAGGTTGTTAAAATTGGAAGAAGTTGTTAATATTGGTTGTTGAAAACTGGGGAAGAAGCTCTCGGGAAATTTTGGCTCTGGTTTTATTTTCATCTTTCTAGAAAAGTGGATTATTTGGAAGAAGCTTTGGTAAATTGGAATATGAAGGCGAAGCTCTACTTCAAACATCATTTCCTCAAGCATCCGGAAATAGGTTCTTTAAATTGTTTTATTTATATGCAAATTGAAAGATTGCCTATATAAGAAGAATATGTTATTTGTGTAGAAGCTTTAATATATTTTGTAAATTTGAAAGATTGTCATGTTTGGAAATTGTCGTGAAAACTTTGAGCTTCTGTAGAAATTATTTTTAGCTGTGATTTGTTTGGAATTGAAAATTGTTGTAAAATATTTAGATCCTCTCGTAAAAGCTTTAGATCCTCTGTAGGAAATTGTTTAAAAACAATAGAAATCTCAAAGGGAAAAAAATAGAAGATTTAGAAAATCTCTTGTGGAAAATCATGTTTGTATGGGAAAAGATCCTTCTATAGAAGATTATTGTTTTGTTTCTTTTTTTTCTAATTAGTTTTATTTGACTGAGGAATTGAAATCCTCTAGTAAATTTGTGAATCTTTTCCTGTAGAAATTTTTTGTGAAAATTTGTCCATTTGGAATAATCATTTGATATATATATATATATACATGTTTTATTTATGAAGCTTTCGGTAATTTCTCTATTTTAAATAAAACTAGAATCATCGTACAACAAATTTATTTAAACGCAGGTTTGAGTTTTCATATGAATGGCGGTTGAGGGGCTACCCCCACAGCCGTCCCCATAGGGGGAGTGCAGCTGTTGTGAGGCAACGCCCTCCATAGATTTGTGAAGGAAGCATTGTCACATAGGCAGCGCATCCTCCCTATGTGAGGATAGCCGACTATGTATAGCCTGGAGCAACTTTCCTTTGAACTTCCGTTTGCCTTTGATTTTAATATATTTCTTTTTTAATATATATTATATGTATTATTTATTATATATATTATTTATTATATATATTATTTATAATATTATATATACATATATATATATATATATCTATATATATATATATATTTATATATATTTTGTAATTGTAGGTAATTGTAATTTATTTTTAAATAATTAAATAATATATTTATGTATATATATAATTATATGTATATATACATATATATTTAAATATATTTATTTAAATGGATATTTTGTTATAATAGGTGCATGCAAAAGCATAAGTTAGATATTTTAAAATGAAATGTTTTAAAGAGGAAATTGGGTTTTTATATTGATGCAATTGGCAAATTGATTTAAACAATTAGATTTAATTTCTTCGTAGCCTGTAAATAAAATTATACATAGAGTTAGAATTATTTGAGCAATGTGCTATTGTTTTCTTGAGATGGAAATTGGATTTAGGAAATCCTAATGGTAGATTTATTACTTTCCTAAGTTGCTATTAAGTTATGATTTCTTTTGTTCTCGTAAGTTGGGGAAATTGGTTAGTTGTGTAAGTCTTCTAGATGATGTTATTTTATGAAGGGGTTGTTGCGATTTGTGGTTCATCCCTTTGTCTTCCTTGGGTAGTGCACTTGGTTGAGTTTCAAGGTTACTACGAATGGGATGTGTTGCCTCTTATATTTTGGATTAGATCCTTGTGTTTTCAGTAGGGGAATGGCTCTCAATGGGGACCAACGCACAAAGTAGTGCTAGGGTAACCCATGCTACTTGTGATGGCACTCATCCTATGACAATAATCAGTTGTATTGTGCAGTTGATATACTTGATTATTTTACTTTGGAAGCAATGTAACCTTTATGTATGTATTGTTCTTGTATGTTATAGTATTATGTGTTGCCTGTGTCTAGAGGTTGCTAGTTTTGCCTAGGAAGTCTTTTTACTATCTCCTAGCATAGGGGGTGGGCCTTCAGGTACCACTTGGTTGGGTGGAACATGCACCTTACGCTGTTGGGTTTCCACTACATGTTCATGATGACGAGATCTTCTAGATTGGAGAGCTCTCATGTTCCAATTACTTGTACCATCTCTTATATACTGTTGGTTCAGTTGGATACTTATGTATATGTACCACCCCTCATTTGTATTCGAGGAGGATTCTTGTATCATTTTTATTGTAACATTATTGTATGATCATCCTCATTTTGGAAATGAGTCTTGTAACTATTTTATTGAATGAATTCAATCTATGGATGATTATTTAATGTACTTTGTATCTAATGAGATGAGTTTAATGCTTTGGATGTATGTTATTAATTTCACGAGTATTATTCATATGCTATGGTTTAGTTTACTTTTGTATATTATAGGATTCAAATGTAAGAATTGTCACATACCTTAGAGGATGTATGCGTTAAGTGTAGTTCACTTTACTAGTTATTAATTACACTTTAAAAAAGGGTATGTGCAGGATCATGATGGGCCAAAAAGTGGCGATATGATGGGTATTTGTAGGGTATGTGGCTGATGAATTTTTTTTAACCCAAAATTGATGAAATGAAAAGGGTTTTTAATCGAGATTCTCATATTTCCACCAATATAAATTATGTTTTACTTTCAATTTAATAAATAATTATTATTCATTTTCTATTTGAATTACAACTAAATTCCTGATTGATAGGCTGATTGAAAAATATCTATAATTTTCAAATGGTATCATATTTCTTGAATCTGAAACATGCATCACATTCTATGCTTCACATACTATAATATTAAAGAAAGAAAAATTGAATTTCATGAAGTTTTGAGCAAGTTAAGGTGGTCAGACATACGAGTTTTTATATTTTTTAAGAGTTGTAATAAAAAATTCACAATTAATTATTTACTTGGAAAAAAATTACAAAAAAATATGCATCACATTGATACATGAGTCCTCTACTTACGTCTAAAATCTAATAAAAAAATATTATCATTTTATTGTGGTTAGGGTGGTCAGACAGACACCTACTTCTTATTTTTTCCTTGAAATTTAAATACTAGTGCATTGAAATTTCAAATTTTCACCAAATAGATTTTTCTTTTTAAATAAACCTAGTAGTTTAGAAAATACATTCAATTTTCTATATATTCTATTCTTACATTATTTTGAAATAATATAGATAAATTATTCAATTTTTTATGTCAAGTTTCCTAACTCTGGATTTTTTGAATTTTTTGCCACTTAAGGCCTTGTTTTTTCCATGATGATCCCGCACATACTCAAAACAAAAATGGTTACACTTTCATTGTGTTTGTATCATCCTCTAGGGTTATGTGGCTGGGAATTACATTTGGTTTTGAGGACATGGTTTGACACGAGTGGAGACTTGGAGTCTAGATGGGTGATAGTTGAGTGTAGGTACAGTGATGGCTATGGTTATGGTTTCATGGGTATACAGGTACATTTATACATTCGCACAACATGATCGTTTATGTGGTTGTTGGGTGGTGTTTTGGTTTGGTGTTAGGAGATTGTTTTTATCTTCTTGATTCTTTTTTGGTTCCTTTTCTATGGTTACTCATTTGTGGACATGGTTGGAAAATCAGATCTATGGTTGATTTGTTGTTTGATTCTTGATGTCTATAGGATTATCTTCTTTGATATCTCAACTTGCAGGTTACTAATGTGATGATGAGTTTGCATGTTCCAATGGTTGGATCTATGAGTTATGAATTTGTATGGATTGATCACCCATTCGGTTGCATTGGGATGAATTGAATGTGGATTGTCTATATCCACCAAGTTTGATGAACATTGTTGTTGTAGATTTCATTACTTGGCCTTGTCTATGGTCATTTATGAATTTTCATGTTTCTTTGGGATAATTATTTGATTCATGGGACTTGTGGCATGTAGTTTGATCATGATATCATGATAGCTTGTTACATTCATTGGTTATACACTTCTAACTTGGGAGCTTTTGACAATGATGACTTGGCAGTGTAGGATTGGTTCTTGATGTTTTGATGGTGGTTGTATGTATCTTCTTGGCTTGGAGATATTGATTTCACTTGATGTTACTGACATTTCAATTATGTGTGTAGACCTAGATGATAGTCATGATGCCATGTGTATCTTGGTATCACGGTTTAGTGGGATTTGTTAGCAGTGACGTGGATTCATCATTGGTCATGGTTATCTCGATGTGATTATAGATGGTGTTTCTTGCTTTAGATTGTTTTTATTTTATGTCATGATTTACTCTTGATATTATTTTATAGTTTTGGCACGGCATATGTGTTCTCTTGATACCAAGATGCATGCATTGGTGCATGTGATCTCCTAGGAGGAGATGGTTAGATCATGTTGTCATGATAGGTTCCTAATTCTACGATTGAGCTTTGATACTAATCTTGGTGGTTCTCTTTGTATTGAGTAAATTGATCATTTGCTTGATTACTTCATGATGGTGCTATGTTGCATTTGGATTTTGAAATGTATTGATCAATTACATGTGCTCATGGAGACATAGGTGAGACTAGAGTTCTCTTGTGATTAGAGACATTTGCTTGAGATGGTTACTCTTTGGAGGTTTTAGCAAGAAGATTGAGGAGATTCACCTAGGTATGGATGTGAGTTCATGATGGAATAATAGAGGGGATTGTTCTTGGAGTGAGTCATGTTGACTTGGTTAACTTGGAGGAGCATTCTTATTCCCCACTCTTGGTCTACTCAGTAGTTTATCATTTGAGAGGTATTTTCCCATTATTTATTTTAGATGTGTTAAGTTTTGTGCTTTTATTTCTCATGGGATTGAGTAGAGTCATGATAATTGATTTGGAGACTCATTTGAGGATTGTTTAGCATGAGTTTATATTTTTTTATCTTTCATGGATATGGATCTTGAGCTATGGATAGTTAGTTCTAGAGGATTCATTTTGAGAGATGTATGGCATGGTTATCTCCTTGTGCATTTGAGTTTATGTTATCATTAATTGATGAGGATTTTAGGAGATGGTTTATGGTATGATTTCCTTGGTTTTGGAATGGTTATCTTTGAGTTTGATCTTCTTGGTTAGAGAGGATTACATCCATGTTGGCATTTACATAGTTCATATGTTGTTTGATCTAAGTGATTGAACGTTGTTTTGGGTGTTGTCAAGGCTTCTCATTTGGGGTTGTTAGGAGATCATACTTGACACAAAATTTCACTTTTGAGGTGTTGGTAGAAGGGCATTTTATGGCTTACAAGTTTTCTCTCTTCATGTTTCCTTCCTAGAAGTTCATGTTCATATGATTTGGGAGGATGGTGGCAACATGTTGTGAGAGAGTATGCAACTATTTGGGTTGCATATGTGGATAATTTTTATTATTATCGGTAAGTTTCATTGTTGATTATTTATCAAACCTTGATATAGTGTTGATTGGTAGACTTGATATGCTTTGACATTACCTATTCAGTTGGAGTTCTTGGATATGTATGTTCTTCATTGACAAGTTTGATACAAGGAGCTTGTGATTGTGGTTTATGGGTTGCATATGTTGTTGACATGAGTTTACTAATGTTAATGCTACCTAGGAGGTATGGATGGTTGGATGTATTAGCATGTGTTGTGGATGTTATTTCTGATCATGTGAGTTTTTACTTGACAACTTGGTTAGAGCCTTTGTTATCACTTGGATTTGATGCTTGTGTTTTCAGATTGGTGCATCTTCACCTTGGCATGTTCCTTTTATTCCATAGGTTTCACATTGGAGGATGCGAGGAGTTATTGCTTGAGATGGTGGTCACTTTGGTTTTATTACAAGTATCTTGATGGAGAATGAGATCATGTTACAAATTCATGTGGTTTCATGTATGGCTATGATGATGTATTTCATGTATTGATCCCTTATGCAATGTATACAACAAGTGGGAGAATGTTGGGATATGGTGTCGTACACCATTTCATAATTTGATATATAATGTTGTAATTAAATAATTATTAAGTTGTGGTGCACCTTGGTGGTGTGGTTAATCACACTAGGTAATTATTTGGAGACCACTTTATGGTGTATTGTAATATTGTATTATTATTTAATGTGCAAGAGACATGTGATAATAATTTAATATTGGAGAAATATTAAATAAAGTGAAAACTTAGTACCCAATATTAAATAAGGGATTATTAGTTTTGTATTCACATGGTTTTGTGGTATATGGTTTTATCTTACCACTTGGTTGTATTTGTGTGAGCTTGAATCTATAAATGGAAGCACATGCTTAGTGGTTATGTTTGGATGGGTGAGTAGGTTGTCATTATTGAGTCTTTATGAGGAGTGCATATGTGAAGCATGGCATGAGATGTGTGGATTCATACTTGGATACATGAGGATGCATTGAGAGGCTTGATGATTTAGAGGTATTCATTGTAACTCTTGTATTAATTTATTGTTGAATAATATATGATGGAGTGTGGATGCTTTTGGAGGTTGGGTTTTCCCTCTTGAGGGTTTTCCTAGGGTATATCTTGTTTTATCTTGTTGCTTGTATATTTAATCTATGCAATATGGTTACTTGTATGCATGTTTATATCTCATGGGGTTATGTAGGAAATGGATTATGTGGGTCGAATGCATTATTTCCTAATGACACTTGTTTTGACCAATTAACTTGAATGCAAACAATTTCAAAAAATTCTAATTTCATAAATTGAAACTAAGATCTGAAACAACAAGATGTAAAGAAAACAAAGACAAATGTATGCCCAGAATTTTGGAAAATGACCTGTATAAAGACAAATTCATCCTAAGGTGAATGGGTCCTTGCATAGGGGTTTGAAAAATTAAGTTGAGTTTTTGAGTTGATGTTTAAGGTTGTTGATTTAGGTTACAGACATATACTTTCAGTCACAGATATCTAGAAATTTATGATGAAATGTAAGTGCAATTTGATGGCAAACAACAAGCAAAATGACAATTTTATAGATATAATTTTGTTTGAATTTTCCAATTTAAATGATTGAAAAACACCAATATGCAAGCTATTATGTAAAATGGATGCAATATGTATGCAAAATGCACTTTTAAAACCCTAAATGAAATGCAAACTAATACAATTTTTGAAAACCCTAAACGATATGCAATGCAAACTAATGCAATTTTTGAAAACCCTAAATGATATGTAATGCAAACTAATGCAAAATCCTAGATCTAGGGTTTGAAAGACTACCAAATCAAAAAGCTTATAGTGTAAGAATGTTGGGTTTACCAAAATGAAACAAAAGTAAAATATATGATGATGTGTTTAACCAAAATGGAATGATAATCTAGGACACCCTCATTTTTCCCTATTTCATTAGAAAAAGAGATCTCTCAAAGATAGAATTGACTTTCAACCTTGAGCTGAGTCAACACTATTGGGAAGGATTTGCTATTTCCTTATGATAGAAAGTGACAAAAATTACTAAAAAGCACTTTGGGGAGATAAAAATAAAATACTTAATAAACTCAATTGTATGATGTAAAACTTGAAATGCAGAGTTTAAGGATAGCACAAATAGAAACAACAACTTTCAAGCAAATCTGAGAAGTGTAGACTAATGTGTACTTGACACCAAAAGCGATTTTTGAGTTTCCTGTAAGGATTGATTTTCCCTAGGGAGAATGGGCCTTTGTACAAGGGTCCAAAATTTGAGTTCATAGTCCTCTGATCCCATATCTAGGCTCCTAATTTCTCTATTTTCCATTGTCAGAAAATCGGAAATAAATTATGTAGGTGAGTTTCCATGACTTGACAACTTTGGAAAATTTATCTTTTGATCAATCTGCAATCCTTCTTCACCTGCAAATCTGCACATACAAAGAGATATTTTTTTTTTTTGTGAATAGGGGTTTGCCTTGGTCAAACCCCGATTCGGTAATTAAGCCTTGATAATGAAATAATAAAAAAAAGGAAATAATTTGATGAATGCACAATATTATGTCACAACTCACCAAACCCTTAATGGCTACCCTTAGAGGACTGAATTCTAACACATCTCTCTAAGGAGCTTGATCTTTCTTGGATTGGCTTGATTTGATGCTTGAATGCTTGAAACCTACATCACAATGTTAGCTCCAAAACATAATATGAACAGGCATAACTTTGACATGATGATATGATCTTGATTACTAATGTAGATGATTGATAAATCTGCTCTTCAATGCTCTTAACAATAATATTTTCTCTTGTGAACTCTTGATTATACATGTTCTTGCTTCTAGGTTTGAATTGATATAATAAGTATATATTTATAGGTGTTTATCTAATTTCTTGAAAATTAGATTCAACAAGCCAACATTTGAAACTTGAATTTGTATCATTAAAATGTCGCCAAAAACATATTAAAAATTAGGTCTTGGCACTTAAGGAAGACCCATTCGCCCTTGGGCAAATGGGTCCTCGGACCTAAATTCAAAACACATAATTTCCAAGGTGTTTTAATTAATGTTAGAATTTGTTTAATACTAGTTTTCCTTTCAAAAAATGGGAATAATAAGGCTTAAGAATGCATAATTTAAGTAATTATGAGCTTAATTAAGTCCAATTAATTAAGGAGATGAAAACATAGTGTGAAAATGTAAAGGAGTACATTTTTTAACACTACAATATCATATTAAACCTCTCCAACACTGAGTTCAGATACTTACGCTAGCCTAACCAATTTTTTCTATTCACTCTATCTCTTTTGATCTCCATCCCTAATACTTACTTAGCCTTCCCTAAGTCCTTCATCACAAAATACATTAAAAGTTGAGACTTCAAATCACAAATCTAATGAACTTCTCATTACTGAAAATAGCATATCATCAACACATAATTAAATATTGAGAATATGGTCATTATTTATCTTATAGTAGATGTAATGATCTGATTTTGATCTTAGAAATCCAAAATGTAATACAAAAGAATCAAAATTTTGGTCCCACATGCTAGGAGATTTCTTAAGAACACATAATGATTTCAACTTAAAAGCCAAATTTTCTTTGATTGTGTCATATAAATTTCTTCCTCCAAATCACAATGAAGGAATGTCGTCTTAACATCTATATGTTCAACCTTAAGATCATTTGTTGTAGTAGGAGATAATAAAAATTAATGGATGTTAAATTTATTGTTGGAGATAAAGTCTCACCATAATCTATTCCCTCAACCTAGGAATAACCCTTTTCTAAACAATCTCACCTTGTACTTCTCAACACTACCATCAAATGATTTTTTTTTTTAAAAAAACCCATTTACAGCCAACACAATTTTGTCCATCAAGTATGAGTATCAGGTCTCATGTGTTTCAAAAGAATATCTCCTCATCCATGGCCACCTTTCAGGACTCTACATTATCCATACCTATAGCCTCATTTATGGTCCTAGGCTTATCAATGTTAGTAATCAGAGCAAAAATACATCTCAAATTAGAGGAAGTATACATTTATAATTGTTGTATTTGTTGAGTGGACCTCCTCAATAATTGAGATGGAGGTTTTATCTCTTCTTCAAAACTGTTTGAGATATCTTCCTCTTCAATTACTTCATAGGCTTATAGTTCAATCTTCTTGGTCTTTGGGGTTAGTTGACTCATATGTTTCTTTTCATCCTTACCTTGTTGCAATAGTTTGGAAGAAGACCTCTCTAAAGATAACAATTATTCTATTAAAACTCTCTAATTCAAGGTCATAAAGCTTGTATCCTTTCATACCAACACCATAGCAAATGGAGATACATTTTAAATCCTTAATTCTCTAAATTTAGTCATTTCTCCCTAGGGACATGTGCATATGCCTCACAACCAAGACTCAAATATGTCTCAATGAGGGATTTTTCTCAACCACACCTTCATAGGAATCTAATAAATAATAACTAATGTAGGAGACCTATTAACATGCTAACAAGCTATGGAAACTGCTTTTACCCAAAACTTTTATTTCAAGATAGCCCCACTCAACATACTATTAACCCTCTCAATCAATACCCTACTCATTATTTTTGCAACTCCATCTGTTGAGGGTTGTAAAAAAATTTCTTATTTTTATCCCATGGTCCATATAGAATCTATCAAAATCTACTAAACAAAACTCACTTTCATTATCAATCTTCAAAATATTAATCTTCCTACTAGTCTAATTCTCTACAAGAGGCTTAAAATCTTTAACATAACTGAAGACTTCATATTTAATTCTAGAAAGATATACCCATCTCCTTCTAATATAATCATCAGTGAAGAAAACATAATATATGTTTTTGGAAATTGAAGGAACATTAATAGGACCAAATACATTAGGATTGATTAAATTCAACACCCTAGAAGATTTATAAGAACTAGAGTAAAACTAGATGTTGTTTATTTTTCATATACATAATGTTCCCAAAAATCAAATGCATGGTTACAATCATTCAACTAATCAACAATATTTATTTTTATTTTTTAGAGTCCTGAAATCCTTCTCACCTATGTGACCTATCCTTTGGTGGGCCATAATTTTTTTTCTCTACTAGCATTTTAGTCTCCAAAGCATGATCACTAGGATGGGTATCAAAAGAACATGAACATCAAAAAGAGACATAATGCACATCTTTGTTGTTAGTTCCAGTGGTCAATTTGAAGATTTTTGTAGATCTCTTCACTATGAGAATTGAAGAACTATTATACTAGACTATGCATACATTTAGCTGAAATAGAGTGTGAATCCAAGAACCCTTAGCAAGAACCATTGTTCCCTTGACCATCTTGCACCCTCCACTTGAGGAAAAAATCTACACACCTACATCATTTAGTTTACTTACAAAAATTAAATTATGTGCCAAATTAGGGATATGTAGTACACCATTGATCCCCTTCGCTTGTCCATCATGGAATCAAATCAAGAATCTACCATGATCAACAATCTTCAAATAAGAATAATATCCAAGGTACACCTTCCCATGCACCATAGTATTCTTCATATTTTGTAAGTCATCCTTAATGTGAGGTTGTGTGGAAAGAGGCATCAAATTATATCAACCACACTCCTAATGCATGAGTAGTCAAGGAAACAAAAAGACATCACCCTCATCTGAGGAGAATCTATCAAAATCATCATCAAAATCTACCTTTTTCTTCTTTTTCGTCTCCTCCTTATAGTCTTCTTAGATTTCCAATTTTTTCATAGTTCCAACATATTTTCTTGAGCTTTCCAAAAGATTTGGATCTTCCATGAGATTTGGATCTAGACTTATCTTGCTTATTTTCATTTTTCTTTTCTTTTCTTTAGATCTTTCATGAACCACTAGGGCCTTCTTAGCCAAATTAAAACTCTTCCCTCTAATTTCTTATGAAATCAAAGATGCAACCACTTTATCCATCTTGAACTTGGTGACAATGCTCCTAATGGCTATAACAAGGTGGTCCCATGAATATGACAAAGAACACAACAAAGTTATACAATGATCCTCTTCCTCTATTTTCACTCCCATAGAGTGAAACTAGGTAACTACCATATTGAAAGAACTTAGATGTTTGGACATAAATCCACTATGCTTCATCCTACAACACATTTCTTTAAAAAAAAAATTTATAAGGTATTTCACCTAATAAATTTCTCCAATATTCTTTCAAATGGTAATCTCTTCTTGTACATTCAATAACACTAAATCAACCAAACTAATTCTAATAACACCCTTTTCTTTTATATTCATTGTGTCCCAGTCTTCTTGTGATGTAGTTGTAGGTTTGGATCTAGATGTACTACACCTCATATATTTTAATCTATAATGATGAAGGGAGACCCTCCCTCAAACACACCTTACACAAAAAATAACATTCAATAATAACAAACATGCAACTTTGTTATTTTCTCAAAAATCATCTACATACATGCAATCAAATGCATCACAACTATCTGGTCACAAGATCACTATTACAAAAATTTGGGTTGCAAATACATGCAAAAAATCAAATATGCAAGTCTGCAAATGGCAATAATGGCCACTGAAGCCTCAACCTTTGTTCTATGCTAAAAAATAAGAATTTTATCTATCTTCTCATCCAAAATTAATCCCTTTTCATTTGTAACCACTTTATAAGACTTTTTCACTTTCTAATGAGTTGTTACTTCTATTTTGGCACCCAACAGATTCAATTTTTTATTAACAATAAACGGGTTTTGAAGGGTACCTAAAATCCTGAACAAAAAAATACAGTGGTAATAAAAAAAAATAGTTAACTGCCCACCCAAAAGCAACAAAAAACCAGTTGATTATTAAACCATCAACAAACCATCAGTAGACTAAAACAACCAACACAAAATATAGAAAGACACACCACACAACCATTAGAGCAGTTCTTTAAGCATTTTTGTTGCATCCAAATCCTTAGATGCCAGCCTGTCATGCATCTCCATGATTTCCTCAACATTGGAGCAGGGTCCTTTTTACCTTTCTTTGTTTTGCTCTGAATACACACACTTGGACCAACCTCCAAATCGGTGGTATGCACGTCCATCCCAACATCCTTCCCACATTCCATAGCCCAACAAATTTAGTTACCATTTATTCTAAATTTAAAAAAAACCTAAATTTTAGTCCAACTTTCGAGAGCTATAACTTTCGACTCCATAACAAACTGTTTGCACCGTTAGAAAGATCTCATTGAATGTGCGGTTTGTAATTGGTATAATTTTAGTTTAACATGTGTTTTGGCCATTTTTCAGGCCCATACAGAACCTTTAAGTACCTCAAAAGTGACTTTGAATATTTCAAAATGAATATTTACAACCAACATTAATATCTCACAAATGACAAATGATATTGAACTGATTTCTTCACTATTATCTTTGTTTCACCATTTTGGAGCCCTATACAAGATTTCATATTTATACATGCACAAATGCAAACTTACTAAAAATAGAAATCTTGCTATTTTTAGCCCACCTAAAAATAACACTAGTTTTTTGTGGGGATGCAAGATTGCTCTTCCACCCTAAATGCTTATGCATCATATAAACACATCCTCCATCTTTAACTCCTCCATCTTTAACTTACACAAATTTTATGCCTAGGAACTTCTTCATCTCTATCCTTGATTTTTTTTCCATTTCTTCCTATAATAATAGGTCATAAACCAGTTAAGTAATGTACCATGCTCATACCAATAATTTGAACTTACAAATTTTAATCTTTACTTATTCTCAATTATCACGTTTGTTTAAACTTATGCGACATCCACTCAGATTGACAGATTATCAATAAACCCCTCAAAGATTATTGCACACTGAAAAATGTGGATTTTATTAAGATTCTCAATGAGAAATTAAAGGTATCTAGATGCTCACTAGCAACATACTTGCATTTTACTAGATATATTCATAATAACCTATATTGGATGATATATATAAAAAAAAATTTAAATGATTGTTGAAATATTTTAGAATGGTTAAATTTTGTTATATAAAATATATGAGACAATTTGATAAGATTGTATTCCTAATCCTTTTCACATCTATATTAAAATTGAACAAACAACATTTCAAACAAGTATACATGAAGCCAATAAATTTATGTTATATCAGTATATTGACAAAACTAAATGCCCATTTTGACCATTTTACACATTGATCCAATCGTTTTTAACAAGAAGTAATAACTTTACCCTTACATTACAAGTTACAATAAATAAATTATTAAAAAAAATATTATAATCATTTTTTAAATAAAACTATTGCCCCAAATAGACGTGGCAAACATATATTGCAAGAGATGTCGGTTCCTGCAATTCCAGCAAAACGTTGGGCTAATGGAAGGAAAGGGGAAAACAGCATTTAGGTACAGTAACAACGCAGATATTTTATTAATTTACATTGCAGAAAATTACAGAGCTAGAAGCATCATAACAACTATTACATGACAGAAAGAAAAAACAGAAAGCCAAGCAGTTAAGAGGCGGTTTTGGGATAATTTAGGGTTTAGACGACATCGACCCTGGCAACCCCCTGCAGAGCAGCAGGGTCGACATCGACCCTGGCAACCCCCTGCGGAGCAGCAGGGGCTTTGGCCACTTCGACAACCCCTGCCGCCACTCGCCTATCTGCTTCCTCCTGCGCTTCGTCGATGTAGTTGGGGTCTCCCTCGTCTACGGCGACGGGAACAGGATCCAGAATGCCTTCCGGCTCAGGGCCCTCCCATGTGAACTTTCCGCCATGCCCTTTCTTGGAAGGAAGCCCTTGGTATCCCTTTGCAGGATGCCGCTCCAGCCGCTCCACTCCTCTCTGTACATTCTTCTGCCTCTGATATTCTTGCAGGTGAGGCCGCGGATTAGTATCCACTATATCCCCGTCCTCCTTCGTCTTCGACTTTGTGCTTGGCCTTCCACTCATTTTCACTCCACCAGATGCTTTCTACAGAGGCTTCGCCTAAAACTAACAGATTAACGCTACGAAAATTGAGTTAGGGAGATCATTCAAATGAATCCTCACAGGTGACGAAGTGCACTTATTTATTGTGTAAGAGGAATCTAGATCATTCGCCTGAGGGCGGTGCCGCGGCAGAGTTGAGTTATCTGCTCGACGTCTCCCGAATCTTCTAGAACCGCACGGAAGGGAAGGAGTCCTGGTACCACCGCCATAGTTGCCGTAAAGTGGACTTGAAAGAGATGGAGAGAGTCCCATGTGGCCCTTTCTATTGAGGAAAATTATGTTCTCTAACTGTATGGTCCCATGGGGGCTTGGGCTTCTATTTTCATAGAGTAGGAGGTCCCATGGAAAAGAAAAAACGTGCTATGGGATAAACTGGTATCTTTTCCAGAAAAATAGGAGTCTCTATCTTTTAGGAATGAATATTTCAGCTAGTGAAATTGGGGTGGGGCTAGAAATTGCCCCTATAGCTTAGGAATTTTTTATACCACTTGCTTTCCATCTAAAATTTTAAATTCTTATTAGAAAAAAGAAGAAGAGAATTTTCATTTATTTACTATTTTTTATCAAAGCACTACAATTCATTCCTAAAATTTTGGAGCTTAAAATTTTAAGCAAAATTGCAAGATTAAATCCATGGGACCAAAAACTTCAAAATATTCTTAAAAAAGCTAAGCAACATACATTGAGATTTTTAAGGAAGCCCCCCTCCATGGGACTTTACCCTAATCTTATAAACCATGGCCATGATGATATTTATTATGGAAAAAGAAGTAACTTGTGGACACCAATAGAGTAAATTTAAATTACAAGAATGAAGTTACAAAAGGTAGCTAAAGTGAATAGTGATACAATCAAAGGACCAGTGACACAAACAACAAAAATGTCTAATATCCTAGCCGAAGACAATAACAAAGATCTTTATTCGAGAATAATGATCCTTCGTTAACATACTTGTTTTGTTTGATCTTGAATTTGTTGCATGGCATCAGGGATGGACCCTTTTTTAGAGGGCGAGAAAAAGTAGTCCTTCGAGTTCTTGCCATGTTGTGACATAGGAATACTATTTTTTAGACTCAACCTTAGCCTAACGTATTGGATTCACAACCTCGAGAAGATGAAGACAATGTTCTTTTTGGTAGAGAGTTTATTGATGATAAAACAACTTCTTTGATAGAGAGTGGAGTAGTCCATATGATCAAGAATATTATTTCATTTTCAAGATTGTGTCATGTAATAGTAGGTGTTTTCTTTTTAAGAACATCCAACAATTTGATTTGTGAATTGATATACTATGTGATTATAGGAAATAATTATAAAACTATTATCTAAAAATAGATTGTATATACTTCACACTTTTTATATTTTATTTCATGAAAAATCTATGTTTTTATAGCTAAAATAAAAGTTACAACTTAAGAATGTATGCTTAACATTTTTTATATTTTATAGGAAGTTAAGTAGTATCTCTTAACAAATTATGAACATCTAATGTAAAAGGCTTTAAAAATAATTTATCTAACTCACAAAAATTGAGATCTAGGATGAAAGCAAACCAATTGTTTGAAATCATAGCTAAATCAAGGATGTTGGGAAAGGTATCTCAACCTTGCAACCTAATGATCACATTTATTAATTATTTATATTTTTTTTTAATTTTTGGCCTCATGTGAGAAATGGGACACCCTACTTTGTGTTCACATTATTTGACTCATTCTACTTTGTATAGGAATTATTTGTCGTGAGTCAAATACTTTGGGAAGTGTGTAAAAGGTTGTAAAAACATCTAATGTCATGATGAAATTTTAAGGAGTTACTTATGATAGATCCTTATGATGTAAAAAATATTATTATAAAGTAGTTATGTACATTGGAACCTTGACCAACATTATGACAAGTAAAAATACCATCTTTGAATGGAGATTATGGAACCAAAAATATAGCACCATATATAATGAGTCAATTATCACTTATGACATATTATGATGGACATAAAAAAATCTACTATTTATAGCATAGTCAATTTTTCATTGGCAATGCCTGGCATTGGAATTTGATCAATTTTGGGTGACACATTTATTCTTTTTATTTGTTGGAGTTGATAGTGAACCCCACAGCTCCCAAAAATCACCTACAACTAAAGCACCTATCACAAACGAGAGATCAAAGAAATTGATTTGTTATGCAACTAAGAGAGAAATGATTGAATCCACACAAGTATCACACAAGCATATGATATTAAGATTAGATTTCAATTGTAATTGAATTAAATTGAATGAATGATTACAATGAAGGTGGATGCTTATAAAATTATAAAAAAAGAAAACCTTAGATGAAGATTTGATTAGATTGTGGCAAGTGTCTTAATCTCATGCAATGATACAACTTGACATATATTTAGTCTAGTTTAATAAATAAAAAATACTTCTAAGTTTAGCTTAAGTGAATAAAGAAATAAGGGACTTAATAATTATTTAATGATTAATTAATTATCTTGAGTAATGTCATAATAACCCCCAACACCCCCTTAAGATCAACTTAGGGAGAAGATGAAAACTCATGATGCAGATTGCAATGATGGATGCATGGATGAGTCCTGGTCCTACAAGGTTTGATGAGGTACCCATATAAAAATAAATGAATCTCTCATAACCAAAGAAAAGGAGAAAACCACATGGGAAAAACTCCTCTCCAAAAGAGCGGAAATGAAATAACCGCACTAGTGAAAGAAGGATAGAAGGAGGAATCAATACGATCCTCCAAGGATTGCTTCTATCACACAAGTACAATAGATGTCCCCCCAGTAGGAGAGAGAAAAAAAAGATATGTATCCTCCCTAAATAAATATCTTTTGTTTCAATGATGGATGCCTAAAGACAAAATACGATCCAATGCCTACAAAGAAAATTTCTCCCCTTATGAAGATACAAATCTGCTAGTGATTGGAGAAGCCAATCTAAAAGGATGGGTGAATTAGGAATCCAAATCCAAATGATTTGTTCCTCTAAAAAGAGCTAAAGTGTCCACATGTCATAAAGAGATCATGCCAATCCAAAAACTAGTGAAGACTAATGTAGAACAAGCTCCAAAGATGATGAAGATGGTGGACCAACAACAATGATGTGGTTGTCAATAAAGAGGAGATGAATGTCCTCAAAGTAATCCTCCAAATCTACAATATGAGACTCTACAAACAAGGATGATATGTTTGCAAGATATAAATCCCAAGCAACTATGTCTAGAAGAAGATGGATGTCCTGCTACATTGAACTAATAGGGGCCAAGGATGTGGCGATGTCAAATTGATTAGGAACAATAGAAGATGGTGATGAAGTCTTGATCTAAAGAGTGGGAACATGAAGATAAGTCTTTGAACCATCAGAACATGCAAGACTTGTGACATACTCAAGCTCCTCTAAAGTATCATCATCAAAGGGTATGGAATCTATATTTTCAAAAGGGATGAGATAATTTGCAGTAGGATCATCTAGGTATGGAGAGATATGAGGGTCTCCATGGATCTCCCAAAGTTAATTCTAAAGTGTGTGGGGATAATCAAAGTCCAATACAACACACATTGTGTCAAGATTAATACTAGAACATATAACCCCTACTACATGATCATTGATAATACCCCATGTTGAATAACTCCCTATAGTCTCTTATGTATGTATGATTCCATAAAGATAAGACAAAAGATCAAGCCACTTGAGATGTGTCAAGATGTTGTTACCTCAAGACTCATAGTTATCCAGTTGTCAGGATGACCATATAAGGATGAATAGAAAAACCCATGATACTTCCTCAAATGATAAAATTAGAGACTAAAAATCTCAATGCATATAAAGAAAATTAAATGAAGTCATCTCACACAAGCAAATCCTTTCTAGGTGTTAAGACCTCCAAGTAGTTGATAGAAATGTGAAATAACAAAAAAATGAATAAAATGTACTTGGTTTAGATTCTAGAAAACGTACATGAATGTATCTAAAGAGCTCTGAAACACCTTTCATATGTCGTTAGATTTGCAAAAATTGAAGATACAAATTTTTTTTATGAACTTGGAAGAAGAAAATGAAGATCTGACTTTGATTGCAAATAAAATAAGTTAGTAGCAAAATTTGATAATGAGACTAGTACCACTAGAAGGTGCTTGGAACTAGCTTTTCGACAATATTTTTTTTCCCCAATTTTGACATTGTATGCTCAAGTTATGTCAAAAAGAAAAGAATGCTCTTTTAAAGAAAAAGAGGGCTAGGAGGGGGGATGAGGGTACTATTTGTATGGTCATTCATATAGTTGATGTTAGTTTGATGTCATGTTGATTTCAATAGCATATTCTGGGGAATATTCCCCTTTGTTAGAAAAAAATATCAGTGGCTAGAAAAAATATTCTATTGGTTGTTGACAAAATATTCTTGGCTTTGGGAGGAATATTCTGCAAGCTAGAAAATTTATGGCCTACCAAATTTCTTTAGTGCATCATCAAGAAGTTGAGGTTGTCATTGGGCGGTTTAACTTCCTCCTGCTACCGATGGAGAATGTCAACGAGTTGTAAGTCATGGCTTGAAAGGTTGTCGAGCATCTTGAAAGGTTGTCAATAGGTACTAGTTTGTGCCATTGTGTAGTAAAATCTTGGAAAAAATATGTAGATTGGTGCAGGGTACCTTGTACCCTTGCCAATCAAAAAAATATATTTTGATTTTTTTAAAATTGTTAAAAAAATTTAAAAAATAGATTTTTTTTAAATCCCTTTTCCTAAAAATTAGAATTGAAGAACCTACAAAGGGGTGCATATTTTGAGACCGTACAACTATATGAATTACTTTGTATCTATGCAGTCTTTTAAAAAAAAATCTATTTTTTTTCATTTTTCTTGATTTGACAAAATTACAAGTGATCTTAGGGTTTTTGGTTGTTCTGGACTCAACAGTGATATCCACTTCTCTCCAGGGTGAGTTGATTTTTCTCTCAAGGTTGGATCTTTGTAAATTTGGATAATAAGTCATAAACCTAGTGCTTTGTTATTATGTTGGAGTTGATAGTGAACCTCACAACTCCCAAAAATCACCTACAACTAAAACACCTATCACAAATGAGAGATCAAAGCAACTAATTTTCTATGCAACCAAGAGATAAATGATCGAATCCACACAAGTATAACACAAGCATCTAATATTTAGATTAACTTGCAATTGTAATTGAATTGAATGAAATGGATGATTACAATGAAGATGAATGCTTATAAAAGCATAAAAAAGAAAAGTCTAGATGGAGATTTTATTAGATTATGACAAGTTCCTTAATCTCATGCAATGATACAACTTGACCTATATTTTGTCTAATCTAATAAATAAAAAAATACTTCTAAGTTTAGCTTAAGTGAATAAAGTAATAAGGAACTTAATAATTAATTAATTATCAAGTGATGTCTTAATTACACCAATATTATTCATGGTATTGGGTTTCCATTTGATTGTTTCTTGTATTGTATCTTTTAGAAATTGGATGCTTAAGTTGGAGATATGTATGATTGTGTAATGCCATAAATCATCACCCTTGACAATTCCACACTATATTTTTCTCCCTCCTATGTGCATGGACCTAATTGTGTTCCTAATTTCTTAAATTATGCATTCTATGGCCCATTTTAACATTTATCAAGGAATAAAATGCATAAAATAAAAGTAGACATTTAATATTTTGCTCCTGACACTTTACATCCCGCATAATAGGGCTAGGGAAATGGCACCCTTGGTGACTTGGTCCCCCTATTTTGGCTCCAATTTTTAATATGTCAAAGTTCACATTTTATTATTTGAATTTCAAATGACAAACATCAACTATTAGAATTTAATTTCTAGGAAATTAGAATTATTTTGTATAAATACCTAGTCATTGCATCATTTGAAAAGAAAGTAGAAACTAAGTGGAAACCATCTAGCAAGAATTGGCAATCAAGCAATTATTATCAAGTCAAGAGAAGTCAAGAGAAAGATCATTGCAACATTTCATTGTCAAAGCATCATGTCAAGTTTTATGTGAGTTTGTTTATGTTTATGCATACATTTTATTTGTGAGGACTAACCCTTGTAGGTCTTCAAATGAATAAAATCCAATTTGTAATCAAACCTTGAGAATATTTGCACAACTTTAGTCCTTTAAGGAATCAAATCTAAGTGGCGAGTTACATCCATTGTTGATTCATCATTCATTTTTCATTTAGTGTCTATCCCTCAAAAGGATAAGCTCTCTTTTATCAATTTTTCCATTGTGGGGGTAGAAACACCAATACAGAGTTTGACTTAGGAAAGCCTCTATATAGCACAACCCTTCCTCTCTCTTTGAATGTGCAAGTTACAGATCAAAAGAAGAGTGAAGGAAGATTGAATATCTTTTCATCAATGTTGCATTCAAACCCTACAACTTGGCAAGATACGAAAGCTCGATTATCTCAGCACCCAATGAAGATCTAATAGTGGGAACTAAAAGGAAGAAGGCTTTGATCAGACACCCAAGGACTATGGAAATAGATTTAAATTTCAATTACAGGGACATAGGCACCCTAAGTGACTTGGTCCTGCAAATTTAGCTCCAAATTTATATGATAGGTGAACACAAGTTTGCTCAGTCTGTTTCTACAAACTAAATTTGTTTATCAATTTCCAAATTTTTTTTTTTACATCAAAGTAGAATATTTCCATTGTTTTCTAGTTGCATCATTGCAATTCATACAAAAATTCATTCCAAGGCATTTCATTTCAAATCCTAAGGCTGATTGACTCACCTTTCAGGTTGCAAGTCAATCTCCTACCTTAGTTGGTCTTGAACACTAAATGATAAATTATGGAAAAGACCCCTTGAAATCCTAAAGTGTAGCCTTAGGGTTTCACCTTTCCCATTTATCATTTTGGTGTTCAAACCCAGCAAATTAACATTATAAACCTTCTAAAAACTAAAGCATATCATCCTAGATCTAGGGTTAAGCATTGCATTAGTTTGCATTCATCATTTAGGAATCCTTTATTGCATCAAAAAGGCATAAAAAATCCAAAAAAATTACATATCATATTGCATCATCAATTGGAATAGGGTTAATTTTAGTCATCATAGGTCAAATATACATCTTAATTAAATTTACAAATCTGCATTAGGCCATTTTAGAGTTTAAATCAAATTGTAAAATGTTCATTGCATTCATTTAGACACTTTGCATGTAGACAAAAATTTGAAAACTTGCATTGTTTTGTTTCAAAAGGATATCAAGATCATCATTTTTTCATATTTTGCACATACCTGTTAGTTAATTGTTGTGTTTTACATCTTAAAATTATATTTTATAGCTTGAACATTTTGAAATGTGTTGTATACTTGCATTTTGCACGTCATAATAAAAAAATGGAAAAATTATGCAAAAGTATTCACTTTCAGTCTTGCATAGTGATAAAACAAAAACATTAGACAGTATTATAGACACTTAGACTTTCAAATCAGCATAAAAATTTTCCAGACAAAGGAACCCTAGGTGCCCTTGTCTAACTAGTTTTGGGTCACATTTTCACCATACATATATATATCTTTTTTTTGGTGTTTTTTCTCTCTTATTTTGGTTATTGTGTGTGTTACTGTGACTATTTTGCACCTTATTGTTCATAGTGGGCATACCTTAGTGTTTTTGAAACTCGTATGAGCTTCACAACCTAGTGTCCTATTGTTGATACTCCCATGAGACGTAGTTGTATACTAATAGCATCTCGTATTGTTACATCCACTATGGATCCCGAGTTCTCCAATTCTCTCACACAATGTATTGTCAATACCCAAACCATTTTGGACTACATTTTGAATCCCACGTTACCCATGACAACTTCACAACCAACCACCTTTATGGATATTGATACAATTGTTTCCCATGTGGTGGATTAGAAACTAAAATAATTGTACAAAGACTTAGAGGGATTACAAGACCATTTAAGCACGAAGTCTTTAGCAGGACAAACAATTCCCATTATGGATAACCTCAGGAATCTAATCAATTATTCTCAAGGAATATAGTTTTTGTGTAGTCTAGCTCATATAGTGGATAATAACATCCCTATGTAGCTAGTTATGCCCAAGAGTTAGGGAATTCTCAAAACCAAGGAGGAAAAAAAGTTTCCCTCCCCACAATTATATCTTCTATTCGTACATTTATATTGCCAACTATAGCTTCAACGATACAACACACTTGATGAGTATGGCTATTAACATCTTTTTATTTATTTTTATATACTTTTAAGACAATCTACTTATGTTTTTGAAATATCTCTCAGACAATATCTCCATAGTATGTTATCCTATTATGCATACCTTGCCACCTTGAACCCATTTTGTGAAAATGAAATATGGTGAATTATTTGTATAATTACATGGATTAAATATGAATATATATGTATGCGAATGGATGCTATGATTTGATTATGGTAGTTAGCTATATATATATGTGTTGGATGGGCTAAAATATTTTGTATCTTAACACGTGATAGCAAGGAAGGAGTATTTATAGAAAGTACCAATTTGTAGAGCAGGGGATTAATGAGTTTGACCTAAACAAGTGAAGGGACCTATGGAGTTGAACATGGTCATTATAGAAAAATAAATGTTGGAAGATGTATGTTCTTAAATATTGGATAGTTATCCATGTGTTTCACATGAAAGTTTTCTTTATCTAAATAGGTCTATTTTTCCAGTTAGTTAGAAGAATAAGTCAAATCATTATTTCACCCCCTCGTATCTAGGAGTGAGATTTATGATTGTTGTTAGTTAGTTAGTTGGTAGCTCGAATAAGACTCTCCCCATTTTGTATAAATTTGGGTGATGAGCTCATAGATTAGTTAGTTGATTTTGTTACAAACTTTCAACAATTAGTAGTTTTTTAGTTGATCAGGGATATGTTGTTACAATGAAGTTATGGAATAAAATCTGAAGAAAGATTTTGCATAATATTTGGTGTTGGATAATGAATGGCATTGTATGACTTATGGATGAGAATTTGAATTAGATCCGTGTTTTAGTTAAGTGAAGAAATCTTTTGAGATGACCACTCAGGTATTGTTCATCACTTCATTTACATTTTAGTTATTTATATCCTTTCATTAATTCTATTTTCTTTATCTTATACGTGCATTGCAAGTAAATGTTATATGGATAAGTTAGTAGCTGTGTTTGTTCATGAATAGAGATAGAAAATAGTTCTTCGAAGATTAGGATTGATTGTCTTATCATTTTAAATAGTTTCAGATTGATTTTGCATTCACATATTTTTAGTAGACACCTACAACTTATGTTGTAGGTACCCATAGCCACTAGGTTTTGTAACTGATTTCACTATTTTTACAATTCTGTTAATTCCAACAAGTAGAATGGTTTGAATAAGCTAGAGTAAAGTAATTTAGGTCAGTACAAGCCTATGAGGACATATATAGTGGAGTACCATCATAAGTTTATGCACCCTGGTTGATAATTTAATGTAGGCCTGCAATGTCAAGAGGACTGTTTAGCTTTGTACATCCCTAAATTGTGTAAAATTTACCAATTCCATAACACATTAGTTTGTCTCTACAACACTAATGACATAACTCCAAGATTAGGGCTTCCTAATGGGAATCCTTATATTTTTGTGACATTACATGTAACACCTCAATATTCATCACCTCTCATAAATGTGCAACATAGTAGTCCACCAAGAATTTACACAATCCCACCATATTCACCAAATTCCCAAAACATGTCAAATAATTATTCAGTCATAAATCAACTTTTGAAAAACATAACCTCGCTTCAACAAAAAAAATCACATTGAATCAAAATAAAAATAGAAAACCACTACTATATCTTAAGAGGAGCCATTATCAATTAAAATTTTGAAAACACCCATGCCACATAAATACCTTGATTTGAGAAGTATACTTGAAAAGGAGATACTAATAGTCATGTATTAGCTTCTACAAAATTGTGTAGTGATTTCATCTTTGAAGATAAGCTCCTAGCTAAGCTCTTTCCTAGGTCATTGAAGGAAATGGCCTTGGAATGGTTTTGTTCATTACCAAACAACCCAATAAAATCATTCACTACACTTATTGATCAATTCCTACAACATTTCTAAGCAAAAATATGTCCTAAAATTACATTAACTGATTTAGTGCATTGAAAACAAGGGAAAAATTGAAAAGTGATAGAATTTATAGGATGATATCAGTTACTTTATTCATAAATCAGCTACACTCTTCTTGATGATAATTTTCAAATGGTTTTTATATGTGTAGAAAATATTTTTCCTTCCAAGGTTCTTTCTTGCACTTCTAGGGTTTTTCACTAAAAGGAGAAACAAGGGCCAAAATAGGCAATGTTACACTCAATATTAATGCAATATGAATGAGAAGTGACTAAATGTAATGATCTAAATGCAATAAATTGTTAAAATGGACTGATTATTGATGCTAAACTATTGAAATGCAAGTTGTTGGAAAACACATTGTGATATGCGAAAACACCTAGAAATGAATGCAAATTGTGATAGAAATGGATGAAACTGAAAGTATGCACCTGAGATCTTGATGGAGACTGGAAATGACTTCTAGAATGCTACTAATGTTGGAAATTAGGCCTATAGGGATTTATTCACCATTCTGGGTGAATTACTCCCAGATATGGGAAATTGTTTCAAAGCCCATTTTAGGCAAATGGGTATCCAAAAATGCAGAAAACCCTATTCAGGCTTGGAAATGGGACTCATTTTCCATCAATGGAAAAATAGTCCACTTTTGAATTTCTAGAAATGCAAAGGTGGAAACTGAAGTCCTCGATCTACACATTGGTTCTTAATAGGTGTTTGCCTTCGAAAGTCTAAAATTTGGACCTAAAAGTGATTTTTTGTTGATATTTTGACATTTTCAATAAGGATATGTCTTAAAAAACTTTATAAATTGATCTTCAATGATTTCTAAGTCTTCAAGATGCCTAAATCTACAAACACATAAGAAGAGAAGGAGAAATGTTGAATGTTAGGGCATGGGGGTTTGCTTTGGTCAAACCCCTTTTTAGGTAATCAAACCAAAAAGATGAAATAATGTAATGAAACATGCAACAATGGAGTTAATACCTTTCCATGATGATTTATCTTGAATATCTTCAACAAAATATGAAGATTTTGCCCTTGAATGTCTGAAACGTGATCTTGAATGACTTGAAGTGATAAAACCATAGGTTGCTTGACTTGATAGAGAATACCAATGATGAATGAGTTATGAAATGAGTTATGAGATGTAAATTAGGGTTTAGAGACTTATATTTATGGGAAATTCACCTTATTTACTCTTTAATTGAATGCCCAAGGCTGACATGGAGAAAAATAGAACTTAAAATCCAACATTTTCCCACTCTAAACTCAAAAAATGACCCAAATGGGACTAATTCACCACCTTGGGTGAATAAATCCCACCTGATAGGGACTCATTCACCACAAATGGTGAATTAGTCCTAGAGCGGCCCATTTGCCAGCTAGGTTGTTGGGAGATAAGAAAAATAGATTTATATAGTGACTTTGTCAATTATTTCATCAAATATTGCCTTGGGATGCACAATATGGGGTAATAGGGGCCTATTAATGGTGATGTAAAGGTCAATTGGGGCTTGGGACACAAAATTCAATGTGAAAGTGTGGTTAAATACACTTTACAACACTAAAATGAGGTCCACTTAGCCTAGAAAGGAACAACATCTAATGTGAATGTGTAGGACACATTACAACACTAGACTAAGGTTAAGTTTAATTCACAAGCATTCTAGATTGATGTGAAGATGCAATTAAATACATTTTATAATGTTGAATTAAGGGAAAGATAGATCCATTAAGTCTAGAGAGGCATGAAAGTCTTTTACAACACCTTTACAAGATATCATTAAATGCATTTTATTCATTTTGCAAGGGTCCAAGACCTAGAGTGGATGCGTAAAACACCTCACAACACCAAATCAAGGTGTTATTAAGTCCAATTTGTCATCAATTATTCCCAAATCAATCATGTTTCCTTTTTTCTATCGTACAATATGAAACTTGCAACCTAGCATTAGGGATAAGATATTGTCGATGAAATATCCATCCTTTACACACTTGTGTATGGCTCTACATGACTACTAGATTTTGGTTAGTTAGAATGAAGGAACACCTTCATTGAATCCTACTGATCAATCTAAATCCATCCCTCAAAAAACTATCAACCATTCAAGAAGAAAAATATGAACTTTATCAAGATAAACACATCCCAAATAACTAATAACATAGAGCCTTATCAATATAGGTTGAGAGATAGAGAATTTACCCAATTTCTTGACTCTTATCATTCAATCATGTTATAATTGTTAAGTAAGAAACTAATCCAATTACCTCTAATTAGACTCATGGATACAACAAAACATTTATCTCCTAATTTCAATCCAAAGGAATGTTTTCAATATCATTGTATACCTAGACATAACATGAAACAATGTATGTGTCTTAAACATCAAGTGTAAGACCTCATTGATTCTAATCATATCTAGTTGGCCGATGTTAATGATGAAGGAAACAAGTTTGTAGCTCCACCCAATCAAAATTTGTAAATTTTCACAAATCCAATGCCAAATCATACATCCAACTTTGTGCAAGCTTGTAATGATAAGAATGATGGTGAGAATGGTTTAAATGATATGGTTAATGCAATAGATTTCCAACCTTGTAAGGCATGAACCACTTTGTTATCCGACATTTCTTCTACACACATTGATGCATCTATACATGTGTCAGATGGTCCTCTCTATATTGCCATACGTATTAATGAAAAACCTACACCAAAGATACTCATTGATCCTATGTGTCTAGAGAATGTGATCACTAAGGAATTCTTGTTTATGTATGAACTTTATAAAGATTCTTATGAAAAATAAAAAGCATGGTTAAAAAATCATGATTGTTTTTCCCGCACTATGATAGGTTTGATAACTCTTCTACTCAAAGTTGGACCGAAAAAATTGGATGTATCATTCTCCATCATCCTAACATTGGACCAATTCAATGTGAGGATATGATATCCATGGCTATTCTCCATGAATTCCATCCCATCGGTAATCCACAAGTGCATAAGGTTTCCTTTTGAAAATCAAATATATATAGTGCATCATAGTGGGTTTAATCATTTTGCTTCAAATATGATTTTTTGCCTAAACCTATGGAACCTATTAAGCCTTGTGAGGATTTATTTTTCATGCCATATCAAAAATTTAAGGAAAAATGCATAAAATATTTATCCATTAGTAATATCCCACCTGAGAATGATAAGGCTATGGTTGTTCCTCCCAACCCGCATGTCATGGATGAACCCATGTCTAAGGAAAATAGCCTACCAAATATACCAACCATTTATGCTATAGTCTCTCCATGAATATCATACAAAAGACCAAGAGACAATCACATGATTACCTTTGTACTAGACCAAAAGAGAAACAAATTTATATAACTAAGGAGAATATTTCCCAACCCTCGACAATGCCTTTAGTTCCTCCTTTAAGGGAAAAAAGAGACCAATGATTGAGAAAATCACTCTTACCCCTTCACGAATTCAAAACTGCATAAGAAGAAATAGAAATGCTAAAGAGCGTAGGCATAGATTTCATGCTATTGCTTGTCAGTTGGGTAAAAAACAATAAAGCATTACTTGAAGATCAAACACATATTCAAAAAAATCATGATGAATTACAACCTTCACCAGAATATGACATTGAGCCTTAAATTTCCCAACCAAAACAAAGAATGAAACAATAACATACAATTGACATTGTCATAAACCACCCATTGTAATAAATTTAGATGATGAAGATGAAGATGTTAAAATTGATGAACAAGTGCATAAGGAACTGTCTTTGTTGTTTTCAAAGTCTATGGATTTAGATGGGGGCAACCGTGATGATCCTCTTGATGAGAGTGACTCACCACATGTTGAATCTGGTGATGATCTTAGTATAAAAATCAAGTTGTAGTACCTTTGGCTAGTTGTATGGCTTCCATTTATGATGAACAAGATTGGGAACAAGTGATTTTATTTAGATTGGCTCACATGTGTGGTACCATTTGTTTGTGTAGGAGTTGATGGTGACTCCTCAACACCCCCAAGATCAGTTGCGACCAAAACCACTTCCACAAGAGAGAGAATGGCAAGAAAGCTTGCTTCACAATGCAAGATTGATTGATTGCTTGATTGAAGCTTGATTTACAAATGTACATGAGATGCCTTGCTTATATGGGCAAGGTTGAGAGATAGGAATGAATATGATGTTGACAAATGTCATGATCTTATGACATGAGACAACCAACAACCTAATCACCTAGGAAATGATGCATCCTAGCTAGATAAGATAAGTTCTAGATAAGCCAACTAAGCCTTCTAGAAATAATCTTTTACCTAAGTAAGCTTAACCATGTGAATATGTCCCCCAATTACCTAGTGGATGAATTAGCTAGGTACAAGACAATTATTCACACCAACACCCCCCCTTAAGTGCAACTTAGGGAGAAGATTATTATGCAAACTGTGCAAAGATTATGACTATGGGTCCCGGCTACTAGGCCATGTTAGGTACCCATTTACAATGCAAATGATGCAATCTCTCACAAGCGGAGAAAAGGAGAAAACCCCGTGGGACAAAACTCCTCTCCAAAAGAGAGAAAACAAAATAAACAAACATGATGTATAGAGGACTCAATGATACCCCCCAAGGACAACATGCATCATGTATATACAATCAAATACCCCCCATAAGAAGGAAGTAGAGAGATAAGATATCCCCCCCATGATGAAGAAGCTCCAATGCTGATGAAGAATGCCTGAAAACAAAAGATGACCCAATGTCTACAAGCAACACATCTGCCCTTAGGAAGAAACAAATCCATAAGTTGATGATGAAGCCACTCCATGTCCAACTGAAAGGAGGAAGCATGAATTCTCATGTATGCCTCTGAAAACTGATGAAGATCCTCCAAGCTTGAATGAGCCACAACAGAATCATGGTCAAACTGAACAAAGAAACATGACAAATCAAGTGATGGAGGAGACTCATGAATGTCAATCTCCAAAGACAAAGAAGATGGGATAACAGTTGTACTGAAACTGTCATCAAAGAGGAGAGAAATCCCCTCAAGTGTGTCCTCCAAATCTGTAGTATGAGACTCCATGAACAAGTTAGAAATCCCTGTCAAATATCCCACAAAGCAAGATCTAAAAAACTATGATCATCCTGCTGAATAGAAACATCAATGACTGAAGAAGCAGGAGGTGGAGGAGTAGGAAGCTCAACACTGGTCTCAAGAATACCAAGGTGCAAATGACCAAACTTCTCCTCACTATCATGGTTCACACTCAATGGAGTGTGTGATGCAGTCAAAGGAACATTATTATCTTCTGAAGCAAAATGAGAAAAGGAATATACACGAGATGCATGATCAACCATCCCAATAGCAACAATATCCCTAGTCTCCAAGTCCCTTATGTACACCCTATGGAGTGAACTCAACTGTTTTACCTTGACCCCCATGAGTAATTTGGTAAATAGAAAGGAGATTAGTGGACAAGGAAGGAACACAAAGTACATCATTGAAGCTCCCTTCCCCCATATCAATAGAACCCTTCCCACTTACCTTCATATATGTATTGTTACCCATCAATATATGAGGTGAATTACAAGGCTCAAAAGAAGAGAACATGTCCATAGAAGATGCCATATGATGAGATGCCCCTGAATCAAGAAGCCATCTATGAGATGCAGGACTTGCAGAGGCCAAGAGTGCTTGTCCTTTCATCTTGTGTAGCCCAGAAGTAGATCCTGTGTCCTGTGACCTAGATGGAGTTGTCGATTGAGATGCAAAAGAAGAAGTAGCAGACACTGATGAGGGCAACTTAATGTTATTCTTTTGAAGAAGGTGTGTGAGCTCATCAATCTTCTTATTATAACATCTATGCTCATCATGTCCTAATCTTTTACAATATGCACATTTTGACTTCTTCTTTTTAGATGATTCCTCTTTAGAAGAGGATGTGGACTCGGGAGTGCTATGTGAAGGAGGATCTTTACCTTGCTCATTAGACTTGGGTGCCTTGTTCTGCTTCTTGCCTATGCCACTTGAATCCTTTGTCTCCTTTGCAACAAGAGCATGAGATCTAGAAAACTTCAATGTGCCCATGTGTACCAACTTTGCTTGTTCCCTTGTGAGTTGAGCTGCAAATTCATCAAGAGAAGTCATTTTGTATGCATTTCCAAGAGCATCCATTGTAGCATAGAAAGTAGAAACAAACACTGAATAATCAGGACCAAGCTTAGCAAGAATAGAAAGTATCAACTGTTCATCCTCTTTAGTGACCCCATAATTAGATAACTGTAATCTAAGAGAATTGAGCTTAGAGAAAAAGTCTTGGACATTGTCAAAATCTGAAGGATTAAGACCCATGAGTTCATTCTCCAACTTAAATTTTCTCATCTTATCTAGCTTACCAAAGAGACTCTCTAAAGTATTCCAAGCTTCATTAGGATGAGTGCAAGATGCAACATGATATCTAAGATCTAGAGAAATGGACAACTTCAAAGTACCAAGAGCTTCATCTCTTCTATCAAGCCATTTTCTTTTCTCTTTTGCTCCTGCAGGTTCTGGATCTTGACCAAATGTGATTCGTTGCAACTTTGATTTTAACAATAACAACACCATTTGAGATTTCCACTCATGATAGTTATATGGAGTTAGAAGTACAACTTTTGTCAAATCCATGATACAATGAGATATTACAAGAGGAGAACAACAAATTTCCCTCACAATACAAGAAATTAACCCCTTTGTCCCAACAAGATTTGCACTTTTTTTGCAAATTTACAACAATATATCCCAAACTATCAAATCAGCTACAAACTAAAAATATGAAAATCTGGAAACAAATCTGAAAAAAGTGCATGAGTAGATCTGAAGTACTCCTGAATACCTTTCCGATGCCGCAAATTTGGTGAAAATCGGAGATCGGAGCACAAAGATATGAACTCGGAAGCAGAAAACGATGATCGGGCTTCAACCTGAAAAAAGAGGCACAAAACTGCAAAATTGCTGCAAAATATCTGCACCACTGAAAAATTCAGGTCTTCACCTTTCCGTCAATATCTCGTTTGGAAAATTTCGCCTCCGTTAGCCAAAGTTATGAAAAAATGAAAAAAATGCCTATAAATAGGCACTTGGGGCAATTACAAGGCTAAAATGAAACAAAATTCGGGCACTCGGGCGCTATACTTCGGTCACCCATGTGACCAGGTCCGCTATCAATGCAAAAATAAAACCGACCAATGCTAAATACAACCGTCGGCCTTTACACACAATGTCAGCTATTTAATCAGAATTTTACAAATATAAACAAAGTTTATAAATAAACCTGCAATATAAGGCAACTCGTACCCTTCAATGCAACCGGTAGCCAAGGATGAGTTGACCGGTGAGAGGAGAGACACCGACAAATGACAGCGTACCGGAGGATCTCGTATGCCAGATCGTAAGCTGAGGAAAGTAAATACCCGCCAATTTGTTTAGCGATGGATTTGACTTGACGGAAATAATGAAGACCGATGAATGGCCTCTGGCAACGAGGTACAAGCAGACGACGAGGGGACTGTGCTGACGAGCTGCAGATGCAATGATAGCCGATGGAGATCATAATGGCAAAGGCTATCCAGCCCCTAAAACGACATGGGGCATCGGATGCCCCATGCACCTGCATAACCGTCCGTGCGCGCGCCAGGGAACTGACAATTTGTGCAGTGGCCGTATTTGCCAGTTTTTTTATTTTTTTGTGTGTCCAATATACGGGCATTAATATGTTTTCTAATATTTTAATATATATAATATGTCTCAAAATTTATTAATTAATTTATGATGAAAATATATATTGTAAATTAATTAATAAATTTAGAGAACACATAATATTTTTTAATGAATATTTATATTATAAATTTTATAATATATTATAATTAAAGTTATGTATTATTTTATTTTTAAAATAAATTAGATTCATTTAATATTTTTTAAATATTTTAATAGATTAATTAATTTTTAAATATAAATTGATTAAAAAGAGAAGCTTGAGAAAAAAACATATCTCAATATATTTTATTTAGATTTTTTTGAAAATATACCTAATGAAAAAATCATATGAAAAATCAAACCTAAATCTTTGGAAATATGTGGTAAATAAGGTGAAGAAGATATTTACCACATCACTTCAATGTTAATCTATAGTTTAAACTCTCTCTTAGTGTGTGTTTAAAAATAAATTGACTAAGCTACATAAATATCACATTCATGCCTTTTAGTTTTCACCAAGTAAATTGATCAAGTAATATAAAATGAATGCATAAATTTAAGAGTTTCACTATCTATCTTTGACATAATTTATTTGGGAATTAAATTTTAAGGCTGAAATTAAGATAAGAGGATTAGGTCATCATGTATAGGGTTGTTGAACCATGAAAGTAGTATGACCATCACAATCTATACGAATATGAAATCATGTAAAACCTATAAATATAATGTGGATAATATTTCCCCTCAAGTTTAATAGTTTCTTTATTGTAAATTTAATTTGTGACTGTATAATGAAATATGCTATACTCTAATTTTGTTTTATAGACTATTAAAAATATTTTAAAAATGAAATAGTAATTATACTAAATTAGTGTTCAGATGATATCATTTTAATATTTTAAAATAGTTGAGGGAAATTTGTGGTCAATAATCTTTAATTATCTGTTTTATATTTTTTAATGCATAGTTGATAGTTTCTAAAAATAATTTCTAAAGATGTTTAAGATCAAGGGGGCATCTAAAATGGCTATGTACTCTAATTTTTCTATATCAAACTGTTAAATCGTATTAAAAAATTATTGATGTGATTTGTGAAAAGTACAAATAAAATAAATAAAAATAAAAATAATAAAAATTTGTGAGATTATTTTTATTTTTTAGATAAATAATTTTTTAATATAATTATAATTTTTTAAAATATTCAAATAAAATAACAATTTATTTTAGTATTTCTTTTAAAAATTAATTATTCACAAAATGATTGTTTATTTTAATAATGTTGATTGTTCACAAATGACAATGTTAAAAAAAAAATCAACTTTTTAAAAGTACTGATAATATTTTATAATTGACTTTTAATAATTACTAATTGTTCACAAAAGAAGTTACCTTGGGGAAAATTTCAATGAATTTAATTGGTATGGATAACATATATGCAAGCTATTACAAATTTTAAATTCATATGATAAGCTTGTAATTGGTTTTATTCTAACCCACTGGACTCTAGAATAAGGTCTTGAGAGAGCTTCATGTATCTCAAAAGGGTAGAAACTTTGGTTTCTTAAAAACATATCACCAAATCAAACATATTTTTTTTTAAGAATCTCAAAGAAAAATACAACAAATTATAGTAAAATATTTGATATTACCAATTAAACAAAAATACGATGTATAAACAATTATATTTACAAAAGTACAATAAAAATATTGTGTATATACTACTTTTGACACACACCATTGATTTGTTTCATGAGCATGTTGATTCACGTCCACCTCATCCATATATTGAAATCTACTTCACCAAATGCCTTGAGTATTTCAAAATCTAAAAAGATAAATTTAGTTGGTTGTATTAATTTCAGCCTTAAAATTTAATTCCCAAATAAATTATGTCAAAGATAGATAGTGAAACTCTTAAATTTATGCATTCATTTTATATTACTTGATCAATTTACTTGGTGAAAACTAAAAGGCATGAATGTGATATTTATGTAACTTAGTCAATTTATTTTTAAACACACACTAAGAGAGAGTTTAAACTATAGATTAACATTGAAGTGATGTAAATATCTTCTTCACCTTATTTACCACATATTTCCAAAGATTTAGGTTTGATTTTTCATATGATTTTTTCATTAGGTATCTTTTCAAAAAAATCTAAATAAAATATATTGAGATATGTTTTTTTCTCAAGCTTCTCTTTTTAATCAATTTATATTTAAAAATTAATTAATCTATTAAAATATTTAAAAAATATTAAATGAATCTAATTTATTTTAAAAATAAAATAATACATAACTTTAATTATAATATATGATAAAATTTATAATATAAATATTCATTAAAAAATATTATGTGTTCTCTAAATTTATTAATTAATTTACAATATATATTTTCATCATAAATTAATTAATAAATTTTGAGACATATTATATATATTAAAATATTAGAAAACATATTAATGCCCGTATATTGGACACACAAAAAAATAAAAAAAACTGGCAAATACGGCCACTACACAAATTGTCAGTTCCCTGGCGCGCGCACGGACGGTTATGCAGGTGCATGGGGCATCCGATGCCCCATGTCGTTTTAGGGGCTGGATAGCCTTTGCCGATTTAAATACAGACCCGCCGATGATGATGTCGTACCCAGACAGCGACAATGCCAATGGAACCGATGTAACGGGCCAATAGACGGTACTGCTGGAGACTAGAGATTTGACTGGCGACAGTAATGTGTACCCGCACACAACCTACTCTGCGTACCAGAGTACTGTGCGAAGGAAATCTCAGACCGTTGTGATCTAGCCCGATTTACAAAATATTTGAGCCCGAATAAAATTTTGCCCCAAAATTATAACAATAAATTTAGGCCATTAAAAAATAAAATTTCGCCTCGAAATTTCAAATACAAATGCGCAGAAAAATATTTAACAAAATATTTTTTTTGCGAAAATTGAAAGATCGTACCGCAGAGAAGGTTGCTACAACAAAAAATTTTTGCTTCAAAAACAACTTTACCCAATATAGGCGAATTTACAGTCAAAATTCGTCTGCGAAGCCTTCTGAATTCAACCGTGAGGCTATTGAAACCCCAATCTGCACCCAACAAAAATCTTCAAGCCAAAATATCACCCTCAGATCTGGGAAGGAATCTGCAACACCTGGAGAGCTCTGATACCATGTAGGAGTTGATGGTGACTCCTCAACACCCCCAAGATCAGTTGCGACCAAAACCACTTCCACAAGAGAGAGAATGGCAAGAAAGCTTGCTTCACAATGCAAGATTGATTGATTGCTTGATTGAAGCTTGATTTACAAATGTACATGAGATGCCTTGCTTATATGGGCAAGGTTGAGAGATAGGAATGAATATGATGTTGACAAATGTCATGATCTTATGACATGAGACAACCAACAACCTAATCACCTAGGAAATGATGCATCCTAGCTAGATAAGATAAGTTCTAGATAAGCCAACTAAGCCTTCTAGAAAGAATCTTTTACCTAAGTAAGCTTAACCATGTGAATATGTCCCCCAATTACCTAGTGGATGAATTAGCTAGGTACAAGACAATTATTCACACCAACAGTTTGCTTTATGTGTTATTTTTCTTTTCTTTTCATGTTATATGTGTTTTCTTGCATGTGATGTGATCTTCTGTGTTGTGTTGCTTGATGTGTCTTTATATTTATGAGTTTTCTTTGGAGGACCCTTGTTGCTTGGTTGGCACAAGGATACAAAGGAAACAAATTTGTTGTGACATTCATCTATTTGTACCTATATTCCTCTTTTCATCGTAAACATTGTTTTTTGTCTTGTGTTTTCCTTTTGGGGATGATGAATGGAATGAAGAAATTTAGGTATCTTCCATGTTGACCCAAAATTTTGTTTGTTCTCTCTATGTGTCATTCTTCCATTTTTTTCATAGTTCCATGAGTATCTGGGGGAATGATGTCAATTCTGAGATAATTAATATTATTATAGAAAAGATGTATACTGGCCTTATGTGATCATGTTTCTATTTTTTATGGCATTACATTGGGGGTAACCCCTTATCATGAGTTAGCTTCATTTGGAAATATATCATTGCCATAGGGCTTTCCAAACAAGCTCTCATGACCTTATCATATTGCATTTATTATTTTTCTACCTTAAAGCAATTTCTCACAACATGGTGTTTAGCAATTACTTTAAGGTGGGGGTATACATTTCATTATGTGCTTCACTTTGTTCATGCATGTTGGACTTAGTTATGTGTTGGCTTAGAATTTTGATCATTTATGTAGCACCTTATCAGAGTTATTAGGACTATAACTCTTGGTATGGTTGACATGGGTACACACCTAGTGAAAATCAATCCTCACTAGTCCTTGTTGTTTCTCATTTTGCTACTATTTTTGAAAGGCTCACCTAGTGAATATCAGACTTCACTAACCCATGGTGCCTTTGATTCATGGTTCACCTAACAAATATCAGACATTTTTTAGCCCGTTAGTCATGAACACCTTTGGGTATGGATCCTAGTAAGATTTATGCAAAGCTTGCTAGTCTATGATTGTCATTCCCTTCATTTTGCATTTATGTTGCATTATATTTGTGTTGTGTTTTTTCATGTATGTTTTTCTTTTTCATATTGCATTGCATAGGTGATTGATCCCTTGTATTTATGTTGTCTTTCAATAGGATCTTGAATCCTTGGGGATTGTGCACTCCCCCTAGGTTCATTGTTATCCTATCTCTTCAATATTTGGATAATTTAACCTCTCTTGGCATATTTCTACTTTAGTGAGTTTGAGCATAAGTTCATACTCTCACTAAAGTGGGGGCTAAATGTAGCATCACAAATTGTCACCCTTGACAATTTTACACTAGATTTTCCTCCCTCCTATGTGCATGGACCTAATTGTGTTCCTAATTTCCTAATTTATGCATTTTGTGGCCCATTTTAACATTATCAAGGAATCAAATACATAAAATTGAAGTAGACATTTAATATTTTTCTATCTACACTTTAACCCCACAAAAAAAGGGCTAGGAAAATAGAACCCTAGGTGACTTGGTCCCCCTATTTTGGCTCCAAATCTTAATATGTCAAATTTGGAACTTTATTAATTGAATTTCAAATGTCAAATATTGGCTATTGGAATTTAATTTCTCAGAAATAAGAATTATGCGTACATAAATACCTAGTCATTGCATCATTTGAAAAGGAAGTAGAAACTAAGTGGAAATCATCTAGCAATAATTGGTGATCAAGAAATTATTATCAAGTCAAGAGAAATCAAGAGAAAGGTCATTGCAACATTTCATTGGCAATGCATCATGTCAAGTTTTATGTGAGTTTGTTCATGTTTATGCATACATTTTTTTTGTGAGGACTAACCCTTGTAGGTCTTCAAAGTAATCCAAGCCAATTTGAAATCAAACCTTGAGGATATTTTCGTGACTTTAGTCCTTCAAGGAATAAAATTTGAGAGGTGAGTTGCATCCATTTTTGATTCATCATTCGTTTGTCATTCAATCTCTATCCCTCAAAAGGATAAGCTATCTTTTGTCAATTTTGTCCTTGTGGAGGTGGAAACACCAACATGAGGTTTGAATAAGGAAAACCACTATATGGCACAAACCTTCCTCTCTATTTCAATGTGTAGGTTACAAATCTAAATGATATTGGAGGAAGATTGAAGAGATTTTCATCATTGTTGCATTCAAACCCTACAACTTGGCAAGATATAGAAACTCAATTATCTCAACACTCGACGAAGATCTAATAGTGGGATCCAAAAGGAAGAAGGATTTGATTAGACACCTGATGACTGTGAAGATAGATTTCAATTTCAAATATAGGGACATAGGCACCCTGGGTGGGTTGGTCCTACAAATTTAGCTCTAAATTTATATGATAGGTGCACACAATTTTGCTCAATTTGTTTCTACAAACTAAATTTATCTATGAATTTCCAAATTTATTGTTTTTACATCAAAGTAGCACATTTTCATTGTTGTCTATTTACATCATTGAATTTCATACAAAGTTCATTCCAAGGCATTTCAATTTAGATCCTAGGGTTGATTGAATCACCTTCCAGGTTGCAAGTCAATCTCCTACCTTAGCTGATCTCAAACTTTAAATGATAAACTATGGAAAAGACCCCTTGAAATCTTAAAGTGTAGTCTTAGGGTTTCACCTTTCCCATTTATTAGGTTGATTTGTAAGTATTATTATTTTTAGATTTAATATATCATTAACATTTCAAATATTATGTATATATTGTGTCTCCAACACTCTTGAAAGGTGTACTTGGATTCCTAAGGTGTAATTGGAAAAATAAATTATAATCTAGATTCTTCTAAAATCTTGGTATTAGTTGTCATATGCATATTCCCAATTCTAGGTGCTAGAGGAAGGAGTGGAGAAACATATCATAACATATGGGACCCACTTGTGTTAGTGAACTTCAAAATAAATCACTACCCTTAAGGATGTGAGTAATTGAAGAATTATGAGTCGGATATTTTTTTGGTTATACTTTTTATTTGAAGATTCATTGAATGAACCCATCTAATGTCCATATGAAGTAATTGATTGTATTTACTATTCTTCAAAGATGATTTCCATGGTGGGAATGCATATTTTGTATTATACCATGATTTTGGTATCCATTGTTATGGTAAAACCATTTATAGTTTGGTCGAGCTCTTTGTCTATATATTGGATGTATGGAATAGTCATTTGATATTATGTTTACAAGTACATAGGTGCTACTAGAATGTTGCTAGAGTGTAGAGAATAATTTTGTTAATATTATATTTTTATTCTTTGAAGATTAATGTATACTTTTCCTCCTTCTATAGTGGAGTTTCTTCTCACAAGGGTTTCTCCATGTAAATCTTGTGTTACTATGGTTTGTTGCTTTTATTCTTATATTAGATTTATTATCAAACAAATAATATTTTATGATAATCCAAATTATTAATAGATTAATTTCTCATTTGCATACACTTTGATGAGATTCTATTGTAGTAATGTCACCTTGTTTCTCAATATTTGGTATTAGGGCTAATCATGTTGTCTAGAGGGGGATTCATTTATAGAAATGCTGATTTTTTTCTATAGTGTGAGTTTTTTTTTTGTGTGGTTTTACATATTTCTAAATGGTTGAAAACCATGACCTCTATCTCTCATTGGTATATTGAAAAATTAATGACATTAAGTATGATATTTGGAAGGCTAATATGAAATACATTATTAAAGAAAGAGATAAGTGGGGAGTTATTGAAAAATTTACTAAGCCATTTATAATGTCTCATCAAGATTGGTTAAAATTGGACAAGAATTCATGGGGAACCATTCAATTGTGCCTCAAGAAAATTAAATTTCCTCTTTAATGTCTCTAAAGAGAACTCTACATACAAGTTGTGGAAGGGAATGAGTGTTATTTATCAAATAAAATTCTACCCAATAAAATGTATTTTAAAAGATGGTTATATTCTTTAAAACAAAAAAGTTTGTTATATAATTGTAGATCATTTGAATTTTTTTAATTTGATTTTGATTCAATTTTTATTTTTATAAATTTTAAGTTAGAAGATGAAGATAACTGTATCTTTTTTCTTATCTATTTATCCAAATCCTAGAATTTTTTTAAAAATTCCATTAGTGGTGGTAGTTTCAAGATCAAAATGAATATTTTATTGCTACTATTAGCAAGAAGCCTAGGGAAACATAGACTAGAGTTCTAATCCCCAAGTAATTTGTTAGTGTTGTAGTTTATACCCCAAACTTAGCCATATAAAGGCAATAATGGTTCTATTTGGATAGAGGATTAACTAATTAATTATATATTCAAGAGTAAGTGCACAAAGTTGTGACACAAAAATGGCTCTTAAGATGCCACTTTTTTTCTAAAATCAACAAAGTCTAATGTTCAAAGAGAAAATGAAGATAGTTACACTCAAAATTTGAAGATGCAACAAGAACAAAAGTTGTAATGCTCTGAATTTACTTTCTAAAATACATTTTTTTTAAAAAAAATAGTGAATATTAAGAGTTTTAAAAAGGGGGATCACAAAAATTGGTCCTCCTTTTATCAAAAAAATAGCATAGAATTTGTTGCACTCCCCCTAAAATGTTAACTTTTTTGTAGAATTTCAAAAATCGCTTCAGTGAGAAATTAGCTAACACCATGTAGTTTATGTTGGTTGAATCTTTAGCTAGTTTTTTAATGAATATATAATATTTTACTAATTTTTGAAGTGGAAACATCCTAAAAAGTAGACATTTGAGTGAGATCCCCCCTAATTTTTTTGAAAACTAATTAATAATCATTACTTTCAATACACGTAGAACAAATTATAGTTTATAAAAATGTAATTTGTTTCAAAATTTGATGAATGAGTAAAATACTATACCCAAACTAGCACTTGTTGGTTTTTGACAAGAAAATGGGGACACTAATAAAAGAAGTTAAAAATGAAAACCTTAACATAATCAAAACATAAAAACATATATGGTTAGATAGCTAAGAGAGAGCTTAGCATCATCATGATATTTTTATAAATTTTTAGTGAAACACATGCAAATCTGATGGAGAGCATAGCCAAAAATGTGTGAAATTTGGTCACCCTTTCAAAAACTCACATCTTTAGCATGAAATGTTCCTCCAACCCTTTAGTTTGGATGCCCAAGGAAAATCCAATCCAAAGGGTTGGTATTTCCCAATGCAACCCATTTGGTGAGTGCCAAATTTGAATGATGAGGTTTTAGCATGCTTTTTGTTTAACTGTTTTTTTTTTTGTCTTTGGCTTTGTCTTTGTCTACTAGTGAAACTATATACATGAAATAAACATTTACATATGGAAATTTACTTTCTTGTACTTTAATTTATATTTCATGTATATAGTTTCAAGATGCTTCCAAGAAAGAGTTTGTCAAAGTTTGTTTCTTTTTTGCACTTTGGTCTCTTAAGATAAATCATTGGTTCAATGTAGCCGAGAATGTTCTAGCATGTTTGGGTGTGAAACAAAACCTTTCCTAGTGTAAACCTACCCATCCAGATGTTTCAAAACTATTAGTTTGATTACACAATGAACATAACAAAAAATACGACACCTTGCAACTTTACACCACATGCACAGATGCATCTTAAGGGGCAATACAAAATTAATACAGTTATTGCAAATTATTCATTTTTTCAAGAATATAAAAAAAGATGATAAAATATTAAATAATATCCCTATCTTAGAGCAAAATCTTAAAAATGTCAAGAATAAGATGAAGATAAAAAATAATACGATTATTGCAAATGATTCACCTTTTTCAAAAAATGTGAATGTTGAGATGGATACATCAATCTTGCAAGATAATAGTCCATTCAAAGTGAATGAATGGGAAGTTTACAATGGATAAATCAATGTTGCAATTGATAATAATCTGTTTAAAGTGCAATGGCAAAGATGGAGATTGTAGTAGAGATGGGAAGATTTCCTAAGCTAAGACCAAGGGAAACCAACAAAAGAAAACTAGTCACAGGTCAAACACAAGGGTTAGAGAAAAATCCATTCATGAGGATAGTCCATGCAATTAGCCATAGTGATAATGAATAGTCAATTTTAAAGCATAGTGCAAGCACAATAAAATTCAAATCATATCAAGCATGGGGGGGAAGTGATCTTGAGATTACGAGGACAAACCTATGAAATATCATAATTGGAAAACAATGTCACAAGGAAGAGACATGATAAGGTGATAGTATTTTGTGTTCAAGTTTTAGACCCTCAAATATTAAGGGAAGACTTTTTTATTATTCATCCTAGAGATAGAGGATGCATTCAAATCTATGTTGCCAAAATGCCTATAATATCTAATATCCTATACATGTATCCATTTTTTTTCAAGGAATGCAAGAGTGAAGGAAAGATAATTGGAGAGGTATATTATGAAAATCATTTTTCTCTTTAGCAAAATTTCTTTATCTTCAAGATTTTCATTTTGAAATATAATATAACTTCCCCTCATAAATATCATTCAAACATTAATAATTTTCCCCTCATAAATATACTACTAATTCCTTCCTTATGATGCCCTACTATTAATGTCATGATATTTATCTCCAACATTGTAACCATTCTACTATGCTTTCCAAACTGAATTGCATGAAGAGTTTCAATAGGGGTATTGACAATTCATTTTGGTCTCATTTTGACTTGATAGTGAAACACAATAATAGATGGTGAATGTAATTTTTATCACAACAAATTCTACTATGTACCATTTTAAACAAACCTACCATAAATATGCATATAATCTACCCTTTATTCATTGTATTTGTGTAAAAATGCAGCAACAAGAAAATGAGAAACTTTAAGTTAACGAGGGGTAGTAAGTCCTTCCTATTCCATATGAAATATAAACCCAAAAATATAAGTAAAGTTGAAATGTGATAGCAAAATTTCTAATAATCATTTGCAATACATTAATATCAAAATAGATGTTGAAAACATAGAAACACAAATAGTTTTATATTTTATTTATGATTAATGTAAAAAATGAAACATATGGATTGTGTTAGATTGAGTTAGAATGAAGAAGAGGTTTAAATCTATGAAAGAATGCATCAAAAAAATGATCAATAACATGACTTTACAAATTCAATGTACATTCTTACATATTAATCCAACGAACCATTTGGGTCTTCTCTATTATTTATTGTGTCAAGTATTGCCTCATGGTCAAGCTCACACACCTTCCACAAGTTCTTGTTCAAAGGTCTAGCCCAATATTTAATGAAATTAAGATTGGATGCCATATTAAGGTTTGAGTAATGAAGAATCTTCTAATGTGTGCCAAAGTCCTAAAACAACCAAATTGAAGAATTCTTAATTGGGTTCCTTCTAAGCCATGTTTTAGTAACAACCATTGAGCCTATAGGGTATTCAATTTTTTCTCCATCTGTAACTAGGCCTCCAATTTATTTTTTGCCTCAACACAACGACTAAGTAATAATCTATTCCCTCTTCATTGTCTTTATCTACAATAACTACATAAACATACCTTGCATTGATATGTGCATCAAATTAAATGAATTTAATCAACATTACAAAAACACTACAAAGTAAGATAACATTAGAAATTTAAAAAACTATGCAAGTGGATATATTACTTGGTTGAACTAGATTTGATATGTGATCAAATTCAATTGATGATTCCATCTATGTCATTTGTAGTGCCACTAGGAGTCAATACGTGTCAAGTAGCCTTAGACATCTTAATCACCATCATCAACCCACTCCTTTGACACACTCATTCTAGGATTGAACTATACATGAAGAAAAAAAGCATGCCATATTCCACATATGGATACATTATGAACCTAAGTTAGAGCTTCTAAAAGCATGTAGCTCACTTGATCCTATCAGTGTTCAACAATCCTCATATTTTGTAATGTTAGTATCATTTATCAACCAAAAAATTATACAAGCTAAAGACTTACCTTCATTACCTAGACCCATTGAAGCAATACACCACTTGACAATTGATTTCACATCTATCAACTTTGCATTGTATTTATTGTTTAACTATTCTTGTGTTATGGCTCTTTTGATACATGCTCCCCCTTTCCATGCCTAGCCTCAAAAAATTTCCACATATGCTGAACACCTATAATATTATGCATCCTGCTCAACTAATAGAACATCCGTGAGTTCTTGAATTGTGATGCACAATTATCCAACCATATGATATGTTGATGGAATGATATTCTCTTTCTAGAAAATCATGGTAGAACACCTGAAAGAACTTGCATAAACTCTATGGAATGCGTGCAATCATCACTAATATAAAATGATACTCTCTTTTGATCTTTTTTTCATCCTCTGTACTATCACTGGCATGAATGAATGTTATGTGAATAAATATATCAACCTATGTGGATTTGTAATATTGTGATTACACCTCATGTTGTGGCTATGAAAAGTAGTTCTCTGCAAAGTTGATGATTAAAACAATGCTACCAAGTGGAAATGTTTCCTTGCATAACATGAATTGTAAGTCCAATACACTATACTGTCACAAAATATAGGCAAAAACTAATACATTGGAATCTTTTGAATAACAAAATCACACCTTTTTGTTTCTTTACCATCTTTTGTATTGTAGGCCACTATCTTATACTTGTCAAATTCTACTAGTTCATTTCCAACCACATATGTACTTTCCATATGTTCATATATTGGCATACATTGCAAGCCACCACAATGTTGGCATGTGCCATCCAAGCATAATTTATTGTAGAATAATTCACCTTCCTCTCTTTCACATAAATTGTTGATATGAGATCTCTTGAAGATGTAGGTGGGGCATGTATGCCAGAGTCTTGCAAAAAATTGTTAGTATGCAAATCTAAACATATATATTGATAAACATCAAAATGGTTAGAAAACTCAATATGTACTCTACAAAAACAAGTAGTGTGTGTCATTTATTTTGACATATAAGGCATTATCTAAAAAAAACTTTGAGAAATTTTAACTTGCAGATACATCTATAGAAATTTACCAAAAAATTATGTTTGTGTCAATATCCCAAAAATGCTTTGGATGTGGCTCACAGTTTTGACTACCAATTCTCCTTCTTACCACATATCTTTGATTTGGAGATACCCTTGCGTTATTATTCCAAAATTATTTAATTAGGGATCTCAATGCTTCAATAATTGGTTTATCTTTTCATGGTAGTCTCCCTGAGAATTCCCATAATTCATTGTCATCAGTGTCCTCAATTATTTGGCTCTTTCCATGTCTCTCAATAAAGTTTTTCTATTTATTCTTAGTGTTTGACTTGTCTTTCTAATGAGACAAGCTTCCTTCATTTGATTACATACTATTGTTGATGTAATAATACATCATGTGACATTACTATCTTTGGTGCGTGAGGTGGTGAAATGAAGGAAAATAAGGTTTATCAAAATGGGGTGATTGAATATGTGAGCACCTATCTTCCTTGTTTCATTAGGAAAAAGAGATCCCCAAAGGTAGGATTGACTTTCAACCATAAGGCAAGTCAACCCTATTGGAGATCTTGGCTATTTTTCCTTATGAAAAGACATGGTAAATATGCTTGAAATGCACTATGGGGAGAAAAACTAAAACTACAAAATGAACTCAATTATGCAATGCGAAACTTGAATCATCAATTTAAGGCATAACACAATAAAAAATAGTAGACTTTCGGTAGATCCAAGAAAGGTAAGTTGATGTGTACTAGTCACCAAAAGTTGTTGTTGATTGTCCTCCTGGGACAAATTCACCCTAGGGTGAATGGGTCCTACCATAGAGATCTAAAATTTGATTTCATGGTCCTTTGCTCCTAGATCTACACTTCTAATTGCTCTAAATCTCACTATCGAAAAGTCATAAATAAATTTTGCAAGTAATATTTTGTGTATTGACAACTTTGATGATAACTTTGACAACTTTGCAAAATTACACTTTTGATCAATCTTCAATCCTTCTTCACATGGAAATTTGCACATACAAAGAGAGGGAATTTTTTTTTTGTTTTTGGTGAATAGGGTTTTTCTTTGGTCAAACCCTATTTTGGTAATTAAACCTTGAAATAAAATAATGATAAAAATAAGGAATGATGAATGAACACTAGCTTGTTGCAACTCACCAAACCCTTTAATGGCTTCCCATGGAGGACTGAAGTCTAACACATCAGTCCAAATATTATATCTTGCATGAAATGGCTTGATTGGATGCTTTATTTGACACTTTATTTAATGCTTGAAAACTTGAAACCTACATCACAATGTTAGCTCCAAAAACATGCATGAATGAAAATAACTTTGACATGATGATCTTGACATTGATTGTTGCAATAATTGACTAATAAATCTTCTCTCGAATGCTCTTGACAATATTTTTCTCTCTTGTGAAATTTACCTTAATGTTGCTTAGATTTAAATTGATAAAAGACTAGCTATTTATAGGTAATTTTCTAATTTCCCAACAATTAAACTTCAAAGGCTGAAAATTGCAAGTTGAATTTGAATCATAAAAATACCACCAAAAATATATCAAAAAATGGGGTTCTAAACTTAAGGACCCATTTTCCCTTGGGCGAATGGATCCTAGATGCTAAACCTAGAACACACATTTTCCAAGATGTGTAATTTGATGTTTGCAATTGTTTAATACAAGTTCCTCTTTTGGAAAATGGGGTTAATTAGGATTTTAAATGCATAATTGGGTCAATTAGAGCCTTAATTAAGTCCAATTAATTAAGAGGAGGAAAACAAAGTGAGAAAATGTAAAGGAGTACATTTTTGTCACTACATTTAGCCCCCACTTTAGTGAGAGGATGATCCCTATGCTCAAACTCACACTAAAGTAGAAAAATAAGTCAAGAGAGGTCTAAGTGCACAAATGTTGATGGGATAAGAAGAAAAAGATCAAGAAGGATGATCAAGCCCCCATGATCAAGATCCCATGGAAAACCAACATAAGAAAAAAGAGACACATGCATGCAACAACATCACAAGATGCATAGTCATTGAATGCCAAAATTAATGCAAAAAGAAATAAAAGAAAATATGAACTAGCTACGGTTGTGTTGATTTCCCCAAAAAATGTTCACAAATGAAAACTTGTTTTCCACTATGCAAACAAAATATACTCATAAGGGCTAGTGAAACCTAGTGTCCACTAGGTGAGCCCCAAAAAGGTGGTTGATGGGAGAGTCATGCCTGGTCTATAGGTTCCCATATGCCAACCATACCAAAATTTATACCTCCTGATAACTTTGATAAGGTGCCACAAAAAAAGGTTCCATAAGGCTAGCAAGTTGCATTATGCTAGATGTGCTCATGAAAAGCAAAAAGGCACTACTAGAAAGCAAATTGTGTTATGCTTGGTGGCCATAACTAATATTTTAAATAAAATAATAGGATATGATAGTAAAAAAGGTTTTTCTTAGTTCATGAAAGGTTTCACCTTAGGGAACATCATACTCAATGTCACCAAGAGAGCACTAGTTGAGGATAAAAGATTCAGAACTTAGGGAATGCAAGCTATATCATTATAACTAAGAGGAATGCCATGCCAAGAAAGGTCACACTCTTGAGGAACATCAAACCCAATGCCACCACAAAGAAGACACATTACATGAAGTAAGAAGACCACACTTTGAAGGGAACAATGAGCAGAGATGTGTATGCCTCCACTTTAAAGAAATTTCTAAACACCATGCTATGAGAAATTACTTTAAAGTAGAACACAATAAATGCCAATACATGAGAGCTTTATTCAAAAAGCCCTATGCCAAACATATGTTTCCAAAATAGAGATACATCATGGAAAGGATGTTGCCCCCCATATGAAATCCTAAGATAATACATAAGGGATATATGGATCTAGGGTCTTTGTATGTCTTTTTTGTAGTGATATAGTCGAGCTCATAACCATCATCATTCCCCAAATGACTCATGGAACAATGAGAAAAAAGGAATAATGACACATAGAGAGTGAAAATAAAGAAAATATTTTGGGTCAACATGGAAGACTTAAATGTATCAATTCCTTGCATCATCCCCAAAAGGAAAACACAAGATAAGAGAAAACTAAAGATGTATGACATATAGAAGAATGAAGGTACAAATTAAGGAATATCATGAAAAATTTGCTTCCTTTATATCCTTGCACCAATGGAGTGACAAGGGTCATCCAAAGTAGGCTCACAAACATATAAAGACATGTTAAGCAACACTTTATGGGGGATCAAATTATGCACATGCAATCACAAAGAACATGAAAATAAAATAAATAAAATATTAGTATGGGACATGCGAGTCAACCTAGAGTAGGTCATCTACATCCCAATATTGTTCATCATATGTGAAAGGTAGAAAACTAGCAAAAGGGACAATGACAAGTGTTTTACTAGGAGCATCACCAGGTTGAACACATGGTGAGTCACTCTTGTTAGGAGGATGATCATGGTTGTTATCATCTAAGCTCATGGATGAGGAAAATAATAAATTTAGCTCATTATGCACTTCCTCATCAATTTTAGCAATGCCATCATCATCATCCAAGTTAATCATAATAGGAGGTCTAATGATGATGTCCGTTGAAGTTTCATGTTGTTGTGGAGGTGGAGAATTGTCATATTTTGTCTCAATTGGTATTTGATCTTAATTTTTTGTTTTGTTCTTTTCTTCTAACTAACAAGAAACAACATGACATCTATGCCTACACTCTTTAGCATTTCTATTTATTCTTCCATAATTTTTAAGTTGTGATTGTGTAGGAGTGGGTTTATCAACCATTGGTTTTTTTTTCTTCTGGAAAGGGAGGAACGAAAGGAACCATAGAATTTTGTTTAACCACTTTCTCTTTAGCTTTATAAACTTGTTTAATCTTAGGAGGCACAACATGACTTATATGGTTATCTCTTGGTCTTTTATAGGAAATAGGTGGAGGATTTTTCATGGGTTGTTCTTGGTTACTTGGAAGGGTTTTTGGTTCAATCATGGTTTCATCAATGATAGGAGGCTCAATCATGGGTTGAGGCATGTTGCTAAGGGATAATTTTGCTATGCGCTTTTCCTTGAAATTTTGATAAGATTTGAAAAATAAGTCCTCATGAGGCTTAATAGGTTCCATGGGTTTGTGCCAAAAGAAATCCAATGAGAAATTCCCACGAGAAGACATAGGATTAAAGCCACTATGATGCACAGTAAATATATCATTGCCAAATGGAAATTTTAATAATTTATGCACTACCAGGGTATGTGCAGGATAATGATGGGCCAAAAAGTGGCAATATGATGGGTATGTGGCTAACAACCTTTTTTTAACCCAAAATTAATGAAACCAAAAGGGTTTTTCAAGGAGATTCCCAGCTTTCCACCAATATAAATTATGCTTTACTTTGAATTTAATAAGTAATTATTATTTATTTTCTATTCGAATTACAACTAAAGTCCTGATTGATAGGCTGATTGAAAAACGTGTACAACTTTCAAATGATATCAAATGTTTTGAGTCCAAAATATGCATCACATTCCATGCTTCACATACTATAGGATTAAAAAAAGAAAAATTGAATTTCATGAAGTTTTGACGGTTAAGGTGGTCATACATATGAGTTTTTATATTTTAAAAAGTTGTAATAAAAAATTCATAATTAATTATTTATTTGGAAAAAATTACAAAAAAAATGCATCACATCAAGGCATGAGTCCTCTACTTATATCTAAAATATTATCATTTTATTGCGGTTAGGGTGGTCAGACAGACACCTACTTCTTATTTTTTCCTTGAAATTTAAGTATTATTGCATTGAGATTTTAAATTTTCACCAAATAGATTTTTTTTTTAGACAAACCTAGTAGTTTAGAAACTACATTCAATTTGATACAGATTCTATTCTTACATATTTTTGCAATAATATAGATAACTTATTCAAATTTTTACATCAAGTTGCCCAACTCTGATTTTTCTGAATTTTTTGCCACTTAAGAGCCTATTTTTTCCATGATGATCCTGCACATACCCACCAATAGGATGACATCCATGGAGTGTAGCCATGGATAACCAAGCTTCACATGGAATTGGTTCGATGATGGGATGATGGAGAATGAAAATTTTGATTTTTTTGGTCCAACTTTTATTGGGAGAGTGATAGAACCTATGGGTGTGTGAAAATAGTTGAGTCCACTTTTTGGCCAAAAAGTGGAAGTGTTTTCCCTAATTTTCAAAAAAAATCAAATTTGACCTTAAATTTGAAGCACTTAGAGATGAAATCTTAAAAAAAGTCACTAATCATAAAATGTAGTACTCAGAATCTAGTTTCCAAATATACAATTTATTTCAATACCCAGATGATAAAAAATAATTTTCAATAGGTGTTTCTAAAAACTTGAACCTAAGCTTTGGACCTGGTTTGACCTGGTTTTACCCAGATGACCTAAAAATAGAAAAAAACTAATCAAATTGTAAAAAAATTACATATTTGGAATCTAATTGTAAAAAAATTACATATTTGGAATCTGCACTATCTTATCTATAATGGGTTTTAATTTCATCAATTTTTTTTGCAAAATAGGTCTTCAGACATATATCCAAAGTCACTATTTTCCTATGACATTAACATGACCTTCAAGTTGCAGGTCAAACCAGGTCCAAAGCTTAGGTTTAGGTCCCCAAGCCATTTCCTAAACCGAAAAACAAGCCAAAAACTCGACAAAAAAATCATATTTTAAAAACGGGTTAAAATGGAATCCCATTTCATAAAAAAACAATTTTTGTATTGGTTCCACAAAACGAGATCGTATTTTATAAAATGGGATCCCATTTTGAAAATTACCAAAAACGAAAAGTTTCCAAAAATGGAAAGCTTTCAAAATGGGATCATGTTTTGAAAGCTTTTTGAAAATGGAAATTTAAAAATGAAAGTTTTAAAATGGGATCCCATTTTGAAAACTGCCATTTTGAAAACTTGCCATTTTTGGGAAATTTCCATTTTTGGAAAATTTTCAAGACTTGATCCCATTTTGAAATTTTTCCAAAAATGATTTTTAAAATAAAATGTTTAAACGGGATCTCTTTTGAATTTAGGCTCGAAATCCCATTTATTAAAAAGCAAGATCCTGTTTTTTGAAAGCCGATTTCATTTTTTTGGCTAAAGCAAAAACTTCCACATTTCGTGGACTCATCTTCTTGCATTTACCCCTATTGTAGGGAAAGGAAAACTATTATGTGTTTTGATCCATGATTTTAGTTGTCCAAAAGAATCTTGATAAAGTTCATTCACAAATAAGAATTCCTTGGTGATCACATTCTTTACACACATAGGATCAATTAATGTCCCATTAGTAGGCTTATCATTGATTCTTCTGGTGATGTAAAGAGTCTTGACCATCGGGTGGATGTTTAATTATGTCATTTTGTGAGAAAGCAATGTCAAGGGATATTTTGGTTTGGACCTTATGAGGTTGAACATCAATGAAGACAACCATATATTGTAAGTCTTCTTCATTATCGCTCATATTGTCATTATTTATATCTTGAAGTTTGTCAACATTCATCACATCATTCTTGGTCTCACTAGCTTTCATAAAAGAGATATTATGATTTGGTATGGGGTTGGTAAAGATTTGAAAATTTTTGTTGGATGGGGAAACAAACTTATTTCCTTGATCATTAACACCACCAATTTGGATGTGATTAGAATTGATGAGGTCTTGCACAATATGTTTAAGATGCTTACATTGATCTATATTGCTTCCATTTTGTCAGTGATAATGAAAAAAGGCATTGGCATTGTAGTTCAAAGGTAAGGGTTTTGTGGGATCAAGGTTTCTAACTAGAGGTAAGGTAATTAGGTTCTTACCCAAAATTTGCAACATTATGGAATGGAGGGTATCGAGTAATAGGGTAAATTGTCTACTCCTTTCCATGAATTGATATGGATTAGTCATTTTATGGGAGCCACTTGAGAGTCAACATGTTGACTTTTTTGGGGTGGATTTATCTATACAAAGCTCCTATTTTGTTTCTTGAATGGTTGGAAATTGTTATGGGGCATAGATTCAAATTTCTCAGGATAGTTAGGAGTTTTTGCTTCACAATGACTAGACAAATTCTAATATTCATGAAGAGTCATGTAAAAGCATGTAAAGGAGGGAAATTTCATCATCCCAAGCTTGTCCTAGATTTTATTTTGCAAATTTTCAATCAACACTCTTTAAAGATCAACATCAAAAATATTAATGTTGATTTATGAGTAAAGCAATTGGTATCGTGTTATAAAATCAGTGATCTTTTCATCATCCTTTTGTTTACACTTCATTAAATCAACTAAGGTCATCTTGGGACAAGTGTGCACTTGGAAATGGTTGAGGAAGACAAAAAAAATTTCATTGAATGAACTAATTGAGCTATTCAATAAAGAACAAAATCATTCCAAGGTTGTATCTTTCAAAGACCTACGGAAAAGTTTAGCCAAGAGCTTATCTTCAAAAATGAAATCACTACATAAGGTTGTGTATGCCGAAACATGGTTACTAGGATCTCCTTTACCACCATATTTCTCAAATCTAGGAATCTCTATGCCTTGTGGAATTTGTTCTCTCAATATCTCCAAGGATAATGGGTTTCTTTTGATATATTGCGAAGGTTGGCCATTTTGATTTTGGTTCATTGTGAAAATTTGTTGTTGGAGGAATGAAACATTTTGCAAGAGTTGGTTAAGGATGGAATCATTTTTTGTGTTGTGAGATGGAGGTGAATAAGGTGGAGGTGTATATGTATTTAGAGGACAAGTGAAATGTAAATTTGTGAGGGGAGATGGATTAGGAGATATGTGATTTGAATGCACAAAGCTAAAGGGATTCCCAGTGGAAATAACTAAGGTTGTATTGACATTGCTTGTGGGTTTCCTTGTTGTTGTAATATTTGGATGAGTATGTGTAGGAATAGATGTCATAGTTGTAGGAGGAATTGGATTTCTAGGTTTGAATTTGATTGTATCCCAATGTTTGAGCACAATATCTATTGTAGGAACATTATTTTCAATTATATGAGCTAGGTTGTACACAATTTATATTCCTTGTTCATTATCAAGCATTTTCCTCATGTTATCTATGATAGGAACCATAGAACCAACAATCTATTCATTACACAAAGTTTTGCAATTTTTCTAAGGCTTCATATATTTGTTTTAGATTTTCTTAAGGGATATTAGCAACCATTGTGTCAACATCAATCACATTACTTGTGGGTAAAGTGGTCATGGGAAATGTGGTATCAAAGCTATGTTCCATAATGGGTTGACTAGTATTAACACTATGATTGAAAGAGTTGGAAAAATCAAGATCCACGACAGATGTAGTAGCATGGGATGGCATGAGTCTCAAACTACGTCTCATTGAAGTATTGGCAAATAGGAAAATAGGTTGTGGATCTCATACAAGTTTCACCAAACCTAAGTGCACCCAAAATGAAGAAAGGGCACTATTCAAATGCAATGAACACCCAAAAGTATGAATCACAATGCAAGTACATAAAAAGATTTTGCAATTTTTAGATTTGAAACAAGATAATTTACTGATTATGCTATACAAAAGATTGAAAATGATGTCTTTTAATGCCAATTTTGATTTCAAATAATGCACTTAATTTGACCGATTGAACTTAATGGAAGAAAGTACAAAATTTTCTATTTTTTTAAAATTGAAACATATATTTAACATCAGAAGAAAACAAAGAAAACAAAGACAAATTGATGCCCAAAATCTTGAAAAGACACTTGTATAGGTATTGATTCACCCTAGGGCGAATGAGTCCTAGGTGAGAGATCTAAAAAATGAAAGTTTGAATTTCTAACTTAATGATTGAATTCCTAGTTTTAGGTTGCAAACTATGGTTTCATTGACAATTTTTTTTAGATTTACATGTCCTAATGCAAATTAAATTAGTGAAAAATGATGAATAAAGTGACACTTTTTGAAATGCAATTTTGACCAAATTTTTTAATGTACTAAATGATTGAAAATACACTGATATGCAAGTACTATGCAAAATCAATGTAATATGCATGCAATTTTTTAGATTTTTTAGATTTTAAACAATGCAAAATGCAAATGTAAAACCCTAAATGAGATGTAAACTAATGCAATTTTGACAACCCTAGATAGAATGCAAGATAATGCAATTTCAATGAAAACTAATGCAAATCCTAGATCTAGGGTTTTAATGATCTCCAATTTTAGAGTTTTAGATGTTACAATGTCGATTTCACCAAAATGAAATGAAAGAAAATAGGTTTTTATATCAAAGTGGGGTGATTGAATATGTGATGCACCTATCTTCCTTATTTTATTAGGAAAAGGAGATCCCCAAAGGTATGATTGACTTTCAACCCTAAGGTGAATCAACCCTATTGGAGATCTTTGGTTATTTTCCTTATGACAATATGGGGTAAATGTGCTTGAAATGTGTGAATGGTGATCCTAGACCTGCACAAACATAAACAAACAACACAATATTAGTCCATTATGCAAGTTAAAACCATCATTCCCCATTAGATTCATTTGAAACATAAATAACAAGAAATAACATGAGGAACACCAATAAAAAGCTATTAAATCATATTCAAATGCTCAAAATCTCAATCCTATGGGGGGAATTGGTGCTATTTTGATGTGGAAAATATCCCATTCCCAATTCCTAGCAAGCTTGATGATGAACTTTGATGAAGATTGATGCTCCTTGATGAAATTTCTCCATAACCTAGCTATGAAATGATGAAAAAATATGAAAATGGATGACAATGGATGAAATTTTCTCAAAACATGAAGATAATGATGTTGCATGAAGTTGTGGATCCAAATTTAGCAAAAGAGCCTTCTATTTATAGAAGAGAAAGATGGAGGAAGAGTAAAAAAGGATGAATGTGGGAAAAAACATCAACCAATAGCATAATGCCACTTGTCAACATGTGAGTGGATAAAGGTGGAGCACATTTTGATGAAAGTGCACATTAATGCCATTAGGTGAATATTTGAAATTGGAAAAGTGACATGTTGGAGGGAGATGAAAGAAGAATTAAATGTTGCTTGGCTCAAGAAAAGGACATGTAAGAGGCCTTTAATGCCTTGTTGGATGGACAAGTCCTTTTGGGGGAGAATTCAAAATTGAGGAATATTCCATCTTTATGCCTTATTTGAATGAAAATTGATGAATTTATAAATCAATTAAATGGATTTTCATGTGTAAGTTGCAAAATCTAGAGGATTTGAGGGATTAGAGTTAGAGTTAATCAGGATTTAATTAACTTAGATGGAGATTAGTTTATTTGACACTTTGACTTAGATTTTAGGATTTAAATAAATCAAAATGAGAGGAAGAATAAATATAAAGATTTAATTAAATAAAGTTTGATTTATTTAACTAAAGGAGGTGATGTTAGAACTTAATTAAATAAAGTGAATTATTTAATTAAAAGAGGGACTATAGGATGATCTGGTGTTAGTAAATCAGGATCGGGTGTATAGGATCAATCAGTATATTTTTCGTGTCTACATTTTTCCCCTCTTTGAACCAATGTACTTGCTACGTTGGTTCAAAGAATAACCTTTCCAAGATCAAAATTCAAAAAATTTCTAATTTTTTCAGATGCCTCACTGCCGCCCTAGCGAAAGAATTATACTGGTATACTGCCCCTCAAGAGATCAGATGAAAATTTGGATTCTTGGGCGATCTCTTGAAAAAAAGACAAAAAGTTGTGCGACAAGTCTAGAAAGGCTCCAAGATGTCAAAAACATGCCAAAGCATGGAAAAAAGATGCAAAACAAACCTCAGTTGGGCAAAATAGGATCGAGGACCCACAACCTTGGGTTGATGGCTAAACAAGGTAAAAAACCCTAATTTTCATGCTTAAATAGCCCTCGAGGGGTCACTTTCAATTCATTTGCACAATCATCCTTTAGAAATTTCTTGACTTTGAGCTCTGACCTTCATTCGAGATGGCGCAACGAGTGCTTCCTCGACATATCTCCAAGTGAGTGCGAGTCTACCAAAGACTTCCAAGTGTAGGACCACTGATATGTGACCCTAACCCAACTTGCATTTTCAATTTTTGTGTGCACTTAATAGGCTTAGAAAGTAGAACTAGTCCAACGATGGTGTCGCTGAAAAGGTAGAATTGGTGCCGCATGGCCTTAAACAATGCTACTATTGGGTCTTGTGCCGTTGTGTTGTAGTTTAGAACTTAGGGGTCAAACTCCAAAGTGTGCCACATATGCAAATGGTGCCACTGCGGTCTAGTTAAGAGTTTTGGGTTTTGGGTCAAATAGATGCATGGTCAAACAGTGCTGCCGCAATGGAGTTTACGATTTGGGGACTCCAGCGGCATAGATTGGAGCTTTCAAATAGTGAAACATTTGCAAATAGTGACACCTTTGATGTTTTGGTCACAGAAAACTTCAAATAGAATCCAAATTTTTCACAAAACTTGATGCTATTGCTTTACTGGTGTAGGAGGACATAGAACCCATGCATTCACGCATGCACGGATCCCCAGTACTTAGTAGACTAACCGGATTACATGAATTGCTTCAAGATCACCTTAGAGTGATAGGCCTGTGGTACGTCATGTACACACCTACTATCAAGACACACTTGGGTATGATGACTGCACTAGCCAAGTGATGGCATAGCGAGACATCATCATTTCACTTTCCCACCAATGAGGCGACCGTCATGTTGGAGGACGTCTGGCGGATTCTCCAATTTCCCATCCATGGCGAGAGGGTTATTTATGACATGGACATCGGGACCGATGCCTGCTATGAGGTTATGGGGCTAGATAAGATCATCTTTGCTGAGGAATAGATTGAGCTTGAGCACTGTAGAGGTTGGTTTCCCCCTTTCGATTGATTGTGGCTACTATTATTTTAGGACTTGTAGCTCTAGATTGGTGGGGTAGGTACTTCAGTCCATGATGGGTTCTAGTTTGGGAGAAGATTCTCTTTAGGAGATGCTTCTTTGCATGGGGACCAGTGATGTTGTCCTCACTTTATCATGATTTTCATGAGTTCTCATATTGCGACAGTAGGGTCATCGGAGCTGGGGTCACACTTCTGTGCATCTGGGCCTAGGAGCACATTGTCATGCTTCGCTCACAAGTTATAGTGGTTAATGTGGAAGTAGATGATCCAGTAGTCTAGGAATACAAGGGTGGCTTGACATTCACACATACAGGATGGGTTGGCATCCCTCATTAGAGGAGGGTGATTGATGAGATGACCTCCTTCACTTGGAGGCCTTGGCTAGGGATGCTCGCATGGTACGATGATGTACAATAACTTTTTTATGCGAGGTAGGACAAGTTGATGCAAGGCAAAGAGCACACAATGATTTAGTGTTACCTACCAAATTGGGTAGTGAGATAGTTTGGAGATATTTAGGATAGGCCAGATGACCAATATGTGGCCATTTTTTCTCACACCACTAGGGAGATGACATGGGGTCAGATGATCCCACTAGAGGAGGCAACTAACTCATTTAGAAAACTGGTAGCCAAGTCATGGCCATATGATCAGGGACACGCAAACCCTAGGACTACACATGCATACATTAACTGCTTCAGGCCGCCAGCCTGGTTGACAATGCTAGGGATAGTTTTACCACAACAAAGACCTTAAGGCCAGACAACAAGGCAGGGGCGGGGAAGAGGAGGATGAGGAGACAAAGACAAAGACATAGATGAAGGAGGAGGTGGACTACCTCTAGACCAGCGAGGCCAAAGAGATTAGGGGGATGGGCACCAGTAGAGAGATGCCCCTAGGGATTAGCCACTACCACCACTGCCACCACCACCTCAACCAAATCAGAGGGATGGAATCATACAACAGCTTCAGGCACAAGTTGTGACATTGATGATAGAGGGACCAGGCCCAAAAACAAGTCTAGTCCCTCATAGCAGAGCAAGATCAGGTTGTATAGTAGTGGTAGGCTACACTGTTGCAACTAGCTCAGGAGGTAGGTTGGCAACAACAACTGGAGAGCATGGTGGCAACAACATAGGGCAGGATAGTCCTAACACAGATGTACCAAGACACAGTGAGAGAGGTCGAGTACTATAGAGTACATTACAGACAGGAAGTGCCTTCGGTAGCTCGGGTGTCAGATTTCTCACAACAGATAGGATAGAGACAGGACCAACCTGAGAGACAACCGGGTAAGGGTAGTAGCCATCAAATCTAGCTCACACATTTTTGATTGGCACACTATTCTTTTTGAGATCCACGAGCTCCGTTTTTTGATAGGCCCATGGGAATTTGTATACATTTATTGATACATACACATTTGTTCCTAATTTATACCATGATAGTCACATTATTGATATATATGATATGATCGATTTGATATATGATGTGTCCTATCTTATTCATGCATGATGGGTGAATGTATTTATTTTTGTATATGATGGATGTGTTTCTTTTTCAGTATCCTTTCTATGCACTTTTATGATAATGTTGTATGGATGATATGGATGCAAATGTTATGATATGCAAATGACTTAGACTAATAGATCTATATTAGGCATGTAATGGATGATGATGTATGTTATGATCATGAGATGTATGAGATGCTCTTTTTATTTTTTAGTACCTTTTCCAATATGTATTATACGATGATGCATGTATGGATGACATAATGATGCACATGATATGATATGATGATGCTTTTAATGTTTATCTGATTATGTAATGGATGAAATTGTATGGTTTACGAGATGCTTACAATAACCAATCTATATTATATAATGATGAAATGCAATGCATGTGAGATGATTAGTGTTTCCTATATGATATGATATGATATGCAGTATGCTAACGCTTTGTGGATGTAGGATGGATGCATTAGTGATTTTTTTTAATTAATTGTCATGGCACCATGTTAGCATGAAAAGAAGGAAGAAGAAATGAGATCCAACAAGCCTACATTATTAGAGATGATAATGATGATGATGATGATGATTTTCTTACCAGGAATTGGAATTTTTAAAAGGGCTACTTACCTTATGTTTGATAACACACATAGGCATGATGCATCAAGGTATAAAGAAATAGGATGGCATTGCACCTAGTGTGGTGGACTTTGACTCGACAATTAGATAGGAGTACTTATATTCACAAATAACATACAAAACCTCATTCAAAATGCAGCTTAGATATTCCAAATCTATCGGACCAAAAAATAGAATGGAAAGCCTTCCTATATGGTCAACAAGAAACCTAAAGCAACCTCCCGACACTCAAACAAAGCATGCATGACCAAGGTTATATTACAAGACCATCCAACAAGTATAGTAGATAAAAAGATAATGATTGTTGCCCCATTCCTTTTCTCTAAATCCTTTTGTTTGGACATCATTGAGAGGTCATTGGAATGAGCGTGATAAGATAAGTCAAAAGACAAAGACCAAGTAAACAAACAAGCTAATGTTCTTCATACTGCTAGCCAAGACTAAAATACAGTGATGCATGATGTTGATGTCCATTGTAGGAAGGATGCATCCTAGGAAATGATATTATCAGGTGATTTTGGGATTGATTGGATGATAGATCATTGATACCAAGAGTTGACCAACTTATTTACCTATTGACCTAGACTTGAGATTTTGACGTTTAAGTTTTCACTTTTAACCTACTAGACTTGTTTCTGACTATCTCACCAAAGGTTGAGGGTGATGATGATTTATTATGAGTTGTGTATATTGTGGGTGATCGTGAAATGAGATGGATGGATTTTTTCAAATATTTGGATGTTTTTGACGTTTTGAAATGTTTTGAGGCTGTTTTTGGTATTTTCAAAGGTTTTTCAAATGTTTTGATTTTCAAACTTTTCACTATTTTTGGTGTTTTCTGAGATTTTGACTAAGAGACTAACCTAAAGACCTACCCTAGGGGCCTCAAGGGGCTAATCAAAGATTATCCTTTCCTACATTATACATGTAGAGACCACGTATTTTTATTGACACATATTTGATTATTGATGAGATATGAACAAGTGGATTGCCAATTTATTATGACAAACTCTTAAAGGACTTACCTAAGTGTCTCAGGGGATGATCAGAGATCAACCTTGCCTATGTTCAAAGCTCAGAGACCTATAGTTCAACAAGACAACTCTATTTTTGACAATTTTTGACATTTTGACATATTTTTGGATTTTGAATGTTTTTGGATTTTTCTAATTTAGGGAAGACTTCAAGAATATACACAAATCTGACTCGATGAGAACATGCCCCTAGCCTGATGCAATAGAATACTCTGATATAGGTAGGAGAAACTACCCTTGATAATGGGTCAAGTAGTACTAGGAGGGATCATGACATGAACATAGGATCAAGCTATGATGCGGATGCAGATGGGTGATATGGAAGTATGATGAAAGGATGCAATGGGATGCAATGGATGGATGGTGTAGAACAAGCCATGGAGATCCTAGTGGATGGAAAGTGCTTATTTACACAAGGTGCTTGTTTGCCAGGTTTTCACCAAGGTACTTGCCCAAAGTGCCACCGAAGTGGTTTTCACTAGAGGACGATTTTTCTCTTTATTGTTTTTAATCCTTTTTCTGATTTTTCTTTAGATTTTATGTTTTTTTTTTAGATTTTTGGATTTATACCATGGAAAATTAGGTATAATTTTTTTTGAGATGGGAGCTATTCATGGGCTCCTACAGAGGTTCTCCTTTGGGTGTGGATAGTTGATATGCTCCTGATTTGTAGCTCGCTATAATGATGAAGGGTGCCAACCAATTGGGTTCAAATTTTCCCTTGCTATCTAGATTTGGAACATTCTTTTGATTCTCCTTCAGTACGAGCTCTCTGACTTGGAAGGTATGATTCTTAATCTTCTTGTTGTAACTCTACTTGAGATTTTTTTGGTAGACTTATAAATGGTTTAAGGCATCCATGCACCACTCATCCAATAGTTCTAGCTTGTTCAATCGTGACAGCCGATATTCTTCATTTGTGATGATAATTTTCAATGATATTCTCAGGGATGGGAGCTCAATCTTAATGGGGAGTATGGCTTATGATCCATAGACTAGGGAGAAATGGGTGGCACCTGTTGGTGTGTAGATACTTATTCAGGAGGCCCATAAGGTTGGGTTTAATTGGAGGTGCCAGTCATGACCAACATCATTGATTTTTTTCTTGAGGATTTTTAGGATGGTGTTTTTGGTAGCTTCTGCTTAACTGTTTCCTTAGGGGTAGTAGAAACTTGAAAAGTGATGTTGGATATTAAACTTCTGGCATATGTCGCGAACATCCTAGTTTTTGAAAGGTGTCTCGTTATCTGAGATAATGGCTTGAGGGACACCGTAATGACAAATTAGGTAGTTCAGGATGAACTTGGATATTTTCTTTCCTACAACATAGGTCATGGGAATGGCTTCCACCCACTTTGTGAAGTACTCCATGGTGGTAATGATGAGCTTTTGTCCACTGGATGAGGTGGGGGTAATTTTTCCAATGAGATCGAGCCCCCTTGTGAAAAGGGCCAAGGTGTGACAATGGGGTGGAGCTCCTGAGTTGGTGCATGGATGAGATCCCCATGCTATTGACATTGGAAATATCTTTTGACATAATTGTGAGCTTCCTTTTTCATTGTGAACCAATAGTACCTAGTCCTTAGTAATTTCTTAGCCAATGCCATACCACTCGAATGTGAACCACGAATGCCATGGTGTACCTCAGTTAAAGTGGTCAAAGCTTCCTCGACATTTAGGCATCATAAAAGGTTCCTCTAATGCTTCTATAGTATAGGGTATCTCCTAGGATGACAAAGCAGGATGAATTTTTGACAAAGGCTCTTTTGAGGTTTGGGGTTATATCAGTGGAGAGGACTCCTATTCTCAAGTAAGTGTATATATCATGATAATAGGGATCACTGGGACCAACAATTTTGCACACAAATTCATACTCTATTACCTCAAATGCTAGTATGAGAAGCTACTCTATGAGGAATTCTTGCTTTGGGACATTGTGTGGGACATCTAGGAGTGATTTGATCATTACCATAGCATCTACCACCCTATTATTTTCTCTTGGTAGTTGTTCAAATGTGATATCAATGAATAACTCTTTGAGGCTTTCCACTAGTTTCTTATACAGAGTCAACTTGTCATCCTTGGTTTGATACTCATCATTTACTTGGTTGATTATGAGCTGTGAATCTCCATAGACCTTGAGTGCCATGATCTGCCACTACACTGCAATTCTCAGCCCTATGACAAGAGCCTCATATTTTGCAATGTTATTTGTGCAAGGGATGGCTTATATGATTTTGGTATGTAGTCCCCTTGTGGAGTGATGAAGAAAATCCTTACTCCTGATCCATGTTGTGTGTAGGATCCATCAAAGTAAATTTTTCAGTGATTTGCTACACTTAGGTTGAAGATTGATTCATTAGGGAATTTTGATACAAGTGGATTCTCTAAGTATATTGGTGCCTCCACCAGTTGATCTGCAATTTCTTTTCCTTTAATGGCCTTGTGTTCCACATACTCAATGTTGTGCTCTATTAGGATCATAACCCATTTAGTTTTTCACCTTGTAAGTATTTTTTTAGAAAGAAGGTACTTAAGGGGATCTACCTTTGTGATGAGTTTTATCTGATGTGCTAGCATGTAATGTCTAAATTTTTGTGTTGCAAACATGACTATTATACAAGATTTCTCAATGGATGTATAGTTCAGCTCATGTCCCACCATAAGTTATGTTGATATAATAGATAGCTCTCTCTTTATGTTGTGCTAATAGAGCATTGAGAGTTGTTGTTGATATAAATAAGATCAAGGGTTTTCCTAGAATTGGTGGCATGAGGATTGGAAATGTAAGTACTCCTTGATTTTGTTGAATGCTTGATCACATTTCTCATCCCATTTGTATGCTACCCCCTTGTGGAGTAGATGAGAATATGGGATAGCTTTCTCTACTAGTTGTGCTATGAATCGAAAGATGGACTGGAGTCTTCCTTGTAAACCCCTTAGTTGCTTTAATGTTTTTGGTGCCTCCATCTCAAGGATTTCTTTGACTTTGGTGGGGTCTACCTTGATTCCTCTCATGGATACAATGTACCCTAGGAGCTTGCATGATTGTACCCTGAAGACACACTTTTTTGGATTTAGTCAAACCTTGTACTTTTCTAGCCTATCAAAGATGTAGCTTAGAGCTGATATGTGATTTCATCATTTCTTTGACTTAGCTAATATATCATCCACAGAATCTTCCACAATTTTGTGAATCGTATCAACGATAAGGGGTTCTAATAGGTCGTTGTCATTTTTCCCAAGTTTCTTGTTTTTATTTTAACCCATGCTAAGCATCATTTGTAGACCTTTGCTGCTCTCATCCATTAGAAGATCAGGCATGGGCCTTTCATCTTGATATAGGAGACTGGATATGTCTTTTTCATCTACTATTTCTTGACTTAGATCTCCCCAACATTTGAATCTAGATGCATCTACTTTGAAGGTTTGGGATGATGTTTCAGCTAGTTGGGGTTGCCCGTGAGATCTAGGAGATTGAGGTAACTCTCCTATGACGAAAGCACTTTTATTCATTTTAAAATACCCACACCCATTGTCTTAGATAATGACCTTGATTTTGGATATATTAGGAATGGTGGGTGTATTTTTCTTAGAAGTGGAAGCCAAGGTAGCTAGGTCTACATATGGAGTTGTAGGGTCTTCATTGTTCTTTGGGACTTGGGGGATTTTATAGTATTTTTTTTCCAAGTTCTTGTAATAATAAAAGGGCTTAGGATCACCATGGACTGTGACCTCTTAATTTTGATATGGGAATTTGACACACTAATGGAATGTGGAAGCGATGGATTGGATCCTATGGATCCATGGACGCTCCAAGAGGATATTGTAAGGTAATTCAAGGTCAAGGACTTGGCATGTGGTTTCCATAATGGCTGGCCCTTCTTGAATAGGGAGCTGGATAGTTCCTTGAGACACTCTTTCCTGATCATCATATGCTTTGATTATGATACCCTTACCCTTTTCAATAGCATCTTCTGAGAATCCTAGATTCTTTATTAGTTTGAGCGAACAAATATTTAGACCCGCACCCCCATCCACCAAGACCCTTTTAACTTTATTTTTATGAACCAGGACTTCAAGATGGATTGCACGATTATGAGCTGGTTGGGTGGGGAAGTTCTAATCAGAGAATGTTAGGATATTTGGGGTGGTGATGTGTCTAACCATAGCTTGGAACTAGTCAACATCAAGATCCATGGAGACGATGGATGACGCCAATGCTTCCTCTAGGATTTTTCTATGAGCGAGTGACATCTTTAGTAGCTTCATGATGGAGATCTGAGTAGAGGTTCTTTTTAGTTGTTCTAGGACATTATAGCCATTTGGAATAGATTTAGGATTGGAGGTGGATTCCCTAGGTGGTTGGGATAATCCAGAAATGGTGACCTTGCCACCATGTGTGGTGACTCCACAATCATCTTTGGCTCCCTTGATGTTAACAATAGTGAACATTTCATCTATAGATGCGTAAACCTGTTCATACACATGGTTTACATTGGCATACTTGGTCTTCCCATGATTATTCCCTTTGTTATGATATGACATTGGATTCGTGTATATTTTTAGGTCTTGATTTCTAGCTGGTTGGTCAACATTTATGATATTGTCATCAATGAGGTCTTGGATTAGATTTTTCAACCTCATGCAACTAGCTATCATGTGCCCCTTGATTTTGTGAAAATCGCAAAGGTGATTTTCATTTTACCATGGTGGTTTCACTTGGGGTTCTTGATAGTTCTCATAAATATTAATTTTGATGAGATTCTCATTTACAAACTTCTTCATGAATGATTCAATTGATTCCCCAAGGGTAGTGTATTTTCACTTAGGAGGGTATTGTTTGTTCTACGGGGGTGGTACCTCTTAATTTTTTAGATTGTTAACTTGATTGTTGGGTGGTTGTTGTGATGCCATGTTAGCTTGCGTGTTGTTTCAATTGTTGTCTTGTGGTTGTTGGTATGTTTGGGTATTTTATTTTGGAGCACTGATTATGACCTTGGCATCGACTAGACCATCATTAGTGACGTTTTTGTTCTTCACCCATGTGCGAGGTTTCTCATTGTAGCTGGTGGATGGGAGGTTGTCTTGATTTTCTTGATACATGGGTGTCCCCCCTTGTGCAATAAGGGCTCTTTCGATGTTGAGTGCCTTGGGGATCAAGTGGTTGTATGTGGTGATACATTACATCTTAAGATGAGATGCCAAGGTTTTCTTCAAGATTATAAATGATGGTGCAAACTTGTTCTTTTGGAATGGTCCATATGCTCCTCTTGGCCTTGGATTTCCATCATTGCAAGAAGGAAGCAAATGATTCCCCTCTAGCTTGTTTAAGAGCAAATAGTTCCTCTAGACTCACATCCATACCTATATTGAATGTGTAGTTTTTTATGAATGCATCTATTATCTCTTGGAACTTCTTGATTCCAAGAGGAAGGTGAGAGAACCATTCCATGGTAGGACTAGCCAAACTTCGAGGGAATATTTGTATTAGATATGTATCGTCATATGCGACCTCCATGTAATGTACCTAGAATTCCTTAATGTGATCTTCAGGGCTTCTTGTTCCACGATATTTGTTAAATTTAGGGATTTCAAACCCATTTGGAAATGGTACCATTGCAAGGCTTCTGTCAAATGGATAGAGGCACATATTGCTTGGTGTTTTCATTTTTTTCCTAGATTGAAGATCTAACACTTGTTGCAAGAGTAACTTGATTTGTGTCGTCACATCATTTTGCAGATCGAGAGGTGGAGTGAATGTGTTTTGAGATGGAATATTTGTCCGAGTGATGGGTAGAGTGTTGGGTATGTGGGTGGGAGTTTTTTGCAAGCTCGGCTATGTGATCAAGGCTTGCTGATATGCCTACAATTTTTGTTGTGCCAATAATGCTTGTTGTTGGTCTTGCTAATGTTGTGCCAACAATGCTTGTTGTTGGTCTTGCTATTGTTGTGCCAACAATGCCTGTTGTTGGGCTAATAATTGGGCTGCTTCTTGATGCAGTTGGTATTGTTGTAGGGCTTGTTGGTGTGCTTGTTGCTAAGTAGCTTGATACTGTGCTTTTGCTTGTGCTTGTTGAGCTTGGTATTGTGCCTGAGCTTGAGCTTGCCCTTGTTAGGAAGCTTGTGCAACATAGGCAATCTATGTAGCTTGCATGACTTGTGTAGCTTGAGTTGCTTGCACAACTTGGGTGGCTTGCTATTATTGCAACAAAGCTTGAGCTTGGGTAGCCTGTTGTGCTTGTTGTGTGACTTGCACGACTTGCATGTTTTGTGCTTGTTGAGCTTGGAATTGCTGAAGTGCCTTTTGATAGGCTTGTTGAGCTGCTTGTAATGTGATTCTATATTGGTTGGCCATGTTTGGTCTTGGTGGTGGTGGTGGCGGATTCAAAATGGTGTTTTTTATTGTGATGAGAGGTGTCATTGTATTGATGATGGGGATTTGCATGGTGGATGGTGCGATTGATATTCTTGGTCCTTGAGAGACCATGTTTATGGATGGTGTGGTGATTGCTTGTGTTTCTTGGATGGTTTCCACCTATTGTTGCGATATCGATGGCATGATCGAAGGATTTGGTACAATGGTTTGATTTATGATTGGGGTTTTTTCTTATTCTGTTGATTGATGGTTGGTAAAGGGGGTTGCCCTAAATTGAGAAGTGGTGTGGATGTTAATGGAAAAGGTGGAAGTGGTGGAAAAATGGGCGATGTGTTCCCATGAGGAAATGATGATGATGAGGGGTCAAAGATTCTCCCTTGTCCAAATATCCCACCTCCTTGTTAAGTCATAGGGAGAGAGGTTTGTATGTTAAGAGGATATGTCATTGCATGAAAAAAATATGGGTCATTGGGGTCATGAAAGGTGAGTGAAACATATGGGTCTAGCAGATTTAATGGGAAAAATTAACCCATGATGGTGTTAACATCCAAATCTTGGTTGTTAACAAGGGGATGTGTTTGAAGTGCATGAAGCAATGAGCTTCCCTTGTTGACAATAGGTTGAGTTGGAGGAATGGATGATGTGATTTGTGGGATGGTTTGAGTGATGCTTTGAAATGGAGGTGTGGATGATATCAAGGGCATAATCCCAAGAGTCTTCTCCACAATAGTGCTTACATCATAGTCAGAAGGGAGTTTAGCCCCTTCCTTTTCTAATTCTAGCATGTATTGTGAAGGATTGAGCCTTATCATGGCATTGACAATTTTATGGTTTTTAAGATTTTGGACCATTTCAATAATCTCATCTTGAGTCATCCCTATAACATTGTTGGTGATGTCCTCCACTTGGACACCTTCTTCTTGATGATCTTGTGGAAGTGAAGGAAGATTAAGTGTGAGATTGCTATACCCAATGGGATTCATTTCTGGAGTGGTTTGACTCAAGTCACTCGAAGTGGATGTTTCTTTTTTCGTTTCCATTTTTTCTTGTGTTGAGATCTAGTTTGGACCATAAAATGAGGATCAATTTTTAGGAATGGGAGGTGAACCTTTAATTCCTTGGATTGATCTAAAATTTAGGTACAAAAAAGAAAGTTTAAGATACCAAGGATCAAAGATAATGATGAGATAATGAAAAATGGATGACTGGTGAATGATTGAACTCTTAGGGAACCTTGAAGAGGATACTAAACTTTAGGACTTTTAGATTGATGTTTGATTTGATTTTGGATCTTGATTTTGATTTGCTTTGATTTGATTTTGATTTGATTTTGGTTTGGATAGTGAACTCATAAAATCTAAGAGGTTGGATGTTGTCCTCGAGTAAACTTATCCACAAGATTATAATTTGACCAAGTGTGTAAAAAAGGATTCATCTACACACACCTAGTCAAACAAGATGATTTTGATTTGATTCAAAGGTTTTTCCCTAAGTTTAGCATGAAGGATTTTTTCAAGATTTCCAAGAGTTGTTAGATGGATTTTGATTTTTATTTTTGGAGGATGGATGAAGGTGTTATGATTTTGATCCTAAGAGACTTAGAGAGACTTTGTTTACTAGATCTAGGTGTTGAAGAACATGCTAATACTTCCTATGTGAGATACTCAAACCTTTGAAAAAGTGTTGGATTTTGACAATAGTAAAATGAATACAAATTGGGATTGTTCCTTGATGTATGTTTACATAAAACTTGAAGGTAAATCTTTCTCTAAATTCATAAAGGATAGATAGACATTTCTTGCGAGATTTTTGACTAAGACCTTTGGACTTTGGTTTTCAGATTTTGATCTTTCGGGAAATCATTTGGAAGAGAACATGTGTGTGGTCCAATTGTTTCTTATCTTTTCTTAGTGAGTTCTTTTTACCACAAACACTTTCTTGATTAGGCTTTAAACTAAATGTTTATTGTCCCAATTTCTTCTCATCCAAAAAATTTCATTTTGTGGAAATCAAGGAAATTACGGAAATAGTTCACTAATGTTTACTTTAGTGAGAGAAAATTGAGATATAAATTTAAATTCTTAGAAGCCTCTAACGATAGAATCCCTAGGGAAAGCAATAGCACTTGGGTTTTTTCAAAGGTATTTTCTTCCTCTAAAGGGTTTCAAATTTGATGATCATGGTTGAATGTTTGTTTTCCAATGTTTTAGATCCAAGAAAAGTGTTTTGATTCCAAGAAAATGCACAACCTTATGGATAGTCAAGAGACAATATTTGTTGAATCCCCACTTGGATAAATCAAGTTGCGCTTATTCAAAGAGGATGACTAGAAGCCTGACCACACTAGCTCCCCTCCATGGCACACACTTCTCGGGACAACAAAGCTTCAATTCTCATAAATCTCTCATGATGAACTTCTCATCTCTACAATGAACTACAAAAATGTGGGGTAGCTTCAAAATGATTGTTCTCGCACCAACAAATAGATAAGGATTTGGGCTTCTAAAAAAATTGGTTCTTAGTCAGGATGATCAGGGACATGGCACCTTGCGAGCATCCAACAAACCACTAAAGGCTTTAATCAATCCTACTAGGGGCTCTTATAATTTTTAAGGTAGTACCTTGTTCTGAAAGACACTATACAACTAAGGCCTACATACCATTAGACTTGACAATTTAGTCTTATCCTTTTATATATTGGCCCGAGTGAAAAACTAGTTGGAGTCACCTTCAAGTTCTCCTTTCAAATGTGTCTCTTAGGCAGGCCCCTCTAAGGTTAAACAAAAACAAGAAAGCATATCCGTAGTTTGATCGATCTTTGTTTACGTGAACAAAGAGAGAACACATACGATATACTCCACTCACACTAGAAAGCTTTGTTCAATTTTAAGAATCCAAATTGAAGTGTGAAGGCAATCTATTATACAACTTAATATCACCAAAATACTTTTTATTCTCAAGATCTCCATGAAGTGCGAGAGAAGTGCATACACCTTTTAAATGATATTACTTTGTATAAGAGATTACCAAACACAAAATGCACATATTCATTTTAACCTCAAAGCAAGAATGGATTCTTTTTAAGAACCAAGATTGAAATGTGAAATTAGCTTGTTCAATTTTAAAACCCCAAAAAAAAACTCTAGTAAGCTCCTAAAGTTCTTTTTAATCCTTTTGATTTATTCTTTTTAAGCCCAAATGAAATTTATTGAGTCCTAAAAAGCTTGAAGATGACAAAGTCCTTAGAAATGGGATTATAATTGTTCCCCAAAGTGTTTAAAAACACTTGATACAATAAAATGAAGATGCCATAAGAAGTCTTGCTTTTGTTTCCTCCTTCCCCTTTTGATTACTCAAACCTACAAAAACTAGTTATACACAACAAAAACAAAGCCAAAAACTAGTTAAAATTCAAAGGTAATCAAAATGAAAAAGCATATGTCAAATTGAAACTTGAAATCTAACTTTTACCCCACCCTAGTGGTGCAATTTGCAAAAGTAGCATAGTTTGAGAGAGGTTAGCAACTCTCTGGTGAGCTAGCATCGCTCTGTGAAAGAAACCAAAGACTGTAAATGCATTCCAATTTGACGCAGTTACGCACTTTGGAGTCTAACTTGATCTGGGCTGAGAAAATGACCAACATTATAGTTTGAAGTTTGACAATGTCACTAAATAACATCGCTAGACTGATAGCGGCATTGTTTGACCCTGGAAACAACACACTTTCTTGTAAACACACAATTTAAAAAAAATAGTGAAATTTTGGTCAAAATATGTGTTGATTCTTCAAGATTCGCCCTCTTTCTAGTGCCAAAATGTGAATGGTGATCCTAGACCTACACAAACACAAAAAAATAACACAATATTAGTCCATTAGGCAAGTTAAAACCATCATTCCCCATAAGATTCATTTGAAACATAAAGAACAAGAAATAGCATGAGGAACACCAATAGAAAGCTATTAAATCCTATTCAAATGCTCAAACACTCAATCCCATGGGGGAGTTGGTTTTGTTTTGATGTGGAAAATAGCCCTTTCCCAATTCCTAGCAAGCTTGATGATGAAATTTGATGAAGATTGATGCTCCTTGATGAAATTTATCCATAACCTAGCTATGAAATGATGAAAAACTATGAAAATGGATGACAATGGATGAAATTTTCTCAAAACATGAAGATAATGATGTTGCATGAAGTTGTGGATCCAAATTTAGCAAAAGATCCTTCTATTTATAGAAGAGAAAGATGGAGGAAGAGCAAAAAAGGATGAATGTGGGATGAAACATCAACCAATAGTGTACTGCCACTTGTCAACATGTGATTGGATAGAGGTGGAGCACATTTTGATGAATGTGCACATTAATGCCATTAGGTGGATATTTGAAATTGGAGAAGTGACATGTTGGAGCCTGATATGATAGAAGAATTAAATTCCACTTGGATCAAGAAAAGGACATGTAAGAGGCCTTTAATGCCTTGCTAGATGGACAAGTCCTTTTGGGGGGAGAATTCAAATTTGAGGAATATTCCATCTTTATGCCTTATTTGAATGAAAATTGATGAATTTATAAATCAATTAAATGGATTTTCATGTACAAGTTGTAAAATTTAGAGGATTTGAGGGATTAGAGTTAGAGTTAATTAGGATTTAATTAATTTAGATGGAGTTTAGCTGATTTGACACTTTGACTTAGATTTTAGGATTTGAATAAATCAAAATGAGAGGAATAATGAATATAAAGATTTAATTAAATAAAATTTGATTTATTTAACTAAAGGAGGTGATGTTAGAACTTAATTAAATAAAATGAATTATTTAATTAAAAGAGGGACTATAGTATTAATTAAACAAAATGATTTATTTAATTAATAGGAGATGATGATTTAATGAGATAAAATTGATTTATTTAATAATAGATGAAATGTGATGAATTTAATCAAATAAAGGTTATTTAATTAAATGGTTAGCAGAGAGATGATTTAGGATGAACTGGTGTTAGTAAATCAGGATCAAGTGTATAGGATCAATCAATATATTTTTCATGTCTACAAAATACACTTTGGGGAGAAAAACTAAAAATACTAAATGAACTCAATTATGCAATGTGAAAATTGAATCATTAATTTAAAGAACACAATTAGAAACAACATACTTCTGGAAGATCCGAGAAGGGTAAGTTGATGTTTACTAGTAACCAAATGCTATTGTATAATATCCTCCAAGGATAGATTCACCCTAGGGAAAATGGGTCTTGCTACAGGGATCCAAAATCTAATTTTACAGTCCTTTGCTCCTACATCTGCACTCCTGATTGCACTAGATCTCATTGTCTGAATGTTAGAAATAAATTCTATAAGTAAGATTTTGTGTCTTGACAACTTTGATTGAAAACTTTGTGAATTTAACTTTTGATCAATCTTCAACCCTTCATCACCTACAAATCTGCACATACAAAGAAGGAAAAATTGTTTATTTTTGGTGAATAGGGGTTTGCCTTGGTCAAACCCCATTTTAGTAATTAAAACTTGAAATGAAATAATGATAAAAATAAGGAATGATGAATGATCACTAGCTTTTTGCAACTCACCAAACACTTTAATGGATGCCCTTGGAGGAATAAATTCTAACACATCACCCCAAAGATTAAATCTTGCATGAAATGTCTTGATTGGATGCTTGATTTGGAACTTGATTTGATGCTTGAAAACTTGAAACCTACATCATAATGTTAGCTCAAAAAACATGCATGAATGAAAATAACTTTGACATGATGATCTTGATCTTGATTACTACAATATTTGGCTAATAAATCTACTCTTGAAATAATTTTTTCTCTTGTGAAAGTTTCCTTAATTTTGCTTAGATTTGAATTGATAAAAAGACTAGGTTTTTATAAGTAATTTTCTATTTTTTGGACAATTAAAAATCAAAGGCCGGCAATTGCAATTTGAATTTAAATCATAAAAATACCACCAAAAACATTAAAAATGGGGTCCTAAACTTAAGGAGGACCCATTCACCCTTGGGTGAATGGGTCCTAGGCCCTAAACCTAGGACACACATTTTCCAATATGTGTAATTTGAAGTTTGCAATTATTTAATATAAGTTACCCTTTAGGAAAATGGGATTAATTAGGCTTTTAAATACATAATTGGGTCAATTAGAGCCTTAATTAAGGGGGGGCAAAAAAAGTGAGAAAATGTAAAGGATTACATTTTTTTTCAATATAGGTGGTACCCACACTCTCATATGCACTCATTAGATTCTTCACAATAGATTTGTCACTTGAAGCTTCTAATGTTCTCAACCCAAGAATCTTCATAATTAACCTATACTCTAGATTTCTCATCATTTCAAAAAATAGTTGACATCTTGTGGTTCATTTAAATTTTTAAAGAACAATCTCTAAATATTATTAGCATATCTTCTACAAGTATGTTTTAGAAAATTATCATCCATCAACTATAAAATATTCTCATTGTAGTGTAGAAAATTGTGCACTCTTGAAGATGATACAATTTCATGTTGCGAGATTGTTGGATGCTATGGATGTGTTGCTGATATGTGGCTATCAATGATGTCAACACTATTAGCATTTGGTGTATCTATTTCTATATATGTCAAGGATATTGAGAAAATTATAAGAAAAACTGTTCTAGGTTCCTAGTGGAACTGTGTAGGTCATGAAAGTGTTTTGTTCTATATGTAAAAGATTACCAATGTGGATTAAAAGGTTTTTTGTTGAGTATTTCTAGATCATCTACTGGAAGTTTCAGAGGTTTGCATGAAGTTTTGAGTATGTTGTGGTCTAACAGTGTTTCTGTGGTCTTTGTTAGTATTCCTAAATGAAGTTTGTGTGATTCTAGTTATCTCAGTTGTTACAAATGCTTCTCTATTGTTTCTTGGTGTTATCAGATGTCTCTAGTTCATTCTCTATCTTTGTGGTATGTCCACATTAATCGGTGAGCTCGTGGTTGAAGATCTTTGTGCGCATGTTCATTTTTTCATGTTTCTAGCTGACATGTTGGTGGTAGCGTGTTGTGGATCTTCGAGGTGAAATTAATTAAAGTATTTTTGTGTTGGAGATATTAATTTGGGTCTCTACTATGTTGTGGCCAAATTGGTGGATACGCATTAAAAATATAATTGTAAATTTGGGCCAACATTGCAAATATATTTTATTTTCTTGGCCATTGAAGTTGTGATGGAATCTCCCATAGCGGATATATAAGAGTGATTGTGTGATCGGTGGAAAGTATGCTTCATATGCTCCTATGTGCGTATGTGTGAATATTATTACTAAGAAAAGTGTGAAGAAGATTGTGTGAAGTGTGAAGAAGTGTTGAGCTTAATTGGAATTGTAATCAGGCTTGTGAAGAAGCTATTTTCTCAATTCACATCTTGGATGGTTTTAATCCAAACCCTATTGTTGGACAGTGATTCCTCTTTTGTAATTGAGTAGTGAGCTCTCAATAGTGTGCCTGAATGCATGTGCATTCCCTTTATTATTTCTCTTTATAATTCTAAAAGAGTATAATCTTGTGGACTAACATCCACCATGGTTTTTCCCCCAATAGGGTTTCCATGCAAAAATCTTGGTGTTATTTGTCTCTCTGATGTGTTGATTGTTCATGATAAATTGTTTGTTCATCAGATCTGAGATTAAGTTAAAATAAATAAGAAAATTTTGAGTTTCTATCACAACTTATTCACCCCCCCTCTCGGTTGTGTGTCCTTTTTTTTTTTCCAAAAATTGGTATCAGAGCTAGATCATCTAAAGAATTCTAATATCTTGAGGTGATCCGGGATGTCAACATCAACATTCAAGAAGGACAATCCTAGATTTGATGGCACCAACTACTCACTGTGGAAAGTCAGGATGCGATTTCATCTATGGTGCATTGGTGATTCTTATTGGAAGATTACAAGAGATCAATATATTATTAATTGAATGGTCCCTCCTCTACTGATGAGATCAAAGACATTGAAACTAATACCAGAGCTATGGAAGCATTGGTGAGTGCTCTAATAGATTCGGAGATGGCTAATGTGAAAGGTCTGCAGATAGCTCATGAGATTTGGACAAAGCTGGAAACTTTGTATGAAGGAGATACACAGGTAAAGATGGATAAGCTACAGAGCTTAAAAGGAAAGTATGAGAATCTAAAGATGGGTGAAGATGAAAATATTACTTCTTTTATCCAGAGAGTAAATGAAATAGTGCTAGGTATTAAATGTGTCAGTGGTTCAGTAAGTGAGGATGAAATTGTGGCTAAGATACTCAGATCCTTGCCTCCTTACAAAATGAAGGTTCATGCTATTGAGGAATTTATGTCTGTAAACAAGATGACAAGAGATACACTGATAGGGAAGCTTGCTAATTTTGAAATATGTGAATTTGGTGAATCTACATTCAAAGCTACTGTATCTGGAAGTTACAGGAAAAGATACAGTCTGGGATAGAGCTCCAGAAAGGAATTTAAATATAATGAAGAATTGAAACAGCTCGAAGACCAAGAAAGAGAAGTACAAGAACTGGAAGCACTGATTGCAAAGCAAGAAGGAAGAGGAAAAGGTAAGTATGAAGATGTATTTCCTATTAAATGTTTTTCATACGTAAGATAGGTCATTTTGCATCAAGATGTCCTAAAAGAGTTCCTAGGTTTAATCCTAGAAAACCTAGATTCCAAAAGAAATGCTACTTTGTTGAAGAAGAAGTAACTGATGATGAATCTGATAAAAAATATGGAAATGAAGATGAATGGGATTTCATTGCTGCCATTGAAAATAAACCTATGCCTATTGAATCTACTGAAGATAAGAAAGCTTGTGTAGCCTGAGTTGAGGAGAAAGATGAGTGGGTCATTAATAGTGGATGCTCACGTCATATGACTAGTGATAAAAGAAACTTTGTGAGTCTAGAGAAGTATGACGGTGGGGTTGTAGGATTTGGAGATAACAATGCTTGTGTGATTCGTGGAAGAGGTCCTATTAGCCTTGGTGGTAAGGAAAACATTGATGATGTTTTCTATGTTGAAGGCCTAAGGCATAACTTGTTAAGTGTTGGACAGATGGTACACAATGGATATGATTTGTAGTTCAAGAATGGAAAATTCAAGATTCGTGGGAGTTCCGAAAAAATGATTGCTACTAGTGTGCAAACTAAAGGTAATATTTTTCACTTGAATACTGCTAGTGGAAGTTTCTTAATTGCTCAAATAGATGAAAGTTGGTTGTGGCATAGGAGGTTGTGTCATGTAAAATTTGAAAACATTATCAAGATAAGTACTACTCAAGAAGTAAGAGATCTACCTAGGTTAGTGAAGCCTGCCAATGTAATCTACCAAGAATGTCAGATGGGTAAACAAACTAGAGTCTCCTTTTGGAGCAAACAATTTCATTCAAATAATGTGCTAGAATTGCTACATACTAATCTTTGTGGTCCCTTTAGAGTTAGAAATACTCATGGAGAAAGGTATTTTATGTTGGTCATTGACGATTACTCTAGAATGATTTGGGTTTCCTTTTTAAGAGAAAAGTGTGAAGCATTGGACAAGCTCAAAAGTTTCAAGAACATGGCAGAAAATGAAAAAGGTTTGAAAATAAAATGCCTGAGATCTGACAGAGGTGGAGAGTTCAATTCTTATTGTGAAGAACATGGAATTAAAAGACAGATATCTACTCCTCAAACCTCTCAACAAAATGGAGTTGCAGAAAGAAAGAATAGAACAATCATGGATGCTTCCAGAACAATGATGATGGAAGGGAATGTGTCTCAGATGTACTAGAGTGAAGCGGTAAGCACTGTTGTGTATACCTCGAGCCAGGTAAATGTGAATGACAATTTTGGTAAGACCCCATATGAATTATGGTTCAGTTACAAGCCTACTGTTAGGTATTTCAAGATCTTTGGAAGCAAATGTTATATTAGGAGAGATGATGATATAGGAAAGTTTGATGCTAGAAGCGATGAAGGGATCTTCCTAGGTTACTCCACAAAGAGCAAGGCATACCAATGTTATACAAAAGACTGAGAAAGATTGTTGAGAGTGAAAATGTCAGAGTTGATGAGGACTCTGTCAAATCATCTAGACAATGCAGCTATGATTCAGATGAAGACCACAAATCAAGGGAAGAATACTCAAACACTGAATCTACTTCAGATTATTCCATATGTTCTGGTGAAACAACCACAAGTTGTTCTAGAAAATCAAGTCAATCAAGAAGCATAGACAAGTGCAAGTGTAGAAGAAAGTTTAGAAGACACAAAAGTTTGAGAAAGTCCCAAAACTCCAAGGTATGTAAAGCTAAAACACTTTGAAAATCAAATCATAGGAGATAAGAGCAATGGAGTGAAAACTAGAAGAAAAATTACAGAAGAATATTGTCTAATTTCCAAGATTGAACCTAAGAGTATCACTGAATCCTATCAAGATGAACACTAGATGGAAGCCATGAAAGAAGAGCTAACACAAATTGAAAAGAATGACACATGGACATTGGTTCCTAGGCCCAAAGACAAGAATGCGATTGGTACTAAGTGGGTATTCAAAAACAAGTTGAATGAGGAAGGTGAAGTGGTCCAAAATAAGGCAAGACTAGTATGTAATGAGTACTCTCAAATGGAAGGTATTGATTTCAAAGAAACATTTTCCCCTATTGCTAGAATTGAAGCAGTAATATTATTTCTTGCTTATGTTGCTTATAAGAACTATAAAGTCTATCAAATGGATGTAAAGTATGCATTTCTGAATGGGGAACTAGAAGAAGAAGTGTACATAGAGCAACCAGATGGATTTTAGCTAATAGATAAGGAAGATATGGTTTGCAAACTGAAGAAAGATCTATATGGACTCAAACACTCCCCTAGAGCCTGGTACGCTAGATTGGGAAAATATCTACTGAAGCTTGGATTCACTAAAGGGACTGTTGATAATAACTTATACTTCAAATTAGATCATGATAAGAAGTTAATCATAAAAGTATTTGTTGATGACATCATTTTTGGTGGAGATGATAATATATGGATGAAGTTTGTTGATGAGATGAAGAGTGAATTTGAGATGAGCATGATTAGTGAAATGAATTTCTTTTTGGGATTGCAAATTACACAATTGGACCAAGGGATTTTTATATCTCAGTCCAAATATGTGAGTGAACTATTGCAGAAGTTTGGAATGGAAGACTCCAAACTTGTTGGTACTCCCATGGTAACTGGATGTAAGTTGACTCAGAATGATGATTCTCCTAAGGAAAATTAAACCAGATATAGATAAATGATCGGTGGATTTCTCTACTTGACTCATACTAGATCAAATATTATGAATGTTGTGTGTATGGTCGCTAGATTTCAAGCTGATCCAAAAGAATCACATGTGACTCCTATCAAAAGAATCTTTAGATATCTGAAAGGAAAATTTGACTTTGGACTTTCGTATCCAAAGGATGATGATCTCAATTTGTGTGCATACGCTGATGTAGATTGGGCTGGTGATGTAGATGACAGGAAAAGTACTAGTGGTGGTGCTTTCTTCCTAGGGAAGAAGCTGGTGTCCTAGTTAAGCGAAAAATAGAATTCCATTTCTCTATCCACTGCTGAAGTAGAATATATTGCTGCTACAAATAATTGTACTCAAGTGATATGGATGAAATAGATGCTGAGAGATATCAGGGTAATATATGAAAAGCCTATTGCCATATATTGTAACAATTCAAGTGCAATAAATATATCAAGGAATTTGGTACTGCACTCTAAGACAAAACATATATCAATCAAGTTTCATTTCTTGAGGGAGAAAGTGAATGAGAAAAAAGTCAGATTGGAGTATGCACCTACCAAAGAACAAATTGCAAATATATTTACTAAGCCATTTCTAAAAGATACTTTTGAGTATCTTAGAGGAATGCTAGGGGTAATTACCCCTCCTAATAAGAACTAAAGGATGCATTTACTTGCATCAATCCATGAGCCTCATTGCTATATTATGATCCAGATTGTTGTTTCTATGGCTACTACTCAGGGGGAGTAGTTAGATGTGCAAATATGTGGTTTAGAGCATATGGAAAGGTCATGGTTACCTTTGCCATTGATGTCAAAGGGGGAGAAGAGTAATGTGAAAAACATCTTAGGGGGAGAAGAGCAACATGACAAATCTTTTTAGAAATGAAGTGTAGAAGAAGTCAACATGTTAGGTTGATGGTATTTTTCACATCATGTGTTTCCATCAATGCCAAAGGGGGACATTGTTGGGAGATTGTTGGATGTTGTGGATGTGTTGCTGATATGTGGTTGTCATTGATGTCAACACTATTAGCATTTGGTGTATCTATTGATGTATATGTCAAGGATATTGAGAAAATTATAAGAAAAAGTGTTCCAAGTTCCTAGTGGAACTGTGTAGGTCATTAAGGATTTTTGTTCTATACGTAAAAGATTAGATGATGTGGATTAAAGGGTTTTTTTTAGTATGTCTAGATCATCTACCAAAAGTTTCAGAGGTCCACTTGAAGTTTTGAGTATGTTGTGGTTTGACAGTGTTTCTATGGTCTATGTTAGTATTCCTAAATGAAGTTTGTGTGATTCTAGTTATCTCAGTTGTTGTGGATGCTTCTTTGTTGTTTCTTGGTGTTCTCAAATGTCTCTAGTTCATTCTTTATCTTTGTGGTACATCCACATTAATCAGTGAGCTCGTGGTTGAAGATCTTTGTGCACATGTTCATTTTTTCATGTTTCTGGCTGACATATTGGTGGTGGTGTGTTGTGGATCTTCGAGGTGAAATTAATTAAAGTATTTTTGTGTTGGAGATATTAATTTGGGTTTCCACTATGTTGTGTCTGACCTTGGTGGATACGCATTAAAAATCTAATTGTAAATTTGGGCCGACATTGCAAAAATATTTAATTTTCTTAGGTGAAAAATTTGTGATGGAATTTCCTATAGTAGATATATAAGAGTGATTGTGTGATTGGTGGAAATTATGATTCATGTGATCCTATGTGTGTATGTGCAAATATCATTACTAAGAAGAGTGTGAAGAAGATTGTGTGAAGTGTGAAGAAGTGTTGAGCTTAATTGGAACTATAATCAGGCTTGTGAAGAAGTTGTTTTCTCAGTTCACATCTTGGATGGTTTTAATCCAAACCCTATTGTTGGATAGTGAGTCCTCTTTTGTAATTGAACAGTGAACTCTAGGTAGTGTGCCTGAATGCATGTGCATTCCCTTTATTATTTCTCTTTATACTTCTAACTGAGTATAATCTTGTGGACTAACATTCATCGTGGTTTTTCCCCTAATAGGGTTTCGATGAAAAAATCTTGGTGTTATTTGTCTCTTTGATCTGTTGATTGTTCATGATAAATTATTTGTTCATCAGATCTAAGATTAAGTTAAGATAAGTAATAAAAGTTTGAGTTTTTGTCACCACTGATTCACCCCCCGCTCAATTGTGTGTCCTTTTTTTTCCAACATTTCACACTTAATTTGGACCTACTTTAGTACACCCTTGCATTAAATACCCTTTAAACCATCATTAATAGGCCCGTAAGACCCTTTATTTCAAATCTCAAGGATTATTTAAACTAAAATCTTGAAAAAATCAATAAAAGCATTAAATTTTCTAACACCCTATCACTAACCCACCCTAAAAAACTAGGATGGGACTCATACACTTCCATAGGTGTATGAATTCCCCTAGGTGGGACCCATACACCAAAATTGGTGTATAAGTCCCGTGTGGCCGATTCTTAGGGTTTAAGCAGGAAATTCAAGTTTTTAATTCAAAAATTTGGTTGATGTCATCTTTTGATAGCTAATAAACAATAAATTAGGTGTAATGCCTATATAAACAATCTTTCAAGTCATTATTTTCATATAGAAAAAGTAATTCAAGGTCTAAGAATTCATAATCACTCAAGCATACTTTCACAAGAGCATTCAAGCTTTCAAGAGCAAGCAAGGTTGAAATCTTGGAGCAACATAATTATGTTTTTATAGGCCTTCAAGCTAACTTTCATTCAAGATCTAGCATTTTCAAGGATTGATTATAGTTTCCTATGGTGAATCATGATGGATTCTAGGTTGGGAAGATGGAACTAGCCATCAAACCAAGCCTAATGACTTGTTTCCTAAGTGGTTCCATCCTGTATTATCACTCTAATTTTATCCTATAGGAAGGTACATGCATCATTATGTCTTATTAGGGTGATTAGACATCTCCCAAAGTGAGTTATCATCTTCTTGCTTGATTCATGCATCTCATTTTAGCACATTAGAATAGGGTTGCATTGAATTTTAGATTTCCTAATCTTAGATGCACTTAAGATTAGGGTTTGTATTCACACTTATTTCCAAGATCCATTATTTCTATCAAGGTTTAATTATCGAACTAGGGGTTTGACTGAGGCAAACCCCCCATAAGAAAATCAACACTATATTTTGTTTTGTAGGCCCTTTTATAGGTTCAAATCCAAAAAATTAAATTAGGAAGAAAGAACAGAGATTGGAGAGGAGATTTGGACTTTGACTTTGCAAAAAAGTAGGACGATAAGTTGATATGCCACTTAAGTGGCATATGAGTCCTAGTATAGGAAATTTTCTAGATTTCTAAAGAACCCAAAACAACACTACCAGATTCCTACTTCAGCCTAGAAACCCTAGACTAGGACTGATATGCCCATCCTAGCATATGAGTCCCAATGTGCCCTAAAACTAGTATTTTCAGCATTTCAGACTTCATTCTGAGCCACTACAAGTTTCCAGGTACACCTCTCTAATTTTTTAGTTTACTATTTTGATTTCTATTCATTTCTAGGTCATTTAGTGAAGTTTTGCATATTATTAGATTTTGACATTAGGTCTTGCATGCTACTTGTCTTTCCAAGCACTAGCTTGGTGGTGAAATCCATTTTTAATCCTTTATCACACCCTAGGAAATCCCTATTGTAGATCTCTTTTCCTCATTCCATCCTTGGATTGATATCTATAGGGTTTCCTTGAATAAGAAGTGAAGAAAGCTTATCATTCTATGTCCTAAACTATAGAGTGACAATTTTCAACCTTTCATTTTGGTGAACCTACATTTAGAACACATTATTGGTGCAGGAACACCTAGGCTAACCTCCACCTTGTTTGTGTTCAATTTTGGCTTGTACCTGACCTTAGCCAAGTCAAAATGTTTGTGAGTTTGATTTGGACCTTAGAAGGTCTTGTATTTGTGTGATGAGTTAGTCACTAGGACTTAGGACATCCTAGTTTAATCAATGTTGTTACAATTTTGCTTTAAATCAGCTTTAGACAACCTATGTTGCAATGTAGGGCAGTAAATATGTGCTAATCATATCCTTGTTGTTAGAAGATGCCAAGAGGCAGTTGAGGAAGTTGATGGTTCGAAGCAAGGAGTTGGAGATCCCAAAATGTAGGATGATGGAAAGAGTTGCAAGAATGTTGCAAAGTTGCATGGCAACATTGTTAAGTTGCATGCAACTTACTTGTCATTGGGAATCCCTAGAAATCAAGGAAAGGGCTCAATTAACTTCCTTTGAATGAGGGAAAGTCATCCAAATAGGGGTAATGGCTCAAAGAGAGCAGATATATGCATTGTAATTAAGTTTTTGGCTTTGTGTGAATAAGAGAAATTCTATGTTTTCTAAAAATCTCGTGTGTTTTTGAGAAACAATGGTGTTAAAGGCATTGTAATTACTGTTTTATCTCTGTATTCATATTCATAGAATAGTTTTGAGCATTTTTCATTTGGAAATCAGGTAGCTTAGGGTAGAGTTATTGTTTTGAGTTCATAGATTAGATTGTAGAGAGTTATAGTTGTTGTTTCTGAGCAGTGTGACTTAAAATGGCTCCCCCATAAACACTAACCACGGGGTTCTCCTAAGATTGGTTGAATATGGGAGAGGATCCAGTCAACTGTACATATTTAGTAGTAGGAGATCTAAAAAGCCAAGCAATGATTTGTGAAATCAAACCCTAGGCAATCTAGGACTGCCCGGTTAGGAGTTTGATAGAGGAAAGTTGAGAACTTAGGCAGGGGAAAGGTACCATTGTACAAGATCCATATAGTTCTAGGTAGGGTAAGGTAAGGTCTACACATGCCAAAGGAATTGAGACTTCCATCAATCCATTAGAAGTAGATTTAAAGGAAAGAACAGTGAAACCCTAAGTATTAGGCCAATTAGCCCTAATAGCCCTTGATTATAGGAATGCACTATATAGAAGAGGTAGAGACCTGACACCCAGTGAAAGATTTAAAGGACTGAAAAGGGTATCTGAAAGTGCCTTTTAATTGGTAGGTTGTTTGACAAGTTTGAGAGGAAAAGTCAGAAAACTGACTGGTAAGGGCTACAAGGATTAGGCCACTTCAAAGGAAAATTCTTGAAAGCGGGTGATTTGAAGATTGAAAACCAAGCAAGATGCATTCATTTGGATGTGAAATGCAAGAAATTAGTGCCTCCAGCTCCCCTACAAAGAGTTCAAGTCAGATAATGAAGTTGGCATCTAGACCCTTCTAGATGTTGGAAGAAGAGAGCAATTTAAAGGGTGTTGAATCCTCCAAGGTGAAGCACAAGGAGTGTAACTCCTATGACAGAGTTAGAGAAGGGCTTAGTTAATGATCTAAGCCAAATTAGAACCTTGAAGCCATCAGGTTCTTGGGTGAAGACAGAGAAAGGTCTTCTAGCTGGTTAGTGCAAGCACATCTTGGAGTATCATACACCATATTGGTATTAGAGCTAAGCTTGATTCAAGGCTTGTGATTGATGTTGCAGCCCACTGAGTCAGTAGGAGAGAACACACCAGAGGAAAGAACCATGGTGAATAATGTTGAGTTGGCTAAAAAGGTAGAAGAGCAAGAGGAAGATAACCAGTTGCTAAGAGAGAGGTTATCTCAATTGGAGAAGCTCTTGGATGAAGTCCATGACATAGCAGATAAAGTGAAAGACAAGATAGAGCAGAAGGAAGAGCAGGAAGCCAAGGAAAAAGAAGAGGATTTGGAGGAGGAAGCTCCAAAGCCTGACCCTATTCTTGCTGAAGAACCCTTCCTAAAGGCATTGCAGGCCTTAAGTGGTAAAGCATTGGAAGGTGTGCCATTATTCAGTGGACAAATGGACCCTGATTCAGTTGTAGACTGGATTAAGAGCATTGAAAATCACTTTGAATGTGATGGCATAATAGAGGCCCAAAAGGTAAAGGTGGCCAAGTCAAGGTTGAGAGGAGCAGCTCTCACATTGTGGAAGTTTGTACAATCTGAAAGAGAGAAAGAAGACAAAGGTCCCATAGTGTCATGGAGAGGAATGGTAACTAAGATAAGACAGACCTATCTACCTGATGACTATGAAGTCCAGTTGCATAGAAGAAGACACAATTTGAGGAAAAAAGATATGGATGTTCAAACATACACAAAGGAGTTTCAAAAATTGTGCCTCAGATCAAAGGTGGTTGAAGATGAAAGCATCAAGCTAGCAAGGTACTTGAATGGGCTCAAGTGGTCTATCCAAGAAGACATGAGCTTAGTAAACTTCAAAACAGTCCGCCAATTCTATCAAATGGCTTTGAAGATAGAGGAGAAAGGCAAAAAGAAACAAGAGCAAAACCCCAAAAGTAGAGGTAAAGGGAAAGACAACAGAGGACAAAGAGGAAGTTATAGTGGAAGAATTTTAGAACCAAGAGCCCAAGGAGAAGTCAGATTTTTAGAACAACAAGAAGGAAGCTCTAGTAGAGGTGGTAGAGGAAGAGGTTTCAGCTCTAGAGGAAGAAGTGGTGGACAAGGAAGAGGCAGCTATTTCACTAATATGAAATGTTACCACTGCAACCAATTGGGACACTCGGCCTATAGATGTCCAGAGAAAGGTAGTACCTCTCATGGAGGTGACAAGAGAACTAATTTGATTCAAGATGAGACAACTGCAACATATAAACACCCTGAGGTACCATTGAATTCAGAGGAAGGTGAGAATCTCATGATGAGGAGGACTTTGATCAAAGAACCGGTTAAAGAAGAGCCAAGCCAAAGGAGGTCTTTGTTTAGGGTAAAGTGCAAGATGATGGGGAAAGTGTGTAAGGTCATCATTGACTCAGGTTCTACTGAAAATATTGTGTCAGAGGAGGCAGTCAGCAAGCTAAAGTTGACAAGGATACCCCACAACAATCCTTACAAGGTCACATGGCTCAATAAGGGTTAGCATGTCTTGGTGAATGAACAAGCATGGGTGGAGTTCTCAATTGGTAAGTACAAGGACAAAGTTTTGTGTGATGTGTTACCTATGGATGCATGTCACTTGCTCCTAGGTAGGCCATATCAATTTGACCGCCAAGCTGTGTATGATGGAGTAAAGAATTCCTATACTTTCAAGAAAGATAATGTAACATTCAAAATTCAGTCTTTGCTAGAAGATACTGAGGTGCAGATAGTAGGTTCTAAACTGCTCATGGTGGGTGAAAAGGAGTTCTTAAAAGCCTTGGAAGAAGGAGAAGGAGCTGGCTATGCAGTGATGATCAAGCCAAGAGAGGTGAGCAAAGAGAAAGCAGCTGAAAAGCAAGAGTTACCTGAGGAGATACAAAAATTGTTGCAAACCTATGAGGGCATTGTAAGTAGTGGTCAACCAGCAACATTACCTCCTAAAAGAGCCATAAGTCATAGGATAGACTTGATACTAGGAGCTACCCTTCCAAACAAAGCAGCCTACAAGATGACACCTCAACAAAATGAGGAAATAGCTAGGCAGATTCAAGAACTTCTCAACCAAGGTCTCATTAGGAAAAGCATTAGTCCATGTGCAGTACCCACTGTCTTAGCACCTAAAAAGGGAGGAGAATGGAGGCTTTGTACTGATTCCAGGGCAATAAACAAGATAACCATCAGGTATAGGTTCCCTATCCCTAGGATTGAAGATCTCATGGATTGTCTAGGTGAAGCTAGGTACTATACCAAGATAGATTTAAAGAGTGGTTATCACCAAATTAGGATACATGAAGGAGATGAGTGGAAAATAGCCTTCAAAACCAATGAGGGTCTCTATGAGTGGCTAGTTATGCCATTTGGCTTGTGTAATGCGCCGTCCACACTTGTGAGACTCATGAATGAAATCCTCAAAGACTACATTGGCAAGTTTGTAGTAGTGTATCTTGATGATAGACTAATCTGTAGTAGAACAAGAGAAGAGCACCTCCAACATATTGAGTTGATTTTCAAGAAGCTACAGGAGGAGAAGCTGATGATCACTCTGGAAAAGTGTGAATTCATCAAAATAGAGCTGGTGTACCTTGGATTTGTGCTATCACATGGCAACTTGAAGATGGATAGCAGCAAAGTGGAAGCCATCCTCAATTGGCCCACTCCAAAGACAACAACAGAGGTAAGAAGCTTCCATGGTCTTGCTCAATACTATAGGAAATTCATAAGGCAGTTTAGTGCTATTTGTGCTCCTATGTTGGATACCATAAAGGAGGAATGAAAACCAAGTTTGTATGGAATGAGCAAGATAACAAAATTTTTGAGTTGTTAAAGAAAAAGATAGCTACCCAACCTGTTTTGGTGTTACCAAGCTTTGAGAAGCTATTCACCATTGAATGTGATGCAAGCAATGTAGCTATTGGAGTTGTTCTCAGTCAAGAGGGAAGACCAGTGGATTTTCATTCAGAGAAGCTAAGTGAAGCCAAGAAGTATTCTTCTTATGACCTTGAGATGTATGCCTTGGTCCAAGCTTTAAGGAAATGGAGGCACTACTTGCTTCCCAAGGAATTCATTGTCTATTCAGACAACCAAGCACTCAGTTTCCTGAATTCACAAGATAAGTTGAGTCACAAACACATGAAATGGGTGGAATACTTGCAAGCATACATCTTTAATATCAAGCACAAGAAAGGAGCTCTCAACAAAGTGGCCGATGCCTTGAGTAGAAGAGTCCTCACAATTCAAGAAATTCAGTTGAAGAGCATGGGAATAGATCACTTCAAAGATCTATATGCAGATGATGAAGACTTTGCAGACATTTACAAGGTATGTGTTGAGTACAAGAATCATTTCCATAGCAAATATGCTGAATACACCTTGCAAAGTGATCTCTTGTTTAAAGGAAATCAACTACGTGTTCCTAGAGGTTCTATTAGGGAGAACTTAATACAAGAAAAGCATAATGGTGCATTGAGTGGTCATTTTGGGATCACCAAAACTCAAGAACTTGTCCAAAGGTTTTACTATTAGCCAAGGATGAATCTAGATGTTAGAAGGTATGTGGAGAGTTGTGTGGTATGTCAAAAGGCCAAGGGCACTTCTTCAAATGTAGGCCTATACCAGCCACTGCTTATCCCTTCTAGGCCATGGAAATGCTTGAGCATGGATTTTGTAGTTGCTCTACCCAAGACAAGGCAAGGTATGGACAGTGTTTATGTGGTTGTAGATAGATTCAGCAAAATGGCTCACTTTGTGCCATGCAAAACAACCAATGATGCCAGTCAAATAGACTCTCTTTTCTTCAAAGAGATAGTAAGGATTCATGGCTTACCAATCAACATTGTATCAGATAGAGATACTAAGTTTATGAGTCATTTTTGGAAGACTCTTTGGCAAAGAATGGGCACCAATTTGTCCTTTGGATCTGCATACCATCCCCAAACTGATGGTCAGACCAAAGTTGTGAATAGGACACTTGGAAATCTCTTAAGATGCTTGACTAAGGAGTATGGTCAACAATGGGATTAGATTATTGGGCAAGCTGAATATGCCTATAATGACACAGTAAATAGATCCATAGGGAAGAGTCCCTTTGAAATTGTTTATGGTCTACATCCTAGAGGTGTTTATGAGTTGAGAGAGTTGAAGGATGGAGTCAAAGGAAGTGGATATGCTAATGACTTTGCTTATGCAATGCAGGAGATTCATGAGACAGTCAGAAAAACATTGGCAGAGAACACCATGAAACATAAAACCAAGGTGGATGAGCATAGGAAAGAAGTTCAATTCAATGTTGGTGATTTGGTGATGGTGCATTTGAACAAGTCTAGACTGCAGAAAGGAGTTCCTCACAAGTTGCAAATGAAGAGGATAGGTCCTTGTCCTATCTTGGAGAAGTATGGAAGTAATGGATTCAAGGTCTAATTACCAGACGACAGTGGACTGTCCCCTATTTTTAATGTTGCAGATCTTGTACACTACAAAGGACCACCAATAAACATGGATCAGACCATCCAAGAAGTCATCCAAGATGTGGAAGAACTCAAACTACCCCCTGCTGCAGTCAAGCAAGCTGATAAGATATTGGATACTAGGGTCTACAAGAGAACTAGAACCAAGGAGTAAAAAGAACATCTGATCCAAAGACATGGACAACCTAAAGGTGATGCAGTGTGGATCAAGGAGGCAGAGTTCAAGAAGTTGGGCATTGATCTCAACTTACTCAATCCAAGGGTGGATTGAAATTTTATGTTTTGGGGAGGATGGTGCAGAAGCACCTAGGCTGACCTCCACCTTGTTTGTGTTCAATTTTGGCTTGTACCTAACCTTAGCCAAGTTAGGATGTTTGTGAGTTTGATTTGGACCTTAGAAGGTCTTGTATTTGTGTGATGAGTTAGTCACTAGGACTTAGGACATCCTAGTTTAATCAATGTTGTTACAATTTTGCTTTAAATCAGCTTTAGACAACCTACGTTGCAATGTAGGGCAGTAAATGTGTGCTAATCATATCCTTGCTATTAGAAGATGCCAAGAGGCAGTTGAGGAAGTTGATGGTTCAAAGCAAGGAGTTGGAGATCCTAAAATGTAGGATGATGGAAAGAGTTGCGAGAATGTTGCAAAGTTGCATGGCAACATTGTTAGGTTGCATGCAACCTACTTGTCATTGGGAATCCCTAGAAATCAAGGAAAGGGCTCGATCAACATCCTTTGAATGAGGGAAAGGCATCCAAATAGGGGTAATGGCTCGTAGAGAGCAGATATATGCATTGTAATTAAGTTTTTGGCTTTGTGTGAATAAGAGAAATTCTGTGTTTTCTAAAAATCTTGTGTGTTTTTGAGAAACAGTGGTGTTAAAGGCATTGTAATTACTGTTTTATCTCTATATTCATATTCATAGAATAGTTTTGAGCATTTTTCATTTGGAAATTAGGTAGCTTAGGGTAGATTTATTGTTTTGAGTTCATAGATTAGATTGTAGAGAGTTATAGTTGTTGTTTCTGAGTAGTGTGACTTAAAATGGCTCCCCCATAAACACTGACCACGGGGTTCTCCTAAGATTGGTTGAATATGGGAGAGGAGCCAGTCAATTGTACATATTTAGTAGTAGGAGATTTAAAAAGCCAAGAAATGATTTGTGAAATCAAACCCTAGGCGAGCTAGGACTGCCCGGTTAGGAGTTTGATAGAGGAAAGTTGAGAACTTAGGCAGGGGAAAGGTACCACTATACAGGATTCGTACAGTTCTAGGTAGGGTAAGGTAAGGTCTACACATGCCAAAGGAATTGAGACTTCCATCAATCCATTAGAAGTAGATTTAAAGGAAAGAACAGTGAAACCATAGGTATTAGGCCACTTAGCCCTAATAGCCCTTGATTATAGGAATGCACTGTACGGAAGAGGAAAAGACCTGACACCTAGTGAAAGATTTAAAGGACTAAAAAGGGTATCTGAAAGTTCCTTTTAATTGGTAGGTTGTTTGACAAGTTTGAGAGGAAAAGTCAAAAAACTGACTGGTAAGGGCTACAAGGATTAGGCCACTTCAAAGGCAAATTCTTGAAAGCGGGTGATTTGAAGATTGAACACCAAGCAAGATGCATTCATTTGGATGTGAAATGCAAGAAATCAGTGCCTCTAGCTCCCCTGCAAAGAGTTCAAGTTAGATAATGAAGTTGGCATCTAGACCCTTCTAGATGTTGGAAGAAGAGAGTAGTTTAAAGGGTGTTGAATCCTCCAAGGTGAAGCACAAGGAGAGTAGCTCTTGTGACAGAGTTAGAGAAGGGCTTAGTTAATGATCTAAGCCAAATTAGAACCTTGAAGCCATCAGGTTGTTGGGTGAAGACAGAGAAAGGTCTTCTAGTTGGTTAGTGCAAGCACATCTTGGAGTATCATACACCAATTATTTCTGATTTGAAGTGCATCATAGTCTTAGATCTAGCTTATATTAATTTTTCATTAGGTTTTGCACTAGTTAATTTGCATCCAGTGTTTCAAAATATTGCATTAGTGAAAGTGCATATAGGTTGTATTTTTGCATCTTGCATCATTGAATTTCATTTGAAAACTATAATTGCACTTAGCCTAAAAATCATTCAAAGTAGAAAACATAACATTCACATAGAATTTTCTGAAAATGGTGCAAAAACCCTAATTTGAGACTCATACGCCCCTTTGTGTGATTTAGTCCTAGTATAGATGATTTTTCCTAATTTCTAGGTATTTTGTGGTGAATGTTATTCACTGTTTGAACCCATGAAAAACCCTAATTAGGACTCATACACCCCTCTGGGTGATTTAGTCCTGTTTCATATTTTAAAGTGCATTTTCCAACATTAAATTCTTTGTTTATGTGTTTCTATTTGTAGTTGTTATTTATCTGTTTCAGTTTTAGAGTTTCTGTTATAGTCATTTCATTAGATCTAGCTTAGTTTACATTCATTTCAATTGTGGATGGAATTAGATTACTATACTTTTCATTTTCAGCATTAGTTCATAGTTCAATTAGATTAGATTACATTTGGCATTCATTAGAAAACAAAAACCAAAAACACCTATAAACTGATGAACCACTTAGAGAAAGAATAGTTATTTGAGTATGTCAAATCTCTTTTTCCAAGTTAACCTAACCCTCAAACCTTTTAGTAATGATGAATTTTACATGTTAGATGAAGCCCTTGAGGATTTCATCTCACAAGGTTCATCCACTAAGGCTTGTTACAACAAACTGAAACCAAGAGAAGTTAACATGATTCAACCTCAACCTGTCCTATACCCACCTTCACACAAACCTCAAACTCAAAACACACCTATTTTCACCCTTGAAACACCTAAGAATATTTTTTCACATCAATCAAGTTATAATACCATTTCTCACACATATAATACTTGAAATAGTCTGCAACCAAGACAACCAACTCCAACAACCTTACCTTTTCCTAATCCCATCTTTCCTAGTGCTCTTTGTTTGCCTTCACATAATGGGAAGGAGTATGATCTTGTTGAACAAATTAAGAACAATCCTACAAAGATATCCCTATGGGACCTAATTCAAAATTAACCTAACTATTATACTATTCTTCAAATAGCCCTACAAAAAGTTGTGATTCCCTCTAATAATGAAAGTGGTGTAGCAGCTTTAATTCAAGGAATGAATGCGGTTAACATAGACATTACTTTTCACCAACAAGAGCTACCTCCATTGGAGATGAATAAAAATTATGCCTTCATGATAATAGCTAGATTCAATAGGATAGGAATAAAAAGGACCCTTGTTGATAATGGCTTTGCTCTTAATGTATGTAGTGTGAATCTTTTGGATAGACTTGGAGTAGATAAATCAAGAATTGAACCTGAATCCTTATCCACTTGAGGATTTGACAATGTAGGAAAGCAACTGCTTGGTGTGATTACTCTACCTATTATAGTTGGAAATGCTACCTTACAAACTCTTATTTATTTTATGCCTCATGACCTTTCATACAATCTTCTTGTAGGAAGACCTTGGATTCATGAGATACATGTAGTGCCTTCAACTCTTCATTGTATCATGAAGTATGTCTATAACAATAAGGCATACCAAGTTGAAATAGACCTTGAGCCTGAAAGTTTCTTACAAGTTGAAAAAGGAATGACAAATCCCCTAAGAACATTAATTCCAAATTCTAGCATAGAGTGTAACAAAGAAGAGAAACAAGAGATGGAAAAATTGTTGTAGTTATTGGAAAATGATTGAGGTTCCTTAGATTTCACACCAACATTTATGGGAGAATAAAAATCCACAACAAAAGAAACTGAGAAACAACCAATGGGAATGTCAACATAGAATTCAGAAGAAAACTCACAAGCATCTACCTCATCTACTCTAGAAGAAGACACAAGCTATACAACAAACTTTTATGAGATGGATTATCAAAAACCAGCAAACCCGAAAGAAAAGGAAAGACATTATGGGAGAGGTTATCAACTTATGAAAAAACCTGGTTATAGTGGAAAAGGATGTGGAAAGAAAGAACAAGGAATTTGTGTTCCCGTAGAGCCTAACACACAGGGGACAAAAAGCAGTTTGGGGTATTTCCCTTCTAAGATAATGAAAGCAAACAAAAAACCTTTGCTAAACATCAACACCATTATGTGTAAACCTAAAATAACTCTCACCTCGAAGCATCCTAAATTACTTGATACAACTTGCGAAGACTCATTGAAATACTTTAACAATGATGAAGCCTTGAAATAAATGTTAGGAGTTTATAACAAGCCATTTACTCCTAAAAAGAAAAAGGCTACATGTGTTGTGATTAGTGCTAAGAAAGGAGATAGAGAAAAGGAAAGTAAGGAGATTGATATAGAAAACAAAGAATGCAACCTCTCCATCTGGAAACAAGGTGCACTTCCTTTGGGAGATACAATTGACATAGCGATGGATATTAACAATGAGGAAAAAGAGATTAAGATAGGAAAGTTCCTTGACGAAGATGAACAAGAGGACCATGCAAATTTACTTCATGACTTTCCCAAATTTTTTGCTTGGACTTATTCGGATATGCTGTGAATTGATGCTATCGATAGTAACACACAATATAGTTCTTGTTGAAAATGCTAAAATAGTTAGGCAAAAGATACAAAAGATGAATCCTAAGATAGCCTTACTAGTTAAGGGCGAGATTGAAAAAATCCTTGAAGATGGTTTTATATGACCTATAGAATATTCTCCCTAGATCTCAAACATTTTTGCAATCACAAAACTTGACAATCATATTAGGTTGTGTATGGATTTTCATGATTTAAATAAAGCATCTTTAAAAGATTATTTTACCCTTCCTAATATTGACATGAGTGGATTCAACTACGTGACATGCTTTGTTGTTATTAATGGATGGATTCTATGGATACAATCAAATCTTTATCAACCCTCAATATCAATATTAAACAACATTTACTACAATTTGGGGAAAATTTTGTTGGGTAGTCATGCCTTTCGAATTGAAGAACACAGGCACAACATATCAACAGACTATGACATTGATATTTCATGATTACATACATAAGATTTTGGAGGATTATTTTGATGATATTGTTGCTAAATATTTAAATCAAAAAGATAATGTGAATATCCTTCAAAAATTCTTCAAATGGATGCAAAAATATAACATGAGATTAAATCTAAAAAGTGTGTCTTTGGTGTAGATAGTAGAAATGTTTTAGGTTTCATCGTATCTCATAGAGGCATTGAGGTGGACACAAAGAAAATTGATGCAATAGTTAACATGCCACCTCCTAGAAACATTTCTCAATTGCATACTTTACAAGGAAGAATTTAGGCTATCTGTCATTTTGTAGCATCCTTAGTAGACCGCACGTTACCATTTACACATCTGCTTAGATTTATCAAGATGCTTAGCTAAATGGGTTATGTTGTTAACTGAGTTTAACCTTAAGTTTGTCTGAAAAAGGAAATTAAAGGAAAATCCTTGACTAACCAATTACCTAATTCCCCTTCTCCCCTAGCATTACCTAATATAGAAGTGTTTCCTGATGAGAATGTGTTGACTATTTAGAAAAATGAAGAAACATGTGAATTATACTTTGATGACTCTAATTGTAGAACTGGCTTCGACACAAGGGTTATAATAGTTTTTCTTGGAGGAAAACCTATTCCCTTGTCCTATCGCTTAAACTTCCTATGAACAAACAACACCATAGAATATGAAGCATTAGTTGCTAGACTACATGTGGCTTTAACTCTGGGAGCCCGAGACATTAAGATATTTAGTGATTCACAATTATTCATTAAGAAAATAAATATAAAATATCAAGAAAATCATAAAAAAATATCGAAATACAAGGATCTCACAATGACTTTGTTAGAGAAGTTTTATTTTTTTACCATTGATAACATCCCATGAAAAATAATCGGCATGCAGATGCAATGACAAGTGCGGCTTCTCTTATATGCCCTCAAGATCCTTCAAAATACTTCACATTTATTGTCCATACAATTATGAACCCATCAATAGAATATAAATTCGAAGAAACATTATCAACAACTATGGAAAGCTCTAGCGAAAGGTACAAATTGATATTTAATTATTTAAAAGAAGGTACCTTTCTTGAGCTGAAAAATAAGAACACTCAAGACCACCTTCACAAACTCTCATCTAGATATATAATCCTTGTTGATGTTCTAAACCAAAGATCCTTTGATGGTCTTTTACTTAGATGCCTTAAACAATCTAAAATCCCCATAGCACTTGAAGAAGCTCATGCAGGAGCTTGTGGAGGTCATTTTGGAGGAAGACCATTAGTTCAGAAACTTATTTGCATAGGATATTATTGGAGACATATGGAAAAAGATTACTTTGAATATGTTAAGAAATGTCACAATTGTCAGGAACATAGAAATTTGATTCATGCTCTTGCTTTTGAGCTTTGTGCCCAATTTCCTATTTGGCCATTCTTAGTATGGGGACTAGATTTGATTGGAAAAATTTCACCTTCTTCTTGTACTAGACATACATTTATAATTACTGCAACAAATTATTTCATAAAATGGATGGAGGCTATTCCCCTTTGTTCAACAACTATCGAGGTAATATGTTGTTTCATATTGGAAAATATTATTACTCACTTTGGACTTCTTTCCACATTGGTTTTAGATAATGGGACACCATTTAAGAATAATGATGTGAAGAAGTTCTTAGAAACATTTAACATTCAACATAGTTTCTCAACACCCTACTACTCACAATCTAATGGTCAAGATCAATCAACTAATTGAACCCTTGAGAAAATATTACAAAAAATAGTAAACAAACATAATAAGGACTAGAAGACATAGTTGACATATGCATTATGGGCCTATCGTACTAGTATAAGAAAATCCACTGGGAATACTCCTTAAAACCTTGTCTATGGTGCCGAGGAAATAATTCCCTTGGAGCTAGAGATTCCTTCATTAAGAATCATTCTTCAAGGACATTGATGACAATATTTATAAAGAACAATGATTGCATAACCTTGAAATGCTTGATGAACAGTGCATTAAAGCTCTTGAGCATCTCCAAGCTTATTCTAGAAAATTGCAACGTAGTTACAATGATCATGTCATTCCTCGGGTATTCACTAAAATTGATTTGGTGTTATTTGAAAATCAACATAACGTCAATGTCACCTCGATTGAAAAAGGAAAATTCAGCCCTAATTGGTTAGGAACTTATATAATTAATGAAATTTATGGGTCTAGAGCATTTACACTAACAAAAATGGATTGTACACCTCTTAAAGAACCTATTAATGTCATGTATTTGCACTAGTACTATATCTAACCTTCTTGAATAGTGTGTGTAGATGTCTAATTTTGATCACTTCCATATGATCAAACGCGTCTCCCTGTTCATCCGGTTGCTCATCCCCTTTGTCAATATTAATTAAACTAGGTGTTTAATTAATACCCTGCATCTTGCACAAAGGTCCTAAAGTATTCAATTTAATACTTTGCCCCTCTTCCTCCTCTAAATTAAATAAATATGCCCTTTTATTTAATTTAGTCATATTCCCCTTTTGAATTAAAATTCATTTTTAATTCATCTTTTCTCTCTCATGGTCACATCCTCCAACTTTTGCAAGTTGGTCCTTAATCCATTTTAAATACTTCATCTTCTTCTAATTAACCAGGGTTAGCATGTGCACACCCTTAATCATCATTAAGGTCACATCCTCCATAATTTCCCACTTGCCTCTAATCAGTCATTAGCCTATCTAACTGGGGACTTGCACAACCTTAATCATTTGATTAGCCTAACCTAATCCTCATCCTATTTATGGCACATGTCCTTGAGTCAACCTTATTAAAGGCTTTCTCCTTTTGGACAAGGCATCCCCCTTCCCCATGTGAATTTTTAATTCACCTTTTAATCCCCCAAGGCACCTAAAATTTTTAATTCCTTCCTCTCCCCACATGTCCTCTATTCATTCTTTATTCTTTCTCTCATCCCATAAGGATATTTGAGGAATTTTAATTCCCCACTTGTCCTCTCACTCACATGGGGACAAGGACCTCCTTTATGAGGAGATCTTGTCAATCCCAAGGTACTTTGTACCCCTCTCCATGTCATGTCCTTTTCCCTCCACCTCATGTCCACTTCACCTTTTAGGGCTATCTCACATGCCACATGTCAAGATGTGAGGGCTTGTGAGTTCTCAACTCACCTTAGCCCTACATCTTCATATTTGGTGGATCAATCTCAACCATCCATTTCCCCTAGGATTTCCCAAAAATTCTATAAATACCCCCTCTTTTCTCTCATTTTGGAGAGATCATTTGTGCTAGCCAAACTCTTGCAGTTTTGTTTCTCAACCTCTAATTAGCCATTTTCACATTTTCATCCACTTGCATCCATCTTCACATCCTCATCTAGCTTGCATCTTGCCATCCAAGGAGCATACACGTCAAAGATCAAAGGGCCAACCAAAGAATCAACTCAACGCAAGGTATAAAGTTCCATTTTGTGGCTTTGTCTTGTTTTGTTTCTAACTTAGGCTAATCTTGAAGTGTAGGTTGTTTAAGTTGTTTATTTGCACTCCTTTTGGCTTGTTTCTTGCTTTCTAACCACCTAATTCGACCTATCATATTTCTGGCACGCCCCGTGGGACCCACAAACGGGTCTATTTTCTTCATGTTTGCTATTTTTTGCATTTTTCAAGGTCCAAGTTGTAGGGTGGCGGACTGGGCCTAACAGGGTGGCAGATCTATCTAGAGGTGGTGGACTAGGCCTAACAGAGTGGCAGATCTGTCCAGAGTGGCGGACTGGGCCTAACAGAGTGGCAGATTTGTCTTCCGGTGGCTACCGTAGTGGCGTAATGGCATTTTTCTCCCATGACTGCCCGCTGCGGGCGGACCTCGCTCTTGCAAGCAAGTGCATCGGGTCCCCGGCTGCAGTGGCATCGGGTCCCACACAGAGTGGTGATTGGTCCCGACAGTGGCGGATCTGTCCTTAGAGAGTGGCGGATCTCCCTCCGTAAGGTGTACCCTAGTTTTCTCCTAATTGTCTTTGGTGCAAAATAGAAATGTATAGCTTCTAATTAAAGGTGTCAATGCAAACCTGCTTGCATGTTTGGGAATGCTATTTGACGTATCCAATCCCCTTGCGCCATTTGGCGATCCTGGGTGACGAGAAATCGTAGCTTTCCAAGTCCTTTTGAGTCACCTATTTTTCACTTTCTTAGCGGGACCTGCTTGGGGATTTCATCACCCCAAGGGACGATTCCAACCACGCATACCGGCGGGGTATATAAAGGGGGGAGAGCGAAAGCTGTACCCCAATCCAACCACGTTGTAATTGGAAAAGTGTCAAGATGACGTGAAGAGTTGGTCCGAGCCTCTAGTATCTCGCTAAGGTTCCCGACTCACGCTTGTAACGGGTTGGTGTTCACGGTTTGGGCCTCACGTACCGGGTGTATATCGAGGACTCCTTAGAAACCATGTGCATCCTAGAGTAGAAAACTTTGTTGACCATACCCGTTTCTACTAATCTTAGGGTTGTGCTGCTTGAATTGTCTTTCTTGTGCAAAAACCAGTGATTATCGATTTGGCCAAGTCTTTTTATGATTGCTACAATTTGGGTCCTTTGCCTTTGCCATCCATAAAAAAAACCAAGCTTAAGTTTATCTTTTGGCGGACTTAACCTTATCTTTTAGCAAACCTGTCCTTGTGCTGTGGCGGATCTGTCCTAGTGCTGTGGCGGATTGGTCCCAGTGCAGTGGCGGATTGGTCTTAGTGCAGTGGCGGATTTGTCTTAGTTCTGTGGTGGATTGGTCCCAGTGCTGTGGCGGATTGGTCCCATGCTGTGGCGGATTTGTCCCAGTGGCGGATTGGTGGCGGATTGGTCCCAGTGCTGTGGCGGATCTGTCCTAGTGCAGTGGTGGATTGGTCCTAATGCAGTGGCGGATTGGTCCCAATATAGTGGCGGACCTGTCCTTTTGCAGTGGCGGACCTATCCCTTTGGCCATCCTATACCATCATTTAGCATCCATTGTCCATCTGTTTTGAACACCGAAACGATCATTTAGCGTCCAAAACGAACATCTGTATGTCCATTCCGAGCCCTTCGTTCTAAGGGTCATTTGTCCTGAATAGTCTTTTGCTTGTTTCGAGAGCCATTCATCTATCTTGAGACACTCCCCGTCCGTCCTAAACACGCTTTCGTCTTTGATCTCCGTTATTCCATATAAACCCCGTTAGAGTCGTCATCCAAGTTGACCTAGGTATTCATCCCTAATCACAATCATCATAGCTGGCTTAGGATCGCTATCCGTCTTAGGTCAGTTATCCTTTTCGACCCAATCAATCTGCTTCTATCTCAAGTTGGATTCGGTGTCGTTATCATACATCCACCTTTTAATCAATACCTAGTGTTACCAAGGATCCTTCTTAAACTTGGTTGTGGATCTCGGTCATCATCATCACATCAATCCTAATCATCATATCGATCTAATCCCCACATCATCAAACCTATTCGGATCAAAACTCAGAATCTAGGTTAATCCAAAATCTACCAATCAATCCAATCCAATTCCATCAAGCAAATCCACGTTGACCTAATCAATCGTCGTCAACTAATCTTTCATCAAAATCAAATCAATCTCTCATCATCAAGGTGTTTTCTAATAGCTTAATCTACTTCATCATCTTGCATGCCCATTCAGACTCGATCACAAGCAAAGAAAATGGCCGACCAACAAGCCCTGAATGCCCAATTAAACAACCCACAAGATCTCACCAACACAGTCAACATCACATCAGACCCGAACTATGGTGCTAATATCCCTCACGACCCCCACAACGGTACCTCATCGCAATCCAATGTGGATGGTCAAAACACATCACCACCTGGGGAAGAAAACATGGCCGATCAACCTGAGCTCACGTTCGAGGAGCACTTTAGCAACCCAGTTAATGCACAAATGACGGAGCACCTTCTCGAAAGACATGGTGACTGAATCTTGGCTCACTTGATTGACAAAGGCGTCAAGTTGCCGTCAAGTGTCGACGTATCCAAGTATGGCACCTCCACATCTAATGTACCCCAAGTTGCACATGACATCCCCAGTAGCTGGCATCAACCTGAGTTCGGCAACGCTGTCCTATATCCCATTGGCAATCCCACACATCCAACCATCTCAGTCACAGGAGCCCCCCAAACTATTGATCCCAATGATCCTTTTGCCTATGGCATGCCACAAAACATCCCGCAACCGCAACCATTAATGCTACCGGCACCACCCCCCTCGAACCCGCTTCCTGCCAACACTGGGGGCAACCCTTTCACTGCCTTACCCCCACCTCTTGGGGCTACAAATCCTCCACCATCGTCGATCCTATCTCAACAGCCGCCCCAATCCAACATCCCTCCTCCATCGTCATTCAACCCTCTGCCATCGTCCCAATCCAACATCCCTCCTTCAGCGTCATTTAATCCTCCACCATCGTCCCAATCCAATATTCCTCCACCATCGTCGTTCATACCTCAATAGCCTCCACAACTGCCCCAATCCAACATCCCTCCACCATCATCATTCATATCCCAACAACCTCCCCAATCCTACGCTCCCACTAGTGCTCAACAACCTCCCTCGCACAACATCTCAATCGCACCTCCACCTCAACAACAATCATTGGTCAATCCCCTATTTTCAACACAACCATCACAACATCAACCAGCAGGGAAATCAACCTCGGCCTTCAGCCCCGACCGTATCTTCGTTCCTTGCATCCATTTTACGCCCACAAGCGCAACCACAACATAGCATGCCATCTCGCCCATCACAGGCACCACCTATGCATCAACAACAATATCAACAACCACCTCATCACTACAACTATTACAACCAGCAACAATATCAACAACAACCCTCCTATGGGGCATCACAACAGTCATATCAACACCCCCAATATCCGCAAGCTAATCAGCAACACTTTCTCCATACTTCCCAACAATACGCCACCCACAACTACCCAACCAATCAATATCCCACATCACAACAACAACCTTTTTATCAACAAGGTCCCTTGGCATATCCGCAAGAGGTACCACCTCCTCATTATCCCCACACCCATCCCCAAACATCCTCTCAGAATCCACAATCATCCTATCATCAATATCCGTCTAACACGTCAGCCAATGCGGACATACTAGAGATCAAAGCCGCACTAAAAGATCTCCAGGCAGGGACTAGCAAGCAATCGTTCAAGTTCGAAGATATATGTCCCTATCCGTATGATCCCTCCATCTCATTGATTCCCTTCCCCAAGCATTTTGAGATGCCAAAATTTGACAAATATAAGGGGAACAAAGATCCTAAGGCCCACCTAAGAGAATTTTACTCCCAGTGTCAAGAAGTGATCCACAATGACAACTATCTCTTGCGTCTGTTCCCCCGAAGTCTGGGGAGTGACGCGCTAGGGTGGTTCATGACCCTCGACAAGGGGTCTATAAAATCTTTTGCGGACTTGTCAGAAAGGTTTGTCTCCTACTTCTCCTTCAACTTGGAGAAAGATACTGATACCCTAGATCTTCTCAAGGAGAAACAACGTGAAGGGGAAACTTTTACTAGCTACCTCCAGAGGTGGCGTGCCCTGGCAAGCCGAATGAAAACTCCTTTGAAAGAAAAGGACATGGTCACCCTCTTCGTGGAGAATTCCCATCCTGACATGGCTCACAACTTCCGATTACACTGTGTCACCACTTTTGCGGAGGTGGTGGAGAAAGGACCCATCCTTGAGCGTGCCCTTGTTGCCAAGGGGCACATCAAAATATATAACCAAGATAGGGAAAGAACATTCAACGACAAGCCACGTTTCTGGAACAAGAACAAGAATGCAGTCAATGATGGTGTCACTGATACTAAACATGTCCAAGTGGCCAACACATCCCAGAAACAACAACAATCTGTACCTAATGCCATATCCGTACCGCAAGGGACACCCCGTCCTCCCCAACAGTCCAATCAAAGTAACCAAGGGAACCCTAAACGCCAATATGCTCAACTAGGAGAACCCTTGAGTGTCGTCTTCAATAAACTGTTGCAGATCAGCTATCCAATCACGTACCCCGTCACCAAGCCACTAGACGAATCCAAACCTAAGCCCGCATGGTTTAGGGAAAATGAATATTGTGAGTTCCACAAAATTAAAGGGCACTCTTTGAATAAGTGTCAGGGTCTGAAAAACTACGTCCAGGATCTCATCGATCGAGGTGACATCAAGGTTGATCCTAACCAAGCTCCGTCGTCCAATGCTCAGTTACAAATTTATCAAAACGCTTTCCCAAACCATAACCAAGGCCCGAGCACTTCCAACAGTAATCCTCAAAACAACAGCACAAATAACGTGAGTTACAAGAATGTACCCTTCAATTATGAGGGTATTATTCATTACATTGAGCAGGTAGAACCTCGTGTATCCATGATACATGTCAAAGCTAAAGACTCTCAATGTGTTGTTACCACACGACGAGCCCGCATCACCATTCCTGCAGCCTCTGCACCTGCCCAACCGACTCCTGTAACTTCCCAGTACAATATCCTTGATCACTTGGGAAAGACCCCTGCGCATATCTCCATCTTGGATTTACTCAAGTCTTCCCCCGTGTATCAAGAAATCCTTAATAGAGCCCTACAGGAAACCCATGTGCCTAATAATATGGATCCTACACAGTTTCAAGCCTTGGTAGGACACCTAGCTTCATCTCACCAACTACACTTCAGCCACGATGATATGCCCAACATTGATGCTAATCACAATCGCCCCTTACATATTGAAGTCGTAGTCGCTCGGCATAAAATAAAAAGGGTCCTGGTAGATAATGGCTCTGCCCTCAACTTGTGCACTTTAAAATTCATAAAGCAGGTGGGGTATACCCAAGCAGACCTAAGTAACCAGATTATTACAATCAAGGCTTATGACAATGCAGAAAGAAATTCAGAAGGGATCATCAATCTTCCGGTCCAAGTGGGACCGGTAGTTCAGTACATCACCTGCCATGTCCTTGATCTGGACTTACCATATAATCTCCTCCTCGGCCGTCCATGGCTCCATGCTATGCAAGCCATGCCTTCCACCTACCATCAGTGCCTCAAATTCCCAGTCAACGGACAAGAGGTCACCATCTATGCCGATCCCCAACCGTTCGAATATTGCCGCGCCCTAGAGACATCATTTCCCCATTTGCATTATTGCCCGGGGGTTGAAATGGGGGCATCTCGGCCATCACCCGTTAATCCACCATCCACTGTCATAACTGCTCCATCCTCCACTAATCCTACCGTCACAAAAGTCCAGATCATTGACAAAGGGTGTGGCGAGTATGAAATGCATACTGCTCTTAATGTAGCAACCATGCCACCATCGCCACACGAGTATGGTCAACCTTCCCATGCTACCCCAAAAGAGGACAAGACTGTCACCTTCCGTGGCAACAACATCCCTACTACCACTTTTGTATCCCCAAGTATCAAGACAGATGCGCCCGAAGAAGACATAAGCCAATGGGTTTACCGAGAAGAGCCTCAGCCGGAAACTCCTCTCAAAGAATACTTCCAAGAAAAGTACCCCTGGCCGACAAAGTTTGTGGAAAAGCATAACTATCAAGGCAGAGGCCTGGGAAAGCAAGAACAAGGGCGGTTACAACCCATTGATACATCTCTGCTACCAAAAAATGTGGGCATTGGGTATGACAGAAAGCAAAAAGGCCCCGAAACATCGTCTAATGCTTCCAATAGTGTAGTTGTGGACAACGGCTTATTGGAAGACATACCCGAGGAGGAATCCATCATACGTGCGTACGATGACGTCGATCATGCCGACCTATCTTCCATGTTCGAATGCCTATCCGTCTGCACCATCAGCCTATCCCTTCGCCATCCTGAGCTCATTGATTGGGACCTACGAACTAGCACACCTATCAGTATGTCTGCGGATACCTATGTTAACCTTATGGGATTGGGGGAGGATGAACACTCCAGTCGCAAAAGTAAGAATAAGAAAAATAACAAACGGTCATCTAGTGAAAACCTCCCTGAGGCACTTCGTGACCTTGAAAAAGTAAAAATAAAGGACGCATCTGATGGCGAAAACCTCGAAGAGGCGCTGGAAGATGGAGATGTTCATCTTCCCCTTATGGGAACTCAACTATCTGCCAGATCATCTATTCTGATTGAAGAAACGCAAGAGATTAATTTGGGAACTGCTGAAAATCCCCAGATCACCTATGTAGCCAAGTCACTCTCCGAACAAGAGTTTCCGATCTTTGCACAGCTACTCCAGGAGGGAGTTGTTAACTTTGCTTGGTCATACTCGGATATGCCTGGCTTAGATCCCGCCTTGGTGGTTCATCACCTGGACATCCGCCCAGACGCTAAACCTGTCAAGCAAAAACTCTGCAAGATGCATCCGCAAGTTGCATTATTAGTCAAGAAGGAATTGGAGAAGTTACTGGAGGCAGGATTTATCAGACCAATTGACTACTCCGAATGGATCTCCAACATAGTGCCAGTAGCTAAACCAAATGGTGACATTCGGATATGTACGGACTTCAGGGATCTCAACAAAGCTTGCCCCAAAGATGACTTCCCCCTACCCAATATTGACATGTTGGTCGACCTAACAGCAGGACATGAGATGTTGTCCCTTATGGATGGCTTCTCCGGGTACAACCAGATTCGAATTGCACCTGAAGACCAACACAAAACCGCCTTCACCACTCCTTGGGGCACCTTTTGCTACAATGTTATGCCCTTCGGTCTCAAAAATGCAGGGGCGACTTATCAGAGGGCAATGACGGTCATCTTCCATGACCTCATACATATCATCATGGAAGACTATGTTGATGACCTATTAGGGAAATCTAGAACACGAGCAGAACATCCTGCCATCCTGAAGAAGATATTTGAGCGGTTAGAGCATTATAAGTTGCGGCTGAATCCAAAAAAATGTGTCTTTGGGGTCACTTCTGGAAAGTTGTTGGGTTTCATAGTCTCTCGCAGGGGCATTGAAGTTGATCCCGCTAAGGTAAAGGCTATCCTAGACATGCCCCCTCCACGCAATCTCAAACAGTTAAGAAGCCTTCAGGGAAAAATGCAGTCCATCCGTCGCTTCATTGCCCAGCTGGCAGACAAGTGTCAACCATTCACTCATCTTCTAAAAAAAGATTCCACCTTCCGATGGAACCCGCAGTGTCAGATGGGATTCGACAAGATTAAGGAATATTTGGCCCATCCACCAATATTGATGCCACCTATTCCCGGCAAGCCCCTCTTGCTCTACATCTCCGCCACTTCAGTTGCACTGGGGGCATTGTTGGCTCAGCATGATGAGTCGTCAAAAGAAAGGGTAGTCTACTACATCAGTCGGACACTGGTTGGCTACGAGCTAAACTACTCTCCCATGGAAAAAGTGTGCCTCGCACTAGTCTTCAGTACACAGAAGCTCCGCCATTACATGCTCAGTCACCCAGTCAAGTTAATCGCCAAGATCGACCCATTGAAATACCTGTTATCTAGAACCACTCTGACTGGCCGCATGGCTAAGTGGGTCATGCTCCTCAGTGAATTCGACATAGAATACGTGGATCGCAAGGCTATCAAAGGGCAGATAATTGCAGATCAGTTGGCAGAAGCTCCTCTAGTTGACACTCACCCATTGATCACAGAATTCCCTGATGAGGAAGTCTTTTCAGTTGAGGAAACCCCCATGTGGACACTATATTTTGATGGATCATATACACATAATGGATCGGGGGCAGGAATTTTATTAGTTACCCCTCAAGGTGACTATATTCCCAAGTCATTCAGGATAGCGTTCCCATGTACCAACAACATGGCCGAATACGAAGCTCTCCTCACCGGTCTCAAGATTTCCAAACAGTGGCACATAACTCAGTTGAAAGTCTTCAGTGATTCCTTGCTAGTCATTAGGCAAGTTAATGATGAGTTTCTGACCAAGGATGATAAGTTGTTACCCTACAAGCGCATGGTGGATGATTTCAAGAAATACTTCACCTCCATACAATTTGAACAGATTCCCAGGGTACGAAACAAAGCAGCTGATGCGATGGCCACTATCGGCTCCCTCCTGGACATGCCCAAGGATCGAACAGAGTGCGAGTTTCTTGTAGAACAACTATTAATCCCAGCATACGATATCCCTGAGACTGAAATGGTGTGCGAAATTGTGGGTCCCACCTCCCCATGGTACCAAGACATCTATGCCTACCTCCGTGATAACACTATACCCCCGGACCTTACCCATAACCAACGCAAATCCTTCATCCATTGCTCTTCTCGATACGTCATCGTCGGAGATACGCTTTATCGTCGTGGATATGATGGAATCCTCCTTAGATGTCTAAATGAGACTGAAGCCCATACTACATTAACGGAGGTACATGGCGGTGTTTGTGGAGCCCATTCAAATGGTATGGCTTTAGCCAAAAGGATCCTACGGGCTGGATATTATTGGCCTATGTTGGAACATGATGCTTGTGAGTTTGTGAAAAAGTGTCTTCCATGCCAGCAACACGCAGATTTAATCCATGCTCCAGCACAAGATCTTCAGCCCCTCCTGGCACCATGGCCATTTTCTCAATGGGGTTTCGACTTGATTGGCAAGATTCATCCACCATCATCCGACGGCCATACCTTCATAATCACCGCCATAGAGTATTTTACCAAGTGGGTAGAGGCAATACCCCTCTCACAAATCACCGACATTCAGATCTCCAAATTCATCCTTTACCATATTCTCTGCAGATATGGTATCCCATCCACAATCATTTCCGACAATGGCAAACCATTCAAGAACCAAGCCATGAAACACCTATGCGAAACCTTCCATATTCAGCACCGTTGGTCAATACCTTATTACCCCCAGGGTAATGGTCAGGTGGAAGCGACCAACAAAACCCTCATTCGAATTCTCAAAAAGGTTGTCAATCACACTGGATGAGATTGGCACCTCCACATTCATCCTGCCCTCTGGGCATATCGCACATCCATCCGCACCCCAACAGGCGCCACTCCCTACTCTCTGGTGTTTGGTGCTGAAGCTGTCTTGCCAATCGAGGTTGAAATACCATCATTGAGAATCTCTCTTAAGAACCTCATCAGCGAAGAGGATGCTCGTGTTGCACGGCTTGCACAGCTAGAGTTACTGGACGAACGCAGAATAAAGGCCTACGATCATCTGCAAGCATATCAGAATCGCCTCAAGCGTAGTTACAACAAGAAGGTTCGTCCTTGCCAATTCCAGGTGGGCGAGCTTGTTCTTAAAGAGAACCAACGTACTCAGCAAGACCGAGACAAGAAAGGAAAATTTGAGGCAAATTGGTTGGGGCCCTATATCATAGCTGCTAAATATGGATCAGGGGCATACAGGTTGACTACTCTTGAAGGAGACCCCCTTGACGAGCCTATCAATGTCATGCATTTGAAAAAGTTCTACTCCTAAGACTGCTCGGTTACCCCACCTGGTCAAAAATCCAAAAAAATCTAAAAAATCTAAAAAAATTAAAAAAAAATCAAAAAAGTCAAAAATCTAAAAATAGTCAAGAGAAATAAATTCGTCCTATGGTGAAAACCACCTCTTGGTGGCGCCTTGGATAAGTATGGATGGTGAAAACCTGGCAACAGGCGTCATCCGTAGAGGGCTTAATCATTATCTACCTGACATCCTAGTTATTTTATGCCGTCATCCGCACTATTGTCCTCACCCATCTCATCCCGGACTGTTTGGTAAATATTGATTGAGCATTGGACGACCCATCGAGTCTATCCCCCATTCCTGAGCTTTTTTTTCGGTATCCCACTCTGAGCTTACGTCATTCACACTCGTGTCATCGGGTAGAATCATCCATCGTGTCGGTCTTCACCTAGGTCCCATCTTGTCGAGTCCGTTCGTCGAACTACGTTGCCCCTGCGCTGTCATGTAGGCAAGGTCGATCATTTGATTCACCCCCGGGGCATTCGTCCGTCATCATCGGTCACCATTTGTCTTCTTTCCGCTTTATCCATGGTCTTTTCTGGAACTATGAGGGCTCTGCGCTTTCACGTAGGCAAGGCTAATCTATGATCGGCCCCCGAGCCCCTAGGTCTATAGGTTATGTCAGTCTTTTGAGCTTCGTTATCAAGTTATGCCCACATCTAACCGGTCCTTAACAAACATTCCCTTATGTTACAAGATCTTGTCCCTCGGCAACATCCCACGTCAACTGGGTCATCTTATGTCGCATCCATCTTTGGTCTCAACAGGATGAGTCCTTCCTAGCAGACCTCACCAATCCCATCCACCACCTTGATCCTATGGCAAAGGACCTGTTGTCTTGATTATGATCTCTTGATGTTTTCGGATTTTGTTTATCATTTTGGGTTCCTTCCTATCACTTGTCAAGGTCACCTTGGTCCATCATATCAAGGCGTGCTTTGACCTGCTGAAATGGGGGCATACCTTGATCTTTTGTTTTATCGGCTGTCTTTTCGGTTGTCCCTCGTAAGACCCCCCGAGATCTCTTGGTCTTGTGTTACGCGGGGACAACTTTGTGTGTTTTTGGTTATTACAGCACCAGGCCCGACTGAGGTCATCATGACCTCGGGGTGTTGGGATAACCTTATTGTTTGCTGTGTTTGTTTCATGCGTAGAGTACTCGCTCACCTTGGTCTTCTATATCAAGGTGTTTGGTACCCTACGCTATAGTAAAAATCAATGCTCCAAAGATGGCAAAATCTCATTTTCGCTGCATTTCCACCACTTGGCATGCACCCTTCATTTCCACCAGAACCACAGCTTATGATGTCGATTGTGCAAGTACTCTCGTTCTTCGTTCCTCGTGTCGGTCCTCTTCCTCTTAGGATATTAATGGTTGTTTTTGGCAAATGCAATCTTCCATCCGCCTATCGCCTACCCGCATCCTCATAACGGTCGTTATTGACATGTCATTGCGTCATAAATCATATAAACATGCATAAATCGTCCATCCACATGTGCATCATAAATCATACATCATAAATCATATAAACATGCATAAATCATCCATCCACATGTGCATCATAAATCATACATCATAAATCATATAAACATGCATAAATCGTCCATCCACATGTGCATCATAAATCATACATCATAAATCATATAAACATGCATAAATCGCCCATCCACATGTGCATCCATAAATCATACATCATAAATCATATAAACATGCATAAATCGTCCATCCACATGTGCATCATAAATCATATAAACATGCATAAATCGTCCATCCATCAAAAATCATATAAACATGTGCATCCATACATCATAAATCATAAACACGTTTGCATCATTCATCAATCATCCATCCATACAAAAATAAAGCATAAAACATAAGTCATCCATATAAACATGTGTATATATATATGCATGCAAAATCACATCATGAATCATCTCATATAGCTGCATAAAGGAAACATCCTGCATGATGTCAATAAAGGCCATCATATCATCAAAATAATAAAATATCACAATACAATACATCTCCATCATATATCGTATAATAAGATACAAGATCCAGAGAAATAGATCACCTCTACTCTCTGGCCACATGTACACACCATCCATCCTGTATCTGCCAAAAATAACCAATGTCATGCATCTGCCTGCTCTACTGTGAGCTGCCCACATATGACCTCTGCAGAGAATCGGGTGTTGATCCTCTGTGTGCTGGTGTCCCCTGATACTCGTGGGTGGGTGTCCCCTGGTACTCATGGGTGGGTGTCCCCTGATAACCGCCGTATGGAGACAGAGTCCGCCGGTAGTCGCTGAAACCCCTGGTGCGTGTCCCTAGTGACTGGGATGGCCCTGGGGGCAGTGGAGCCTGACTGACGTAGCGGGCTGTGCGCTGCGCTGGGTCTGGAACAACCTGCTCATATACCCCTCTCCAATAACTAGCCTGCTGCATAAACTCATCCCGCTGCCCTGCTATCAGTCTCGCGGCATTCCGCTCATGCCTATACCGATCTCGGTCTGCGCTGATAGCCCGCCTCTCCCGTGCCCAGGCCTCCTGAGCTAGTATCAACTGTCGTATTTGCTCTGAGCCCCTATCCC